>CP053125.2:16250000-17500000 GCA_022674325.2 Grapholita molesta
TTTATTAGCGTCCATGGCATGTGTAATGGATGTGTCTACACTGGTTTACCCAAGATTTCCACTCGCCCGTTACCGGCGAGTCTTTTTAATGACACCTTAGCGAAATGTTAATCGTTCCTTTTGGTTTCAGGTAATTGTCGCGGACACGGTTTCGACACTGCATTGGTCACGAGTGGCCTATTCGTGTGTAGATAGCGCCCTTGGTAGGTCGTACGGTACGTGTAGGCCGAGAGGATTTTTGTAGAATCAGAGGAAACGTTGCATCAAGAGATTTTTTGTATACAAGACTTCTCAGAAGCATTTGACCTCAGTCGCACCTGATGGTGACGACGAGGTCGAGGGTGTAGCACGCTGATTCAATAACCGCCTATTCACTCTTGCCTTGTAAATATCCAAAATATATATTTCTGGGAATACAGACAAAGGGGGCGAATTTCATTTTGAAGCGATTCATTGCGCTCTTTTACGACTAGAACCAATGATTCGAATACATGGTGCAAGCACTTACTAGTACCTGAACTTGTGCTATTTAAATATACTTGAGAAATGTCGATGGGTTCCGCTGTGACAGGATGATCTTGGTCACGGCATCAATGCTGAAGACGCGGTTTCGAAACCTGCCTCTGACATTTTTCACATAATTTATAATGTGCTTCATAAAATTGTCCCATACGGGATGGAAAAAAATGTTGCCCACACTGTTAAGTTTACTAAAACGAGACCTTTAACACTAACCCAACCCCGTGACTCAGAACTGGAACATTACAGTAACCTAAGTACCTTAATCTGAATTATAATCGTAGCTACGGCTTGCGTTTAATTTCCCAGGCGTGACAAGCTTATCTAGCGCTAATCCAGTTTGCGAGCCGTGAGTGAACGGAGCGGTTGTCCTTGGACCACGCCTTAAGACTTACTAAAACGTATTAACCACCTTAAGCTTACATACACGCTTAGGACATTTTTTGTTGAGACAGTCATACGGAAGGTGCTGTGGAAAAATATCGAGTGATAAGAATGTAGGTACTAGTGCCTTGACTTATAAGATTGGGAAGGAAGTTGAGGAAGTAATTAAAATTCTTACTTGTTTAAACTAGTTGCTCTAAATAAGAAAAAATATTATAATAAAAAATACATGTATACAATCTATACAGGATCGTAATTTTAAATGGGTCTGCGAGGCAGTAACAATTTTTTTTTGCTGACATACATAAAAATCATAACTTAGCTTATGTAATTTGGCTACTTTGCATTACTCATTCCGTGCGATAAATTCATTGGAAGTTTATAATTTATAACAACTTGATAAAATGTATATACGTGAAGGGACCACGAGTTGTTTTAAATTATTCATGTAGCAGATTTGATGATCTATGTTGCTAATTAGTAATGTTATAAATAAGTATTGATGCTATGCAAGAAAATAACATTCTATAATTGGCCATTAATCTAACAAAAATCACTATTTACTTAATCGAGTGCATAGTACCTTTTATTAACTAGTCGCACTATTAAATAAAGTTATTAAATTGACAAAAGAATGCGATAATTACTTTAGTGATGCTATAAATCCGCATCTGAACTAGTAATCTGCATATTTCTGGCTGGTGAAAGGAGAGTGCAAGGAACCGACCTTCGCACGCAAGGCCGAGTCGGCTTATTTCCGCGTATTTAAAATAATATCAGTGGTCAGCTAGGCTATTTGCTCGTGAACACGCTGAGAGCGGTTTTAATTATACCCTGTATTTTATTTACGTACGTAAATAGTACCTACACGATTGCATTTGCGAGAAAACCGGAGGCTGTATTCGAATTCGTATTTAATACTTGAAAAAATGGCATTTGAGCATTATTCACTTGACCTTTCTATGATAAGAAATGTATTATTTTTGTTTATGTATTTTGTGCAAGTTAGGCAACGAGCGTGTGAATCATCTGAAACTACAGGCGTCCATAAGCTACGGCAACTGCTTACTATCAGGCGGAGCGTATGCTTGTTTGCCGCCGTCGTGGTATAAAAAAGCCGTATGTTACGCTATAATTTTCACGTTGTCGTATTGGCTACGGTCAACTTACTGTCATTCAATTATTATTTTATATTATCCCAAATGCATGTTAACACTTACTATTTTACTCCTGGTAATTCACTAAATAATATGTATATTGTACAAGTAAACAGTAGCTCAGTACTAGACTACTTACCTTGGTTACACCACTCACATATTATTTTAGACACGCAATCTAGCAGCTATGGCCGACTGTCACTCATGGTACACGTCACGCGAATTAGTGTTAGACCTCGAAATTATTATGATTGCTTTTTACAAGTTAATTACAAAGCAGAAACTAGAGATCCGTCTGTACAGTGATTTCCATTATAACATATTTGAGTTAGAACTTGATGAGAAAACACAGCACGTAGAACGCCCAGGAATTAAGAAATATTCACCTAGTTCAGATGGTCAGGTTTTTATTGTATTTACTAAAGGTATATAATATCGCGAATAAAATTTAATACCTCGACCCGAGTATTCCTTTTTATAACACCGAACAAGTCTTTCTACAGTAATTATCGATAGTTTATCGATAAAACACATTAATTGTTGCAAAACATGATCGATTAACTATTGTTCATTCATTAGTTCCATGTACTCGTACTCACTCTCCTACTTAAACGACTGTTATGTGTCATTATCATTATATAATACGAATTGCCCTGGGCCCTTAAACCCTGGTTTGGTTTTAAAACCAGGGTTAAAACAAAAAAAAAAGACTTGTAAAGTGAACTGTAAAATTATATTAACAGAGCCCTGAGTGTAAGTTTTTAACGTAACTTTACTTCACGAACGCGTTTGCGTTTCCCATATAAATAACTTACGCGTTCGTAAACGTTTTTTTTACGTCAAAAGTAACTTACACTAGAGCCTCTGGTTATAAATGATGTTTCTTGCAAACTTTACTCACTAAGTAAACATCATAAGTCTATTTGCATATATTGAAGTATTAATTACATTAATTCTTATTATCTTTAAACTGTCCTCTGTCAAGGGCATGTTAGATTTATAATATAGCAACAAAATATATGTTGTAATTCGAACCCGGAAGAATAACCGAACTTGCATTCCGCGATTCTTAATGGAGCTTGATGCTTTGACATTATGACAACCTAATTTAAAAATACATGGCGTGCCTTAATTGGAATAGACTATTTGAAATTGGTATTACAAAATTCGTTTTTTTTTTTTTTCATTTTTATGGACAGTATTCTCGTATCACATAGAAATTTTGTATCATTCGATTTTTGTATGTTTTTTCCTCCGCTAGCAAAAATTATTAAATAAATAATGATTTAGGAAATGTATTAAGGATTCAAACTATAATTGATTCAAGAATAAAAAGTATACTCAATATAATTTCGACATCATTTCATAGTGCGGTAGTATTGCCAGAAGGTTTGATAACATTTGTCCATAGTAAAAAATGAATGTATTATTTTAAATTTATTTTCATTTAAATCAAAGACTAGAAAAATCTTAATATTGTAAGCACATTTTAGGGCAACATTGATATTACTATCACAAACAATTTTTTGTCGCTACCAGTTTTTATGAACACATTCCTTCGGCAACTCGACATTAAATTGTCGCCTCATTTGAAACTGGACGTGTCTATTTCGCTTTAATTACGACCTTAATACTTCAACATATTTTTTGTTAGCATTTGAAGTAGAAGTGCCCATTATAAGAAACAATTATTAATGTTGTTACTATCCTATAAAGTATTAGTTTCCATTACAGGTAGGTTTGACTTTGGATTTAATACATTGATTTATTGGCACTAGAAATATATAAATGGCGGTACCGATACAATCTTTAGCCTTTATCCTCATAAAATCCTTTACGGTTTAAACAAATATTTCTTAAATGCTTAATTTGAATAACTATATACAAGGTCAATACAAATCATTTGTGTGCTATCGAAAAGCATCTTGCGTAAATTGAACCTTCCCTCTTTTAGTACTTTACTAGCTAGTTATTTTATATTTTGAATTTGAATGTACTTTAATAAGAATCAAGTACTTACAGGAGAAAAGACTTTTCCAAAAAACTCGTACAATCTTTGTTGCTTCCATTATGTTACTCTTCTATAAACTCTGTGAAAAATGGTAACGCTGAAATAACTAATGATACTTTTTTCCCGCATGAGGATCGAGGAAGCTCCTGATTAGAAATCGCAAGAAAAAACACCATGTGGCCTCATTTTTAAATGAAATGATCCACGTAAGGAAATAAATTAAATGTCGAATTACAGGTGACTAATGCAATTTTTTTAAAACCAATAATATCTTTGACCGCAAATTAGATACCAAAGTTTTGAGAATCACGTTTTGTTTTCAATAATCAATAAGCATACTAATTGGTCCAACGTTAAGCTTTGCCTGCTGATTCAAAGACTTACGTGGATTTTTTTCCGTTTAGACTTTTTATTATTGTATTACTTAAATCATTTAATGTTGTCTTAAAGTACAAGTTAAAAAGAAACCTACATTTAATTTTACCAACAGAAAGTTCAGAGTTTCAACGCATAAACCTGTCAGAGAAGAGAGTGGCTGGTTCTAAAGTTTCATATTATATTACTTATTGCTCTTAAACAAACAAGATTCATCTTCGTGTAATGAAGCGTAAGGTTTCTAACGATGCTGTAACAATCTGAAACAAGTTCATGACCGGCGCAAGTGGCGTAGAAAATCGTATACAAATAAGTCACCCGACCGCTTCTTTCTCCTGTCGTGTTCGGACAGTGTACACTGGATAGTGTTACTGAGACGGAACTTGCTGTTTGGAGAAAAGAACGATTCAGTGAAAATTTGACTTGAATAATATCAAATGTTTTGTGACATTGACTTTATCTAAATCGAAACTTATGGTATGATTTACTACATAAATAGTAATTGTGCTTAAAATATTTCGTATACTAGTTGCTTGATATGGATTTTTATATTAACTAATTGTTTATGTACATATATAATACTGCATATTTTTATAACAAAAAGGTCAATTATACAGGTTCCTTATAGCAAAAATCGATATATTTCATTTATGGAACACATTGAACAATATTATACATGCTCTGATCAGTCTTAACGCGAATTTCAACAAGCTTGTAATTATGTTTCTCATCTTTAAATTGTAAAAGTTCATTTCAGTAAATTTTTAAACAAGGTTGTTAATGTGAAATGTATAAATTATTTTAATTTTATAAAAAAAGTCAACTCACAATGTTCACTTCAACGAGTCCAATACCCCACACAATATTTAATACTTTATCTTCTCGCTTATATTTCAACATAAACTAACTAAAATTGTTTTCGACCAAAAGGATTTCAAGGTGAAGTATTAATGCCAGCCGCAAAAGGATGTTCGGGTCAAGTCTTTAACATATTATTGCTACTGTGTACCGGCCGTGGACGCATCGATTCGTCCGTGTGTCGCGCGCATTATTTCTGACGTAAGCGGGCCGAGAACTTTCACCTTCATCCGCGACATCCGACGCCATTGAACTTGGAAGTTGTATAAGAGTATTGACTGGCCTTTTGTGGAGATAGCCAATGACCTTGGGATAGGGGTGATTAAAAATATAACTAGTTTAATGAAGAATGTCACTTTGGGTTAAGGCTTATTTAGGAAAAATGCCAAACTAGAAAGCATTATCATCAATATAGAAGATTGCAGATTCTTCTAAAGATATTTTTGAAAACAGTTTTACGGGGGTCAATTTGTTTGTGCTCTGTAAAAAAAATATAAACTAGTTAAGGTTTATGATTGTGGATCATTAAAATGAATAATATATGACCTTGGGATAGGGGTGATTAAAAATATAACTAGTTTAATGAAGAATGTCACTTTGGGTTAAGACTTATTTAGGAAAAATGCCAAACTAGAAAGCATTATCATCATTATAGAAGATTGCAGATTCTTCTAAAGAAATTTTTGAAAACAGTTTTACGGGGGTCAATTTGTTTGTGCTCCGTCAAAAAAATATAAACTAGTTAAGGTTTATGATTGTGGATCATTAAAATGAATAATATAAGACAAACTTTTAAAATAGAATAGGAAAGAAGGAAGCCTGTTTAAATATACGACTATCTACAAAATACCACTGATGCACAATCGCAAATTCTGTTATAACGAAACAACTGAAACAAAAGAAATAGCCGAGCCATAGATAATGACTATTTTTATAGACCTGTAGTTATCTTTTCAAATTAAGGATGATTGTAAGGATAAAACAATTTCGCGTGCAATTTCAACTAAAATCGACCAACAATTTCAATGTTCTTTACCAAGGCCAAATGCATTTCAAAGGTAATCGTAATATAAAAGCGCTTCGAGTAACAAGATATTTACAAAGCCATGAACTTGATATTACTTGTGTTGTCTGGAATGCAAGTGCAAGAAATGATTGCAGCGCCCATCATTATTCATAATCAGAACTCCGTTTGATGCAAGTTGCGACCTTTAACTTGAGAATCAGAATGATCATTAATATTCAAAGTATATATAAAATATTCTTTTTTGTATATTCCGTTTCTACAAAAAAAGATTATAGCGCTTTGATGAAATGTTGATGACTCAACTACATAACTATAAAAAGATTGATTTGTGTTATGTGCATAATTGTTTTGGTTAGATGAGATTGGTAGATACGATATGAAAAAAAATCGATCCGGTTTTCAAGAGCATAATGTTTGCATTGCCTACGCATGGAATATTTCTTACATAGTTTTTATGACTCTGTGAATTATTGTTCTAGATACTTGAAAGTAGGCGTGTGAAGGTCGTAATAATAATATAATATCAAACGTCTCGCCTTGAAAAGCTTTTGGACGATATTAAGAGTATGGTCTGTTTTTAACATTTAAATATCGCAATGCATTTATCTTGTCACAAACTGGACGAGTCGAGCTCAGACAAAGAGATCTAAATAAATTTATGGTACAATAATTCTTAAACTGGTATCATTTAAGCACTTAATTGCAATCACATTTTGGTTTAAAATGTCACTGAATGGATCCGCAAACAACTTAATTGCTCTAAATTGCTTGTAAAATTAGGTTTAATTTATCGTCACACCTTTATTGAATAGTAAAGTCCAATGACAACTAGTTTTATTTTTGCTCTGTTCAAAAAAGTTGATTACCTACTTCAATTTTTATTGAGTATTTAGTGTTATTGATATAATCGATTAACTTGTGATTGGGTCCAAAAATAAAAGCTAGATTATCTAATGCCTAGTCACAATTGAAGCGTAAAATTGCACATCAAAATTTTACTCGTTTTAAAAGAATACTATTCTCGTTATACAACATCATCGTGATAACTACCCATTGTCTGTGAGAGGAAATAACTTTGTTTCCGCTTCCAATTTTACCCTAGCTTGTTTTAGAGCAATTAATTCTTCCGACAGTCGATTTGAGCTGCTATTGTGTGTTAAAAGCTTCGATCAGGACACGGATGCGTCCATTCGTTGCTATTCACCCGTCCAAGGTTTAGATGCATGGCCTTAGCTTCCCCTGGTATTCTTCAATCAGACAGGACAATGCCTCCATCGCCATTGTTAGCGGCGTCCATAGCGTGAACAATCGTAAGTTCTATCTCAATGACATCTGATTTTGCCGATCCATCCAGCATACCTCATGTACCTGACACTGTTTCAAATTAAATTGAACAAGTCAAATAGTGGAAAGAATAATTCCGTCTTTTTATGCCGATTCCTTTTTTCCTTGTGTATTGTTACATTAAACTTATTGGATACTTTAAATACGACATATTACAAAAACCGCTGTTTTAATGTTTAACTTAAATTCTGATCAATATCACGTCCCACGCCGATACAACATTCATACGTCTGCCGCAATTCTGTTCTGAATTTCAATGAGTCTTTAAATTATTATCCCAGAAGTACTGAACAGTTTCGAACGTAGGTATTTTATTTCTTGCGTATACACGACTGCATTATTCATTGCTATTTAACCTATATTCCTTAAATATGTATCTTGCATCACCGTTATATTTTGGCGAAATTTTCGTACCGTTGGCTCTAAGGTCGACTGTATGTTATGGAAAATCCCGTTGCATAAAAATAGTTAGCATTCTGCGTATATCAGAGTCAACATGCTTGTGCTCGTACGCAATACAGTAACGGATGTTGTATGCGTAATGTTTTTGTTCTGATACTCGACTTGAATTTACGACTAATAATCTGCCGTTGCGATTCTTTATGTTCGAATTTGTCAGCAGAATGATGATTCAGTATTGTGATATGAAATACTTACTTGTTGCATTTTATAGTTATTTATTGATGTGGCTAAAGATATATGAGAGTGATAAAACTTATAGCTTTATTTAATAGACTAGCGGCCTGTTCTTATAATTGCAATTGTTATTTATTCTCTTACCCACTTCACATCTAAACATTTGGTGTTCTGTTAACAATTTGATGTCTTTTCTTTTTTTTATGACATAAGGTGGCAAACGAGCAATCGGATTGCCTGATGGTAAGCAATTACTGTCGCCCATGGGCACCCGCAACACCAGGGGAGTCACAAGCGCGTTGCCGGCCTTTAAGGGGGGTTGGAGCTCTGGGAACCTTACTCACCATCAGGAACACAACATTACATACCTGAAAGGTAGCAGTGCTATTATGGCTGTGGTATACGTAAGGAGGAGGTACTTCCCCAGTTGGGCTTCTCCAGACTCGAGCGTGATGGTACTTCGCTGTGCCCTATCTCTCATTGTCGGACGTAGTTTAAGGACATACCCCCGGGTGTAACAATATTGTTGTAAATATACATTTGTTACACATCGACTGTTGATTATCTACTGTAAACAGTTAATTGTTCTGCTATAATCGTCGCACGTCGTACTATTTCTGGTATTAAATTAAAACATAACAATAAATCCAAACAAAAAAAGCTAATCGATCATTACATCAGGCTACCTAATAACTCGATTGCTGTAATCGTTACTTTCACTCCATCGATGCGCCCGCGCGTCCGGTGCTCTCAAAGGTTGACCGACCGCGACTTCAAGATCGTCGTGATAGCTCCTAGTGATGTGACTTTACCGGGAACAGTCGACAATGACCATTTAAGTTGGCGGCAATATTGCTTTGAAGTAAATGGAATGGGATATTAAATAGGTACACTACTAGTGACCCGCCCTGTCTTCGCATATTAATGATAAATGCATTATAATCCGATGTGGTACCTACTTATATAAAATCTAAGCCCACAGACGACGGGAAGATACTTATACTTACTATGTAGTGATACAGCATACATGCTCATGTTTTACACGCAATATGCAAAATAAAGAACACGCATTCTATACTATGCACTGACTACGAGTAATATATGGTCTCTAAGCCGACCGTTCTATAAAACGGAAACCTACAGATAGGATAAAAAGAGGATACGAAGCTAAATGAACCCGAGGCACTTATTTATGCAATTTTAGTAAACTATAAAGAAAAAGTGCAAAGGGCTATTAAGGCACTTTCGTATACACCGACAGTTTTCAACTCTTATTATAAAGAGTTTGTTTTTGAGAACGGGAATATTGCTTCGTCACGTCACTAATAGATCCCGATCCCGATCACGTATCACACGACCTATGCACGTGGAACATGTCTAATGGGTAGGTTTAATTGCTTAATTGAATTTTTCTACTATCTGCCTAAAGTTAATATGCTGGTGCAACGCTTATGAAATCTTCGATGGTTGTCTGAGCGTAACCTTAATTCATGTGAGTTCTCACTCATCCTGGTGTACGACTGTGAGGCCAGCGTCGGGCATTAATCTTCCTGCAACTATCTGAAATTAGTTTGCTTAACATGGCCTATGCTTGATTAAGATATTTATTTCATTAGCTTATGGAAGTGCTATGTTAAATAATTAGGACTTGTATTTAACTATTAAGTTTTTTCATAATTATAACGACTAAGTTGAAACGGTATCAGCCACAGGCAATAATGCAACCA
Source organism: Grapholita molesta (assembly GCA_022674325.2). NCBI lineage: Eukaryota > Metazoa > Arthropoda > Insecta > Lepidoptera > Tortricidae > Grapholita > Grapholita molesta. The sequence continues at coordinate 16,260,039 of CP053125.2, forward strand.
CATACCAGACAATGCCAGGTAATCAGTTGGTAAACACCCAACCAATTTTACGGATGTCGCAACATTCAATCTGATTATAATTGGTAACCACAAATCAAGTTAACGAGATGTCAGTCTCATTGGAACTGCCAGGAGAGACAATGCATGCTTATTAAAGAAAGCAGAGGTCATGATTGCAAGCTCGGCGGCAGGAGCGACCTTGGCCTTGTCAGTCACTGTTGCGAGCTGTCAGTGCCTATTAGTTTCACGAATTAGAATGACAATGTGAATGACTCATTCTTTGTTAAAATTTAAACATTTTCGGACTTCTGCTTTACTGGATGTGGCCGCTGTGGTAATTGCGAGAGCATTTCAAAAAGGATATCTGCTTCGGTTATTGACTATGTAAGTAATAGTAAAGTCTGGGCGTAATAAATTGGCACTATTGAATCGAGTAAAATCAGAATCACAGTTTTGTCACCAAAATGTTCAGATGTTTTGTTACGTGATAGTAATTCAATAGTGCTATTTATATTCAAAATTTCAATAGTGTTATTTATACTTGAAATGTCATTTTACTCATGGGGCCATAGGGTCAAAGATAATTTTCAAGATATTAGCAATGTTGATTTCAAATGGATTCGCTTAAACCTTGAAATTGAAAGTGAGTAAGCCTATCTTAAAGCCAGTTTAGATTTCATCGAATTTATAATGTGGTTACAAAATGACCTCACGGCTGTTCAGCCAAACATGGTTAACACGTTATATTGATTGAACACATGTTTAAATGATGTAAATGTAGAATTTCTGTACAATAAACAAGGCTTACATAACACGTCCTCGAAATCACCAACAATAAACTTCGGGGCTGTTAATGTAAATATTTGTGATCACCTTGTGGTTTTCACCAACTCAGAGTTTACCAAACTCATGGATGTTGTAATAATGATATCTTAGGATGGTTATTACCATGAGAATCGGAGTCAAATCACCATGCGAGCACGATGGGCGACCGCAGACTGATGCAATTGCACCGCAGAACATTTATCACCGATCGTTGAACCCGTGTACTTGATCGACAGCCTGACACCTAACGATAATTCTATTGACTTTTTGCTCTGAAGATATTATTAAGGGATTAACTTCGTGTCAGACTGTCATATGTTTGCCGAAGCTAAGTAATGAGGTGTCATTTCCATTTCGACGCGGGAGATGTCGTAAATGTCACAAAGGAGAAGAAAATACATTGCCAGTGTTGTTAGAGTACTTGAATGATTACTATAGGTAAATAGAAACAAGAGGTTTCCGGCCTCGAGAGTTTAGCTGCAGTAATTTGCTAATTATTATATAGCGACCGATGAAATTCTTGTTTAAATAAGCAAAGTTAAGGACACAAAAAATCGAATTATCTTTCACATGAAATGAAGTCGGTGAAATTCTGGAATGATTAATTTTGTAGATACCAGTCTGTTTAGTAAGTTGATATGTAATATTTATTTGTTCGAAAATTACGGAATTTGGAGAACAGTAACGTTATAGTCCGAGCAGCTTTGGTGTGAATGACGAACAGTAAATAGTCTAAAGCCTTGTATCAAGAGCCACCTGGTACTTATAGCTAAAGAAACTCTTGCAGGTTTTCTTCTTACTAAGTAGTATTTCCAATGAACATTATGACCCTAGTTGACCTTTCTGTTGCATTTGCCTGGTTGAATCTGGTCGTTCAACTTTATGCGTATTTACCTGCTCATGTTGTTTGACCACCTGCCCTTTGCGGTTATTTTACAGTACTTATGATTTTTGTGGGTCTTGAATAAACTTTATAATTTTATGCTTATTAAAGCAATTCGTTTTGAGAAGTAATTAGGGATGTTAATGGCATGTAAACGTCATTTTCGTTCATCGAAATATTTAAAATGAGTTGACGAGAATTACAAGTATCTATACGTATTTATGAACAGTAATTTACCGTGTCAATATAATATTGTATTTCTGTATTTCAGAAACAGTACATAATGCGTCTGCTACAGTGGATATACAGTGGATACTATTATTTTTTCAGTCAAAGTCATATGAGCTGAAAGTCTATTATCTGTTGTAGAAAATTTTCTTCACCACGCGCTGCTAACGCCGTGACCAGCCAGACTGCCAAGTCACACCAACCTGGCAACATCAAAATATATAAAAGAAAAAAAAATCCTACTAATTTTTTTCGTAATGATGATTAGTAGCAAATATTCTCCTACTATTTATTTACCAGATTGTTAATCTATATCTTCATTATCTTCATTAATATACTCTCCAACATCATTGGAATGCAACAACATACTGTTAACTATAGGGTCGACCGATACTATCGAACTTATTTGCATTCTTTCTTTCAACATAAACCGCTCGAGTGTGAAGGTTCGTTGTGGAGTAACGCACCGTATTATCGTATGAGAAATACTTTCGCACCGGCTATTAGTTTCCACGCAGTAAGGAAGTGATTAATATTACTTATTGGACGCGACGTATTGCGACAAGAAGCGTGAATCCAAATAAATTATTCATGACATTGTTTAATTGCACCTTAAGATGCAATGTGAAATTTGGATCCTGCATTTGTTTCATTTCATTCTTATTAATTTTGCCTGATTTTTGTTGCTGGTTAACAACATAGTTGATAATTATACGTAAATATTTTTCTAGCAGGAACGACATTTGCTTTTGCAATTAATAGTTCGAAATGGTTTTCTGAAGTATGTAAAATATAAATAAATAGATAGTTTTGTTATTTTTATTTATTTTTAACCCTATTACCTTATATTAGTGTTGTTGTCCTGTATGACGTTGAAGTGGTACTTATCGATAACAGGACTGTCGATGTTTTTATTTTGTCAATCACTTAGAAGAAACCGTTCGTGCTAGAAAAATATCTAGGTATACTGATAATATTGCCATTTTTGTCACACTTAACAACGTGGCGAGTTATTTAAATGTATCACTTGTATTATGTCTAACCAGATCCAGTTTAGAAAACAAGTAAAAATCGTATAAGCAATTGGCTGCACGTTACCAAATAAACCAAGAACCAACTCGCTTTCTGTCAATGAAATCGAAAACGCAAAAACGCTCAACACATGGCGTTTAACTAAGCTAGTCCATTCCGTGAAAGCGATAGTGGCCTCGCACCGCTTTTCCACTGGCCGGGTTTCGATTGGCGGCGGTGAAAATCGTTGCTGCACCGCCTGCATGCAGGGTGGAGTTTCAAGGCCGTACGCGTTTACCGTAAAATCTGTGTCTAATTGTTGGTCAACTCTTGCACTAATTGGTTAAATGAAAATGCTTTGTAACTCAAATGATTAGAAGAAGATTTATAACTATTTTATTTTACTTACGCGTACTTACCTATTCCTTGCATACTTTATACTTAAAGAGTGATTCTTATCTACATGCATAGAATATGATGTGGGTAGTATAATCATTTGTATTTTCATGCCTATTTTAATTTGATATAAATATGTTTATTTCATATCATTAATAGTCTCTATTATAGGCAGGTATCTCTCTCTAGTCGTTCCCTCATCCCTGACAACTAAAAAGAAACAGTGGTTTACGTCGCTGTTAAATGTTGTCTCTTTCCTAATGCTAATATCAGGTAAGGACACACAATTATCTACGTTTTATTATGTTAGGTTATGCAAATATGCCCTAACAATGTTTCTATACAAATCGTATCATTTTAGTGTGCGTGCAACATAATCAAATATTACGTGTCGAGCTACTACGATGCGAGTACGCAACTGTTACGTGTAATTACATGCGCCTTATTCAGTTGTATTAGTGACTATTTTCGCCTGACAAAAGGTAGGCCTATCGGTTGCTTAATATAAACAACGGTGCTTAATTGTAACAAATGATTACTGGCATGTTGTAACCGATCGTTTACGACCAGTTTTGGTTTTCTGAGGATTCTTATTACTAGTTTGCAGTTATTTTTTTGTGAATTGAGTAATCTATAGATAGATATCATTACGTTAGGGACATTGGTAGTTTGTAGCTATTTCAATGAAAAACATATTTGAGAATTGATAGTTAACCTTATCTCCTTGATGTAAATGTAAATGAGTTGAAAAGGTGCCACTGTCTCTATAGAAAATTTAAATATCATGTGATCGTAATAACCGATAAAAAATTATAATTTCTGTTATAAATATTAATAAAATCTTCCCGAAGAGCAATAAATTTGTCGGCTACGATATGTCATCTTGACAAGGTGTCTAGCTTTCGCCCTAGCCAGTGCTATAGCAATCCAGTTTTGCGGGATTCTTGCCGTTTAGCTAGGTACTGATTTTACTTTTACAGTTTCTCAATGAAATATATATTTTGTATAATGTCATAAATAACTTGCAATTATGAAGTATTTATTAAATGCATTTATTCTATAAAGTATTTACTACAATGCAAACTGTTAATTACAAATGGCGTTCTTCATAAACTCCTTTTTCAAATCTTACATGCCGTTAACTCTTAATATAGCAAAATAAAAAATAAAAACGTGCTATCCAGCCACGGCAGATCTGAAAAGTCCCAAATATTATAATCATAAAAAATATACAAAAGGATGGTCATACAATATGTAAATTTTCAAATTAAGGGTAATTATAGTCCCTTTCTGTCTTTTCCAAAAGTTTGAGCCAAATTTAGGCCAACTCTTAATATATATTAGCTCAGTGTAAAGCTTACTGATAATATTAATAAATGGACTTCTCAATACTCTATGACATTACTATACTTAACAGACCGGCTAGATTATATCATTGTATTTATTTCCTTATCTGCACCATACAATATTGGCGCTGACAACCTATAAGTAGCCATAACTGGAGCACAAAGCTGTATAAAGGAGTTACATAACACCAATTGGTCCACGCCATCAGGATACTCCATCGATATTCACCGCGAATCACGACTTTCACTATTGTCGTACTAGATGTCGCTGATTAAGACGTCGTGAATTGAATTCTATAGTAAATGGAGCGGAAACCAGCGGTCAGATACCAGATACCGAATAAATCAATTATCCAATATAGCGGCGTGAAGTAAAGGTTAGCTCATAGTGTTCATATTAGGCGCACAGCTGGATATTTTTTTTTTTTTGTGCACGTAATAATGGGCGGTGATGAAATTCTACGTTAGTCTGATGTTGGATATTATAGTTATAAAAACCATAAAATCAGTCACAATAGGTACTTATTTCAGTGTGTTGTTTAGTTTTCCACTTTCTTCCCGTGACAATTCTTTAACCGATTTTAAAACTTTGAAGGAGTTGTCAATTCATCGAGATGTTTAGTTGTTTGATATGCTTTTCGAAGATAGCTGGACCGCGTTCTAAGGACCACAGTATGCTCCTCTGTTTAATAATAAAATTATTACCATATAAAATGAATTCTTCGCTTCGTTATGATACAATATCCATAATTTCATGTCAAGTAAAATAGAAATTCGCGTTCCTATAGTTCAGGTTTTTACACTGTACAGGACCATCAACATATATACATACATAATTCAAATATATCTGTAAGACTTTTTTTTGTTGTCGTTACCATATCTCTGCTTTACCTAAAGGTTGACTGGTTGAAAGAGAATGCTTTATAGCATTAAATCCGCCTTTTGTACTGTAAGATTTTCTTTTGTGCAATGAAGAATAAATAAATAAATATCATATGGTTTAAAATAAACAAATACTTAATAAATATTATTCAGTCAGATGGCAGGTATTATACAGAGTATATCACAACTTAGCCATATGGAGATATACAACAAACAATCGTCTTCAAATGAAGGTAAAGTGAAGTTGGTATTGCATCGCTTACAAAGATACTCGTATTTCATTATGCACATAAATATCAGCAAACATTTCATCGTAACTTACTCTATTTAACATCCAGAATTATGGTTCCCAGCATTACGCATATTGCGTTTGTTTACAATTTCCTCAAAAGATACGTACGTAACTCGACATAACGCATGTTTATAGTTACGATGTTTCGTAACTTACGTAACTCGGGATACGCAAATTATCCCAACGCACGTATACAGTGCGGTCCGTCCATCCGTTTGTCGCAATTTGCTTTCTCCGCATGCATCGACGTGAGTGCAATGTTGATTGTAGGTTCAGACATGTGTCTCTATGTGTCATAGATTGATGCGACATTGTTTAAATTTATTTGGATTTCGCAATCATAACACTGATTATTGTTTTGATCAATTATCAGTCTAATTAATCTGAAGATAAGAGTGCTTTTGATTAACATCAGGAATGTTTACTGGGTTACCAGAATGTAGATTTAGGGGTCGATGTTGTCCACTTCCGTAGGTTAGAATTACTACCCGAAATCTGTAAAACCCTACAAGTGACCCCTGGGTGGTGCTAAAAGGACAACCAAACTTACCGGTGGTAGGCTTCGGCCGTGGCTGGTTACCACCCCTCAGACTAAGTCGTGCCGCCAAACGGATTCCGTGTTCCGGCACCTAGTCTGAGGTTGCCTCTAGGTGGATGTGTCCGAGCAGTTGCGATTGCCTTGGATACCGTTGCCTTTGTCTTTGTGTGCCACACCTTAGCGTCTGATTCTGGAGCTCAGCGGGATCCGAAGCACGGTGCTCCGCTGGCCGACCGCAGTTAGTAGGGGGCCCAAGTAAAGGGAAAGCCACCCTTGAAAGGCTGCCCCGCCAACTAGCGAAAAATCCCGGGATGGCTTCACCTTGCCGGTTGGCGACCGGATGGGAGGGCCAGGTGACCATTCAGGGGGGGTTCGGGCGTCCCCGCGGTCTCCGGGTCAGCTGTCTTTGTGTGTGGCGCGCAAAGACATACGGTGGGTCATAATGGCGGAATTGCCTTGCTCCACTTACATTCACCTGCTTATTCGCTCTCCACTTCCACGCACAAATTTAATGGTATACAATAAAAGGAAAAAAGTTAAACAGCGGTTGCACTCCCTCCCACTTAAAGTGCACCTCACTAACATACGAGGTCTGCACTCAAATATCACTGCGGTCCACCACCACCTTGAGACTGCAAAACCGCAACTGCTGTTCCTCACCGAGACGCAGATCAGATCTCCGGATGACGCGGCATACCTCAACTACCCTGGGTATACTCTCGAGCACAGGTTTCTTCCTCGCGCCGGGGTTTGTGTGTATGCTCGCGATGATATCTGTATCAAACGTCTCCAAAATCTTGAAGATTCCAGCCTCTCTGTTGTGTGGATTTGGGTGGACACGGGAGTTGCACAAATTGTCTATGCATGTATTTACCGTTCGCATAGTGGAGATCAGGAGACAACAAGGCTTTTCAGTTATCTCAGTGAGGCAGTCGATGAGGCTCAGATTAGGTATCCTGCGGCGGAGTTAGTTATATTGGGGGACTTTAATGCTCACCACCAAGAATGGCTGTTCCCATACCAATTAACCGACCATGCTGGAAGAGAGGCTCACAAATTTGCTTTAACGCTAAATCTCTCCCAGTTGGTAAACTGCGCCACTAGGGTACCCGATGTCGAGTCCCATACACCAAACTGCCTTGACCTTCTGCTGACTACTGATCCAGACAAATATTCGGTGGCAGTAACAGCCCCTTTGGGTACCTCCGATCACTGTCTGGTTAAGGCTGTATCCGTATATTCCCCACCAGATCAGGGCCCTAGGGGTACGAGACGGGTGTGGCGATACAGGTCAGCAGATTGGGATGAGATGCGTCACTTTTTTGCGTCTTATCCTTGGCGTGCCTCGTGCTTTTCTTCCCATGATCCTTCGAGCTGTGCTAGCGCTGTAGCTGATGTCATCCGGCAGGGTATGGAATACTATATTCCCTTCTCTGATGTCTCGACCGGTTTTGATGCTCGCCCGTGGTACAATGCTGAGTGTGACCGTGCTGAGGCACTTAAGCAGGAGCGTACCTGGCTTGGGTTAATGCTCGCAAGCGCAAAGCACCCAATGCTCGTAAGCTGAAGAAAGCCTACAATAAGGCCGCTAAGTCTGTAAAAAAGCAGTTTCGCAAGGCACGCTTCGCCCACATATGCCATATCGGGGCTAAACTCGCCTCTTATCCGCCTGGAAGTAAGGCTTTTTGGTCCCTGGCTAAGGCGACTGAAGCGAATTTTTGTCGACCATCACTGCCACCTTTGATGAAGCCTGATGGTTCGCTAGCGCATACTGCTGACGCGAAGGCTAATTTGTTTGCCTCGCTATTTGCTGCGAATTCACGATTAGATTCCGCAGGAAAAACACCGCCTATTCTCCCGCAAGTGGACTGCTCTATGGGCGTGGTTCATATACGCCAAAAGGAAGTGCTAAAAATCCTGCGGAATCTGGACGTGAACAAGGCTAGCGGTCCAGATGGAATTCCAGCCATTGTCCTGCGAAACTGCGCAGCCGAATTGTCTCCGGTTTTGACTCGCCTATATCGCCTCTCACTCGCTGCTGAAGTCGTTCCCTCGGGCTGGAAGCTTGCCAATGTGCAGCCTGTACCCAAGAAGGGCAGTCGGGCAGACCCAGCCAACTATCGTCCGATCTCGGTCACCTCCATACTCTGTAAGACTATGGAGCGTGTACTGAACAAACGCCTCCTAAGATACCTAGAAGACAACGATTTACTCAGCGATCGCCAATTTGGGTTCCGTTCTGGGCGGTCGACTGGTGATCTTCTAGCCTATGTCACTCATCTTTGGAGCGAGGCTATCGAGGGTTATGGCGAAGCTCTTGCTGTGTCCCTTGATATCTCCAAGGCTTTTGACAGGGTCTGGCACGCCAGTCTAGTTGGCAAGCTTCCAGCATATGGAATTCCTTTTGGCCTGTGCAACTGGATTGCAGATTTCCTGAGAGGGCGATAGATTCGCGTGGTCGTAGATGGGTGTACTTCCGACCAACGGGATATTGATGCCGGTGTTCCGCAGGGATCTGTTTTATCTGCAACCTTATTTCTGCTGCACATCAACGATTTGCTAGTCCCGGGAATTATTGGGTACGCTGATGACAGCACGGTTGTAGATAGGTACTTGTCCAGTGCGAAGGCCAAAAGGGATGAAGTCCAGTCTTGTCGTGAGAGCATGGTGGATCGATTGAATTTGGCTCTCGAGGCAGTAACCGACTGGGGAGAAGCCAACCTAGTCAAGTTCAATGCCACTAAGACACAGGCCTGTCTGTTCTCCACTAAACGGAGTCCTTTTGAACTGACTCCAACTTTCCGGGGTGTATCCGTACCCATTTCTGATCACCTGGAACTTCTTGGAATGAGCTTATCATCCAATTTGAACTTCGGACACTATATTGAATCTTTGGCTAAAACTGCAGCCAAGAAACTTGGAATTCTTTCCAAGGTGCGGCGGTACTTTACACCTAAACAGCTTCTGCAGCTTTACCAAGCGCAGGTCCGGTCGTGTATGGAGTACTGCTGCCACCTTTGGGATGGATCCGCGAAGTACCAACTTGCTGCCTTAGATTCAATAGATAAACGTGCCAAGAAGCTCATTGACGATCCTGATCTGGTGGGGCAAAGCTGCAAAGCCTCGAACACCGAAGGAAAGTCGCATGCCTATCGGTATTTTATAGGATACATTTCGGCGAGTGTGCGAGTGGTTTGCATGAACTCATTCCACCATCTCCATTTAAATATTATGGGACGAGGCGTGCGTTGAGATTCCATCCCTATGTTGTGGATATTCCTTCAACCAGAACAAAGCGCTTTGCTTCTACTTTTCTGATTCGCACAGCTAGGGAGTGGAATTCTCTTCCAGCTGATCTTTTCCCGGAGCAATACAACCTGGGTATCTTCAAGTCGAGAGTGAATAAGCACTTGCTGGGTAAGCATGTTCCATCGTCGGCCTCATCGTCACTTACCATCAGGTGAGATTGGGGCCAAATGCTAACCTATCATTTATAAAAAAAAAAAAAAAAAAAAAAAAGACTTTATATTTAGGAAGTTACGTGTGCTTGTAAGGCGCAGTACACTCCGGTTAGCAAGTATGTCAATGACATAATTAAGTTACGCGAAGGATGTTGAAGGGCTACATTGAGTAATGGTAGCGTCTAGTTTCAATGTGCATAATTTGTCTTTTTCTTTCTTGCACATGCGGTTTACAACCATCTGTGGAACATAACGGATTATTATTATTTTAATAGGGGTTTGTTTTTCATAAAATTCCTACCTCAGTTTACTTAACAGACAGACCTGATTTAACACAAAGATAAATTCAAACAAATTGTCAAATAAACTTCGTGGGTACTTTCGATATACAATCGATATATTCTTGAGTGAAGCTAAATTATACTCTATGATTACGCCATAAGATCTAGCACGAGCGCATACCATTCGTTTACGTTACATTAACCTTGCCAATCTGATCTCTTGCGAAAAATATCAAATTTGCTTCGAAACGATCAACATTTCATAATTTAATGACCGTTGGGTCACTGTTCGGGAATGCTTAAGTATTAAGCATTCCCAAAAACTACTTAAAATTGGTAATAAAATTCGTATAAACCCGCAGAACTTATGACCAATTTTAACCAAACTAAAATCGACCTTGTCTTCTATGGGGGATAATTCAAAATCGAATGATAAAAGCCGTGCTTATGCTTGAGGGCAACCTAAATTTTGCGGCAACTGAGCCTATTATAGTGTGAGACAGGGCAATTTTATCTAGGAAACCATTTCGTGTTCCACTTCACGTACTTAATATCTGTTTGTTAACTCATTGCGTTGAGGTTTGTATTATATGCATATCTAGAGTGTAGTACAGTCAGCATCAATAGTATAGTATGAAACAGTTGACCAAATATATCTACCGTTTTTTAATTGCTCCACAAAAAGAGACTGATATATGCATATTTATCAATTAAGATGCGATCTTTGAGATGCGAACTGCAGAAAATATCTCATCTGTAAAAAAGTACACAGACTGTAGATGGTAGTATTAACCTAGTTTTCGACCTAGATTTGTAATGATCTTTAAAATACAAAGCTACATTTTTATCCACTAGGTGTAACCAAAATTTTACAGTAAAATTTTAATTTACGGTTTAGGAAGAGTTTATTTTTTTCAGAAAATATCTCATCTGTAAAAAAGTACACAGACGGTAGATGGTAGTATTAATCTAGTTTTCGACCTAGATTTGTAATGATCTTTAAAATACAAAGCTACATTTTAATCCAATAGGTGTAACCAAAATTTTACAGTAAAATTTTAATTTACGGTTTAGGAAGAGTTGATTTTTTTGCAAGATAATTCAAGTAACAAAAGAAATTCAGTGCTGTTTTAGTTGAACATGATTCAAATTTTATAGGAAATATTTCATGTGAGTTTGTAATTATTTGCAGACCTAACGTGAAAATATGAATTGAATCAATTAAAATTCAAATATTTGGTAACCTTGGCAGTCAACTCACTTAAATTGGCTAATACGTCATTAGAAGTCTTAACTCAGATAAAAAGAAATCGAGCCATGCAAATATGTGGTAGTCGTTTTTCTTGTTAATGAATCATTAATAAATATTTTAAAGTTACCTAAAATCAATATAATTTCCATATACGAATATTAATATGATAATTAAAATAGGCCTTCGGCTTTATAGTTTGGGTATGTTAATGTAAAAAATATTAAAGGATGCAACCAAATAAATAAATATTGTACTGTATTATCGCAATTTGTTGGTACGTTTACAACGACATACGCTGCAAATAAGGCTCTCGAAATGACTATAATATACAATGTAAGATGCTCGTATATCTTAGTGCGTCAGATTTCAACTAAACCAATTCGGCGAAGAGCCTTTAGTAGTTCTGAAGCCCTAGTCACGTTGTATAGATGACATGGTTCCAAAAGTCTTCATATGTGACATTATCTATGATAAGGGACCTTATTGTCGATGGCGCTTACGCCGTTGTTCAAGAGGCCGCAATACAAAGTCAACGCGGTTAGACGTAAGCGCCATCGACAATAAGGTCCCTTTTGCTAGAACTAAATAACATTTTACCGCGCATGTCAGGTAACCTTCCTTTTAAGGACTACCTGCTTAAGGTTTCATATATAAAGTGTATACCGGCTCATTGACAGCCAAATCGGATTCGTTTAATTGGTTGATGAATTTTAAGCATTATGGGCGCGTCAAATATGCTTTTCAAGTTTTTTTTGCTGGACTTCACTCGGTATGTAAAAGTAATGCAGTTACCGATGTTATTTCATATTAGTTAATTTAGCTATCATTTCACCTTCTTCCTCGCATTTTGCCAAGGCACATGGGAGCCTGGGGTCCACTTGAAAACTAATTTACTATTTATTAATTATAAAATTTACCTATACCGTTACGTATTATAGGATTTATAAAAATTTAAGAAGTAACAATTAACATAATTTTAAATTGAAATAGTGGCATATAATTATGAAAAAGTATCCAGGCTTTCCAGCGTCCGAGGCAAGATTTGAACTCTGATTTTCTCGTAGTGAATATGTTATTTGCATCTCTCCAGCATTTGCGGCTGATGCCCTGACCAGTTAGACTACCCGGACACAGCGGAACCCATCGAAACTTCTCAAGTATACACAGTCAGCGTCATATAGTTAGTTACAGTCAGTATGACCAAATATATCGATACACGTGTTTACTTATGTATTTGGCCATACTAACTATCACAAACTAACTATATGACGCTAACTGTACAATCTCTTAACGGTTTAGGCGCCGTTTTTACTATCTCTATGGCGAAATGCTACGTACTTGCATGTTCTATTAGAATCACTTTTGGGATTCTGATATATTCTGAGATGGCACTGCCATTTAGGCATATACTTAAGCAACTAAATAAGAATTAGATTTTTCTTTCTTAGTACTCGTATTTAATGAAATTCGCATTTTTCACTAAACTACCACACCATCCTTGTTGTTCCCTTTAATATTGTTGAACAATAAAACATTCAGCAAATTATTCACCCAGAATTTTTTTTTGGACTGTAAACTGAGACCAAAAACCACCGGAGGACAGCAGCGTCCCTTAGAGCGGTGGACCATACTGCGATCGCGAACCTATGTACCTGACAAGCGTGGCGATTATATCATTAAACCCCTCAAGCAGCTTATCGTGCTCTATGGGAAGGCTCATGTCTGGACGTCCACCCGTGATTGAAGTAGTAAATTATTGAACATTTTACGTCATTTCAAATCAAATTGTACCATACCGTTTCGTATTAGGAATACATTGAGATTATTAATCCAGTTTTAGTATGATTGAAATTTATTACAACCAAATTGCTACAAGTTAATCTGTAAGCGGTTTCGAATCCAATAGCTTTGTCAATTTATAGTGGATTGATTTAGCAACTAAATCAATCCAACTAAAACACGTGCATTGCCGAGGCTGCGTTTTACATAATCTCATTAGGTAGCGTGCGTTTGCGCAAGTAATGCGCGTACTAGACACACTCTATGCGGACACAGTTAACTTATGACGTACTAGCTACAAGTATTTTAACTTCATATACTTCTGAGTTATTATAATAAAATAAGGGTGACAGCTGGCAAAAGCACGTGAGTGGGTAAGATACTAAAATAAACACGATGTTCGGTGTTATTAGTACGTTAGGGTAAACCAGAGTGTTATTGCCCACTGACAGTGATTGCTCGCTTTAAGAAAAACGTTGTCATTTGTATGTGTAACTCAACTCATACCAATCTTTAACCGGGCAATAGCTATGTGGTTTACCCTATCTACTTATTTAAAAATATAGCTTAAAACTATATGAGCTCAAACAATATTACTGACATTGAATTTTATAAATAAGAATGTTGCATTATTAAGGATTTTGTCTTAAAATTATGACTTTAGTTATTTAAATAACAGTTCCTACATTTACACAAAAATAATTACAGATAAAAATAAATTATACATTTAAAGTATATGTAGATTACTCCTGTACCTATAAAAAATCTTCTTTAAGTTGTATAAGTGACAAAGAAGTAATGTTCCCTTTAATACTTATTATTACCCGTACAGTTGCTACTCGGTAAAAACATGCAGTATTTTCTATTTATTGAGCCTATTAATATAATTTAACCTATAAAATAATAATTTTGAGGAGCGTCGCTTGTGCAATCACAATGCACAGTTAATATACTGGCAAGTATCGTTACTTTAAAAACTTATCGCTGAACTACATCTGCGCGATATTTTTACGCTTTAATCTCGAGGGCGGAGAAGTTAGGAAATGTGATATGACACCGTCACTTGTAGGCGTCTTTCATAATTAGGCTCATATGTGATAAGTTTAAAAGGCGGTTTATTTTTAATAAGGTTAGTGTGTTCGATGTAGGATGCACGTACTGTCATATGCTCAAAAGAGATGAAGATATGTTGAGAAATATGCAAAAATGGAACGTGCACGATGCTGTCGCCGCCTGGTGACATTAATCGGAACTACTTACGCTGTTATAACCAGTGATCGGCACTATGGGTGCAAAACTTTAACATAACTCGTTAAGCGGACATAAAAGAGTGTATAGAGCCATAAAAACAATTGTATTCTTACATACAAATATTGGCATAACGAGATTCCGATATATAATTAAATTGGGCACTGATTTGCTAAATTTATTCGTGTTTTTTAATTAAAAAATAATATTTAATTTTCCGGATAGTATAGCTAATTAAACTCCTGGCTAAAGAATCCTGTGTAAAGATCCAATCCAATCAAATCCAAAAACTCCAATATCCGACAATGGCACGTGAATAATGCTTATTATAAGACAATATTTTTTTTTATAAAAACAACGTAAACAATCCATCCGTTCTTTGCCCTATTGTGGATTAGTAGATACAATTAGGAACAATCAACAATAGGTTGGGAAAGCGTAGTAGGTACCTAATATTTATAAGTAAAATCTATAGACTCCATAATAGCTTTTCGGGTTCATTGGATGTACTTGAAAATTAAAAAAAAATATTAATTGTGAACTTGTGTGATCGCTCTAATAGCCCGAACCTAAAACAGATTCAAAAGAATAAGTATCTCTCACGAGTTTTTATCACTTTTGTTATCATTGTTGCGAGTAAAATCGGTAAAAATAAAAAGACGAGTGCAAAGTGCTTGTATGGACTTCGTCTAATAGTCAAACCGTGTGCGATTTAACTACTTTCGAGATTAATCGCACGACCATGCATTTTAGAAGTACAGATACTCGTATATATGTATTGAAAAAGTATACGGTAGCATCTTGGTGCCTAAATATAGAAGTCGTCTAAATAGGTGAACAAAAAACCCGACCACATATAAACATTCAGCTCCTATGTTCAACATAAATTTAATGGTGTCTTTTGTCAGCCTCTAGGTAATGCGATTGTTATTTTTTTATATGTAGAAGAAAAGAGAACAATACTTAGACAGCCACGCAACACCTGATTTAAATAGTTAGCGGCAGGTTAACGGCTATCGACAATAGCAAGTTTCCGTCATGTGGTTCCAGCATAAATCTCACCCTTACGCAAGTATCGACACTGTTTCTTATCTGACTACTCGTAAACCTTATTTCAACAACATAAAGCATATAATTGTAAAATTGTAACTGTAAGTACCTACACTCGTAACCGCTTTGTAAACTGATCTAGTTAATAAGGCAAAACACTGCCTTCCAGAGTAAGAAAACTACTAAGTTTGAAAATTTATATTTGGTTCATAGGAGGTAGCGGGTAACTAGGAACAAATCGAATTATTTTACACTACATTCTATTTTTTTTCTTAGTTTTAAGTAGCACTACTATATCTACACTACTATTATACCTACTACTATTATAAAGACGAAAGATTTAAATGTTAGTTTGTTTAAAATTAATCAGCTGCTAAACTACTTAACCGATTTGAATATTTTTTCACCATTAGATTACGAAATAATCCGTGATAAACACAGGCATTATTATTCTATTTCTTTTTTGTTAAATATGTACCTATCTACTACCCGTACGAAGCAGTAGCGGGTCGCTTGTACATAATAAATTCAAATGGATGAAATTGACCTGACAATAAAAGATCAATTTCATAAAAGTAAAAAAGAAAGAAAGAAAGAAAAAAAGTGACCAATTTCAGATGTCCGAGGCAGGATAGCGGATGGCATTGTTGCATTGTTAGATAAGGCAGCGGTAATAATGTTAATGTTACCTATAGGTGCCTTAACTAGGTCAGATACATTTTTATATGGTACGAAGAGGCTTTACAATTCCCTAGTTTATTTCAAGTGATAATACTCCCAAAATGGCAAACATCAATAAGTTTTGATAATCAGTCACCACAGAATTTTAATTCTAATATTTGCATCAAATTAACAATCGTCATACTCTTTTAAATTGTACCACTAGAAGATAGATAGCGGCGCGTGCGACGGAACACGTCGAAATGGTTTATCGTCGCTATGTAACGGCTGGTAGGCTTTAATAGGTTTAGATAATAGCACGTAACGTGGACTATCGTAGGGCGTACATCGCGAAAAGACTTGTTATGTAAGTCGTATGCTGGCTTTAAAATTGTTGATATATGATACATTTACGTTTACATTAAATTAAACTTACACACGAGTTTAAGTTCTTCACATTACAACTATTACTTAAAACGGGATAGTTAACATTATTCCGCGAGGATGGGACTTGCAACAGTGCCGAAACATAAATGGTTGTAAACTTTATGAATAAAAAAAATTATATATCGGAAACTCATTCAATAGTATATTGCGTACCCAGGGCGGTAAAACAAAGAATGGCTCAGATCGCGGGTATTTGAAATGCCATAAACAAGCAATCTGAGGCCTTCTTTATTACCGCCCGTGGTGCATACATAGTTTTACCTGGGTCTGGGTGTGAAGTGAGATTTTCCGTCGCGCCCTAGGGAGGTAAATCTCTTTTACCGCCCAGTGTGACGTAAAATAATATACATGGTAACTATCCCGTTTTAAGTGATAGTTGTTACATGTATTTTACCCAGTCTCACGACGAAAACGGGACTTATTTGAAAATTATATTCGACGTTTCGACAACGACAATGCCTTCATAGTTCCGGAGTAAGATCGGCTAAAGTTGAGGCTCCTGGTATCAAGGTTTTCTAGCCTTGTGAGTTTTGTCAAACTACTTTTTCCTTATGCAGACTAGGAATATCATTATTACGTTAATTAGGGATTTCAAATGACCTTACTTTAGCGAAAAGGAACTGAATATACATTAACTTAAAGTACAAAATGGCTACCAAAAATGACCCCAATAATCTAATGAGCGTTATATTCTTACCTTACTTTACTTTGGATAAAATAAAATGTCATACGTAAAACTTCATACGCAATTGAAGAGCTATATTTAGACTCCGCCTTTCTGGACTAGTTTTTGTGGGGCCATTATGCAGATTTCATTCGTCATCTATCATCATCAGTCGCTGATCCATCCACAATTTACAATTCTTTGATGAATTATTTATTATTAATTATTAATTAATTAATTTATTTTTGGCTTAAGGTTGTGACAAAACAGTTCAAATTAAATTGACAAAATTGTAACTACTACTATATTTTTTCACAAACTAATGTCTAAAGTCAAATAAAGGGACGCAGTGTGTAGTGAATGCAGCGAAAAATAAATAATCACAGAATGCAATATAACGGAACTAAATCGTAGCAGACTACTGAAGCGTATTTTTTTAATAATTTGTTTAAAATTGTTTGGCCTGCTTAGAGATCTTGTTATCAAATTATCTTGCAATTTGATACAGCCTTCATTTTCGTATCATTCGTATTGTTTTATTGTGCGGATCTCACATTCTGTTCACGCTTTATTCGATAATCGTCGTTATTGGTTTATTTTAAAGTCTATTTTCGGACAACAGTATGTTCGGAAGTTAGATGTACCATTACATCACAATATTAACACTTTTTTTCATTTCGTTCATCACGAACATTGCATAATAATGCTCTGAAGAATCTCGTTAACATTCGAAGGTATAATTAAAAGAAACAGCCTCTGTTTCGGCATTTAATCACGATTATGAATTCCATCACTATTATTATGATGTTAATCTTTTGGAGCATCTATATTTAAAGTTATATATGTAATTATCATTATTATATGCGAAGGTCCAAATATTCGATGTTTTCTATAGTCTACTTCTATATTCAAGGATATTTAAGGATCGGAATCGATAGTACAAAATCGTGTGGTATTTAATGATAATATATACATATTCACCAAGTAAAACGATATATATTATATTGTTTTAAGGTTTGTTTAAATTACGAGGGCCTATAATCAAATGGTGGTGTTTTGTTAATCCTAATAAAGTTATTTAAAAGTTACCATTTAAGTAAAGAGCTCGTAATGTCATCGTAAGTCGTATGATCGCGTTTGTGGTACCTTTTATGGTATAATTGCGAGGTCACTGACTCTTACGCCCCCTATATTGGGTTGTTGACGACAGTGGGTTGCCCACGCGCATACCTGGATAGCATTTTCTTAAGAACAAGCAAGGGATTCTGTATTGTTTCGCTACATATTCCTACGTGTATATTTTTCTACATTCTGTATCTGGCCCAAAGTGGGAATCCGTAACGCGTTAGGTCATTCATAAATGTCTTATTTAACCGAACTTCGAGACCGGAACGTAATCGATTTACACACGAACACCGATTTAGAATTAGTTTTTGTTGATGATATCTAGTATATTGGAAGATTTTATAAAATAATATTCGCTTTAAAAAACTATACTAAAAGGCACTCACGATAAAATAACTTAAACCTAACTTTACTATACATTTATTAGCAGAAGTTGCTTCAATCATATTTCAAAGCTGTATATAGCAGTACGGACTTAATTTGTTGTATTAAATATAATTTTATTAAAAATGAAAAGTACCTAATTGTCACGCCGTCCAATCCTACTACCGCTACTTACATTGGGTGTTTTGAAATACACGAAACTTGTAACAAAATAAGTGACGGAAAGTCCCGCAACTTTGTTTATAGCATAGAATGTCTTATTTCATTACGTCGAGTGCCTGAGGTGAAAATTGCTGTTACTAACACGTGCTACAAATACCAATTACAATTATACATACCGACAACCAATTACAATAAAATCATAAACTATTAAAATACAATGTAGGAACTAGGAAATAGTAAAATTGTTTCGGATCAACTTAATACTTGTTATATAATGTTTGATAAGTGATTAGCTGTGGTGAGTACTTAAAGGGATATCAGCTGAGTCTGTATTCAGAAAAACGATAGTTAGATAGACAGCTAAAGATTTTATTAAACATTTTAGGTAATAATCTCAAAAACAAAGAAGGAATGATTCTGTATAAGTGCTCTTTGATTGTTTATTTTCATTGTGTGTTTCCTCTTATTTTTTTACTTGCTCAAGCTTAGGTATATAACTACGAATCCATATAAATAAATATATTTTGGTAATGATCTTATAACTATAAAATTGTGTTAGTCCAGTTATTTACAGAGTGATAACGTAAAAAATACCTTCATAAATCATGATCTTGACAATAGAAAATTATTTATTTTATTTTATTTTTGTATCTGTTTTCTTGTATGACCATTATAACGTCTATTTTCTTCGACGTGATTCATGAAAATAAAGGAGTTTAAGTTTGACCATTAAGGTCTAAATTATTAATTTTAATTTCATTAAAGTATTCTTAATACGATCCTCACCACATAATTTGAACAGTTTAGGTTTATAACAATTTGCAATGACCTTCCTATTTTCAGTTGTCCCAGAAACCATAATTACCTATCCGTAATTTGTAATATATTTGCTATTTAATTTTCTATATATGATACGTTCCACCCAAAAGTCTTTTACATACAAAATTGAATGCTGCAGTATTTCTTAAGAATACTTTTGCTCAACTAGTCAGTTTAAGTGTATACAAACGAAGCGCGAATTGAAATCTAAATCGTAAAAGGAATTTAAACTAAATAAACGGACAAGTATGTTTGAATGCTCTTTAATTGGCGCCTTATATATCACCTCGGGGCATCTAGTTATCCGCCCTATTCCGAGTGCGAAATACCTGATGATTAATGATTAGAGTGCTAAACTGATAGCTTGACGAGCGCAGGCGAGCCGAGCTCAAGCCAGAACAAGCATTCTCCGGTTACGCATTATCATCAGCTTTAAGGCGTCCACTGCTGAACATAACCAAATATGACTTTTAGGGGTGTGTTGCCACATTAGAATAAAATAAAATAATTATATATTCGTTAGCATATACTATTTAGACAAAATTTGAAACCGACGATCTTAAACATTACAAGAAGTACCACGAAATACGCATAGTTTTGTTAACAGTTGTTTCATTTTAGCAACACTTTGTCACAATATCGTAAAACGAGGTGGCTTTAGGGGATTTAGGAGTTTTTATGGCTACTTTGATAGTATTTAAACGGCTATATAAGGAACAATATTTTTATTTATTGTGATCTTTTTTCATAAACTGTTACTATTATAATATCAAGTCTTCGTATTACATACTCTGGCATGGAAAAAAGGTGTACTTTGGCGAAATATGAACATGAAAACATAAATGTCTAAAGTCACCCCTGCAAATTAAAGCCACCCCGTTTTACGGCATGAAGTATATGATCCCCCTCCTGATTAGTATGGGACGTCGTCAAAACTTAGAATTTATCAAAAATTTGATATATGATTAAAATGGGATTTGTTTGACAACCTCTTAACTGGTTGACATAAACATCGGACTGTGTAAGCAATCGCAACCCACCAATACACGGCTGTTTCGCTCCAGATTCGTACGCGCACAGTAATATACAGTCAAAGTCAAAAATATCCATACGCCCAATGTGCCAAAAGATGTATACATAAACCTTATTGTCTCAATGTTAAGGTACATGAATACATACTGTGTGTCTTTAGTCGTATCGATATCTTCAAATTGCCTGTTCCGCTATGCCGTTCGTGATTTGGCTATTTGTTGGAACGTTGGCAATGCCTATAATTTACTTCAAGCGTTGAGCATGTGGCACTTAATCTGTACTAATGAGTTGTAGAATTAGGACTTGAAGGTAAAGTCTTAACGCCGATAAATCAATTTGAAATGTTGCGTTGAGGAAACTATTCGTAAAAGGAGAATTATTGTTGAAACCAGTAACAAAAACTATTTGATAATTATTTAGTTTTTGTGGGAATTATTTAAGTACTACATTACAGTTAATGACCACTTTGTTGCTTATATAAGTTTTCATAATCTTACTTTATGACGCTCTAGTTCTCAGATAGTAAAAAAATAATTGTATCTCACTAAAATGTAAGCTTTGTTACATTTTATGATCTGTTACAAATATTATCGTAAATTTATTACTACTGAGCTGAAATAAGTTTAAAGGCTCGAAGAATGCATTCTGCTTTAATAGTATTTGTAATACTGGCGTAACAATTCTACTAATTAGACGTGCGTCGCGTGGATTATAGAAGGATACAATTACTTTGTTTCAAATTAATCGGTAACTATTAGTATCTAGTATACTATAGTTATTACATTATATTCTTTTATTCCGCCATCCTATTATAATAGATGGATTTAGCTCCCAACTAATCAAAGCATTAATATAACTGGTGACGTAAGAGCTGTCGGCTTCCTCACACAACGTATCAGCATTGCGATACAACGAGGAAATGCCGCCAACATCCTTGGTACCATGCCTCAAGTGCCTTTTTTAGATTTTATACTGTAACTGTTAAGCACTTGTAGTTATCACAATACGATTGTAATTTCTGTAAGCCTTAATTATTTATAGCGGTCGGTGATACCACATAAATACTTACTGGTAATACATAGGTATAGCAACCATGTATAACTTGTGATTTATGAATCTTATCATCATTTGGGATAAACAAACTAATAAATTACCGGAATTCGAACCCAAATCCCCAGCCGCTTGGTTGACCTTTATGTTGCTCAAATGTGTCCTTATACTATTTGATTTCCTTCGACAATCAAGTAAAAAATCAGCGAACATCAATTATTGTCAATGTTGCAAAAACTACATTCAAATTATACTAATTTATTTATCTTTTTTGTTACAGGTAAATATAATTGGCATGTGCTAACTGATGAGAACGAGTACCATAGTTAACGAGTAAGTGAAAATTCGAGAATTGCGTGAAACAGCGGCCATTTTGCCGTGAACTATGGCCCTCCCACATGCGCACCTATTTAGGCTATTGTTTAGAAGGCACGCGACTTAAGAGCTCGTTACTACCTATTGTTTAATTAATTATATATTGTTTTATTCGCAACAGTTAGAAATTATCAGAAGCATAATATATCATCTCTGGTTTTATTGTGTAGATTAGATTTTATTAGGTATTCGATTTATTACTAATTATGGCACACAACAATGGTAAAATTCATAAAAGCACGAAGTTATTCCAAAAAAGTGTGTTATTATAATATAAGTATGCTATGAATTAACTTTTTAATGTCTTGTAATTCACCCTATATAATAACAATGGTATTTTATTTGAATAGTGGTAAAAAAAAAACTTAAAGCTTTCATTTTTCTAACATATTATTTTGTGAGGGAAAAGTTTAAAAACTCAATTAAAGAATACACTTAAAGTAATAAAATATTAAAGCAATCAAATAATTGTAGTAACAAAAAATTATAGTCGTATCACTTTTTTCCTTTAAACATAATTTATTCATAAATGTACGTTTTACAAGTCAATAACGCTTCACAAATTAATATTTGAAAGAGATTCTTGAGTTAATTTACGTATACGCGATATGTTTCCTTTTCGTAGAAATAAAACAATCATTTTCTTGTCTTTTGATCACAATTAGCGATAATCGAGTGCACAATAAAACCGCAAATAAAGCCTTGATTTAACGATCTCATGTACGTTCGTGCTAACCTAAATATCTGCGGCGACAATGCTAGGTCCGGGCGCCAAGGTTTATCTCGAGATATCAAGGTTCGGCTAAATCGGTGTGACATGTAGCTTACGTACAGTCGACGTCAAAGATATGTATACAATTCTTCACCTTAATCCTTTGTAATAAGGTGCAAAAGTGTGTACATATCTTTGACGTCGACTTGCCGTTGAGCATACACGTCCAGGTGTGCGCATAAACGTTAGTAAGTATTACACATGGTAAGAAATAAGTATTGAATTTGGGTTAATATTAGGCAGATCACTGTTGCTCTCGCTCAGGTAAATTTGGAGTGAAATAAAGTCTTCATTAGAGGATAAAAATGCTGCGTTTTCTTCATTTATGCTCGGAATTTATAAATAAATAATATGTTATCCTCGTAACGCCCAGTGTGCATTACAATGTACACTCCCTTTCAATGGAGTTGAAATCTTTTATAAAAGGGTAGAATTTCTTTGCGGGAGGCCTATATCTAGCAGTGGACGACTTACGGCTGAAATAAGTGGAAAAATAAAAAAAATTAACAACGTGTTAAAGCTATGATGATGGGCGTGAAAAAGAGGGCCTATATCTAAAAACAGTATTTACAAAGAGTCATCTTTAGAAAAATCAATCTCTTTGACTATCATAAACTGAACTATCTGAACCGCGTATATAAATTAGATTATTCGCGTATAGATTATAGAATTAGAAATATTCTTTGACTCGTCGAAAATGACATTTCTTTGTACTAATCGTGATACCGAATGAGAGAAAGACTTATCTACTCGGTTTTACTCCTAGTTGTAGATACTAATCAAATACTTGTCTCGCATTGACCTGTTCAATTATAGGCTTGTGATTTGGCCAAATAAAGGGCATAATATTTAAGTTCACCAAAAATAATCAAGTTCGTCAATCAGTTCATTTTGTACATCCTGAGTCTAGCAAGGTTTATAAGGATTTCAATCGTATATACAAACATTAACTGCAAGGAGTCCTTAGCGCTTTGTCAATATTCTCATTGTCGTTTTGCTTCGCAGAGAAGTTTCTTTACTCTAAAGCCTAAGTGTTAACTCACGAAGCAACTAATTTCTGTTCTTGACCTACTCAGTAACTAGCGAAAACATCTCTAGTAATCGCAGGGACTATTAGTAATTTACTTCGGTGTTTAAGTTTTAATACACTAAGTAACGCGTAGCATTTATCTGGCTTCTTTCACGAGAAAACTAGATATTTTCCTGACGAACGCTAAATACTTATTGTTGGAAGAATAATGTAAAAATTACGTAAAAGATAAAGAGTTTCACAGTAACATTATTATTACGAACACTGTAACTGTCTTTTTATTTTTCGTACCAAAAATATGCGTATCACCGGCATTTAAAA
Source organism: Grapholita molesta (assembly GCA_022674325.2). Taxonomy (NCBI): domain Eukaryota; kingdom Metazoa; phylum Arthropoda; class Insecta; order Lepidoptera; family Tortricidae; genus Grapholita; species Grapholita molesta. Next base: position 16,284,352 of record CP053125.2, read on the forward strand.
TATAATACATTGATTAATGTTTGAACATTAAAAAATCTACGTTTTAATATTTTATCAACAAAGACTTAAATTGATGCATTTGCCCCTGAGTCTACTAAAACATTACACTTAGATTTGTAGTGTAATTATGTACTATTAGTGGTAGCATAAATAAAGTGTAATAGACTGATGTGTCTCTTAAACTGGCAATAAATTTTCATTAATAAATACGCAGTTTCCATTAAGTTTTAAGGATAACCAGTAATTACGATAATTAAAAAAATAACATCTTGAACAGCTACAAATACGGAATAGTGCAGGAAACGAAACGAATTCTTTGATGCTTTTAATAAGGATAGCCTTCATTGCAATATTCGTAACATTAACATAAATTTATAACAAGATGGCCGATTAATTACTGATCAAAGTGCTACCGGAATTAATTTAAATTGCACAAAAAGATACGAAGCGTTTTTTTAACAAGACACTTCGGAACGATTTACTTATTTTTTATTTCTACGATATTATTTTTATCGGTAAGGTATTATTATGGTTGGAATGGTGGGCCCTAGGTGCCACTTCGAACAAAAATGGTCTATTGTAGCGGCCCTTTCTAAAGTTCATTATTTATGAAGTTCTAGATCTTTTGGGCCGTAATATCTTGTGCCGCACAGGTAAGTACTTCTCTTCAACATTAGTGGTCCGCAGGAGCAGAGATCATTATGCATTAATGTTTCAATATGTATCACTTAGAAACAAGCAGTTATATCAATCACTTCCATAACATGTTGTTTTTATAAGTGTTGAAATTAATTCCTTCCGAAGTTGCATCTAAATTTCCGATCGGATGGATGGTTCTTTGAATTTATGAATTGAATTTCGTGCGTAAGTATGTTCGTCATGAAGAAATTTGAAGATTGATAAAAACTGTTTAGGTATGTTTGTGAATGAATAAAAGTCACTTTATGTCAGAATTATTTAAATATATTATATGTACACCCCGTTATCTTTTGCTCAGTTTAGGGGCAAGTGATTGGGCAGTTACGATAATCTAAGTCGATAAAAATTAAGTTGACTTACTCATTCAATAACATGTCAAAAGATCTTGAGTTCGATTTTTGAAATAGTCACCAAGTGATTTCCATAGAGAATGAATGAGAATCTCTATGAAGTCCTCCTCCTCCTCCTCTAACTCCTCTACTATTTCAAAAATCGGACCCCAAATTGACGATATTCGATATTTATAATTGTCGCCCTCCGATCTGATTAAAGAGAGGAATGAATGTGTTATCTCTATAGCTTTACCTAAAGATGAATTTTAGTTTGCCAAATAACTTATTTAGATAAATATGAATCGACTAATTATGTGAAGCAACATCACTAGATTACCCCCAAAATTAGCATTAGATAACGGGGTGTAATTATATGAAAACATAATTATTTAAAACAGTAATGTGTGAATGGCGTTAATAGGTCACTGCCTGTTCGGCAACATTGATAACACAAGATTGGTAAAATGAATGATTTCATTCAGAAACTGGTATGTTTATTACGTGCTTGGTACAATACCGAAAGGACTTTCTTTAAATTTAGTATACTCTAGTTTTTGTACAGTTATTACAACGCTTAGCTTAACTTGTATATTATTAGAAAAAAAAATTATACCTAGTTGAAACTGTGAGAAAACTATTACGTGTATAAATATGACACTGAATACAGTTAAAATCTAAACGCGACGAAGATCCGTTTAATTTATAATTATGTAGGACAGAACAGCTCATAATCGTAATCGTGTTGAAAGGTAAGGTGCTTTGTGTGGGAGTTTAGCGTCTGTCTAACATGCAATAGATACAGTCAGGTCATAATTTAAATCTCTTAGGTGTTTTGCCGTTCGCATGCCTATTTTTGCATCTGTGTCTTTTTTAACGATACTTTAATCGTATCTAGTACCCGGATTTCTTGTAGCACTTTTGAACTGTCATAGTTTCTTGGTTCTTAAAGGGTAGGCAGCGCATGTGAATCTTTTGGAATTGCAGGCGTTAATAGGCTACGGTAACTGCTTACCATAAGGCAGACCGTATGATTGTTGTCACTAACTTAGTATTAAATAAATCTGAATTCGTTAGAGTGCGTTGCACTATGCAACGAACTGACGACGTAGAGTGCAAAATGAATTTCGAAAATCGTCTATGTCGATCTCTATCGCTCTTGCAATAGCAATAAAGATACAACTATACGAACGAACAAACGAACGCCGTGGTTTGCGGTAGGCCTTCTGATCTTTAAATATGGCGGCGCTGTCATCTCATAGAGAGCTGTCAAACAATTCAAGAAATTTTCAACCAAGCATTATGATGTTAACAGACGATTTTGTGTATCTCCGCACCGGCCCTTATATTGGAAAGGGTGTGTTTGTTTTTTATTCTTGTTTTTTCTACAGTGTCACTTATTTAGTTACTAAAAATAAAAAATATCGTGTACAACCATAATTACATTGCAACTAATAGCGTGTCGGTAAATGATATTATGCTATTTAAGGCATTGCACCCGGCGGCCGTGGTTTACCGGATACGACCAGGTGGCAAACTTGCACAATACTCGATAGTTCACGGCTTAGACTATAGTGTATTAAGTAGGTATCTACTTAATACACTGTGTAATAATAGTTTCTTTGATACACGTGTTTATGCGTATGATTTTAACACTAGCATTCTGCCCCCGAGGCGATTTGAACATGGGCCAGTAAATGAAAACACGTGACATCGACTCCCAGCACTTTTCCGCGTTCTGAGTAAGAACAAATATCTGTGCCCGTCACACAAATAAATGCCCTTACTGGGATTTGAAACTAGGGCCGTCGGCTTTATAAGCAGGGCACTACTCACTATACTTGTATATAATATACTTAAATATAGATACATATGTAACACATGATCAAATACCCTTGATGAAGACACAAATTTATTCCTTACCAGTAAGTATTGAAAGCTGATTTCGAAAATTACGTTTTCCGTCTTGGAATGTTCTTAGTATTTTTGCAAATTTATTCTGAAGCCTTAATATTAATCTCTATGGCACTTTATATGATGACTTGATGACAAACCCTACCGTATAGCTCAACCGTCAAATGAAGCGATCGTCATCTGTTAAGAATATTTCGTAAGAATGGCTAATCCTAAGAAAAATCTCAATTGCAACTTGCTTGAAAGTTTGGAAATTTTCTCATTCTAGTTTCCAGTTTGATAAAATTTTGCAACTGATACATTGCTAGCCTTAAGGCTTGGTCACATAGGGCGCGTTTTGTGGCGTGGCGCAGCGGGACGCGACGCTGCCGTCCGAATGTGTGCCTTATTTCGTTACATTAACCACACCGCTGTCACGCCCCGCTGCGCCACGCTCTCAAAACGCGCCTATCTGCCCAAGCCTTTAGGCGAGGACAGGGTCACTACCGATACCGACTAAGCAAGGAGGCCGTTCAAATGTTTGCTTCGCTTTATCACATTATTAGATATGATACCGTCGACACGTAGTAAAAGCTTGCCGGATACATTGCTTGCACAATTCACGTCGGCAGGTCCCGACACGTTGACGGCTAGGGAATTAGAATGGTCTTTCTGTCCGTTTGGTTACGCTTTGATTAGTAGTTAGCGATTATATGATATGTTTAAGTTCTCATTCTAAATACTTTGTTAATTGAGCAGGAAAAAATGTTAACGGAGGAGGATACACATGATAAAAATAAATATGCATGATCTGCTTTAAATTAATTTATTTTAGAAATATGATACATGGGACTACGTATTTTAATACGAAAAGAAAATTACAAACTTCAAGTAAAAGAAGAGAAAAAATAAAAGAGCAGACTACCCGGTCCCGGCGCAAAAGTGTCAATACCTACATTACTAATTCAATTCAATCTAAATTCTTTAATATCAAAAATTAATACATGACAAAAAAAAAACAATAACAAACCATTACACACCATTTTCCAATTCAGAACTGGAATTACAATCAACGACCACCATAAAATTATGTACTTAAGTTTAAATAATATGTATAATTGTGGAAAAATACATAATATAATTATTATTCTATTTACTCATTATTTACTCATTATAAATTTTCTTTTAATCATTTCGTGACAGCCATTAATCGAATTCAAGCATAATTACCTATTCTAGAAATAGAAATAATGGGCAAAAATAAGACAGGAGTCATTGACATACGTAGTAACATAGTGGATAATCGGCCGAGTCTAATCTTAATTATTTGTTATCTAAATTATCATTTTAATTATAATATCAGTAGCACAATAACTACGACTTATACCCTACGAATCTATGCATTACATAAATGACATTATCTTACCTGTCCACTCAACAATGTCCACGTAGCATAAACCACATGTCCACAGATTAACCGATCTGCTGTCAATGTGTATTGCGCAATGGTCAAGCGCAACTTCCTTCCTGGATGATTGACGTGGCATTTATTCTTGATATAGGATGTTTGGAGGCTTAAGTCAATACGTCAATATAGACAGACTTATGACGTTGTAGATTGGGATATGTTTAGGTAACAGGTCAATGTGTGTCGCAATTGATAAGTTGATATGTAAGTTATGATATGCTTATCACGTCGAGGTTTGGGTATACGTTTAGGTAACAAGTATTTGTGTGCTGCAATGTATACGTGTCAGATGTAGGTACATATAAAGGTTACGATGAAATCGCAAAAATCGTTTGATATTTGCTTTATGACATAGGTTGTATTTAAAGGAAATTTGAGATAGGCTGCAGCACGTTTACGTATATGTTTAACGCGTTGTAATTAGCATATATAACCATCGAAGTTTGGTTAAAAATAATTATAACTGTGTTATAATATGTAGTTAGACGAGCGGGATAGAGAGATCCCTCTATTTTTATCTCCTGTTGATTCTGAGCCGACGTCCATATTTCAGCATACTTATTGTTAATCAGTCTCAATATTCGATTTTTGGAGACCACTGGCAACGTCTATCTTCCGTCTCACATTTATTGTTAGTGTCCCAATCAAACAAAACTATCATTTTCTATTTCTTATGTAGGCATATCGAGGCTTTTTGGCGAAACGGACGAGTGTGAGCAAAACTGGGCACCAAGTTTGATACAAGCGGTATTCCCAACTGGCGCGTAGATTTTTTGCTGTCTCATATGTCGAAGATAATAGAAACTTGAATCAATCTCTTGTGTCATTCACAAATTGAATTCCTAGAAACCCTTTCGCCGATCGGCTGCGCTTGCGGTGTTTGCACACACTACAAGGTCGTGAGCGAATTGAATAGTAGCGGAAATGTAGGAAGGTTTGCAGGAGTTCTCAACATTTTAGATTGAATGTCGTTCTAGGTACTACGTATTAAATAGGAGATTGGCCGTCAAGTTGTGTATAGCAAAAACTACTTATTTCTAGAAAATAATCTTGTTAAATTGACTGAGTGAGAGATTTATTATTTAACAACATAGGTACTAGTAATTATGTTTTTTATTTGATTTTACATAGTTTACAAATCTCATCGTATTTTACTTCCGCTAGGTGTGTAAACACTCTCAGATTTATTTTATAAAAAAAACGTTGTAATAGATTTATAAAATATAATGGATATATTGGTTGGCATTGGCTTATTGCATCATGCGTCATTTTCCCACTTATATACTTGTTAGAGTGTGATAGCTATGGTAACATATGTTAGAAATAACTACACACATATAATTTTAAAAATTAAGTTTCTAAAAAAATGTACTTGTACGGTATATAAAAAGGTTGGCATCCACTTGAATCTCAGCTTTTTACATAAGTCGAAAGTGATACACATTTCTCTGCGTACGCAGTCAGGTCACGACTGCTGCGCCGGCGCAGTAGCCTCCGAGCGATGTTCTAATTGATACAACTGCCAACACATGTAATTGTTATCGAGCTATGATATAAGTCGCCATTTTACAACCTAATTTCGGTTGCAACTCTTTCTGATGTCCTATTTGGTATAATTGATACATACATAGGTAACTGTAATAAGGCATAATAGATACTTATATTCTTTGTACAAGTAGGCGTGTGTAGCCGGATAAACTGATTTACTGGTAACGTGATACTCAAAACATAAATGTATATATATATATATATATATATATATATATATGAGGTGATTCAATGCTCTTTGATTTTTAAATGATAAGTATGGAAACATAGTGCTAGTTAAGAGTTATTAAATTATTTTAACATTTATGTTCTGAGTATCACGGTAACAGTAAATCAGTAAGTTTTGGAAAAGTTAGCTTTTTTCGTCATAGGTTCACCTAATACCATATGGTATGTAACAGAATAGCAAAAGTAAAGAATTAGGGATATTGAAGATTTATAGATCAAATAATGAAGAAGCGCAATAAATATATATTATTATGTAATGTTTATTTGTTTTTGTGAAATTTATTTTATCAATTATGCATTGTTATTTTGTCTCATAGAAGATGATTCGTCGTTGAGACAAAATAACTATATAGACATATTTATACTAACCAATTGTTTTTTTATTTTGTTTCAGGTACTTATAATGAGCAGGTGTTCGAGGCACTAAACAGTAAAATCTTTCCTTTCCTTTAATCAGCTACTCAGTAAAAATGTTTCACAATGAAACTGAAAGTGTTTCTGTATCTAAGCAATCAAATGTCGTGATTTAAATTATCGAGATAATCACATTGGTCCCATTGAGCTAAAACTTGATTTTAATACGCTTTCCATTTTAATCGAACAATCGTTTGTAATCACACGATACGGTTTCAACTGCACACTTAATAGATATATTAGAGTTAAGACACGTTTTCTAATGTAAACATTTTTATGGCTCAAGTTATGAACTTCTGATATTATAGAATAATCATCACGATCTAATAATTTGAATGTCCAATAATGATCCCCGGTTTTTAAAACGATATTACGAGTGTGGACTGTTTTATATCATCATCATCATCATCATCATCATCACCATGTCAGCCGAAAGACGTCCACTGCTGGACATAGGCCTCCCTCAGAACGACCCAAGAAGACCGATCCTGCGCCTTCCACATCCAGCGGTATCCCGCGACTCTAACCGTCGTCGGTCCACCTTGTGGGAGGCCTACCTACGCTGCGTCTTCCAGTTCGTGGTCGCCACTCCAGAACCTTTCCGCCCCACCGGCCATCGGTTCGCGTGCAATGTGCCCTGCCCACTGCCACTTAAGTTTGGCGATTCGGAGGGCTATATCGGTAACTTTGGTTCTACTGCGGATGCAATCATTCCTGATTCGATCACGCAGAGACACTCCCAACATAGCCCTCTCCATTGCTCTTTGGGTGACTTTGAGCCTTCTTATGAGGCCCATAGTAAGCGACCACGTTTCAGCACCATAAGGCTGGCTTGACTTATGGTGCTGTTTTATATGCTTTAGAATTTTATTCATAAACGATTTTAATTACAAAATTTTTATTAATCTTTAATTAATATGCAAAAATGTTCCTTTTACGATTAACATTACTTGTATGTATGTAATCATTCCCTTGTTAATGTTACTTATATGTAATGATTCCATGGTTAATGTTACTTAAAATAAATAAATATACGACTGGGTTCAAAAATCTCCATATATTCTCGCAGTACACTTTTGCCATTGTTACTGCATTCATAAAGGTTCCCTAGACCATTGAGTCAAATGTCTCAAATTCCGCGTGCCCTACCTTAGACCACCGCGTTGTTGCGAGAGTCACGACCGCGGTGTCTCTGTCTGTCGTCGGTTTTATCTTTGTATTCCAATTGGCGAGACGAGTTGGTTGGTCTTAATATAACGTGAGTTTGATAAATATATCGATGTAATATGATTACAAAGTTATAAACGAAATTGAACCTTAAGTCTATGGAGGCAGATTGACTTTTGTAAAATTTGTGGTAACTGCTTGTAGGTTCACTATGCTCAAAATCTTAATTCTCCACTTCGTACCCCGAAACCTTGATGGTCACGCATTGTTCTACTTCTAAGGAATTTCCTTATGCTTACGCTTGAGCTATTAAAATTTGCTTTAGTTAAAAAAAAGATAATGCACACGAGGTGTTCATTTACTCTGGAGTTAGGACTATATACCGTCAGAATATAATTCACCATACATGCTCTGCCGTGCTAAATAGCTATGAGCTCATGATCACTTATTTCCTGTATTTGTGTTTAAAAATATTGAGGAAAACAGTTTTACAACATTGTCCCCAAAGATAGATTTCACCACTTTTTGTCAGATGTTCATGCTTCCAATTTCGAGTCATATCCCCATACTGAATGCACAGTTGTGACTTGTGATACTTTCAGATCGTTTTTCTCCGACATGGTACGTGTCAAATTGTATATAACATTTGTGCATACAAGAACACCATGGCGCTTTTTTAAGTTCTTTATAGTCTGTGTAATAATTTTAATCGGAGAGCATGTCTATACTGGTTGGTTTAACCCTTATTAGTAGCTAGTAGGTACTCGAGTTTGAAATGACAATTGCTGCAACTGCGCCTCTGATCTTGCGAAACGGCACCCGTGGCAGGTTAATTTGCATTGTCCCGTGCGGCGTCTATTTGGAGCGGAAATAAGGAATTACTTGTAATGAGAGTAATGTAACCGAAAGCTTGCTTAGGTCACGTGCGATTAAATAGGTATTTAAGTTGTAGGTTATTATCTAGGTAAAGGTACGTGATTTTAATCAGATTAGGCATGCTAACGTTACAGCCTTTATTTTGTAATTCAGGCACTTATGAACGTTAAAAATCTACCACCGGTTCTAACCCAACAACTCTGACCTGAGAAGATAGTTAATGTGGAATAGTCGTTAATTCTTAGGCATTTAAGTTTAAGGCAATCCTTCTAAAACCCAAGGGCCTACTTTTAGGACAACGAAATGCAGTCCTAACGGCCCATAACATGAATTTTCGTAAACAAAATTAGAGCTTTTTCTGGAAGCTGAAAATTCAATTGCTCCTTCCCTATTCATGAGCCTTCTTCTTCTTCGGTCAGCCAATGTATTTCGATTTCAAAGAGCGAGTTACCCGATTCAGTACACTGAATAGCTTAAACACAGGTATTAATACAAGCACTTATATAAAATGATAGCATCTCCGCTAACCTCTAATAAAGACATTAAGGGTCAATCATGACATTGCCGTCACAGTTTCCCACAATCTAGATGCGTATTGGGTTCCCACCGTTGCGCAGGCGCGGCAGAAGGCCGCTGGCGCAACTCACGCGCACGTCAATGATCGGGCTAATTAATAATCTACTCACTTCGCGTAATAAAGACGAAATTTCCCAAATTTGTAAACGCCAAGTTTAGCCCAGATACGTAAGAGTCGTAGGCACGCCAGCTGTGTTGGTAACAAAGTAAGAAAATATAGGTATTTATTCAGAGTTCGGTATCGGCACCGTTCTTTATTTGAATAACAATAAGCCTTGTTGTGATATATTTCTATACAGTCAGCTTATATACTATAATAAAACCCCGTGCATGTGAGAACGGGTAATACAACTGTAAATTTGATTGTTTTGTAAAAGAAAACATCGTCAAGAGCGCGTTACTTCTTACTACCGTAAGTCCATAAGCCCCTACCACCTCTCTAACTACTATCAAACACGAATTCAAATATCTTTGCTTTGATATATACGAGTTATGTGAACCACGCTCCAAGGAAAAATATTTTCATAAAACTTAATCATCATCATCATATCAGCCACTGCGCTGGGCATTGGCCCCACCAAGGGGACTCACAATGACCGCTTTTGCGCCAGCCGCATCAATAAAACTGAATAAATAAACTCAAAGAAGCAAAAGGAAATTGATTTTGATACTTCATGTTTCGATGGATTTCTTGAATATGTGGACCATTATTGTACCTACTATTGAGCTAAAGGATTGGGCACATAGGCGCGTTTTATGCGCGTGGCGCAGCGGGGCGCGACGCTGCCGTTCGAATGTGTGCCTTATTTCGTTACATTAGCCACACCGGTGTCACGCTGAGCTACCGCCACGCTCACGCGCCTATGTGCCCAACCCTTAAGAGTATGATAGAAAAGTTAAAGAGACATAAGACATAATCAAGAGTACCATTTACGATTACTACAAGTACTCGCCGGCCTTCTCAATTGAATGGATTTTTCAATGGCCGTTACGATGTTTTGCGTGATGGGGCAGAGCTGTCACATTGCGATAATGTTTACGCAGATAAATGTATTCAAATTTATCTTACGATTGCGCCTATGACGGAAATGTGACGCCATGGAACTTAGATCCACAGGATTATGAGCGGTTTCAAAAATACCTAGTAATTAAACATAGCACTAAAATTTAATTTAACCATGATAATTGACATTTTAATGCAGCAATTTAGCATTTTGGTATCTGTGTCAATTCTTTCAAATAATTTTGTAATGTTAAGTGATGCAAATTGTTGTACTGTTATAATATCTACCTGGTTTGAAGTAAAACGCAGATTCATTTAAAATGCTTCTTTAATATCTTATGTGGCATTTGTAAATCAGACACGGCTCGGCAGAGGTAACATTTTGTAATATTTATCGTAAAAACGTACATTGGGTCCCAGCGCGCACAATTTTTTTGCAGAAATCACGTAGCGTCTGGTTGACGGAACTTGTGACCGAAGAGATAGCGGCTTCCTCGCATAACGTATATGCATGCATTGTATTGCAACGAGAAATTGCCATCAATATTAACCATGGTACAATGCCTCGATGGTCTTTTTTAGATTTCTAGAAGTCTTTTACAGTTGTAGTTTTACTAAAATTATAAGTCTTGTACATTATTTGAAAATAAAGTAATAGAATTATATCGCAATATAATTTGATGAGAAGGATATATTTCAAACTGCAGCCAATTTGTTAAACCAGCTTCAGCAATTCGGAATAAAAAAAATAGATTTATTACTGCATAGTTATGTACTTAGAAGCTATTATGAAAACACATTAGGGCAATGTTTCAGCAGGTACTAATTATGTGTATTGACATCAAAGAACCTTACGTAAAAATGTTGCGAGAGTTGTCAAATTATATTCTATCGCGCAGCTAATTAGGTACCTATTTAATTTTCGTAATTATTTCAAAGGTGACGATAATGATTTCCGAAAATAATTGAATAGTGTTGTTGAAATGGTGATTTCTAAATAAAAAGAACAATTACTGTGTTCTGAACTTTTAATATAAATAATCAGTACAGTTTGGTTATAACAATACTGAGACTTAGTTTTATGGAGCGGTGTATGAGTTTTACGGTGTATACGCAAGTATACACCGTTTTCATACAAATCTAATCGATCTAATCCGGAGAAAACTTAGCAGAGGGTTAGAGATTGTCTTCGGCTGCCGCGATAAGTACTCATAAAATAAAAGAACTAATACGGATTATATCCACCCGAATAATGTCGACACGTCTGTTAGTCCACCCGATGACCACGAATGCTGCTAAATGGTTCGAAACGGGATGAAGTTTAAATTAGTATACGCGATATAATCCGTTTTAGTTGTTTTATAGGGTGTCAAATCTTTGGAACGGCATGATTAATATGTCAATGCCTCCTTCGTTTTGGGAAACTTAGAAAATTGGCGCCTTAAAAGTGAGGAAGACATAATTTTTTTCTCTTAATTGGAAATGTCTATATACCACTTCCATTCTGCAAATAATACTTATTCAAAGTATTTCTGAGGAAAACCTCATTATTGCGCGAAGAATCGTCTGACCCACTCCCATAGGTCACGCTCGGCTGTCCACGAAGATGCTTCATGTAATGAAACTTTCTTTGTTATCAACACACGCAACACATTACGTTACTTATTAGCTATTTCGTCACGGAACCTTCGTGAAGGTCACTGTAAGGTCACGAGTGTGTCTGTTACGTCACAATTGCCCAAAAGATCAATGGAAGTTCAGTATCATGCTATAATTAAATAATAACAGTGGGTCAAATTAAAGAGCTTAGGTGTCAGTAGTACTTTACCGTGCATCTGATATTGCGGTTTACTTATTAATCTATCGTCATTTTTCTCACAACATAAGACGTTACGCAATAGGTGTATGTGAGGAATATATATTTATTAGGTAGTCAATATTATAAATACATATTTCAGTTAAGTAAACTATAGCCTCGTAAGTCCCATGAGCCTATACCATATACTATTGGAACAGAGTTGAATTTCATTTGTTTCTTTCTATTTTGACACAAAAGGGATTCTACTTTATTTCCTAAACTATAAAGAACAAATTAGAGTAGGATATTATTTGTACGGTGGGCCTTAGGAGGCTACCGTCCAGTACTCAGGCTATAGTTCAGTGTAAGTACTTAAATCTTATGTTTATATAGAGATAGTTGATTTAGCAAGAATTTCCTTACAGATTGTGTGTGTGTGGAGTTTGTACAGCCACAAACCATTGAGTAATAGATTCTCAAGACGGCCTTTTCTTTGTGATGATGTTGACCTGTATTGACCTTAATCAAAGATTACACCTCATTGAATGTTCTGTGGAATAACGATTATAAAAATAAAGTAAAGCCTTCATTGTTAAAAGTAATAGCATATATTTAAATTTTAGGTAACGCCTAAATGATAGACTTTAAAGCCTTGATCATAACTATTGATTGTCACTTTTATAAGAACTTTAGTTTTATTCTTGTTTGTTGGTTGGTCAGTTAACATATGCAATTAGACGATGATCATAAAATGTTATAATACATCTTCATTTACGATCGCAAAAATCACTTTCAATTTCATAACAAACGTTATTAAGTGCTTTATTGATTTGTGAAATATCAGATATATATATGGCACTATACAAAAAGAGAAGTAGTTTGTTTGATTGTTTCGCTGTTGTGAATTATAAGTAGGTACCTATCGTTCTAGAATTTTAATCATCCACGCGACATAGTTTATCCAAGAAACCTCATAAAAATATTTATCTACGCACATATCATAAGATCCAAAACCGCAAATTAGAACTAGCATAAACTATTTTTAACCAATTTTTAATCATTTCGCTTACTTCGCATAGTTTTAAAAAAACGAAACTGGTATTTTAATGTATTTCATTACGTAGCAGTAACATAAACTATTATAAACGCCGGATTGTAAGACGTCATAGTCAAAATAGATTTGATTGGCATAAAATAATCATTACCAACTGTAAATTATAAATGTATCTATATATATTTAATATGTATATTATTTGTTGTTATGTGACGTTAGAATGTATAATGACATCATTGAGGTTTAAAGTGGCGATGCATTGATCCGGCACCCACTCGTAGCTCAACATGCTTGACATTTAGTAGGTAAGTCTGACTCTGTTGAAGGCAATACCAGAAAATTCTTTTGGGGTAAATGTTCTATAATGTTACCTAACTACCTCACTACTCTCTGTCACCCTAATATAAAGTACGTATAGTATAAAGTACCCAAATACCTAGTTTATATTTTAGGCTACTCTAAATCAAATCATTTATTTGCTAAGAATACACGTCAAGTGGATGTTCACATAATACATTTTTGGGTACAGTGTATCCCGCATGCTGTTGGGCATGCAATTTGTCTTACAATACGAGGCACAACTAGGCACAACTAGACATGCAGCATACATGGACTATCTACTCTACTCATCACTATTCACCCCGTCTTGTGACTAGATCTCATCCAATATTTAGAATATGAACTCAAAATTTTCTACACCATATAAGTTCAATTTGAAGACATTTCTCGAGCAGCTAGTTTTTAAACTATCTTAACCTACAAAGAAAATATCAGATTATTTTTTATTAAATATTATGATTTGCTTTGACTTTAAAGTTACACCATATAAATCATAAATTGAAATAGATGACTTTAATTATATGTAACAAAAAGTGATGACGACCTCCGACGTCTGAAGCACGATACTGTTTATATCGCATCCAATATAAAACACCAAATGTTGGGCATATGGTTTTACAATGTTCTTCTATAATAATTTCATGTGCCCGTAACATATATTATTGTCGCTGTTTTAATACATTCATATATTTAATGCCCCACATCGCCTTTACCAACGTCTTTATTCAACTTGAACTTTGAATCAAGTTACTCGAAACAAGTTACAACGACATTGTCCTTATAGCTCTTTGTCCTACATCCTGGATACCAGTCCTCCTGACGTCAAGTGGTTTTTTATCGGCACATAAAAATCTCGTCAAGGGTCCGTGTTATAATTTCGCACAGGAAATTGGTATAATTAAATAACTCGCTGAAATGTCAAGGCCGTTTGCATGTAAGTGCTCTACATACGACACAAATTGATATATTGATTAGATCAGTTTAAATGTTAAGTGTGCGTTTGAAAATTAATCAATATGTATGTATAAAATACGTATTCGTTTATTTTCAAGGTTAGCAATAAACTGTTGTATGGCCCAATTGTTTGCATTAATAGTAGCGTATGAAACAGCGCACCAAAATAATCTACCATTTTTAATTGCTTTACAAAAAGAGACAGATTTCTGCATGTTTATCAATTAAAATGTGATAGGAACTTTGAAAAAAAAAATAATTATGAGATCTTTGTTATCTTAATGAAATAAATGAATTTGAATTTTTTGAATTTTGAATTTTGAAACGCGAACTGTAGAAACTATCTCGTAAAAGAATATAGGATGCTAAAAATACGTAAACAACCCTTTGAATTTATAGCATTTTAAATTTTCCATAAAACTAATAAAGTAGTTTTCCGTTCATAAATAGATTATTAAAGAAGAGAAGAAATACTTGATTCACTATCAAAACATATTGGTGTGTGTCTTAAGTTGAAAAGAATCTTGAACATTAGTAGATATAAGTTAAACAATATACAATAGTGTGTGTGTTTAACACAAAAGTCTCTATGGGTTTCAGCGTGTAACACTATCAAAATAAAAAATAAAATACGTTTTTAATAAACAAAAAATCCCAATTTTATAAACACTTTTCTTCCGCCAAACTTGACGACAGGCAATTGTTTTTGTAACTTCAGAATCAGTTATCATTAAAGTCTTTAAACTCAGCATGCAGCAAAATATTTGTCCTCAAGCTTCATATATAAGCTTTCGCAATGCACAAAGAATGCGTCGTAATTTTCTTATATTTGGCGATGATAATTTTTAGCAGGAATGCTTCGACAACCTTGAGGCCGTATTTCGTAACCGAGTAGGCATATCTTAAGTCGTGTATAGAAAAAAAGTGAAAATACAACGATTACGGTAGCGCAGCCCACCGTGACAGAACTAACGCAAGACTCAAGCCACGAGCGAATCACTAAAAATTCAGATATTGAAGGAGCAAAAAAGTGGACTTTTGAATTATAAACGGACATTTTTACACCGTGAGAATATACGTTGCGGCGTGGTGAACACACACGTTGCCGCGTCCTGCAAATACACGTTTACGGCGCCGTGACGTAAGTTTTTAACGTTACTTTACGTGACGAACGCGTTTGCGTTTCCCATATAAATAACATTATCACTTACGCGTTCGTAAACGTTTTTTGCGTCAAAAGTAACTTACACTAGCCTCTGGCCACGCTTTTACTGAGCTTATTCTTGTACTAAGTCGATTTGTGCTGGGTTGTCCCAAACAAATTATTTACACACAGCCTTGTAATGACGTAAATTATATATATATATGGCATGAAGTACGTAATTATTTTTATTTATATAACAATTGAATAGTTGGAATATATACGCTTTTCTTTTGTCACTTGGACATAAAGCATAGGGTCGTGGAGGGGAAAGCCGTGTGGTAATATAGTGCAACGATCGACGAAAATACACGTTCTTTGTTTTAATATATTACAACGGAAGTATGGCCTAACATTAATAAGTAATGAAGCATTTTAGACAGCATTAACATTACAGATGCTTCCTTCTATTATTGTTTTCAGCATTACGATATAATACCTAATACGATATAATGTCATTTTTGGTAGAAGTTTTATCGCTGACTCTATTATTTTTACACAATCATTAACTACTCATCGAAAGGGTTCTAAATACGAGCGTAAATTCCAATTTATCTTATGTATTTTAGCAGTTGCTATGGCTACCTTCTGCGACCATATCTGCTTCAAAATTGAGGTGCAAGATTTCATCCGAACATACACATATATGGCGATACTTACATAGTAACAATAAATCTAGTAGTTTGTATCCCATTAAAAATATATTGGACCCGGGTATGTCCTTAAACTACGTCCAACAATGAGAGGTAGGGCACAGCGTTGACCATCACGCTCAAATCTGGGGCAGCCCAAATGGGGAAGTACCTCCTCCTTACATAAGACCACAGCCATAATAGCACTGCTACCTTTCAAGTATGTAGTTTGTGTTCCTGATGGTGAGTAAGGTTCCCAGAGCTCGAACCCCCCTTAAAGGCCGGCAACGCGCTTGTGACTCCCCTGTTGTTGCGGGTCCCCATGGGCGATGGTAATTGCTTACCACCAGGCAATCCATCTGCTCGTTTGCCGCCTATGTCATAAAAAAAAAATATATATAAACTCATTATTAACCTTTCCCATAAAAACGCCGAAAATTTACTTTTAATAAAAAGAAAACTTTAAACGAACATAATATTATGCATTATAACATCACGGCTAAAATATCATCTCACGTTCATTAAGATCTTTGTCGCTGTGTGACTTTAGAATGAGATGCTTTCCTTGCAAACAAAGTCGACACGTAATTTGAAAGTCAAAATAAGACGTTTCAATAAAACTATTATGTAATTGTTAAATTCAATTGGGCGAGCCAATTACAAAAACGTTTAGCCCCCGGGTCATGAACATCATTTTGGAAAAATAATGGCCATTATACTATCAATTAGGCCCGAATAGTTGGACACCGTAAAGCCGCCTGCGGCATTGTTGCTATATCGCATCCTACACAATCTATCTAATAGCTTAAACTATTAGTGTTGCAACTATTAAAAAATGGAAATTATCACCGGCATTTTTTTTCCGTAAATTCGACTTGACTAAGCCAATTTTGGCCACCTATGCGACCTACACATGATGAGAGTGTGAGAGAAATGTACTACTGTTACGAGTAGGACTAGCTAAAAAGTGGCGTTTAATTTGAATATTTTTTTGAAAACATAAATTATTTTTTTATTATGCAGAAACATCAGGCAGCGAATATCTTCGATATTTAAATCGAAAGAAAAATAGAAAAATTTACTCGAAGCGGAACTCGAACCCACAACCACATTGCACTCCCAATTGTTGAAAACTTAGTCTAATAGTATATTTTGTGTGAGTCGTGAATATATCAAAATATTATTAGGTTTATTGGATATATACCATGAGAACACAATCTTATTGTTATAACTTTAAAGTTATGCTCACTTTTATACAAAATCGCATTGATATTTTATCCATAAGCTCAGCGGCGTTATGTGTCTAAGACTAGATTTATTACAATTATTCGTTTTTTTTTTATATTGTGCGAATAAGCAAATAGCTAAATTATAAACCTACTAACTTAACAGCTCAATGAAGCATAGCTCTATCTTCAGCCATGTATCTGCAATATGCAATGTTTCACGTTTATACGTAACCGAATTGCCATAATGTTCGCGTAATAGAATTTTCCGACCGTTTAAGTATAGCAATTTACAGCATTTCTGTTTTACTGCCGATAATTCCAATTTATTGTACCAGTTCATATAACTAGCGGGACAGATTCTTAGTATACACGTAACTATATTTACTTGAGAAATTTATAATGCGCTTTGTAATTTTTGATCTAAATTGGCTAAAAACTCTTTTTTCTAATTATAACTAAGTGACGATAGAAAATTTAGTAAATAATTAAGTTCCTAGGCATATGAAGAAATGCTGACAATTTAAGGATTTACTATGCTGACATATACTATATTATTCAAAAACCGTGATTGGATGAATCACCTACATTTTTTAGGATATTCTAAGAAGACCCGCCATATTTAGCCATAACATTGAGGACTTTATTCCAACATTCGACAGAATCTTTTGTTATGTTATCGAATTAATTTCCTTCATAACAAATCTTTTTCATAGTATCCGTAATGTTCTTAATAATTTAATAATTTTAACCCATACGACCATTTTGTTCAGTAGGTTATATATAATCCATCATTACATTTCATACTTTAACTCGACACCAACAAATCATCGCATCGCAGTCCAAATGTGTCTTAACAAATTATCTTACTCAAACAATCCTCTAACAATTGAACATAACCATAGCTTAAATAAATTCGCATTATGTTCTAAATAATTTAAAGCAAACATTTTCGCATGTCAAATTTAACGATCCCAAAGCCTACGTTAACAATAGTTATGAATTTAGTGAGAGGTCCAAGGCCTTCGATATATCATTACGATTGTTCAGACCACGACTGGCCAGTTGGTAATATAGGGTGTTTCAATCTCTAACCTTCTTTGAGACTGAATATGCATGTCATATGGAACAACATAAGAGGTTTTATTCATATTCTACATAAATGATTCGCCTTGGCATCATGAACCTTTTCCATTTCATGATCTCTGATTTGATCATGTTTGTTCTTTTGTACCTTCCTACAGCAATACGGATTTCAGAGTCATTTCTAAAACAATCTACTCGTGGTTTTCGGCCGTACGTTAAAGTAACATCCTGTATGGGTGATACAGTAAAACCATTCTGGTCTGTGTAGCGAAAGGTCACACAAAGGGCAGGGCACGATTCGGCATTGTTTTAGAGCACCTATAACTACGGTTGCTTAATTGAGAACATGGCTCGTAAACATGTATGGCGAATTGTTAACGTCTATTATGAGTTTTGAAAGAATGAGCTATCAAAATTGGATGGGCAATGTTAATTTCCAGTGTCTTGAAAGCAATGATTTTGTCTATACGAAAGCACATTTGCTCTAAAATCGAAATCATTTATATATCAAAATTATTGAATGAAGAGCATCCCCATCAATGAAGTTGCGCTCGAGTGGAACATGGAATTAAAAAAAGGTCAAGTTATACATATTGTTTATCCGATCCGTCAAAATCATCACGCATTGATCACGCATCTTTATATAACGCATTGTTACTCAACTGTCAATCAGCAACCTCATTTACAATACAACCTACATGGGTCTGGTCATTTAGGTTTGAGAAAATGTTCGATGGTTTTCAAAGCCGCGCCGTCCCCTTTTATTTATGGCGACATTACAATTGTGAGATTAAAGATACATTAAATCATTCTTGTTGTCCGTCCGCTTACTTGATATCCTAGGTCCACCCACGACTACCCCGGTCCATTGCTTCCCACGTAAGGATCTACATCTATGGACTTCATCGCAATGACTTGAATTGCTTGTAATGGTCTGATCCTTGCTCTTTTTGCATTACTCCGATTACGGACTGAACTTTTGCTCATAGCTTGTCATTATTGCTATTGTTTTATGTTTTGTTTTGCTTTTCTTTGGAGGATGGTCTTGATGCAAAGGGAGGTTATAACAAAGCTTGGGAGTATCCTTGTGCTGAAGGTGAATTTATCAATTGTTTGAATGGGTACGTTATAATTTAGTCTCAAGTAGATTTTCAAAGTCTCCTTACCTTGTAGATGTCTCATACGAGTCATGACTACCGATACGGACTAATAACCACGGACTAACAAGGCAACGGTGTAAGATGGTAGCGGCTACCCACTATAGTAATTAGCAAACAAAGTAAGAAAATAAATTAACATACAAATCTTTTTTCTACTATTTTAACCCTGTCTCAATATTATCTGCTCCAATTAAAGGTAGAGAATATGTGTGTACCTGGTTTTTTAGTTCCATTTTCTTGGTATTCATAGGTCTCGTGGGCGAGAGTGTGTTTCGAAATTGGTTTAGAATGCAAATTTATCGCAAAGTGCCGCCATATCCTGCGTATAAAATTTCTTGAACTTATTTTTATGTTTCACAACATGGAATGGTACTATGAAGGTATATTGTTTTAAAAAGGAAAATATAATGACACAGTCTTGTTTTGTTACAAAGATAGCAAATGCATTATATGCAAATGTTTTCTGTTCTCTTTAGAGCTTGTCCTCTTTATCAATTTGATAAAGGGTTCGAAAGTGACCTTTTCAAAATATATAAATTATATTACGGGATAAGCCGTGCCTATCATTATGTTCTCCATTACGTTTCATCACAAATCATCTTGATATTCCCACACAGAATGGACCGTGATGAATAATTGGCGTGGTGAAGCCATTTGCAACACCGATCAAGGAATCAGTCGATTGATTAACGAGGTAGATACACCGGCGGCTGGCGCAACTGGGCCGATTTCAATAATGCCTAGTTACTTGAACTTCTGGGCGTGTGTTCCGGCTTAAGGTTTTGATGCAACTTAGGATATTACTGATTTTCCTCGGATGGATGCTCCTGGTGTTGGCGTGTCCTGTTGATAACGGATAGGAGTGGCGTTGATTGGATTAAAACTGATATCCTCATTATTTTTCAATTAGATTAACACAGTACATTCACCTGAACAAATATAGGTGTTTATTAATTTGCTGGTTAAGTGTACTTAGGTTTGTTAGAACAGTGGCAAAGTTAGTTATCCTGCTACATGGCAAATTATACACATAATTTGGGATAATTGTGCCATAATAAGCATGGAATAACTTTAGATACGACCTATATTTTGATTAAGGTGATTAATATGGAACACATATGAACATGTCATGTCAAATTAAACTGTTACAAGGGTGCCAGGCCACCGGCGGGCGCGCAGCCCGCGGCACGTTCCTCTGACGGCCGAGTGTCGACACGATCATTACTGCTGCACCACACTTACACATTAACAAATACGCGCCTTATGTCTATAATCTTAAGATTCCAAATTCAACGAATCAGCTTATTTCAGCAACAGACAAATTATTGACTGAACGATATTAAATTGCAGTTTAGTTTCACTGTATAGTCTTGATTTTAAGGTTCAAAATTTATAGAACAACCGCATGGAATAGGTGCAGCTCGATTTGTTTGTATTGTACTGTCAATAAAAACGTGGGTTTAGTGAATTACGACTGGCGTTTATCTAATGCTAAATGTCAATCTAGTTTAATGTAGGGCAATTGCTGCGAATTTAGTTTAAGAAAATTGATACCAAATTTTAATAGGAATAATAAAGCATTGCAAAAATATTTTTTTTCTTTACACGATACACGCATAATATACGTAGTACCAACATACATGTTTAAAAGTACTAAAAATAGATAGGTATAGATGTTTTTCATAATAATAGTGATTGCGAGTACCTGTTATCAGTATCACCCTAAATGCCTTAAAATAAAAATATTGGAACCCTAATGTAGCGGGTTGTTTGCCAGTCAGTGAAAGTATTCATACTGTCAGATGATACTCGTTATCGCATCACACTAAAAATTATGTATGTATATGTAACACTTCCTATGTTTGTGATAAAAAAAATGTTGGATTTATTTTTTGGTACATTGTACGCACAATTTACTTATGTTTGAAATTCCGAAGCAAATGATGTTTGTTTTGCTCTTACTGCTTCGACATGTACAGTCAACCAATTTGATTTATGGGCCACTTCGTTCCTTGTCACAGTGAAAATCTATATGAAAGACGCAAAATATCTCTTATTAACGTCACTGCGACAAGGTTCGAAGTGGCCTAGAAATCAAATTGGTTGACTTTATGTCTCTATCTATACAGGATTTTATGTCCAGCCTTAACTGAATCCGCATCAACAGATTTGAAGTGGCCATAACTTATATACGCAGCGAAATTAACGCATAACCCATTATTATCTCTAATTCATCGTGCTAAAGGTCGTTTTCAATTGTTTCAAGTACATGATCGAAGTTTATAGCTTTTAGTTGGTATTGAGCGCTGTGGGAAACGCATACTTGGTCGGTAGTTAGTTACCATTGTTGTTGGTTAATGGTGTTAATGTTCTCATGTTAGTTCTGACAAGGTTTTGTTGCAACATGTTTATGGACCTTAACCGGTTATATCTAGTGAGTGCGTTGCTAATTCATGAATAGTAATTAATAACTAATTATAGCTTAATTTATTAATATCTCTGAAAGCATATATTAATAAACTACTGTCGTTCGAATCTACCAAAGAGTTTATGCCTTCCCCTGCGGAATGTTAATATTATTTTGATTGCTATATATAAATGTCTATTCAAATTTATTACAATAATTTTCATTTAAATCTTAACTTACCAACCTTATTAGGACATAATTATAATGTAGTTTTAATACTTGAAAATGTTGTAATGGTTAAAATTACGTAACGAGTCAAAACACTCAAGAAAAGTAATTAATCGTGAGAAAGTAAAATTATTGCTTGTCTGATTTACGAGATTGCGGTTCAAACAAACACCAGGTGGAAAGTACAATAAGTTCTATTCCGAATTGAAATAACATTAAAGCAATTACATTTACAGTTGTAGAAACAGACATGAGAGAAGTAATCTCGTGAATATCGAAAGAAAAAAAAATTGCACAAAAGTAATTTATTTTGTAAAGGTACGTAGTGAGTGATACACAAATTTTATTTAGTAGTATGGTAGGGCTTAACTTGAAACCTTATTATATTATCTGCATCCAAATGGATATACCATATACAGTAGTAATAATAATAAGCAAGTTTGCAATAATATTTCGTACGAAGAAAAAAAAGGTTTCTTAAAATAAATGTACTAAAAAAGCTAAAAATTATTTATGCGGCGCTCATACGAATTTAACTTAATTATATATTTCCATGATGTTCTATTTCCTGAATAATTATCGCGGCAAGTAAAGGCAATATTATAAAAGAATAGCCGGCGTTTGCATACATATTGTTACGCCCTGCGCTTTAGTTTAGGTACCAGTTCCTATATTACGTAATGTATTGTTTTGTATACTTCATAATAGACCTTTAAATTTGTATTGTTTTTGATCTTTGTAATATATGTATGACATGGTAACTTCAGGCAAAACCTAAACCCTCGTTGAATTTGTGCCAAATCCCACACAGGTTCGTGATGCCAATGCAAACGTGACAAAAAGAGCTAAACGAGATAAATCTCTTAATGTCTGATTCCGTGATAGTTGACGTGAATGCGTAAAGAGACAATGACAACATTTTTGGGAATCAGAGCAAAATTTTAATATTGCGCCACCGAACTTGGACGAACGAATTTTGCATGATGATACAGTGAGATTTGCCTAGGGCGTGAGTTTTTTTTAATATTATATTGTTAACTTGACACAGATTTGCTTCTTAATATTCTAAGTGCATGTTCTTTTATTTCTAGATAAACAAGAGTTCCACACCAACTATTCTAACCGAATAATATGACTGATATCTTACGGATCTCTAGGCAAAAAAATATCTTTTGGAGTGCAAGATTAATTTCGTCTTAAATTGGACCAGATTAATCCCCGACCACAGATTACCATATTTAATTACAACAATGCCGACATTATGCAAGCCCAGCCTTATGCTAGCTAAATCTAGATAAACTCTACACAGATTATTTTATCTACGAGTACAACTCCTGCTGGTAATGCAACACTGCACTTTGGCGCACAAGGACGGTAATTTCGCAAGGCGCATACTTTGACTACCTACGTAGGTACTACGTTGCACTACTATATTTAGTAGTGTGCCGTTGATAGTCTTTTGTGTTCCAAATAGATAACTAATATCATACGTATATTGGTACCTATACAATGACCCTGACTATTTGAACCGCAATTTTTAAATGTTAAAATTAATGTTATAATCGTATTAGTGTTCTGAATCATATTTTTGTATATTTGAATAGTAGTTTGTATATTTCTCTACAGTTTCTAACGTCTACGATAGATCATTACCGTTGTAGGTAAAGCAAATCTGCATAGTAAAGTTGTAAAAGTGAGTTGTACCTACTCTCTCAAGAATGTTTTGTATGAAGAATATTTTAGATCATTCTCCATACATAAGAGACAAGTATATAAATGTAATACTAGAAATATATATAAACAGGTCACTCACGTATTTCATGGTCGAAAACCGCTCGACATATGTTTCGGTCCAATTCGTGAACCATAATCATATGTCAACCGAAACATATGTCGAGCGGTTTTCGACCTTAAAATACGTGAGTGACCCGTTTATATATATTTCTAGTATGGGAGTTTTCTATTAAAAAAATATAAATGTAAATTTTCTGCCATAGTCAAATACAGACAAACACTTTTTGGGATAAACGAGCGTTATTCATTGCTGAGTAAGCGACTAGGAAACATCATTGAAAATAAATTAAAACACTACTGTTTCTCACCAAAACTTCTGTAAACTATTTATCAAAATGTCTAAATTGATTTGGACTATTGATCGAGTAATAAACATTGAGCACTGAATACCTCTATCCGTAGAAGGCGTTCAATTGATTGTACGTGAGGAATTTGATTAAAAAAAAACTTTGTGACAGCTTTATAACGTGGGAACCGTTGATTGCGAAATAACCTTAAATAGAGGCCGTTCTGTATTAATAATTAAAAATGTAGCTATCAGATGTCTTGATTTACTCTGTTTTAAATGAATATTATACTTATCATATATTCATACCTTCCTTTTTATGATTCTGAGTGGACTAAATGGAACAAAATATTACATAAATACGAGTAGGTATATGCCCTATATTAATAATTCGTAGATTTGCATAACTCTCATATAGCTACTAGCTAAGTTTGGAAAATCTCGGGTGTGTGAAGGGCGTTGATTTTTTAAATTGTCTTTCGTTCAGGTTTTTGTCTGTGATTGAAGTAACTATTAAATACACAATTTGACAATCCGCTAACGGTCCAGGCGTGCTGAGAGTTTATTTAATTTAATTTTAATTAAATGTATCCCTTAATTTGTCTTAATATTGAATAAATATAATATAATATATTTTATTCTTTTTTTTTTCCTTTCAGAATGCCTAGCGGCCCAATCAGATCGCTCACGCCATGACAGCAGGCGCTCTGGACCAATCAGAAGCGTTCCTGTCGCCGCTGATATCAAACGGGATGCCGACTTCGACTGTCCTGAAGAGTTCGGATACTACCCACACCCTACCGACTGCACTTTATACTACGTATGCGTATTTGGCGGCGCTCTACTCGAATCTTGCACTGGTGGCCTTATGTACAGGTAAAATAGTAGTTTATATTATTTTGAATGGTAGAATACGAGTAAGGGCTATTTCACTTTCAGGGACACCCAATTACCTTAATTGTCAAATAAAAGTTAAATCAGTTGTCAGTTTAGTGACGACAATTAAGCTTGAAATCTTTATGTAAATCATCTTTAATCGCATTTTTCTGTTACAATAACACGTATTATGTATGGATAACATAAAACAGTAGATTATATTGAAATTTAAAGCTTAATTGTCGTCACTAAACTGACCACTGATTTAACTTTTATTTGACAATTAAGTTAATTGGGTGTCCCTGAAAGTGAAATTGCCCGTAAAGTGCCTTTAAATATCATCATCGTAACAGTGAAGATTCCCTTAGCATAGTAATAATAGAATTCACCTTAGAAATCAAAGAACTATTCAGTTCTTTCAACGTACACAACAACTAGGTTGTCAATTAAACTGTTAACATCTCAACAAAGAGTTGCTGTGCCTGAACCACTCACCTACTACACGATAGTTAAGTTAGTGGCTCATATGTAAATTTAATATATTCCAGCCACGAGCTCCAAACATGCGATTGGCCGCGCAATGTTGGCTGCGACGCCACCGGCGCCGGCGCAGCCGTTGTAACCGACGACGTCGAACGCATCAGCGAACGGGAACGTGACCCCCCTCCCCCACCTCCGCCGCGTCGCAACCCGC
Source organism: Grapholita molesta (assembly GCA_022674325.2). Taxonomy (NCBI): domain Eukaryota; kingdom Metazoa; phylum Arthropoda; class Insecta; order Lepidoptera; family Tortricidae; genus Grapholita; species Grapholita molesta. The sequence continues at coordinate 16,310,288 of CP053125.2, forward strand.
CGCTACCGCCTCCTCGGGCGCAACCTAACCCCGTCGTCACCTCCAGAGGACAACCAAAGTTCAACCGAGATGAATATGAAAAGGTAGGAATCCAAAGATTCAAAGATCATGATTAATTCATCAATAAACTAGTCTGTCCTGACTTGGCTTGAAAGTAGGTACCAGAGCTTACCCGAAACATGTCGCCTAGTGCGAAATAATTACACGTGAGTTTATATGTTTGTAACTACGTAGTAGTAACATGGCTCACAACAGTTTTAATTATAAACACTAGACTGTACATGTTTCCCTTATCTAACTTTTCTTAACAATTTTCTTTATAGCAACAATTATACGCCGATGTTGAAGATGACCTACCACCAGTTGAAGAAATCGAAAGCGACAGACAGCAACGTGTTTATCGAGGACAGCCATCGACCATTGGACAAGTGCAGAAAGACAGGGACGGTTATGTTTCCCAAGTCGCCAGCTCTGGAAGAAATATTAACAATAACATAATTCCCGCATCTATTTCACAAAACAATGGTAAAATAGGGTCCTTCTCTTTTGGCACACAAGTTGAAGAACGAAGAACAGCTACCGCAACTCAAGCGCCGCAGACGTACCGGTAAGTATTTTTAAGATATAAATAAACTGACAAACGTTTGACAACGTAGGTTCCTTACTACCATTAATTGACGTATCGTTATTTCAGTGAGGACTCAAGCGACAACGTTACTGACTCTCTTCTTGACGGACAGTTAGATGTTTTAACTAACGAGATAGACAGTAAAAACGTTATCGAAAAACCTATTTTAAGGAGTAAGAGAGAAGTTACCCAAAAACAATTTAGCAATAATACTAACGACGCAGATAGTTATGGTAAAACTAACAACAATACGGATAAAATCTCCAAAAGAAGTGATAGTGATGAAATAATGGAATACATTGAAATGGATACGTATACACCAGGAGACGATGACAACGATGAAGATGATGAACGGGAAGACAGTGAAAGAGGAAAAAGACAAATTAGACATTATTTAAAAAACGGTTACAAAAATTCAGTAAAGAACTGGCCTAATTCAAAACCTATAAAATTTATCGATTTACCTTCTCATGCTAGCAATCAGAATACTAGACTCCAGTCATCATTTAATGGACTTCATAAGAACAATCTGTATGATGCTTCGAGAAAACCTTACACCACCGGCAATAATGTATATTCTACCGCGAATCCTTTTGCTTCATACCAACATGATAACGCACAATCTGAGAGACCATTCAAGGCTAGCCCTTCTGATCCTTTTAATCATAGACTACCACATAATCCTATGAACTCTGCGACTCAAATTATTACAAAAAGTCCACCTATCTCTGCGCTTAAAAATAGTGAGAATCCCTTTGCAGCTTTAGCTGGTGGATTTTATAATAACGCTCCTAAGCATAACCAACAAAATGCGAACCGCTACCCCGCTCAGTCGTTTATTACTAATTCTCAGAATACTCATAATATAGTTCATGACTCATCTCTATTGCCAAGTACGGTAGTAACTGGAAAACCAGTTTCAACTATTTCACCAGTAAATAATGGCCAAAAAAGTCCATCTGCACCATTTAATAGTCCTCATATCTATAAGAGACCGAATGAACAGGAAAACGATAATGATGAAGATGCATCACATGAAGATGACGATGAATCCTCCGAAGGAAACTCATCTGAAAACGAGGATGACGATGATGGAAAACAAAACTATAAATTCGATTTTCCTGATCCACCATACGAATTTACGCATCCCAAAAATGCATATGCTGATATTGAAAATCCATTTGCAAATCCTAATTTCGATTTCGATGCATTCTTAGATAAACTCAGAGATGAACACTATGAAGCTGTCGGTGTGACAACGCCGAAGCCGAAAGCTCAACAAAATGCTGCTTTAATAACGAGACCATCAGAAAGGCCGACATCTTTATCAGGAAATTCAGAAATTAAAGCATCCACTTTAAACTATCAAGGTATGAGTACGCCTCGGCCATTTAGCGCAATAAATCTTCCCGGAGCATCTGAAGGTTCTAGTCAAAGTCATTTAAACGTGCCAATAACAAAACAGACTGAAAAATCACATCAGTTGAATTTCAGACCCCTAACACATCAACAGCTAAATATTAAACCGAATAATGGACAAATATATGACGCTCAGCGGAATGCTGGTACACCATTAGACGGTGCATTGCCGAGACTGAAACCGCCCAATTTTCGAGACGAACGAATATTACCAATAAACTTTAATTTTAACAGACCCTTTAATACAACTCAGAGGCCGAACTATAACCAAACACAACATAAAGGCGAAACTCAGCAAGTGTATTCTATAACGCAAAGGCCATATTTGTTACAAACAGGAACTGGATCACCTACATTACTTTCTACACCAAAGTTACAATATTTTATTAATCAAGAAAAACCAGTTACGGGTCGTCCCTATTTTATTTCAACCATCAAGCCATATCTGGCATCTTCCGTCAAACCTCATAATGCATATTTATCTTTTAAGCAGTCAACTTCAAAACCGTTAACAACTATAGCAAATGAACAATTGGCCGCTCTTCAATATTATTGGAATCGTCCATCAACAGAATTGTATTTGCATTCAACACCTAGGCCAACTTCGTTTTCAAATCTTCCAAAGCTAGAAAATTTATTCGCACAAACGTTTAGACCATCCGTGCAAACTCTAGTTAAAAATCAGAATAACGGAATTGCTGTACAAGACACAGTAACTTCAACTGCTAAGCAACCACTAAAGCGAAGACCAATTCCAAAACCGTCTCCCGAAATGGCTGACTATTATTATGACGATGAAGATGAGCATTATTATTATGAACCGCCAGTAAAATCCATCTACATGCCCAGTTCTGAGATAAAACCACAAAGACCACCGATGGCTCAAAATGATCAAGAATACGATGACAGTGACAGTTACGAAAGTGACGAAGATGAACCAACTGTTGATATACCTCAAAGACCAAACTATCGTCAACCGAGTAATTATAAAACAGAGTCAGCCACTAAAAATCATAACGATGTATCTGTTGTTACAAAAGCTCCTCACAAAGAGCGACAAAAGTCAAAAATACCCGTCCCGGTTATGGTGGATTTTGTTTCACCTGCGCCAACAGTACTTATGCGCCCAGAAGTATCAAATTATGAAATTATTCACCACTCACCTAGGAATAGGACATTCCATATAAGAAAACCAGTTCATGATAATGGACCTTTTACTGCTAGGCCACCTAAATATTTAAATCAAACTACTCTAAGACCGTATACCGTTAGGCATAGACTGGCTAAGCCCACTACTGTGAAGGAGACAACTCAGACTGAAGACAGCAAGAAAAATAGAGGCAGGATAAGGCACCACAATCTAGTAGCACAAACAAAGATGACCACTCCTCGTGACAATCATAATCAAGAGACTCGTTTCACTAAGACTAGACACGATGACAAGACAAACAGGTACGACTGACAACACGGAAGATAAATATGACCACTCTGTACAATGTCAATATTCCTATGCACTTCTTTATTCCAAGCTTTTCATTAACCAATAACCATGGTTGATAAACCAATAACCAATGCATTTATCTGAACTTTCTTATCTGCATACCTAATAAAAACTTAGTATCATTAACAATTTAGTCTTTAATCTTATTTCTGACAATAAAATAAACAAAACTTGTACAGATCGGTTTGTGACTATAGGTCTTCAAGTTATTGACTTAACTAACACAAGAAATGGACTGACAGTATTGAATTAATTAATTATATTGATATTACTCATTTGAAATATTAGGAATTTTAATTTATTTCAATTTCAGCTTGGAACCTGTTGATAATGTAACTCCAGCTACGTACACCGCCAGCCCGCGTCCTAAAATGCTATACAATGCAACTCAGAATTACTCCCCTGATCAATTCGATCCATTCTACGCCGTATATGATGAAGATGGTGTTTTATATAAAGACACAGGTGTGTTATCAATCTTATATGACTCTTAAGTTATGAATGCTTTTTGATTTTTTTTAAATACGTTTGATACTATTTAAAAAAAAAATATTTGCATGCTATAGTTTAATAACTACTATTGATATTTTTCACATGGATTGTTATTTCATTTTTGAATTTTAAGCAGTTAAAAGATAACGATATAAATTACACAGTGTATATACATTGATAAGTTTAACCGCACAAATTCACTATAAATTATGTTGATTTGCACTGTGTTATGCAAGTATTGCACAAATGTTTCATAAGTTTCTAACTTTCGTTTCTATAATCAATAATACTAAGTATAATATTGTGAATGAAATCACTTCACCTTTTATTGGCATCAGTATTTCTCATGGACTAAGTCAACATATAATTCTAACACATTATTTTTATTTTCAAAATATTTGTATTATCTGGTTTAATACCACTTTTGACATTTCTAGCACATCAAAATGTATATAAACACATAACTAAAATTTTCTTAAATAGAGCAGCCGAAGAAAGAAGTTAAACATTTCGTGTTTTCTTAATATTATGAATTGCTTGCTATATTCAATATTTGAATATCATTGCAATCAGTTGAACTCGTTGTCACCGTTGCACCTCGTCACCACTAACTAGTAGTGCAACTTTATTAAATATCACAAGAAGGGACATTAATGTTCAAGCACTGTGGTATCTGGATTAGGTTCGACATACATCATTAACATTGATTGTACTTATAACATCATTGACATCGTCAGTTTTTTTTATCTATTTTCGAACAAACTATAAACCAGACTTAACGGACACTGGGTAAGGTAACTAACGGGATGTTGGTGCGGTGTCGGCAGATTATGTTGAGCAATATAACACGGCCTCGCTCCGCCCTGCAGTCCAGCAGACGTACCGCGGGACCCCGCCTCCGGCCAGGAGACCTGAGCCTGTGCAGTACACACAGAGACCATCCGCTGATGAATATGATGACACGCTTATACAAGGACAGGTAATAAACTATTAAAAAAGAATTTATCAAACCGCCAAATGTTTCACACGCTTGTTCTATTTCTCTTAATACGATTAATCTGATACATGATCTACTTCTACCAGTTTAATGTTTATAACATTTTGCTATTAAAGTACAAAGTTTTTTTTTAATCGACGGTATTTTTAGAGCGTAGGTAAGTGTTTTTCAACGATATGTTTAGGTTTGGCTAAAATTGTTGCCTGTATTCATGATGACAATAAAATGTACCCCCGCATGTAATGTAAACTGTATTATTTCAGATAAACAATCAGAATCAATACCAAGCACCGGTTCGTCAATCAACAAGGTACGATATCAACAATAACTAAACATTACTTGAGTTAAATAGTATTTTAATTTATAAATAACATCAATTCTTAACTGTAATTGCGAATGATCCAGGGGCGAGGGTAACGAATTGGGTTACGAACACCCTAGCAGTGTGAAGACGACGATTTACGAAGCTACCCCTATTAGCACCACTCCTACGACAAGCACTAGCACAACCACAACATATCGCCCTACTACTGCACCCTTCACCGAAGCAATGACCCCGTCTAGATACTCTCCAAGGTACTACAAAAGGAATCATCAACAACAAACTCATCAAGCTTGTTCCATACATTTTTAAACTCATTAACATCGATAAAATCATTACAGTTTCCAATCCAAAACCATCATCTTTAAACTGACTTTATTTTTAACAACTAAACTAACATACTAATCATTTATACATTTTAAACAAAACTCAGTTTAAAGGTTTCAGAAACATTTTGTAAACATGTACATACATTTCACTTCTTGCTCACTCTTCCTACATTCTGCTTGAAGAAAGCTGGCTGTTATGTGTGACAGTTTTGTTAAGCTTTTGTGGTATCTTTTATCCTTTATCCTAAATTTTAAAACTTAATATTTTCGCCCACTTTCCGCTACCTAATGTAACTAAACTGTACTATCCAATAAGAAAACGTTATTTTAGGCTGCTACCTTTTCTTTATGTTAAGTATTTATAGGAAATATTTGTGAGCTTAAATTAGAAAGTTTTCTTTTGGTTTGTATTCAACAGATCATCTACAGATGAGAACCTTAACCCCAATCCTAGTAATTCCTCAAACCAAAACCCTTCTGACGGGTCCCCTACGTCAGTTCCTACTTCATCCCCAATAATAAACCTATCATCCCTTGCTAAGCCCTTTGAAAAGACTGATAATACTCATAGGTTAAAAGAAAACTTACCATCTGAAAAACTGACCCATAGACATTCTCTTCGAGTGACTAACAAAAATAATAATATCCCGGTGGAAGTGGTGAAAACCTCTTCTAATGAAAACAAAAAGGTTGTTTCTCTAACTACTGGTTTCTCGATTAGGCGAAACCCAAATAATACTAATAATCCCTACACATTGACAGTGTTGACCAGGCCTTTTGATAGCTACCACAAAAGTCGACAGCAAAATGGACCTGAAGAAAAATTAAAGAACCAAGTGACACAAACAAGATCTGATGAGGTGCAAAATGACCAGAAATCAGTGGAATATGAGCCACTTATTGATGAGGACAGCGTTAGATCATCAGAGACTTCGCTGCGTCGTTCCAGTTTCGAAGATGATATACCTGTTTTTCCTAAACATCGAAGTAGGCCGAAAAATTCATATCAATATTATAAGGAAGATATAACGACACCGCCCACAAGCACTACAAAATATTACCTTAAAACCGTTATCAGACGACCGGCTCCAGCTCCGTTTGCTCACGTCAGTGATCAAAAAGAAAGCTCCACAGAAAATACTATTGATACCGAAGCATTGATTGAAACAGGCCTTCGAAACGTTAATGATGCTAAAATTCAATCAACTACTTCCATAAGTAAGGATATACCTGACTGGGAACATTACGACAGGCCAAGTGAACAGTGGAATAAACCAGTTGTGTCACCATATAGAACCTTGAACTATCTCAGAAACAACGAGGAAAAGAATGAAGCTATAGACTTCACAACCAGTACAGCTTCGTCAACTAGGTATACCACGACGCAAAATGACATTTCAAGTTCAACTGCTACACCTCAAGAATTATTTAGTTCTAAACCTGCATATTACAGTTATAAAGTCGATGACGATGAAGTCTCTGATCACACCACTGAAGTATTTAGTGGTAAAGTAAAATCTGTCATAAAAGCTTTTTTGAGCAACTTTGGTGGAGCTTCAAGTACGGACAGATTTAAACAAATAGTAAGCACTATCGCACCTCAGGAAGAAAAAGTCGTCAACATAGGTTTCCAGAAAAAAATGTTGAAACATATTGATGAAAAACCTGCCCGCCACCATATTCAACGTGTGCATATTATAACAGAGCCACCCACTACAAGGTTTAGCCCTACAACTATTGACGCGCCTAATTATACCGAAAGAAATTTCGTATCGTCTACAACTCAAGCAGTTTCAACCAGAGGAACCGCGACAACTATTACTCCTGCTTCATCAACTTTTGTGTATCCTGAATCTACGCCAATGCTGGAAACTCCTACTAACAATATATTGCGTAACATTCCTAATAGAGAATATTCTGATTCTAAATTTAGCAGTTTCAACAAATATGTAACGGAAAATTCGCAAACAACTGTTAAACCACAGCCAGAGAACTCACGGAAATTCCTTAAGATTATCGAAGAACCTTCCACCGAGTTGACTAAACTTGACGTTACCTTTAGTAATAACATTGACACTGAGCTAACAAAACTGACAAAATCGACCGAGGCAACTAAGACAACGACAGAGACCGAGCGTTACAAACCTGCTTTAGTCTTGAACGAGATAGCTTCCACAACAAGCAGTACAAAATCGACCACTACTAACAGAATTGACGTGACACCGACGAAAAAGAGTTTATCCTTTCCCACTCGTGCCTCTCGAGTGAATCCTGCAATAAAGTTAGCTGCGACAAACCCGGGAGTTGGGCGCAGGAGTTACCAATCGACGAAATGTTCTTCAGACAACAGTCTGCAACCGAACCCAAAATGCAACGAAATCAAATACCAGAGGTACAATCGCCGGCCAGTAGGCTAAACAGCCTGTGTTTCATATAATTTACTTACGGAAGGTGGAGGCTTCGACTTCTATCTATACGTCCTTACTTTCCGCCTCGCGGTATAACTAGCATGAAGACATTTCGTTTAATGGCACCAACAGCTAAATTCTATCGCTTAACATTCTTTCATTGGGGGACTTAAAGTCGGTTGAGTTAAGTATTTACCAATTGTTAACTCCTGACGCGACCATTCCTTTCCTCCGTGGTCCATAATAAAATATGTATCTAGTAAAATAATTTGTAGAAAGTTCCTCAATGTAGTTTAAACCTACTTATCATGCACCACATAGCAAATCCATCATGTAGTTTGTAAGGGCACCACTATCACACTGGAAATAATATGGTACTTGCATGGAAACTTATTTTTACATTTTAACTCTTAGATTTACTACAAATATACAACCAAAATGCAGTATAAGTATAAGCATATAATGGTAATAATTTTTTTATTATTATTAATGCTAAGTGCTGAAAATTTAACGACCGGTTTGGTCCGTAATGAGGATCAAACGCTTTATCTTTAAAACCACGCGTACTAACCATGGCTACGGCTATGAGCTTCTCACATGACACTTTATGTATTCCAGACCCAGCCCCAGTCCGAGCCCCAGCAGCACGCGCGGGAGAGGGTCTGCCCACTACTCTACCTTGGATCAGCCACAGTCCAACAGAGGAACCCCACCAACGTTAGAAAGCCACATGAAAACATCGAATTCATTATGCTTTTAGTTTTCACATACTCGTATTGAGTTAATTGCATAGTCACATCACCATGTTTTAGAACTCTTGCACTTGATTCTGATTTTGTATTCACCTAAAACTCTACGTAATATGCTACACAATCTTCAATGTATTTATTTTTTGTCTGCAGACTTACAGTAACATAAACAGGCTTTATCTCATCTCCATTTTTCATTACTTGTATATAAAATGTTGGTATATTTTATTAACTGTGATCGTTTCTGAGCAGTCGCAGCCGTCCCACTTTGAAACCGTCCACTGCCATCGTCTCAAAGGCCACAGAGTTCGTGGACGTCTACTCCAATCCCCCAAGGAGACCAGCACCCGTGTACCCGCAGCCGACACCTGACAAGACTGCAGCTAAGTGTAGGAAGGATGTGTGCCTGTTGCCCGACTGCTACTGCGGTGGAAAGGATATACCTGGTACGAACAATTTTATTAGTCTAGATATATTTTAAAGTACCTACATAGATATAATATAATCTGCATAATTGCGTTTGTTCAAATGTATACAATTATGAAGATAATTCAAAGATTAATTTGAATTGCTTAAAGTAAGTTATTGAAAATTGGCAAAGTGTTCTGGCAGCAACAGCCACTACTATACAAAAATAAAATTTATATAAAATGTTGGAACATTTGATCACAGTTTACGTGACCTAATTAAGTGAATAATCAATTTAATGTAATCATCTTCTTCGCGTTGTCCCGGAATTTTGCTACAGCTCATGGGAGCCTGGGCTTGGCAACCAATGCCAGGATTTGCCGTAGACACTAGTTTTACAAAAGCGACTGCCATCTGACCTTCCAACCCAAAGAGTAGGCCTTATTGGGATTAGTCCAGTTTCCTCACGATGTTTTCCTTCACCCAAAAAGCGACTTGTAAATATCAAATCATATTTCACAAGCCGGGCTTCGAACCAAGTCGCACGCTCTTTCCGCTAGGCCACCAGCGCTCTAATCAATTTAATAAATACCTTAAAACATGAGTTATGATAATTTGATAATATTTATTTAATAAATCATAACATACCTTTTAAACTACATGTTTATGTGGTTAGTTGTAGCACTGAACTGAGATTTTCCTCGTGCTGTATTAAAACGAAATATCTTTATAATTTAGGAAATTTACCTGTCAACGAAACACCGCAAATGGTATTGATTACGTTCGACGATGCAGTAAATGATCTCAATAAAATGTACTACGAAGAACTCTTTCAAAACGGAAGAGTCAACCCTAACGGATGCCCTATATCCGCTACATTCTACGTGTCCCATGAGTGGACTGATTATAGTCAAGTTCAAAATCTTTATGCAGATGGTCACGAATTTGCCTCCCATACTGTGTCGTAAGTCTACTTGATAAATTATAGTAGTGGACCTATCCAATACTTCCTATTGGTCTATACCACTAACAACTATTCATGGCCATCTATGTATCAATTTTTATTATAATATGTACTTATAAACCAAGAGTTTCTACCGTTTATTAACATGATTTTTCTTCTCTTTCCTTCTTCTCTGACCATCCGTACCATACCTTTTCTCATGTTCTTCCTCTTCCTGGCACTACTCACACACCCAACCACCACACGCACGATCACTACCAACATCCCGAAACAACAGGCGACCTAGAGGTAGAGACGGTACCCCAGATCGTCCTACTGACATTCGACGACTCCGTGAACGACCTGAACAAGGTTCTTTATCAAGACCTCTTCGAAAAGGGTCGTGTGAATCCCAACGGTTGTCCAATCTCAGCTACGTTTTACGTGTCCCATGAATGGACCGATTACAGCCAAGTACAAAACCTCTATGCTGCTGGCCATGAGATGGCTTCTCACACAATTTCGTAAGTCTTTGAAGAGTACTGCACATTATACATGATTCAGCGCACTTCATCAAAGAAACAAAAACTACTTAAATATTTATAAACATACCTTTTTCTCTATCCTTCAATTTTATTTTGTTCTTTTGAATTATTTTAAGTATTTTTTCTCATTCAGAATTAACTTTCGAATAGCTGTTATAACATTTACTTATACTACTGGTACTTCTATACTCAACTTCGAATTTAATAAATCCGTTTCTACAAATAAAACCCTAACTCATCTAAGACCTTAAAAATTTCAGACATAGTTTTGGAGAACAATTCTCCCAAAAGAAATGGAACAGAGAAGTGGGTGGACAGAGAGAGATTTTAGCAGCTTATGGTGGTGTGAAACTAGAGGACGTTCGAGGAATGAGAGCTCCGTTCCTCTCAGTCGGAGGAAACAAGATGTTCAAGATGTTGTACGATTCTAACTTCACGTACGATTCCTCGTTGCCCGTCTATGAAAACAGACCACCTAGCTGGCCTTACACTCTTGACTACAAATTGTTCCACGACTGTATGATTCCGCCTTGCCCAACAAAATCTTATCCAGGTAAGTCTTTGCTGTCACCTATTTTTTTTTGTATAAGAATAATGTGCCAAATCTTTGATGGATGGATTGTTACTATCACTTTATTGACGTGTATTCAAATGTTTTTATCTGCACTTAGGAGTCTGGGAAGTACCTATGGTGATGTGGCAAGATTTGAATGGTGGACGTTGCTCTATGGGTGATGCCTGCGCTAACCCCCCGGAAGCTGAAGGAGTCTACAAAATGCTTTTGAAGAACTTCGACAGACATTACACTACAAACAGGTATGTCATACTTAGATGAAAAAATACTGCCGTAAATAAGTGTTAAAACGTTGCAAAACTGGAACTGAAACTAATACAACTGGACTGAACAATAGACAATTTTCTGAGGGATGACAATGCTTATGTTGAACAGTTAATTTACAGCTAAATACAGAACCTTATTTCAGATTAATAAAATAATTCAGGTCTAAAATTAATAAGATTTCTTAAAAAGAAAATGTAGCTGTATCATGACATAATGATTAATGACACACTTACCCCTAATTAACCCCTAGTTAATAATTAGATGTAAATGTAAATAATCGATTTACTTTGAATTTCCAGGGCGCCCTTCGGCCTGTTCTACCACGCGGCTTGGTTCACGCAGCCCCACCACAAGGAGGGTTTCATCATGTTCCTGGACTTCATCAACCGCATGCAGGACGTATGGATCGTCACCAACTGGCAGGCGCTGCAGTGGGTGCGGGACCCCACGCCCATCAACAGAATGAACAACTTCCAACCTTTCCAATGCAACTACCCAGTACGTATCGTTTTTTTGTTCATATACATATGTTTTTTGTATAACATTACAAATAAATGTATATGGTACAAAACAAGGAAATATATAAATATTTATGATAAGTTTTTATCATAAAATATCTTTATGTTTCATGTAGGTGATAGAATAATCATTGGTTATATATATTATACATATACATTAGACTGCAAATATACGTATCGATTTAATCTGCCCATAAAGATGCTCTACGTCGTCATTATAATCATATTTTTCGTCGTGCGTAAATTTCACTTTTTAAGGCACTTGCTATGAAAAATTAGGTTCGATACTCGTGTAAAAACTTCTTTAAGACTCGGGTGATTGTCACCCTCGTTTCACTCGGGCTCCAACGTTCACCCTCGTCGAAAAAAATTTTTTTTTCACTAGTAACGAAATGTACTATTGTGTATCTTTTCTGCACAATATTTTCTGTCGTCCTCCTAGTCAGTAGTAATCCTGCCCACGAATCTAGAGAACCTAGGTTTAAATCGTTCAGAGAATTTATTTTTGTATCTATCACGAACCTTTCTTGGGTTGTGAATGTCATCTACATATAGGTATTTATGTGTCACCATATGATTTATATAAAAATTAGAGTTGCAAAGCGTCCGTCACTTTCAAAATGTCCGAAGGACATTTATGAAAATGTCGGTCATTTTCGACATTTACCTGACATTAATGGACATTTAAGGACACCTACGACATTAATACAATTATTTATATAACATTTATATTTATGTGTTGAGGGTGTGTGCCAATGCACAAAAACTTTAATACTCGATAAAAAAAATAACTTTATTCGTAATAAACAAAAAACACAACTTCTAACAAAATATTAAACATTAGTAGGCAGGTTTTCATAATATACAACTATAACATTGTACCTACATATATGATATAGTTTATTCATCATTGTACTCGGTAACATCGTCAAATTCATAATTACTATCATCCGAGTCTGATGAGGCCACGACTTCATGCTCGTCACAATACCGCAAGTTTTGACGTATGGTGATCAGTTTATTAATAATAATTAGATAAGGGCCCGTTCAGACGGACAGCATTTCAACTGCAACCCAGCTGCAAAGTGGCAGTTCCGGGGCTGTTCTGATGCAGTTGGACCAACTGCATCAGAACTGCAAACTCATTGTGCAGTCCGGTTGCAGGTGTCATGCAGTTCTGTCAACCGCACACCAACTGCAATCTGGCTGCACTTTTGTAATGCAGTTGTATTGCAATTGGAGCAACTGCAATACGACAGCAATAGAACTGCTCATAATGTCTGTAGTGTTTGTTACGCTCCGCCAGTTACTTGTGGAAGTGAATAGAGTGTATACGTTTTTCAGTATGAAATTTGACGAAATATTATTGCTGCTTCTTTTGCTTCGTCGTTGAAGTCGTCGAATTCGTAAAGTGAAGGTGAAGCGAAAGCGTAATGTATGGGTTCAGCCCTTGTTACAAAATAAACATGAAGGCGATTTTCATACTTTAACACCAAAAATAAAAGATGATGAAAAATATTTTTCACCTCAGCAGCTCGAACATGTCTACTTTCCTCACTCCAGGGAGTGAGGAAAGTGCGACTTTCCTCATTTCCAGAGAGTGAGGAAAGTTGCTACTTTCGTCACTCAGGGAGTGAGACAAAGTAGCCTTTTACTTGACGACCGGTCTGGCCTAGTAGGTAATGACCCTGCCTAAGATAAGAAGCCGGTGGTCCCGGGTTCGAATCCCAGTCAGGCCATTTATTTGTGCGATGAGCACAGATATTTTTTCCTAAGTCATGGGTGTTTTCTATGTATTTAAGTATTTATATGTACCTATTTATTATAATGGGACATAATGGACTCCCTTAACACCACTACCACGTTCGGACCCTCACAAATTAATCAAATATTATAATTTTGAAATGTACATATATTTTAAAATGAAAAATATTGAAACAAAATATTAAGTAATGAAGCCAGTGCAGTTCCAGATAAAACACTCAAAAGAGTGTGGTTAACTTGATGTAAAAAAAATTACAAGATTTTATTTAACTTGATATGTATGTATTTGTATATTTATCGGGATGGAATCAATTTTGAAGCAGACATCTTTAACCGATTGAACTGAAATTTAGCACACAAATTCATGTAATTTCGGTTACAATGCAACATTATGGTACCACTGATCTGATCTGATGCTGCAGTCAGAAGTTAGCAAAAGCAACTCCTAAAATACACAAGATAAACCCGTGGTGTTTTAGGCTCATTAGAATCCTTTCGAAGAGTAGATGACGATTGTGAAAAAAAGTACAGTCGGCAATAAAAGCTTGTACTAAAAATGACATTTTTGGCAACTTACCCTTTAATATGTTCTCACTACTGAGGTGAAAAGTTGTATGTGTAATACTAGAGTAAAGTTATTTTACATCTCGTGTTTTTGAGTGCCTCGCTACGCTCATAATTCTAACTCTAGAATCACTCGCTACGCTCATGATTCAATTATAGCCGCTCACTCATATAATCGCTTACTCGGGACTCAAAATAAACACTCGCAAGAAAAAACAACTTTCCTCTCTTGTTGCACAAATAACTACTTACAATTATTTTCGAATGAATGAAAATAGTGACCTTACAGTATTCACTCGATCGATTAACTAAACTGAATAGATAACCAATGTGTTGCATGAAGCGGCATTGCAGTTATATTGCAGTCGTACCAACTGCAATACGACTGCATTACAAAAGTGCAGCCAGATTGCAGTTGGTGTGCAGTTGACAAAACTGCAACCGGACTGCGCAATGAGTTTGCAGTTCCGATGCAGTTGGTCCAACTGCATCGGAACAGCCCCGGAACTGCCACTTTGCAGCTGGGTTGCAGTTGAAATGTTGTCCGTCTGAACGGGCCCTAAACCTCGTACCAGCATTCTCGCATTAAATAACAGCCACCAAAAAGGTTATATATATTATAAACCAAATGACAATATTTTCTTGTGTCCGTTGAAAAACATAATTATGATATTTAATACTTATTCTTATTTAATTTTATAAAGTTATTATTTAGATAATATTATCGCAAATGAATTATAAACAAATATTCTGTCCATGATTCCATTAATTAATACACTAAAGTCATGACATTTAAAATGTCCAAAATGCTCATAAATGTCGAATGAGTCCGGTCATCTATAGATAAATGTCAGTCATTTATCGAATGTGTCGGACACTTTGCATCTCTAATAAAAATACGATATAACTTTATATTTTATCTATTCCAGGACCGTCCCAAGAAGTGCAACAACCCTAAAGTGTGCAATCTGTGGCACAAATCTGGAGTCCGATACATGAGGACGTGTCAACCCTGCCCTGAAATCTACCCCTGGACGGGCAAGACCGGCATCAAATCCTCACGTATCGACAACGATATTGAGGAATAAACAACAAATTACTCTAGAATCGGCAACGCGGTTGAAACTATCTATTGTGTTTGTCGCAGGATTATGACGATCTAAAATTTTAGATATTATTAAGTGACAGAACGTTTTATATCAAACATAATTTTCATTTTGATAATATCTTCTCAAAATAGCGGCGATATCTAACTTGATCCTAAGGGATATTCAGTCGATTGCGCGCTTCTTAAACTGTACATTACAGCTGTACGCTTCGTCGTCGTCATAAATCATCGTTGTGGATCAAAATGTATTGTATCTGTATCTTTAATGCAGTGAAAATTGTTTTGTCACCAATAGAGTGCCATTTAGATTTCGCTGGTCACAAAGCAAATGTTGATATTAGGTAATCTTCTGCCGCGTGCCGGAATGTGATTTGATTGCATTAGTTCAATTTTGTTTATCCTTCATAATAGCAACCATCGTTGTATTGGGAACTGTGATATTAAGTGTTTTCAATCATTTCGAGTGAAGTTATCAACGATTTTATCATAATTATTGTCACACTTATTTTATAATGTAACATTTTTAGTGCAATCATTATTGCAATTTTATTCCTATTTTTGTTCATATATACTATAGTTATTAATTCTGAAATACTCTTTGAATTACTAGAAGATGCCTAGAATATTATATTGTACCTTAATTTAAATGTAGATTGAGTGATCATCAACGTTTAGATTTCAGTATTTTATTATCATCCTCGTACAGATTACCATTATATTTTTGTATAAGAGCCATATTAAAATTTAGAAAAACAATTTTTCTAATCTTGCCAGCTTTGTGGTTGACACTGCCTTTTAATATAAATTTGTAAATATAGGTTTAGTTTATTTGGTATATTCTAGCGTTCTTTAACCACAAAAATGTCGCACATGTAACTGAAGTTTATTTTACAAACATAATTCAAAAGTTCATTAAACAGAAAAAATATATAAGCAAGTTGTAAAAACAACTACTTGAATTTTGAATATAATTAAACACATTTAATATAAATTTTCCGGCGTTAGATAGACGTCTGTCTACATCGTTGTATAGTGATGTAGCACATGTCTATTCGACTGCTATATTATGAGAACGCTATTGATGTTTACTTTTAAGTCACAATGAGTTTGGCTAAGGGTCATATATTTCGAACCAATAATAATTTTCGACACTGTTCACTTTCACTTATCGAATTTTTTGCTCTATTTAAATCAGAATTATGCTAACGAGTAATTTAAAATAACTAAATAAAAATGTTGCAATTATTTACAAATTACATATAGCTTGCATGAAGTGCTACGTATTAGTATTTTAGTTTAAGCTTGACTTTCAAGTATTGCATGCATCAATATTTTATTTTATTTTATTTGGCATAAAATGAAGCAGAATAGGAGAATTACTTACTAAATTATTACTTACGATCGAAGTTATTTCTAATAAGTAAATTAGATTTAAAGCTTTGGTCTCATATTCATTCCGCTGTAGACTAAAGTCAATAAGAAGCGCTTGCTACGAATCTATTTAAATTTAGATAAGTACCTATTAAGTATTTAAGTCCTAATTTTGTAAATATAGATATAGTATTTAAATGGTAAATTCACTTTGAAATGTAAGAATTTTGTATTTTGGCTATACAGAGATTATCGGACAGGATTTGAGCACTGAGGTCATTTATGGTGCAATTTGAACTGAGGTAGTTTTTTTCGATGTATCTAAATAAATTTTAGCGGTCTGCCTAAGCTGTTTAAATTGCGACCAGTGCTATTCAATAAAATGTAATAAACATAATATAATGCTTTTTATTTTACCTCCATGACTAATAAAACGCAGTCCGAAATTACCGAACCGAATTGATTTTTACTTTGCACTTCGACAATAGTATGGAATTCCTCAAGGATGTCATAAAAATGTATATTATGACTGGGTATAAGTAGTTCAGAAATCAAAATACCTGTATATACATATAGTTACTGACATACCGTATGGATGGTGTCCACTTGTGATTTAAGACAGGAACTCACATTCACTCAAAAGGCTATTTTAGTCCTGCTCATCCCGATATTTACAATATGCACATAAAGTTACATAACTGCACGGTGAAATCGATAAAAGAAGCCCTTGAGCGAATACACCGCCACCATGAGCTGTAGCAGCACGATACCCGCAAAATATTAATTAGCTATAATTATATCATGTCATGGTCATGTACCGTGACTGCCAAGGCTAGAGGTATTAACAATTCAATTTCAATCATAACACCTGCCTGATGACATTTTGTTGACCAAGGTCTATCAAATATCATCTATAAAAGACGAATCGTCGCTATTCTTTACTTTCAGAACCATCTGAACAAATCACGATGAGGTATATTTTGACCGTACTGCTTAATTTGATTTTATTCCATTGCGTTGTTAGTCAAGACATCGAATATTATCCTTCGCAAGCCTCTTCGTTCCAAGAAAAAATTGTTACTAAATTAAAATCAGAACCTATCAAACATCATAATTTGTATAAAAGAAATGCACAATGGAGGAAATTTAATAACAACGGCGAGTATGCCATAACAAAAAATAATACGTACAATAAGAGAGCTATAGATCCCGTCTTTCATGGACACCCTAAAACGAGAGAAGAAGTGTGGAATGAACACTTTATTAATGAAAGTTTAGCTTTTGATCAAACTCCCTCTTTGATAAGTCTCATACATAATATAACATTAACTCATTTAAATGATTGTATTCCCATCATCCTTTATGACCGCCAAGTAAAGTCAAAGGAAAGTTATTTATTTCAGAACTTGCTTAAAGATTTTCCAATAGCATATGTCCACGGGTATATAAATGAGAACGATGAATTAGCAGAACCAAAACTTTTACGGGCAGTAAAAGAATGTATTCATTTTATTGCATTCTTATCTGACGTGACGAGGAGTGCAAAAGTGCTAGGGAAGCAGGCGGAAAGCAAAGTGGTTATAGTCGCCAGGTCCTCACAATGGGCAGTGCAAGAGTTCCTGGCAGGACCACAATCTAGGGAATTTATTAATTTAATTGTTATTGGGCAGAGTTTTAAGGATGGGGATGACGATGCCCTGGTAAGTACACCATAACTTGAGTAAGATATAAATATATGAAGATTTTAGCTTATTTTTAGTGATGCTAATAATAAAATTGAAATGGACAATGCGTTTATTAAGTTGTACTAAAATTTGCTTATACAGGAAGCACCTTATATTTTATATACTCACAAGCTGTATACCGACGGTCTGGGAGCCAGTCGGCCCGTAGTATTGAACTCGTGGTCCCACGGCAAGTTCTCCAGACATGTTAATTTGTTTCCCCGCAAAATGGCGGAAGGTTACGCAGGACACCGATTTGTGATATCTGCTGCCAACCAACCACCCTATGTCTTCCGAACGTAAGAAAACTTTAACCTGATTAAATAGCATTTTATATGTTGTATTTTTTTGTATTTTTGATATGACAGTCGAAAAATCTTAATAATAACATAAGGGTTTTAACTAATCTGATAAAAAGATTAATATTTGATAAGTTTTATGACATCCATGACTTAGATGTCTTATTATTTCTAGTCACACAACACGGACCCACCTCTTTTCAGCATTTGTGGTTGTTAGACCAATATGCCAGGGATTGTTACTGGTAAAACTCGAAATATTGTCTGATTTTTAATTGATTTTCTAAAATGCTATTTAGGTAAATACATTATCTGATTAGCTAAATGAAATGAAAAAATATGCATTAAGAACTTTACTGACATCGAAGTTGTTACTGGTTAATTTGTTTGAAAATAATAACGGTATTCGGTCCCTGTAACATACTAAAGGGAATTATTTCTTTCAAGTCGTAATACCTGGTGATATGTAATGGTTTAAAGATATTTAAAGTTTTATTTGTTTCATGGTAAAGCATAAAAACGGATGCCGATGGCGGCAACCCACGAGTCGTGTGGGACGGAATCGAAATAAGGCTGCTTACGTTATTGTCGCAAAGGAACAACTTCTCAATAGAAATTAAAGAACCTCAAGAACTAAATTTGGGGTACGTGTCATTATGCATTCGTTTCTCAAGTTTCCTGTGTCACACAAAAAAAAAAAGATTGATACATGTTTCTTTTTAATTCCGATTACATATTTTCGAAGCAGTGTCTATTTTCTTTGGTAGTTTTAAATTGGTATTTTTTTCTATTCACATCGTTTTCATATTTTGCATAGTCCAGAACAGACTATGTGTCTTTGACTTGTTTATTTTGTAAATAAAACAAATAGGTACATGTTGCTGTAAGCTTAGATCTGATCTTAGTCGGCAGTTAGGCATTTTTTGTATTAAAATCAAGTACCAACCCAACGGTGTATTACTAGCTTTGGGTTATCGTATCTAGTCCAGATCTGTTGATGTTTTTAGACCTGGTGATGCAGTGCTGAAAGAAATCACGGGCGGCCGAGCTGATATAGGAATTGCTGGTTTATATTTGACAAGTGATCGAACCAGGGACACGGATATGAGCTTTTCCCATTCCTCCGACTGCGCTGTTTTTGTTACTCTTATGTCTACCGCCTTACCCAGGTAAACTATTCTGCACCAGCTCCTGACTCTAATCTAAACTAAGCACTATTTATTGGTTGGTTTGTAATATAATTATTGCATGAGTTTTAACTTGTGTCATTATGGTAGGATGTATGAAAGATGTTTTACTTAACGTAAACATGTTAAATGATAGTTGAACCACAATTAACTAACTGAATCTGATAAATGTTTCATGTCAGTGCAGCTATACATATAGTCTGATATAAATCTGAGACTTTACGTAAGCATTACAAAAACCTTAAAAATGATGGCATTATCCAATACTGCAGCTATAAAAGTAAAGAACATTGTTGAGTAAAAAAGTGATTTTGCCACAGTTGCACCTTACCTACAGTTTGTCTTCTCCGGTTTTACGTGAAAAGTGCCAGTTTAAATGTTTATAGTCGACGTATAATATTATGTTTGCTCTGTAATTCTGGTAGGAGCTATAATATTCTCATTTTTCAGATATCGAGCTATACTTGGTCCTTTTCACTGGACAGTCTGGCTGGCACTTACTTTGACGTATCTCTTTGGCATCTTCCCTCTAGCGTTCTCAGATAAACATACCTTAAAGCACTTGATACACAACAGCGGTGAAGTTGAGAATATGTTTTGGTATGTTTTCGGGACATTCACCAACTGTTTTACTTTTGTCGGGAAGAATTCTTGGAGCAAAACTACGAAAATAACAACAAGGCTTTTGATCGGTAAGAATCGCTCCAAACCTTGAGAGAACTGAAAATTAGTTTGACGCTAATAAACTAATAACTGGATTCCGCTATCTTTGGATTACATGCCAATCTAGATAATTCTGAACAATTAATCTTATATATTTGTTTCTTGCCTAAGTATATGTTTGTGTATGAATAGTGTCGTAATTTAATTCATTTCAGGTTGGTATTGGTTGTTCACAATAATCATCACAAGTTGCTACACCGGTTCCATTATAGCCTTCGTCACCTTGCCTGTGTTTCCAGAAACGATTGATACAATTCAGCAGTTATTGGACGGATTTTATCGAGTCGGAACTTTAGGTAGAAACTTTAATCTATTGTATCACCAAGATTTGTATATTACCATTATGCAAGCATGTATCAACAACTATTATCATCATGCAGTTGTATTCTCCACTTAAACTCTAATGGCCTAGACTCTTGATTTTAACGTACCTAAAATCATCTTTTACGAGTATTGCCGTCGTTTTGATTTTGTTTCGTTTTAGTGTATTTTAGCTTATAGATGTAAAAACTGACCAAACTTAATTTCTTATGTAATATACAATCTTAGTTATTTTGGAATTCAACTGAATCTGAGGAGGTTTAGTATCCTTGATACAGGATACGACTATAAAAATTGTTATAGATTATAATATTATGTATAATCTTGATAATTTGAGAAATATTACTAAGCTTTAGAAATCCTACAACATTGTATGAACTATTTCTCGTGAGAAGTTTATGTTTAATTTGACTTATTTTGCGAATTTTCCTTCAACAAACTACAAACACAGAGATGCGGAAAATGATATAATTTCCCATTTTTTGTTTCAGATCGCGGCGGTTGGGAGAAATGGTTCGTCAATTCATCAGACCCCAATACAAATAGGCTTCTGAAAAAAGTTAAACTCGTGGAAGACGTGCCATCGGGAATCAGGAATACGACAAAAACATTCTTCTTGTTGCCTTTTGCATTTTTAGGATCTCGGGCAGAACTGGAATACATAATTCAGTCGAATTTCACTGATACTAAAAAGTACGCATAAATTTACGCATTAATGCAGATCACCAACTACGGGATCACCAACACAAAAATTAACTTTTCTAAATCGTGCTGCAATTTTGACATTATGATCCCTTATAAATGAAGAATCTCCTTGCAGGTTTTGGCTATGGCTGGAGAATTTTTTTTTGAGATTTTTATTGCATGTTTGAGTAAACCTACCTCGGCATGAAAAGGGGTCGTCGGCCTCGTAACAATCATCTACGTTAATTGTCAACATATATTTTAGATATCGCGATTACATTATACCCCACCCCTTGCTTTAGAGCAATAATCTCATGTCTAGTAGTACAATGAGAAAGCCATCGATATCCCAAGGTTCATAGATAAAAAATGTTTTTTTTTTTCAGAGGCAAAAAGGCGCAGCTTCATATTTCTAAAGAATGTTTTGTACCGTTTGGGGTATCATTGTCCTTTCCTAATAACTCTGTATACTCGGCCAAACTAAGCGGTGACATTGCTAGAATCCTGCAAAGCGGTCTAATGAACAAAATTGAAAATGAAGTCAAGTGGGAAATGCAGCGTACGCCGTCAGGACAATTTTTAGCAGTAAGTCAATTACACAATACGAACCTATTCGATATTAAGACAGTATATAATTAGTTACTTATACAAACATACGCACCACAGTATTTAATGGAAATTCGTCTAATACTTGTTTAATGTATTAAACTTACCTATAACTAGATCACCTTATGTCTCTTGATATTTTTGAAATATTTTTCTCAAAGGAATATGTGGTTATTGCGGTCATCAGTTCTACAGCTATAACACTTTTAATAAGAGTTCTTAATTTGTTAATGGTTGCTGCATGATTTTTCAGATATTCCTTTACACAGATTACCTATTGATCTTTGCAGGCAGGCTCAGGTTCTCTGAAGCTAGGAGTAATAGCAGAAAAAGGATTAACTTTAGCAGACACGCAGGGCATGTTTCTGCTTCTGGCCGCTGGATTCATCTTCGCAGCTGCAGCATTGATCTCCGAATGGATGGGTGGATGCTCACGAAAATGTCGACCACAGAAAAAAAGTGCACCTTCTAGTTCTACTTCAAGAGAACAACTGATATCGACACCGAAATCTGATGTCGAAACAGAAATTAAAGTGATTTTGGATAGCGCTGAGAGTAGATTCCAGCTTGATCCGAGACCGTGCAGTGAGGATTCTAGAGACAGCTTAGATGGAGCTACTATAAACGTTACCAAAGAGAATATTATAATCCATGACAATTTTACCGTTGATGGTTGGGACTCGAGAAGATCAAGTTCCGTTGATATTGATAAAGAAGTTCAAGAGATTTTTGAAAAGGATGAAAACAGACGAAGAATTAGATCTGGAACAGTTCAGCTCACGGACAGTCAAAGGGAGGCCACTGCTTCAAAGGGAGCCTTTGGAGATCATTTATCTGACAGTTAATAATTAATAACTGATATGTTATTGTAATTGACCTTCATTAAGGTTTATTATGGCTAAATACCCAAATTCGCATTAATATGTGTGTTACCAATTTAAATATTACCTATAGTGAACTAAACTAACCTAAGTGGGATTATTTCTGTAGAAAAACGAATAAATTAAACAGTTAATTGACATCCAACTCTTTATTATCCTTCAAACAGTCATCAAAATAATTTATAACAATTTTCTAACACTGTCGACAAACATTAATATCTCATTCTTCCACTGAGTTGTTTATCATCGTACAATTTATACAAAGGCAGAGGTGGCTGCCTCAACACAGAAATAAAGGCGCCGTAAGACCTAAATTAATGCAATATTTGGCCCGGCCTTATCTTAAAATAATTATACAACTATGACTTAAATCCCCGAGGGCAGCCCGGAAATTCAAGACCGCCCTACCATTATCAGTAAAAATATCGATAAAATACAACAGAGTTTGCATTATTTTGTAAATTCAAACGAAAGTATACCTAATACCTACCTAAGCATTTTGATACATATGTATTGCACAACTGATGTTAAGGAGGACTTAATGTGAAATCGACTGAGTATTTATTAAGGATATGTATTATATTCCTATATCCTATCTGGGTTGTCACTAGCTGTGAAGCAATAGCAAAGACGTAGGAAACGAAAGGACCATTATATCTACTGCCGCGAAACCAGAACCTGATCTCGAATACGTATTTTATACTTATGACTACATGCTCTTTAAATGCAATGAACATCCTATATGTTAACTGAAACGAAAGCTCTTTGCTATTGGCACACAGTTGATTATACAAGTAAAACATACACAAAAGTAGGTACAACTACAAAACAAACCAAGCAAACCATTTACAATAATGCGCAACAAGGTTGTGCGTCAGGAATACTATATAATATATTTAATTAACAATTAATCTTGCACGCATTTCCGATAGCAACCTCACAACCCGGAAATAATGCTCCCAATACCAGCTTCGTTTGAAACATTACATCAGTTACCTCGATGGCAGGGTGCGCCGTGCCAAGTAAACCTTACAACACTTATGGTCTACCTTAAATAAACAATGTAACTTCAATATTATGCAATCCCATCGAGTTAACCGAAATAATCATTTCTATTTGTGCAAATATAACCACTAAGTCAGCATTGGACTGTACTGCATACTTTTAATGTACATTATAATCATCATTGGACAATTTGTTCAGTGCATCAATTTCTATGATAGGTATTTAGGTAACACCATAGTGCATGACTGCTGTAAGTATACCTCTATAATGTGATATAACTAATTCTCCTGGATGTCGAGAATGCCACAAATATTTAAGTACTACAATAACATTTGCAGTAACATGTATAAATCACACACTCGGGAATACAACAACACAAACGCCTTCCGGACAAGGGTTGGATAACAAATACAGATTTCATATGAAAATGTAGCTTCACCATCAATTGATTGAGCAAATTTTAACCAACAAAGCACATCAACATCAGAGAAAGGAACGAATTAGGAACGAACGATCCGGAGTTCGATTCGATCAACATAATTTAGAATCTGCCGAAGAAGGAGAGCCACAGTGTTCGTACCACGTCGACAACACTAACATTACACGAGGCGTACACAAATGTCCTTACCTAAGGGTCAACATCCATTATGCTCCGGTATTAAAATATTACTTCGTAAAATACTAATCGTGTATATTATTTTACAATGCGAAAATACATTTCTTATGTGTTCAGACTTTTGAACGTCAAAACTGATTACATCCCTGTACAAATTTAACAACTACACATTAACATTTTGTTATTGTGATTTGAAGGATTACCCTAAGGATCGCCAACATCAATGTTATAGTGTGGATACTTACACTAATTTATACAGTTACAATCACAACGTCACTTTTCGCAATAACAGTTTGACTGTGTCAATAAGTGTTAGATTTAGCGATAGTCCAACAGCGACCGAGAGCGAGTATGTACATCAGAGGGCGAGTACGGCGAACACCGATCTTACACTACGGTCATAAAGTTCAACATTTCCTTAAGACTTACAATTACCAGAATGTGAAAAATATTGAAGCATAAATGCTATCGTATTATACAAATTTGGTACAAAATGGTAAAAATGTGGTACATTTAGGCACTGTGAGTAAGGCATCTACAGTGAGACGATTCGAGGAGGAAGGAGGCTAAGGATCCCTGGACAGTTCAGAGGCGAGGAGGCGCGACGATGAGTTCTATAGGCTAGGAGTCGATGGACGATTACATAGATCAACTATTATTTACCGAACCGATACATTTATTAACACCTATCTACAACAGGGCGGACTGTGAATAAAGTGCTGTACCAAAATATTTAGTTCAGTGAAACCAGTATCTTATTATTATTCATTAATTATAATTGTTTTTGCATCTATAACATTAAAGATCCGTTTATCCTTCTCCATTTGTTCAATTACGACTACTACATTTTGTGAAATTAAATTAAGTAGCATAAAAACTTCAGATCACATTAACAAAATAAAACATGTACTAACAACAACCTTGCTGTTTCCTTTAGCCACTGACGATACATACTAATACAATGTCAATATACATAACAAGTAGATAGTTAATGTATTAATTCCATACAAGAGATGTCCAGAATGAACAAATATTAGATAAATCTCGGTTTCTAAATCCCTGCTATGAAATATTAACAGGGATACAATTGCACAATTCAACTGACGATTGCAGTGTAAGAATAAATGTATATAACTCAAAATTTAAATCTAATTCTCAAATTACAATTTCAAGTCATTCTCAATTCTCATAACAAATTATTAACAATAATATTGCATGGAATCAAAACAAAAACTACAGTATATTAATTATATTAAAATGGTTATGATAAGTTCATAAAATTGACTCGATAAAATTTTGGTCTGAAAATTAGAAACCCGCACAAACAATACAATTCTGGTTAAAATGTTTACAAAACTGGCCTGAGAGAAACATGTAGTTGGAGAACATCTTTAAAAATATGATACGAAAGTCACTAGAAGTGATACAAATCTGTGTTATACTCATATATTTACTGTGTTTGTTTAATTACAAGTGCTTAAAAGTGCGAGTGTATTCATAAGAAATTTTAAAGCTTTGTGTGGTACCTTTATATACTCGATTCTAGCTAACATTACCTACTTACGTAACATTCGTTCCTAACGGGACGTGTATACATATTATGTAAATATCATTATGTTTTCCATGTATAAATATCTCAATAGATAAAGTAGATTTTACAATATACAATTTATTATCTTCTGTGATGACACTACGCTTAGGTTCTTAATTTACAAGATTCAAAGTTCGGATGTCACACTATTATAATAATTTTAAAATGGCACAAAAAACTTTTTTAAAACACTAACACAAAAAGTCAACAGTCGGTTTAGTGTTCCACTCACTAGTAAGAGTACACTAATAGTCTTGTTCGCGCACTACACTCCGCGTTCCGCTTAGAGTTCCTCCACTCTTATAACTTTCTGAACCTATTACAGTCACTGATTTTAAATTGACTAATTTTAAGCTAGACAGACAATGGCACGGATTGCACATTTAATGTTATTTATGTACAGGGGAATAGTCTACCTATACATACTTACATGTAACATTGATCGGTATAACATTGAAAGGTTGCAGCTATGCTTCAACACTTAACTTCGTTCGGAAACACGCGGTCTGGAAAGTATACAAATCTGAGACTTATACTTTAATTCTTTGGTCGCTAAGTACAAAAAATACGACATTCAGTTCTACTTTTAGGACAATAACTGAGCCGATGTTTCCAAACGCAGCCAAACCTTAACAATTAAGTGTACTCGCATCGTGCAGTATGAATTACATTAACTATAAGGGTTGTGATTGAACATTTAATTATCTTTTACATATCGATTCCTATAGAAATCGTAACAATGAAATCTCAACGATTTGAACTTGATAAAATTCGTTTGATATGAGATTAGTTCGTACCGCGTATAATGTGGACCGTGCCAATATGTAGAGTACCTTTGATTCTTGCACCTAGTATCCAGACTTTTGGAAGGTTAGCACGAGCACCATGAGCGCGGTCGGCACGGACGGCGCGGCGGCGGATCGCCGGCGGATTTAGCAGTGCGGGTGTAGGGGCCTCGAGTATGACCCGAAGGCCTCGTAGGCGGGCTATGTGGCCCAGCCCTCGATCCGCGGCCGCTTGGTGTGGGGCTGCTCGTAGTCCAGCGGGACGTGCCGCATGTCCTGGCCCGGCGAGCCCATGTTACTTGACGTTACTGAACCTGGAATGTACGAAAGACCTGTTGAATTAAACGTTTTGGTTAGTTATTTGGTATAAAGTTTAATCTATGTTAAAATTATGGTGGGTTAAAATAAAATATGTGGTAGTACACATGAAAAGGTACGTTACATAAGTATTGAAGCGTCATTAACAATAGCGTAAGCGCCAAGCGTCATAAGGTACCTTTTCTAGCGGACTACCACATATTATGACGATCCCGAAGTGAAGCTTGGGTTATTTATAAGAGTAATCTCAAACAGAAAGTAACAAAGATTATTATTCAATGTTTGAAATAGGTAAACAAAAACCAGTAAAGCCGTTTTTTTTTCATATGTGTAGGTACGTGTAGTTAATATATATGTGATTGATACTTCTAATATCCATGAATGATGACTGGTGAAGTCTAATATCCATTGAAATTCAATTATATCAGAAGTCATACACATACGTTAGACTAGAAACAACTAGAATTAGAGCACTAGTTATTTGTTTACCTATATAAAGGGGCTTTATTTAAAAACAATGTATAATTAAAAAATATATAATAATGTCATTGTTAGCAAACAGAATGAATGTGTAGCAACAATGAATGTCCCTCCCGATGTATCAAGCCATGATAAAGCGATGATCGAAATAGTTAATTGCAAGTTACCTCTATTAGGCTTAGAGTACACACCATCAATGACTCCAGAGAGGTGGGCGGGTTGCGGCGCGGGCGCCGGCGGAGCCCGGTGTAGGTGGTCGGGCGCGCGGGGGGGCGACACTGGCTCGGCCTTGATTTTCACGTTGCTAGGAGACGCGGCTGGTGGCGGGGTCCCCCCTCCGCCGATAACTGGCAAGCTGCTACTGTAAATAAAAACATAGGCAACATGAGTAAACATTTTTTGTCCCTGTCACTCTCAAGCGGTGCACCTTAAGCTCTATTTCTTGTATTTTTTCTATCCATCCGACAGTTTTCAGGTAACCTTGCTCTTATTAGAGTTACTTTATAAATTTTATTCTATGCACCTACGCTGCTAAGATAGTGGGATTTAAAAAAAATAAACGAACCGATCCTTGACTAAGTATATATAAATGGTACACAAATCCTAAACCTGGTACAAAAATCAAAATACATGTATCAAATCGTAATAGGCAGTAATAATGTGGAAAGAGTGACAATATATTTCGATATCAATAAAAGGGGAACTTCCCTTCGATATTCATATTCAAGTTAATAAATAGGTCACTTTGATAAAATGAGTGTGTCAAGCTTTTATCATATTTAACTTCAATTTTTAATACAATAAACAATAATTATATACGCACAAGTATAGAAGAGTTAGGTATTGTAAGCTGTGTATTTAAAAAAAGCGTTAATTGTTAAAAGTTCGTATTAGTAAATTTCATAGACGATTCCAGTGGTCCACCCTCATAATCCAAATTGTTTTTCTGTGAATAGGTACATTTTTAATTGGAGCAATCGAACGACCATACAAATTGGCCCGCATTTACTGATAACCTTTGCATGTGGGCGTGCAATTATCACGAGGGCACTCATGCGCAGCCGTTTAAAGCGAAAGTGATCTACATTATAATTTGGTAACACCTTTAGCTGGTCTCATGACCCCCTCTGGCGCCATGATATTATACAAGTGAGGGGGGCAGGGAAGCTTTATCGAAGTCGGTCGATAAAGATAATAAGGTGAATACAAGCGTTGTTTTCGTCGAGACAGCAACTGCTCCGATAGCCGTGATCGTCTAGTGGTTACGTTGTCTACGTTGTGGCCGTAGTAACCCAGGTTCGAATCCTGGTCACGGCAGTGATGTCACTGTCGCGGCGGAGTCATATTTTTGAAAAAAAAAAAAACAATTACTCAATATTTACAATTATTTCATTCACGCAATCAGTATTGTATAGAAAGGGACAAATAAGGTATTTTTTTCCATCGAATTCGAAAAAGAGCAATAATCTCCATATTAAGTTTGCTTGGTAGATTATTTTTCTATTACTGGCCTAGTGGGAAGTGACCTTGCCTATGAAGGCGATGGTCCTGGGTTCGATTCCCAGTCAGGGAATTTATTTGTGTGATGAGCACAGATATTTGTTCCTGAGTCATAGGTGTTTTCTATGGATTTAAGTATTTACATGTATGTATTTATCAATTCTATATTTCGTCATCTAGTACCTACAACACAAGCCTTACTGAGCTTACCGCAATACTAGGTCAATTTGTGTAAGACTGTCCTGAAATATTTATTTATTTATTTAGGTATTACAACTGCAAAAAAAAAAAATACATGTAACTGGTGTTAATATTTCCTAGTAACTACACTTACAAACTAGACGCTAGATGATCTTGGCATTCAATAAGCACCAATGATACAATCAGTGTGCTATTGAAACTGGTTTGTCCCAAGACTAAACCAGCGCAAAGCAGATATATGAGAACCAACTGAAGTTGTAATAACCCCCGTTCCGCCGTGGCTCTTGCAGTTGGCGCTCAAAATGTCGAAATCGTGTTCGGAATCATCTGAACTTGACAAATTGATCTGAAAATGCGATTCACCACTATTTGCTCAATACCCGACAATACCGGGGCCGCAGAGGTATTATACAAGGTTCCAGAGCCCTCAGTGTAAGTTTTTCACGTAACTTTATGTCACGAGCGCGTTTGCGTTTCCCATATAAATAAAATTATCACTTACGCGTTCGTAAACGTTTTTTTACGTCAAAAGAAACTTGCACTAGAGCCTCAGTTTACAAAACGCAAGGCCTACTACCGTAAAATGGCATTTTCTATTGAACTCATGTTATTCTAATGATAATATGCTACCAAACGCTTTGACATTGGCGAAATCATCATCATTGCTGGAAGTGGTGAAAAAAAACTAACTTGCCCCCGTGAGGAACAGAGAAGGTTGCAAAATTGACATGTACATTTTAACAACGAAAGCAAGCGTTGATTTCGCTACTACAGTCATCTGCTCCGATAGCCGTGATCGTCTAGTGGTTAGGACCCTACGTTGTGGCCGTAGTAACCCAGGTTCGAATCCTGGTCACGGCAGTGATGTCACTGTCGCGGCGGAGTCATATTTTTGTATTTTTCATATAGTTTTTGTATTCACTTATATACAGAACTATTACTGATTCCTAATCTTACAATATTATTTGGAAACTATAACGAAAGTAGCTAGTATGCAACTATACGATACGGGTAACTAATATAACTCCTAGGTATCTACTGAAAGCGGGGTAATACAAATAACTTACAATAAGTTAGTTATAAATGTTGTATTACATTTTATTTATTTTGGTAAATAACGCCATCTCTGAATTTTTACTTAAATTACTAGTGTCCCAGCATCTGTCTCGAACGTTGTGAGCAATCAAGCGAGACCAATAAAAATGAAAGTACCACGGTTTCGGTGCAATTCGGCAAGTGACCATTTGAATTCTTTATAACAGCCTTTCCCCTTCGCCACCCAGTTCTGGTAGACTTGAAAGGGGTGTGGAAGTTCAATATAATCTGGTTTGTTTTGGATAGGAGAGAAACGACGTATGTCACTATGTCGCCTATAGCAATTTCGAATGTTGTTTTTCCAAGGATGGTGATACTGCAAATATAAGCCTTCAATTTGCAGCTTAAGCAACTGCTCCGATAGCCGTGATCGTCTAGTGGTTAGGACCCTACGTTGTGGCCGTAGTAACCCAGGTTCGAATCCTGGTCACGGCAGTGGTGTCACTGTCGCGGCGGAGCTATATTTTTTTTCCAAAATGTTTTCTGTTTTGATACCTATAATAATAAATACATACATTTACCAGAGATTTATTGTTTGTGTAATGGCCAAAAATGATGCTATTTCAAATCATGTTAAGTTTTTGGGGTTTTTGTATCAAATATCACCAAAATGTATCTTTACGTAATTGTGTAAATCGGTGTTAAATACAAAATAACTTTATATTTTATGTACTTACTACTTTTATGTACTAGATATATACATACAGTTGCTCTCTTTTGAATGAACAATTTGCGCAAGAGCAAGTCATAACAAAGAACCGTTCACTTTTTTGTGGAAGTGACCAATGATTTCGCTACCACCGTCAACTGCTCCGGTAGCCGTGATCGTCTAGTGGTTAGGACCCTACGTTGTGGCCGTAGTAACCCAGGTTCGAATCCTGGTCACGGCAGTGAAGGCACTGTCGCGGCGGAGCTTTATTTTTGTTTGCGTTTCTTTTTGAGTTGCATATTAAAATATAATTATGAACATTCTCAATGGACCTCCAAAATCGTCTATAAGTAAGCGTAACTTGTCATAAGCACAAAAATATTTTTTGCAAAACTGAGTGAATAACTATGAATGCTATGCATTTTCAAAAAGTTAAAAATTGTTATAAAAGCAAATAATTAGGAATAAAAATTGGGCACAGACATGTACCTGTTGTGCTGTAGTGTTTGGAGTTGGTGTGCGCCCCATGATAGTCCGATTCCCATGTCCGAGCTCATGCTGAAGTCCTGTGGTCCGAAGTTTCCGAGTCCTGAGTAGCTTAGTGGTGTCTACAAAAATAACAAAGTATAAAGTATATTTTGTCTAAGTAAAACCTTTGTTTACGTACGGACATTTGCATACGGGCTGTTGGTTGTAGGTATTTGGTTTTTGAAAAATGTTTTATATGCCATTTTCAAAACCTGAATATTAACAGGCTAGAGTAAGTTCAAAAAATATGTTTCAGGTGGGCAAGCAGGTTCTGACAGGAAAGGGCAATTCATTCTCATCCTTTGCTTGTGAGGACCACTTACGTACAAAAGAAGTAACCCGTACATACTGAAACGCAACCACATTACAGCCCAAAGAATTGGAAATTTCTAGAATCTACGGATCTCAGTAATGGGCTATAAGAACAGAGCAGTCACAATAGATTTTTCCGCGTCGAACAGGGTCTTAAAAAGACCACAATAAAAAAATAAAGTAATAATACTACACAGAAGAATATTCAATGGAATTATTCTCAAAACGTATTTAAATCTCTCTCAGCATCCCTTTTTCTCCTTGATGTTGGACTTTGTGTTGTTCAGGATTCAGAAAAACGATTCGCGGAAACTTTATGTTACGTAATTAATTATAGTTTCCTTAAATATAATTGGTGTATACGCCTAGAAAGAGAGAACACTCACTTCGCCAGAGTAAGATATATCTTCTTGAGGCGGTGGCATCGAGTTTGGTATGACAACGCGCAGGTTGTTGTGCCGCGGCGAGTGGTGGGGCGGCGGCGCGTGTGCGTGCGGCTTGTGCGGATGCCGGTGGGGGGAGGGCGCCGGCCCCGGCGAGGGGGAGGGAGTGCAGCCCGCCCCCAGCGGTGACCCTGACCCTGGGTAGCCATTTGACATCTCGAGCATTCCGCCGCTTGCTTGGTATACTGAAAGAAAAAGTTGAAGGATTAGAACCACAAACTGAAGCATCATTTTTAATAGAAGGAATGTAACTGGAGACATTGTCATAGTTATCATTTTTGAGAAATATCAGATCCAAACGCTTGTGCAAAAAATCCTTTTCAATATTCCATGGCGGTTCATTATGCAAAATACTGGTTATTTTCATATTCCAATGTACATAATTTACGAGAGTGTTTGGAAAATCTTTACCTGAATCGGTTTCCGAAGACGATGGCCGTGGACTGATAGAGGTATGCATTTGAGGACTAGCTTGCAACAGCGACTGTTCGTAACTCCCGACTGGCACGCTCACAGGCAGATTGTAGTTGCTTCCGGTAACGCCAACACCCACACGACTTCCGTTCAACTGGTTCCTTTGCATCATGATCTGGAATTCTTCATCGATCTTCGAGTATTTAGCTTCGGTCCGGGGGGTCAGGTTGTATTCAGATTCGGGAACTTCGGGACTGTCCGGTGACATTACTCCGTTCTTATGCTCTTTCTTCGTTAGTGCCTGCAAGTGTCAGCGAAACCAGCTCAGGTGGCTTGACGAGCCAAAATTATAATTCTGCTAACTGATTAAATAAGCCATGCATTAATTAGACACCCTCGTTACACACTATTAGTCCTCATATTTAATGTTATATCTGAAAAATCTTTTAAAAAACTTGTTACTAATTGTATGTGGAGGGTTAAAATCAAAAAGTGCTTCAATAATCTACAAAGCGGTATTACTACGTAAATTTGTGAAACTTTTTAGCGTACATTTGTGTGTTGTGTCGAATGCAATGATGCAACTGACTTCACCCTCGAGCCAGGTAGCGGCCGGTTTAGCTCCAGTAAACACAAAAATATTTATAAAACCCATGCTGTACGAGGAAAAAATAACATAAATATTTTGGGTATCTAGTCGTGTTATAAAATGTTAGTATGTATAAACTTGGTGTCTGTTTGGGGGTTTAACAGGATGTGACGGGCATGCCGCTCGTCTTGGTGTTTTTCTAGTGGCTATAGATTTTCGGTGATACCCTTTAAAAGTTGGGGGAAGATATAGGTACATATGGTCGGTCTACTGGGGTTTCTACTGGTGGATTAATGCATTAGGTTTGTGTAAGTATAAGCACGCGGTTAAGGGGTAAGTCTTGTTGCATGGACATTGCATTGCGATCACTGGCACACAGATGACGCCGTACTTTATGTACCTCGATGATGTTCCGGTTGGTCAGCGATTCGTGGGGCTCGTTGTATTCAGTGTATTTTAGTAGGACCTGAAAACAAAGCCATTTTGAGTACTATAAGATTATGAATAATTTCTAAAAATATATTTTAAAGAAAATTATTCTTTAAGACAATGTAAAAAATAGAAGAATTATGTAGATGATGATGAGAAAAATACAACATATTTACAAATAATATTTGAGTAAACAATTAACCTAATCAAAGCGGAATAATAAAAGTATATAAATGATGTTAAAAAAATTGTTCTTGATAATTAGCTATTACAATATGAGTAATATGCCTCACAATTAGGTAATAATAGAGTGACACCGGTTTATGTTGTATTTATTTACGACAACTTTAGTGACATTTTTAAGTTATTAACTAATTCAAGTAAAAGTATACATTTCGTGCAAACTGTTCGTTTTTTCTTTCGATAAGACTTGTGTCCAACATTTTTCAATCTTTTTAGAGATCAATTTGTATTTATTAAACACTTTACATACCTAGAGTGTTTTCGATGTTCATATTTTGAGGTAATTTGTAGTTTTTGTTTTATTTGTCTTGAATAGTTCAGAAATGTATCTTGATGATCTATGAGTTTTAAACTAGTTATTTGCATATTGCACTGTCCATAACTATATGATATCATTCACAATCGAATCAACCAGCATATTAAAGTACGTGATCGTATTTGAACAATATAGAGGTAACATCAACTTATTGAAATCCGGATTGTCGTCGTATACAATACTTGTAATACAATACTCAGTTTGAACAGCTTGGAAATCAATACCAGCTACCAATTAAATATAATTCAAGCAACCTATCCGGCTACAGAATATGAAATTTTGTTTCAAGTCCATTGTGATATAACCTACACTCTGTCTGTTAACCATGTGAATAACATGTGAGCAAACATATGTTTGTAATGATTAAGCAATTATATTTTTTATTGGAATTGTATAATAATTAATTCACTGTCCTTAAATATTGTAAGGAGACCTATAGAAGCTATTAATGTATCTGTCTAATTACTACCAAATCGCTTTCAAAGTTATGTGATATAATAATTAATAATGGATTATATTGCCTTTTACTTATTTTACTCTAGGCTGTTCGACACACGGCATCCGGAAACAATATTTAAGACATTCACTGCTGGACATAGGCCTCCCCCAAATACTACTTGAATAAAGGGGGAGTTGCCATAATCACCACGCTTGGCAGGCGAGTTGGCGACCGCGGTAGCTATTAACAAAGTTTCGACGGACGCTACTGCCCGTCGGTTTTTTTTTTCCTTTGTCGCCTCTTCCGACACCCGTGGGAGTAGGGTTACTCAAGACAACACGACACAGCACAACACGACAAACAATATTTGATTAGTTAGGAACTTAGTAGCTTTAAGAAAATGTTTAACACCGTCTGATCATGTGATAATTTATTCATGTATTACTTCAATTAACATAAGCAGGCTGGCACAAGTTTGAACATAACAAAAGAACAGAAACTGTTCGTAAACCTACTTATTTGAAACCTAGTCATTGGCTGTAAGCTGAATTGTGGTTCTACAACGTAATCCATGACCTTCTTCAACCCAGAATTAATTATACCTAGTGCTCAATTCCTAAACGCAACCTTGAACAAAATCGAGAACAAGAAATGGAAACCAGTTTTGTTTTTAGTAAATAAAATTAACCAGCTAATAGATGTCGCTAGATTGTGCAATTATTTCTTACGGACAAATTTATCGCTTCCTCATATATTATTATTATACCTATAAATAATGTACCTAAATAATATGATGATACCTAATGATGACGTATCATAATGATGACGGTATTTTGTTAATTAAATGTATCTACATGTAGTTATCTTATTTTAACTATTTATTTTTTACAATAGGTACACTATTTCTATTTTGATGAAAAGTTTGAGCAGGTTAATAAAACATAAAATTATTATTAAACGAGTGACTATATATACATTGGAAGTGATAGAGATAAATACATTTGTAAAGTGACTGACTTCACGTATTTGAATAAAACAATACATATTTCATCCAAACAAAGTGAACATATAAAATAGGTATGTAACGAAAATAATAAGGAAAGTCAAGTCTCATGACTATACAGTAAAATTTTAGACGTAGGTACTTGAGAATATTAAAAAGCTGCAAAATTATATATTAAAAATAGACTTACATAATTAACGTATATTAATAATGTAAAGTTGTACAACACTGTGCGTACATTTATTTGTGATAGGAGTTTGAAACCAACTATAACAGAAGACTATAAGTAGAAAAGTTAACAAATTTAACCAGACGGATGTAGGATGAAGAGAAAATTGTCATGTGATGAACATAATAGACCAAGAACGATTTAACAATGAACATGATATATAGAAGATTTAAAAAAAGCGGCTCTCATAATTAGTTAATGATGGTTCCTTATTGGGTAGCATAATCTCAATTATAATAACTCAACGTTTGGCATAAACTCATAATTTTGCACTACTCGTAAACTTAACGTATTTAACAGAATGATGCCTTAAATAAAAAAATATGATAATTGAGAATATGCATATTAAAGTAATGCAAGATGTAGCCTTACCTTATCCATATCCGTGCTCGCATACTGGTACAGTTTGTTGTTAGAGCTAAAGATGATGAGAGCAATCTCGCAGTCACAAAGCACGCTCAGCTCATAGGCTTTCTTCATTACTCCAAACTTGCGCTTGTTGAAGGTCACCTGGAATTAGACAACAATATAAATAAATACTTGATTGTGAAGTGGACCGTAAAAAGATTGTCCGTGCCCACAGACTTCGATCCGGACACATTCCATTAAAACAAGTTTGCACACCTCATGAACAAATCAGAATAACTGCCCCTAACTGCGAAGACTGCGGAACTATTGAGGATGTGCAGCACTTCTTAATGGAATGTCTCAAAACTCGAGCAAAGAGGGAACAACTATTTCAACGTTGGGGTTACTCAATGACCGATGTCGGAGTCTTCCAGTCGATATTGGCGGAACCCCTGTCCAAACCGGCAATATTTATTTAAGATTTTTTTGACACCTGACCGATTTGCTATTGTATAATGTGGGTACTATTATGTAGAGGTTTAACGGAGCCGACATGGTCTTAGAAAGCTCCTAAATAAAAAACATTTAGATAAAAAAGTAGTTGAACCGTCTTATCCGCCTTACTATATCAGCTTTGAGTTTCTGTCTTGAACTTTCATGTCGGACAATCATGGTAGGTAGTTGACTAAGTGAAGGCTGTAAGGCAGTACTTATGTCTCTTTCAAAAGCACGGCTTTAAAAAGCGACATCCGCTTTGTCACTTTCATGATTACCCGCCTAGTCTATTATTTGCTACGTCTGTTTCAAATCAGTCGTTCTAAGGATAGCTGTCAGTAGGTCAGACAGGGGCGCTACCGCGAAACACGTTTTTCGTAAATTTCGGACGCTTGCTTCTATCACTCTTAAGACGTCTTAATTGGAGTAAAAGAGAAAGATGCCTGAAATATACTAACTTCGACGTTCGCGCTACCGGGCCAGACTTTGGTCAAAAACCCTGACATTACTGTTTTAATATTGTGCTGGTTTTAGAACCTGATTTATTTGAAAAGAGATAAGACAAAATGTTTTAGAACGAAACAAAATAGCAAGGGATTTACAATGTTCGTATAGCCCACAGGTTAGGTTTAAAAAATATTTATTTATCCACACACAATTTTGAAGCAAAACAATAACAAACCAGAAATAAAAAGTCTTAATCCTTATCGCGTAAATATGAATTATCTAAATCACAACGTATAAGCAAACTTAAAGTAGGCAACTATACTAATTAATTTAAATTTCTTGTGACATACGTTAGCTTTAGGTCATTGTCATAAATTCATTACACATTAATACACAAATTCATTGACTCTGCAATTGCATGAGTGTCCACAATTTCACTATTGAATATTTCATATCGTTATAATCAATGTAACCTTTTGGGTTAATGACAACAATGTTGATGTATGAATGTACTGCCTGATTCAATATAGTTATAATATGACCTAGCTCAAGCTTAACTATGATAGCGTATCGCAATTGGCCATGATGCAATTAAACATGTTTAATTAATATTGGTATCTTATTAAAGTGCCGTGTGTTGGCGACTGACTACAATAGCACACCCCATCTCCTCCCGCGGGTGTCGTAAGTGGCGACGTATGGCAAACAGCGTCCTTCGAAACCTAATAATACAGCTACGGCGGTCCGACCCGCCTTCTAAGCGTAGCGACTATGGCAACTACCCCCCAAGACACAACTCATATTAAAGGTGGGCGTGCGTCCAGCAGTGTACGACTTACGGCTGAAATGATGATGACGATGATTGAAGTAATTTCTTTTTTCAGATCAAGTATTTTGTGTTGTGTGCCTTGAAGAATATTTTAAAAAAGGTATTTCAAGTTACATTTTGAATACAGCTAAACTTCAGTTTCATAACATTTAATACCTACAAAGTGTTGTAAATAAATAAATGCTGTTGTTTATGCTAATCCAAAATCGAAGCCAATGCCGATGTCCTTGTAAGTGGCGTTTGAATTAAAAACGATAACAAAACCTAGCATTAGCAGGTAGACATTCTAATTCAATGTCAAAGGATTCATTGCCATGAAGAATTGACCTTGGCTACTTTCGCTACAGCTGCCAGTCTTTAGTTACAAACCATTTCTGTTTAAGCCCTCACGTGGCCTGCGTGTTGTGATTCTACAGTCCCTTTAAGCTGGTTGTAACGTGTAATTAATAAATTAGCAGTGGGAGCGGTCGTTGTCCTTTCTGATAATGTTTTGTACGGGAATAATTTTTGCATACTCTTATTCCGCAGTTGGGAAGCTGCAAAAAAGACCTATTTCCGTGTGATATAGGTTTGAATTTTAAATGACTAAGAATTGTGGCATCGATGTTTTGCAGCGGCAGTTGATACACCACATCTGGACACTGCACAGAAGTTAAGGTCATTTTGTCGTTACTTGTCATATTCATATTCCATTTTCCAGTCATCGTTTTCGAATAATTCCAGTAAATTAATTCGGGCCTAAATAGTTTGATTTGATATTTTAATTGTTTGATTCGAG
Source organism: Grapholita molesta (assembly GCA_022674325.2). NCBI lineage: Eukaryota > Metazoa > Arthropoda > Insecta > Lepidoptera > Tortricidae > Grapholita > Grapholita molesta. The sequence goes on from CP053125.2 coordinate 16,349,702, forward strand.
TACTGACCTGCCGATTCCGTTCATCTGTGATCCGAGATATTTGTATTTTCTTCCGACCCATGGTGGCAGCAATCTTGGAGGGGGTGAAGGAGCGGGGCGAGAGCAAACCGGGCTGGCTATGCGGACGTCAACAGCTTTCTGCAACAATCGAAAATAAACCATAAGCCACAGCAATACAGTATAACTTATCTTAACAAGGAATGTAATAAAACAAATGAAAATTAATTATGGTGTCGTACTTTGCGTTGCAGGTTTTTAAATGGATTATACGTGTGTATTTTGTTGGCAAAGTTGTACGAGGAAAAATTCGTATAATATGATAACATTTGATGCTGTATTAATGACGAATCTTACTACATACGAACGACATACGCCGCTCCTGAAACTGTATACAATATAATGCGTCAAACAGAAGGAAAATTATATCGTATATACGTAAAGGTACGCGATAGAGATAAGTGAATTATGATATTTACGAGTAGATACCTAACATTTAGGCCTACCATCTATGTTAACAGGCTAGGTCAATGAATCTCATGATTTATTGTACGCTTCAGAAAAAGTTTTATAATACCTATATAAACATCCACTGGAACGGATTCGAGTTAAATTTAATAAAAACTAAATAAAGTTGCTCTTAGTAGAGTAATTTAAATATATTAGCATATTTCTAACATTAAACGAGTATAACGTGGCCATTTTTTAATTTAGCAGCCACAGTAAATAAGTTTTTTATTATGTTTTGTATAAAGCCAGTTATATATTCAAGATATTTTGATGTTGTAGAAGCAAGTGAACTGCTGTTTTTGTCATTCTTTAACCATTCTTATGCTTACTGCTCTGCACGGATCAGTGTCAAGCAGTTGAATTCTACGGAAGGTCGTTTTTTCATTGGAGAATTTGGACAACCGCGTACGAGGCGTTAATCTTTCGCTCACTTGCACTGTACTACATTGCCAAGAAGAATAATTTTGCTAACAATTTCATCAATTAGTTACTTTTTAAGTAAATAAAGTAACTAATTAATACAATCCTTAATTTTGCTTAATTTATTTTCTATATTAAAATAAACTACCTTTATGAACTTGATTTGATGCATTCCATTTGCACCGAATGACGCCAATTCATACTTATTCATTTTGATTATCCAGTATTCATTTTGATAGTCTTCAAATTAGTTTAATTCACATTGGATCTATAATTAATATAATGATAAAGATAGACAAATGACTTTACTAGGATTCAGATTTATAGTTTAATAAATATTTTAAGATATTTAAATTTAATTCGTCTTTAGTTTCATTTACTTTATTTTAAACCAAGTATGTATTTCATCAATAAGATTAATATTATTTATTAATTAGCTCGCATAAGTAGGTTTTTCTATATCAATGGAAAAACCACAGCTATAATCCCAGTGTCAATCCTTTGTTAGTAGGAAAATGGTGCGGTTAGGTAAAAACGAGGTCGTGCCACACTCAAATGCTGATACTGGGGTCATTATGCAAATCTGAACTGCAATTCCACTCTTCTAACAAGTCAAACGTAATATATAAACTAACCATCATAAGTGCAACTACTATCGATAGCACCATGGCTTTTATTACTGCAATTGCTAAAATCTTCATTTACTAACTTATCCGGAAGATGGCGCTGTTACGTGTGGTGCGGGTCCTACATCGCGCAAGCGTTTGTTTATTATAGTTTTACTACATTTGTATATCATTGGTTTTTCTAATCGAATGAATATGAGTAGTTTCATTTATGTCCGTAAATATCTCTTAAATACTTTCATACTATTAATTATTAGTGTGAAATTGGATTTAGAGATTTGACACGCTTTTCAATAGTATTTATAATCATGTCAATCTGATCCATATGGATTTAAACCTAACATGTGAAAAGCTATCGGAATAGCAACATTTAGTATAATATGCCATAAACATACAAACCTTGCCACGTTTTTTATGAGGAACCAACTCACCCCTCAAGGGGTTATTATCTAGGTTAGTCGGAAGGATAGACATCACTTTTCTGGATCCCTATCTGACCTCGATAAATGCTTGTACCCTACGTAAACACACTCTTGTAAAAAGCGACACTACACTTAAGAGCAATGAATTCCGGTCGCCTTGTATGAAATATTTTTATAGTGTCCAGTTTTCATGGTTCTTGAGAGAACCTTTTAACTTTTTTAACAAATACAACTCGCTTAATTAGGCATATTCGTTTTTCAGCCAACACCTCTTCACAAAGATTTTTTCGCTCATTAACTACGCTTATACGGTGTTACGCTTTTGTTACCCTTGCAAGAAATAATTTAATGAGCCATGAGAAAAAAGCGTATGACATGATATTGCTGGCTTCGTTTAACTTGGACAGAACACCGGGGCCTTGTTTGATAAAGAAGCTGCTTACAATTTTACGAATCGGTGGTTAAATTATGTATTAATTTGTCATTCATTGTGTTGTCATAAATATGTAAACATTTTTTCACCTTAAGGCAATGGAATTGTGTGTATAAATCTATGAGGTACGTCTGTACCAATTGCAAAACCGATAACTCCTAAACACATTCGTTAAAACTATTTATGAAATAAACAATTCTAAAATAAGTTTCATTTTTTTAGGTATTCATTGATGTAAATAATTCTTACTACAGACTATGAAACATCATTCTTACATAATCGAACCCCCATAAAATACAGAGTACACTTAATAGTGTAACAAACCGCGTATCAAACAATTTTGTATTCATAAGTGAACCAAACCACAGGTCTGATGGGTGTTTATTCGAAATTGAACGATACACCATAATGACTACGCGCGTTAGGCGGAGGTGAGACGTTAGATTTGAAGCGGCGCTTATGGCTACTTCTTAGGAGTGTTTTCATTCGTTAGAGACTAAATCTTTACTATTCCGACCACCATAAACTCTCCATTTTATTAATAATTTGAGCCGTTCAATTGAATATCATCCTGTAAAGATTGCATAGTTGTGACGAATGTTTATAAGATCCTGGTTACGCTGGTGAAAGTGCATATTTAATTTAAGGAATAAGAATATCTATAGCTCAAACATCCTATGTTAAAGGATTTTCTATAACAACCATCGTGTGATGAGTAATAGCCCTTAATGACAAAATGTTTATAACATAACGATATAAAAATAATATCACTTTCATTTGACTAGCAGAGATGTAAATTTATATTATCTAGTATACTAATTCTAACGGCCTTGATCTGAATTATGGCATAGCATATATAATGTTATTTCTATGCTCTTAAAATACTGCGTAATTTAATATTGAATCACATTATCACACAAGCTAGAAAGAGAGTAAATTAGAATATAAATTATGCATGAAATAATGCATGCTTCACAGAAGGTTCAATGAACAGATTATGACTAGAACGTTCACGTATATATTAAATGCTAAAGCTAAGAATGAGTAAAACGAAAAAATGCTTTGTTATATATGACCACAAAGATTACAATAAAACAAGACGTTGAATTAAGCTGAATAAAAACTACCAAGCATATATCTCTTCAAGCATTTACACCACTTTTTGTTTATGTAAGTATAACAGTACATTTTGACGCAAGTATGGATATAATGTCCATGCTTAGAGCGGGGATGTAAAATGATATTTGTACATAAATTATTATGTACAAATATCATATGAGGCGTTGTGGTTCCACAATATGGGCTCTTACTAACGTTTGTGCAAAATGATTATTAGGGATGAAATGCATGAGATTAGATTATTACAGAATTCCAATTTAAGATTTATATATGGTGTAATGGAACAAAAATTCTTCAGATAAAGTCGCAGAAATTAGTGCCGTGCAAAATCGAAAAGGTCTATTAGTACGTGTTCAGTTCTATAGCGACATTTAGGAATACTTTTTGTTGCTTTACCTATTTGTCTGTTGTCAACAAGACATGATTCCGTATCTATAAAGTCGCGTTCCACCGACACATGCTGCTTATTTTTCTCGTTTCGGTTCTATGTGGAGCAGCGCCATCTATGAATACATGTTTAGTAATTTTGACAACGAGACATCTCCATAAAACATGTATAGCACGGATTGTGAGACGTACTGCTGTTAAACATGATAGATGTCGCTAATGTGTTTACCAGGATGCGGGGATCGCGGTTTTGTATAGTCATGTCTTGTACGTTCCTTGGTTGTCAATTAGGTAATTTCAGTGTAAGGGAGAGGAGTTATGGCACCCATCACAATATATTAACGATTATGCAAAACCAAAGGCTCTTCAATCTCATCATTCGAAATTTTTAATTCAGTTGCAAGAATCACGGTCGCGAATTATATCTAGCGATTTCAAATGCAGTTCATAAATTAATTACATAGGTACAATATAACATTTTGAAAGAACAGTTAATGGCAACGTTATATGTACATAGATGGAAAAGTACCAAAGGACCATAATCCAGGTGTATTAAAAATGGTATAAAAAAGTGTTTACGCTTTCGTTCTTTCCAAGAAACTAATATAGGTTAGCCTAAGTGTATTCCATGACGTAACACTTTCAGACGAAGAAGTTTCGAAGTTGAGCCTTTTCACCGTGTAAATGTGGCTAGTTTTTTATTGACCTAAATCCTTGGGCAAGAGTGTTAATTTAGCATTACTTAGTATGGAAACTTACTGCTTATTAAAAAAGTATTATACATTATAAATTCTTCCTTAAAAGTGCATACTTAGTGAAATAGTGATATTTTTATGTTGCAATGGAATATAGTTATTATGCTTGGTAGCTAGGCTAGTCAGTCATCATTAAAAATTACATTGCAACATACAAAACTTTTAGTTTCTAATTTGAGCAAAAACAAAATGCTACCTATACTCACTTATCTGTATATCAACTGTTACGACTACGATTTTTGAGAGTAGCGCACTCGAATTTAAAATTCTTTGAGGACAAAAATAATCGCACATGCGAGTTTATCAAAAAATGTCATTAGTCATGTACCCTCAAAAATTTGCCACTCAGTTTAGTATTTGCAGTTTCCGTTGCCCCAATAGTAATAAAGTGGGCAAGTCCAGGCCAGTTTTCAAAATAGTCCTGATTTACAAATCCCGTTTACTCTACTGTCTACTAACTTAATTCCCGTTAGGTAAATTTCAACCGAAAGGGTAGATCGGAACATTTTCCGATAATCAAAACCTTTTACCGGACGCGTAGGCTTCTGTTATTCCATTCACGTGTATGTTTAAGTCTTAAAATAACCAGTAGAAGAGTATTCTATTACTTTATGTATTTGATATAGAGCTGGAGGTCATAATTTGAACTGGTTCTACTGAACTGGTGCGTTATTATTATGTTAAAACAGCCCAGCCCTAAACCTATGCGTGGTAGTCGCTCAACTTGTATGAGTTGGTTACTTTTTGAAGTAAATGTAATTATCTGTTTTTTTTTCGTAGTTCGTAAACAATCGTTTTATTGATTTAATTTTGTTTATTATTAGTTCTCTTTGTTTTAACATTGAAGAGTAGTGTTGAAATGATAGGTTCTATGGCATTACACCGTATGTTAAATCTAATACAAAGTCGCTTGTCTATGTCCGTATTTGTGTTAAAATAAGACATACCTTATTTTATAAAGAGTTCTAAAGCTTTTAGAATAAGAGGGTTAATCTTCAATTTTACATATAGAAGTTGTACAGGAGTATCCCTAACACTGTAAGCCTGCATTATTGCACCGTCATACTATTTACTCTATTTGCTGTATAGGTACATAGAGTTGGATAAACACTATAACACCTGTATCGCAAAATTCATCACGTGGTATTCTTCTAGTCACAAACAAACACAAAACTATACCACTCGTTTTAGACTCTGTTACGAAAGAGCTAAGGTACAATTAAGAAAATGACAGTGTTATTCGGAATTGAGGGAAAATTCGGAAACTCAATTCTGTTAGTCGAAAGTCCGTGATAAAGCAAATTGGGCTTTTGTTTATTTTCGTGAGTCTGTCTACAGATAAACTCTTTGATAGCGTAGGCGGGGACAATGTCTTAAAACGAATTATTTTTTCCAGTGTTTCACTTTGTGAAAAAAATATTATACAATAACGTGTACTTTGTAACTTTACAGGTAGCTTGTAAGATTTAAGTACCTATGAAATTTACTTTGTTTTGCTGTTGTTGATGATTTTTGTGTATGTTTTTTAAATATTACACGAATCAATTATTCGATGTATTCGTAAATTATTTGTTTTTGTGTTAATAATACATAATTTTAGGGTCACTGGTCGCGAAAGATAATAACTTAGTTGGAATCAAAATTGAAAACAATCTTACACACACATCGACCTAGTCCCACAATAGGGCTATAAGAGTTTTTTTTTGTTGGTACTAGACTACATTAATTATTAATCATCCATACCTAGATACAAATTAGTAGCTGGGAAATAAACACCCATACCGCGATTGAAACATAGTAAATACAAGCACCTAAACAAAAGTGGATAAAACCTATTGCATTCACTTGCCTAGACCAATAATACATATATGCCACACAAACTAAACCATTTCAAACGCAGACCGCAAAAAAGCAAACGCGTGATTCCAGAAAATTCCCGGACCTCGACTGCAACTAGTTTACCGACTAGTCGTGCTCGCAGTTATGTGACCTTGCATCTCGAGGGAGGTAGGGGGAGGTAGGGGGCGCGTGCACACAACCGCGCCTGCAGTGAGAGTTAACGGTGCATTGTATGACAAATATAATGTTTAGGGCTCGTTTCACTTTCAATGACGTGTTAATTTTACATGTGCAATTTGATTAATGAAGTAAGTAAAGATCAAACTGAAGTGTGCCTGTAAAACTAAGAAAATATTTAGTAGGTAATTAAATCAATTAACGTTTTTGACGACATATGGCTCTATAATGTACTTCGTGTTCATTTAGCATTTTTTTGTCAATTATTAATCAAAACTAGATTAATAATTCCCTTGGTAATTACAGCTTAGAATAATTTGGCCATCTCCATTTTCCGGTCAGTGCCCGGCAATACGGACAAATGAATAGAAAATTATGTTGCTGCCAGCGCCATCTTATTTGTAGATAAAAAACAGTATCCCTGATGGAAAACACAGATGTAGATTCGCAGGTCGCTACGGTCGGTGTGTGAAAGTGATAGCCCTATAAAGTATATGTCGACGTCTTGCTCTCACTCCAAAGTGCGATCCCATGTGACCAGGCTTTACGATCTCATTATACACACCTGTTGATTTTGTTCCTGTCCATGTACTGGCATAAGTTACCAGACGAAACTATTTCCAAAACAATTCTCCAACAAATTAACAAATCCTTCGAAATGAACTCCAAAATAATTATCTGAACATATTCGAAGCGTGCCATCCCTGTTGCGTGGGCGGCACACAAACACACACTTTGCAAATCTGCTAGGGTTTGGTGGAGGCAGTATTGCCAGACGAGCTTATCAAAAATTGCTAAAAGTATTTAAAGTCTGCAAAGTTGACTGAAATCAGAACATTACATTATTTAGATTTAGACAATTGTTTGTAGTAGACTTCATTGTCTGGGCCTAATGTCTATCTGATTTTTCTTTCGATTTCCACGGTTTTCCTTTACTTGTGACTATTGAATAACTAATACTAATATCTACATGTTAAGAGAAATATATAAATAATTCAGCTATATTCAATGTTAGGTTACAAAAGGATCTACAGATTATCCATTTGTCTGACATCCCTGTCGTAGGGTTGTCTCTACCGTCCGTGTAGAAGTTCCCGTGGGCGTTTGTGTTTCCGTCTGTGAAATCTGTCTCTGTAGTGGTTTCCGTAGGCGTCTGTGTTTCCGCCTGTGTGCGAACACGTGGAAATCCTGGGAAGCTAATTGATGTATATTTTATCTTGTTCGAAACTTAATTTCATTTTGCCGCTATTCTGTTCAGAACCTTCATTTAATTTAATGATTAACGTTTATTCCTATAAAGTGTGAGACCAGGCTCTGAGTTAAATTAAGATTCATTTATTATAAGATTTAATAGTGTTGACTGTTTAAGCGTGGGTTTTATTTTAAGATTACTACAAACGCAACGAACACAGTGAATTTTATGGAAAGAAAGAAAGACACTTTGGTGATAAAGTGATGCGAGTTCTACAATAATAAAATAGGCAACACTTTCAAAAATATAATCTTGTATTAATGAAGTCTCTACATACCACTTGTAAACGTCGTATGACAAAATTAATATTGTAATTTTTTTGCGGCTACCAAGTAAATTAAATTACTTACAATATAACCTTAAGATTCTGTCCATAGACTAAAGTTCACTCTTTGATCCTTCTAAATATAGACTTGAAAATCTGATCACCGGAGACTAAATACCTGGCGCCTCCATTAGGCACGCGTGACGTAAATAAATGTACTCTAGCCCTGGCATAAAGGCTCACTTAACAGAATCATGAAAAATTATTCAAGAGCGTGTTATGTTCGCAAAAAGCTTCCCGCGTACGTTTACAGAAGTTGGCTACGCAGTTTTACAGAAGTTTTAGTCTACATAATTAGTGTTTTTTGTGTTACAGTGTTTCACACTACCTTTTAATTTTCTTTAAATAAAAAAAAAAACACCTGTAAGATTATTTTTTATTATGCAGAATCGTCTGCTAGCGAATATCTTCGATATTTAAATCGAAAGAAAAATAGAAAAATTTGACTCGCAGCGGGACTCGAAATCCAGTGGTTGTGGGTTCGAGTCCCGCTGCGAGTCAAATTTTTCTATTTTTCTTTCGATTTAAACACCTGTAAGAGTTTGAAGTAATATGTGTGCAGTCAGCAGTAGAAGTGGCTAAGAGGTTGAGGTGTTAAAAATGAGGTCAACACATCTCTATTGTCAAGAGAATAAGAGCGCGTGTAGGTCATTTTGAACACTTTACCCGCTGAGCCACTTTTGCAGCTGACTGTACTTTTGTATTTATATTATATTCATAGAGCATTAATTTTATGAGATTAATTTACTTTTTTATTTTGTTTGTTATGGGTACGTAGTGAACACTGAGTGACATTTTCACTCTTCTTTCAACGGCTAACGGCTTCCTGTCAGACAGCAAAGTGCCCGGGTTCGAATCCTGGCCCAGGAATTTATTTGTGTCTTTATCACGAATATTTGTACCGTGGATGAATGGATGACTTGTACACAAAACTGCGATGCAACGTGATGCGAATTCACAATAAGGAAAACTTACTTAATATTACTACAAATATTTAACTCGTTGATTTTTACGATGCGACGCAGTTTTGTGTACAAACCTTACGGTCGTTATCTGTGCAGATATATGTATATATATATTCAATATAAATATATGTACATCGTTGTCTAGACCTACAACACAAGAATTATATAATATTGGGCTTACTGTTACCCTAGGTCGGTTTGTGTAAGATGTCCAAAAATATTTATGATTAGTTTATTTATATCTATTATAACCTAAGTTAATTGCCGGTGGCTTACGACAATTAATGTATGTACAGAAATCCTTACTATGTTACGTATATATTTATTTGTTCATGTAATATAAGTTATACAAATATAGTATAATAAAATCTATCACATGAAATGAAAACTTCCTGAACTAAAGCCAGAACACACGGTCAATGTAGACTTTTATATTGGAAAACGTTTTCCACAAAACCAACTTAGTTTCATAGTTAACGGTAATAGTGCTTCGTAATCACTTTAGTTTTGAGCTCTGTAGCCATTTCATAATTTATCTAGATAACGGTATGAATCCTGAAACGGTAATTTTGTTTTATCCGTTACTAATGATGGAGCAAAACTTTTGTTCCATACTTTGAATGGTTATTAGCATGTACGATACGATAGGTCTGACCTAGTGGGTTGTGACCCAGGCTATGAAGCCGACGGCCATGGGTTCAAATTCCAGTAAGATCATTTCTTTGTGTGAAGAGCACAAATAGGTAATTGTTCCTGAATCATGGGTGTTTTCGATTTGTATATTATGTATATCGTTGGTTGAGATTTTTGGTAAAACCGGTAACTATCCCTGATGGTTAAAATAACGGTGGCTAATATGATTATATTATGTAGTTACAAATAAGATTTTAAAATAAATGTGTACTCGTACTTATCACACACCAAAAGAACATGCAACAACAGCAACTTTAGTAACAACAACTATATTTATATTTATTCTCCAAATATTTTTTTTCAACTACTTCATCTCATTAAACATATTAGTAGAAAATCGGATTTTGCAAAAATGTCGCTAAGAATTAAAATTATCGATCGCACTCTAATTTTTGCCAAATACACAAATGACAGTTCGATTGATAATTTGTTATTAAAGGGCCTACCGGGGACATGGAAAATAGCAAATTTCGTATGATTATCTCTGTCACCCTAATTACGCTTTAATTGGAGCAAAAGCGAGAAATGCTCGAAATTTTCGATCTTCGATTTCTGTTGTACGCCCTCAGCTGTTAATGGCAGCCGTTTTCAATGTAAAATCGCTTGGATGGTACGTATTGTGTGGCCCTAATGATAATAAATACTATGATAAGGATAACACGATGCTACTTATTGATAACATATTTGCACACACTTTTAGAAGATAAGATGGCATGACGTGCTTATGCGATAATCACTAAAGCTACTTTTACACTACTGTTTGATCCCAAAACTAATTGATGATAAAAAACAATAATTTCATTAATGTAATCTAAAAATAGAAATGGATTTTTTTATAATTACTTCAATATTTAATTAGGTAAATTCAGAAATGCCAGTTAATGCAGTGTGCAACTATGATTTAGTTACTGTTATTTTTCGGCTTTCTGTAATTAAAATGAAATTTCAACTTACGCTACAGTTTAGAAAATTTCAGCAAGAAATTCTAATAATAACAGTCGTCAGTTTTTATACAATATCCATTTCAAATGTATAAAAACTCTGTTACTTTGAGAAATTAAATGTCTTTATCAAATTTTGCTCAAAAAATTACAAAACAACTTTATCGACCTGGGTAGCGCGTTCCGTTGCTACGCAACGCATTCTTGTTCTAGCAAGATGGCGTTCGTGACGTCACTACAGGAAAGCGGGGGGCGGAGGGGGCAGGCGAGGTCTCAGGGCCGAGCGACGACCGCGTCACTTCCCACAGAGAAAGACCTCAGACCCGAATCAAGGGCCGTCCTTGAGCTCGCAGAATGAGAAATGTCAACCATATGTCACAGGAAAAATGAGAAAAGTCTGTAAAAAGTCTGAGTCTGTAATGTTCAAAATCGTGTGGCGCGCTAGCGTGATATCAGCGTGGTTAGCCATGTTTCAAGCTCAATGAAAACAAAAGTGGATCATTATTTGTACAAAGCATTCATAGCATGAGCCATGCCTTTGAAATGGCGCTAAGGAAACTAAAGAAAGAACGTGTTCTACGCCAACGAAATATAGGTTATGTTAACTTAGCACTAATTAAAAAAAATTGAAATCAGCTCTAATTTCGGAAAAAACAAAATGATAACGTTAACATTAAAACAAAAGCGGTTTACGCGCTAAGGAATCATGCGTTCGGTGACCGAGGGCCGGCTGCTAGCCGTGACAGAGATGACAATTGCGCATGACGTCAGCCAGGCAGCCACGGCCCAACGCTGATAACGAAAACCGCAAATGTGTGCGTCCGTCAACACAAACAAAACGTCCATGTGTTGAGCACACATTTATAATGTCGATCGTACGATTGTAATTAAACTGAGTTTATTCGTTTGGTTTTTTTTTTAGAGGCGCAGACCTTACCAGTAATGGCGTGACTAACTCGTTAAAGTATTATCTACATCACTGTCACAAAGTGGAAAAAAATTGACCGAACAAAAATCTTACAACTAATGGTAATAATTGACTTATTAGCCGGAAATTGTAAGAACACATGTTTATAGGTAAATGCAGATTAATTAAAGTATCTTTTCTTTCTATCAGCCTAAGAGGTATACCCAATAGTCCCTACAGATAGACCGCCACAGACCGCGTTGTAATGTCTTAAACGGGCGCGCGATATCCATGGTCGACGAATACTCAGGTCCTTGATTAAAGTACAGTCAGCAGCAGATGTTACTAACCGGGCCAGGTGTTCAGAATGATCTAGACACGAATTTATGCTCTTAACTACAAAGTCGTGTTAAGATAGTTTTGAACACTTCGCCCGCTTAGCAACTTCTGCTGCTGACTGTACTATACCTACTTAATTTATAAAGCCAATTAGACGTAATTATATTTTATTCAAATACGTAAGCAAATTTTATACAGGAAATTAAAATCTGGGAGTAATCTTCATCAAATTATCAGATAGAAAAGAAGAAAAATTTCCCCCGGACCAAAAGGCCGATACGATCTTTGGAATTGTTGACAAGGAAAAGTATTGCAAAAGTATTATTCATTATTCGTAAATAACAAAAAAAGATAAAGGAAAAAAGAAATTATAAAAGGGTTTTACATAATCCTTGATAATTTTAATTACCATCCTGGTTTATGAGAACCTTATACTTTACTCATTAAATTAAGGTAGCATTAAAAACATGACACATACAATAGTTTGTTTATGAAAAATTGAATGCTTATAACTAATTACATTGACCTATACAGTGAATGTGGTTAGTTTATGAGAAACAAGCATGGATTATAGGAAATCGTGACGAATTCCTACATTGAATTCAAAGTTCGATTTTGTATTATAGTAGCTGCAGTATCCATTGGCGACTAAAGTCATAAGTCATCTCTTTCAATCTTACTTGATTCTAGGATGCGTTAAAGAGAGAGCATTATGACTGCAATCGCCAGTTGGTATTGCGGAGAGTATAGTGCAATAATTGTTAGAGGGAATAATAACAACCCCAGGTATGGAAATAAAAACTATACACGTCACTACTACAGTACTACATATACAAGGTGTAATCGTTAAGGTAGCCAGGCGATTATTCCTTATATATAACAGATATCAGAAAACTTTAAACTGATACCGAAAGTACATTGCCCAATCAGCCAAAAGGTCGGAGGACTTGGTCATTTTTCTTGTGTATATGTCATCTATTTCAATTTATAATTTATTTAAACTACTTAAAAATCAAAGCAAATTAAAATATTTAATAAAAAATAATTAAATTTGTTCTTAGTTGCAGTTAAATCACTTTTTTTTCAGTAACACTAGATTGATATAAAATATTACTACTAACACTTGAAGTGAAGTAGTTAATACATACTTACGAGTATTGACTGTACGTATCTCTTTCACACTTACATGTGAATTTGAAGATTGTAGTAATACTTAAATGTAATGATTTCATTAATTAGTACTAGCATGTTGTCTCCAACAAATTAAAACACGACACGTGTATCGCATCCTTAATAAGAAGTAATTATGTACGCTTGAAAATACTTGTGACGAAGCACGATGCTCGACACAGATAATTTTAAACTTCATAATGATAATTTTACTAGGCATTGTATAGCTTGATATTAATTTAAAAATGTACCTACATATTTATAGCAACCACTTTGATGATTAGAGTACTCGCAATAACAATGATGACAGTATTAATGATACATTCATAATTTTTAGAGTGAAATCAATATATTGTCTCTTTATTCGCAGTTTTCTAGTTCTTGGATTATTTTTGCGCTAAGTTTGCGCGGAAGCTGTTATATTTTTAACTAAAGTATCACACTAATATTTTCAAGTTTCAGATTTTATGTAGATAGAACAGTATCTAAACATTAACTTAGAAATTCAGAAAATACAATATTAAGACTCAAAACTATACATAAATTAAAGAAAGGCTCTACAGCATAGTACCGAAGACGCAGGCTGCGTTACCCCGCTGCACTGCGCGACTGTACCCTTACCATGAGTTGTGACCTTGAAGTTTTCGATAACGAGTATAGAGTTTACTATCTATGCATCTCGATTGTACTATTTTAGTGCGAACGAGATACACAGATAGTAAACTCGATACTCGTTATCGAAAACCTCAAAGTTACAACTCATGGTAAGGGTACTGATACGAGGTGATCTTCATGATATTTATTTGAAAAATATGTTTCAGATATCAATGTTCTCTTAAACAGATTAGGTTGTACGACAGTCTCTATGTCACGCGACTATTCAATCTGAAAGTGAGAGTAATGGCAACTATTATTTCCTTTATAAATAAAAAAACAACTAGCCTTTATGTTTTCTGTACTGACATCGAAATTGCTGCCAGCTACCGATTCGACATCGACATATGTAAATGCCTTAACTTCTTGCATAAAAAATAACTTCTTTGTTGGGAACACAATGTGCTCTATAATTTGTGTTTTTTTTTTAATTTTTGACGACCTGCCTGTTTTGATCATACAGGTATCATACTAATTACAGAGCACATACAACAAATGTTTTACGTCTAACAAACACAGTAATTTCAATCACGTGTTTAGTTGACAGGTACTTAATTATGACGGGTTTTCAAATTCTCTTTTAATTTAGGGTTAATCACGCGGATGGTAAAATATTATTACATACAATCGTTGGCTGAGTACCCATAACACAAGCCTTCTTGAGCTCACCGTGGGGCTCCGTCAATTTGTGTAAGGATGTCCTATATTTTCTATATTTATTTATTAAGTATTTATCCGACATATGCCTTACCCGTCAAGTTTACATTTGTGCCAAAATTTTAACGAAAAACATGATTTAAAAAAAGAAATCAAATGTTTAAAACATAAACATTGGTTTATAAACGTGATATCTTTTCTCAACTGCTGTACGAACCTACGTCTAACATGTTTCTATTAACTTTTAGTAATCGCTATAAGTTAAAAGTATTTATTTATACTTTTATATTTTATTATTAAATGAAAAATACTATTCGCGTAAGGAAATTAAAAAGCTTTTATTGTATTAATTTTATGTATATGAAATTTGATAAAGCAATTTAAACACGGTATTTAAAAATGATTTTTTTTTTAATAAAATTGTATATTTTTCAATGTGAAGTTCAGTTAACTAAAAAGTAAAGCATTCAGGCAAAAATTATGATCTCTAAGTATTTAACGTTCTTATCATGAAAGTATGAAACCCAATGACTCAAGGTGCCCCAACTTATAATAATTTATAATGAAAATCTCATTGTCGCCATTACTAAACAAAATTATTTCTTTTCAGAAAACCATTGTTTTCATACACAACGAACTATTTAAACTACAGTTTTCTGTCCCTATTGAATGAACAAATCAGATTCTGAATATCCAATATGCGTATTCATGTCATAGATCCACATACAAATGTAGATCTTAAAGCGTGGTCATAAAAAATGTTTTGGTTTGAATTGAGTTGCGCTGCAAGTGGGAGATAAGGAGATGTCAGGTCAGTCCTTTGTTGGAGATTACAACGTTAAAGTGTAACCCGCTGGAGCGCCTCTTCACATGCTAATGAAACTCAAGACGGCGCCAACGCCAACCGCGATAGCATCGCTAGGCAACACTAGATTAAAACTGGTTTAAAAACTGTAAATTGCCTTAACGATCCTTTCATTTTAGATTTTCTCCACAGTAACACAGCTCACCTTGACTGTATATGTACAACCTACATAATTATTCATATAGCACCAATCGTTACTAATTTATTCCTAATTCCATACAGTGATAGCTCAGTCGACCTCGCCACTAACCGGGCTCGATCAATGGGTTTTGGATCATACTTATGAAACGCTTTAAATTTTGTATACACTGTGAATGAGTGTCGTTCCTTTTCACGGTTTATTCTTGAAATATTAAGCTGTAATTAATTTCTAATTAGAAGCCTTCCAAATTGACCGTTTTAATAACGCAAAGTTTTGCAAAGATAAGGAAGTTTATGTAATTAGTGTGTGCTTAGTACACCCCGCAAAGCCGAACTAATAAATCTCAAGTATTGCGTCACCAGTAGAAGAACAAAGGCCGAATTCTTTCTCCCAATCGCGAGATGTTGTAACGGGCATTTGTTTACTGGGCACGGGTACCCGTCTGACCCGAAACGCGAATCTGTGTCAAGCAGTTTATTCAATCTGCCGCGTGAGAGTCACGTTGGCACTCCGAGCAACTTTGAAACTTGCCCCTGTATCTTCAAGGTGTAATTTCCTGGAGTGGCATTCTTATGGGTAGCACGGCTACGCCCTTGTGGTTGTTATCGTTTCTGTCCTTGAATGGCGGTAACGATGTGTCGTGGACGAAAAGAAGCTTCAATAGGGGCGCCTGATTGTAAGTGAGATGTGATGGTAGCAGGCAATCGATAATCAGTTTTAATCTGCTAACTACGGTGCGAGAGTCATCAATTCCGGATTATGTAGCAACTAAATCTCGCCTAATCTTAACGCTCTGTTAGCGAAATTCGTTTATGGATCGTTTACGTGGCGTCCCGAGTAGGAAGAGGATTACTGGGCCCTCTCGACTGTGATACAGATAACAAATATTGGGAAACGGCGCTGCTGCCAAATCCATGTAGCTAAATCAATATCTGTACGTATATAATAAGCACTTCGACAGAGCAAACAATGTATCTACTTACATCATTATCGATAATGTGGTAATTCACAGATTTTCCATATTTGGCACAGAAGAAGAATCTGATATGCGAGTTTAATTTCTTACGTATTTAATTAGTGAGTTGTAGGAATCATTAAAAACAATAAGAGAAGAAAAAGGAAAAACGGACAAAAAAAGGGAAAATGTATCGTTTACTGTACTCTATATGTATCTTTAAATGTTTGATATAATACGCAGATTTGCTGATACAGAACGCGTTTAGTAGAATGATATAGATAACTAACTATCTATAGTAGTCCGTTTGCTTATCTGGCAAGATTATATAGATAATAAGATAAACATTCTCTCCGTGCGAATCCTCGAATTATCATTTCTGTCATCCATGTAGGGGCTTGCGTAAAAACTGAACGAAACGCGTATGCCGTCGTGTTGGTAACATTGACCGGGTAAAAAATGGCCGCCACCAAGGCCGCAAGAAGCTGTCCTAGTCTCGAGGGCGTTTACACTTTTTAATCATCGCTACAGGCTTTTGCGAAACGACAGGTTTTAAAAGCGTTACCAGGTAGAACCAAACAAACTTGACCCTTATCTATTGCGGTATTGCATTCGAATTCGGTCCACACTGTAGTAGACTACGAACGTGTGTCGCTAGCTTCTTAGGTGTATAGGTACCTAGGACGGAGGCGTACTAAGAACTTCTTCCAAAAAGTGAGACTGAAAGAGAAGTCAAAGTACTAGTAAGCCATTGTATCTCTAAGATATTCGGTTACCATAATGCGAACATCACAATAACTTAATTCTGTATATGTCAATATCATAAAGAGTGCACTATCATTTCCATAAATATATTTTCTATGGCTATTAGTAAATGTATCGTTCGAAAGTCTTTGTATTAAAATACTTATTGTGTAAAATTTAAGCAATATACCTACCTATTGATAATTTTTTTATCCATAATAAAGCTAGAATGAAATTATCAGAACTATATTTAAATGATTGATGCATTGTTTTTGTTATTCCAATAAATAAAATAGAACATCAAATTTAAATATTTCATGGATATTGAATTGTCCAATTTATTCACGTAAAAATTGATATTAGATTTATTTGATTAGTATAAAAGCTTTACCGAATACAAAGAGATTAATATTGAAATTAATTGGTCCAATTTCAGCTGAGAATACTTAATCCGTTTTGACTGAATCAGAAATAATAATAAATGGTAGTTTTATCGGCATAAAAATATATTACCAAACAAATCAAATGCTTAACACTTTCCGAGCACTATAAAATTTAAAGCGCGTATAATATAATAACGCAAATATTAGTTAATTAAACATAAAACCCTAGCAAAATAAAAATCGTGTAATCGGATGATTAAATCGAAAAGCTGTATCGAATATCGACGTTGCGAGTTGCCTTGCAAAACCAGAATCGCCTCATTGTAGACGAGTCTAAAAAAAAAAACAGCGTGCGGTACGCGACGATCTCCTGGGAATGCAAGCTCGATGTTTCAGTGCGGTTCTTAAGTACTTATATTGTGGGTGTTAAAGAAGCTTTTTGAGTGTTTTGCTTGTATTGGGATACTAGTTGCCATAAACGGTTTAGTTGCACCTGTCATCCTAGACGCGAAAGTTAGGTATCGATTAATTTTGTTTAAGACGCATGAAGTGTTAATTTTTATTAACATTGTAGATTTTCTTACAACTAAATTTCATTTTTGTTTACTCGTGTTATTGCCTTATAAAAAAAATAAAACAGCTTTCTTAGCCGAGTGGATAGTAACCCTGGCTAGCACAAGATCCCGGGTTTCAATCCTGGCAATATTTATTTGTGTATTTGTCACTTGTTTCTGTTTTATGAACATTATCAATGGATTTTACATACAGGGTGTTTCCTGTAACAGGAGCAATACAATAAAATCTGTCTAGATTTACTTTAACTAATCAGTAATGAAGTCCAAATGGTTTTAATTAATAAATATTAAAAATATTGTATATATGTCGCCTACAACACGAAGCCTCAATGAGGTTACTGTAGGATTAAGTCGATTTTAAATAATGCTTTTATAATGTACCTACATACCTATAGTAAAAGTCCAAAAGCCATAGAAGCGAGTTTAAAAGGACCATGATAGAGCACCTATGCGTCCTTAGAGTACCCGCCGTTTTCCTTTTTTTTTAATATTAGTTGAACGACTAAAAATATAATTTAAATAATTGAGAAAGGGCTTACTTTAATAATATTATTCATCGTGGTGTCGCTAATAGCCTGTTAACAGGTTTTCAACCTAGCTCAAGGTTTGCGTCTAAAAACCGCAGGGATCTAGAATAAAAACAAACTACTTGGAGTATTTGAGGAATATATTATGAGTAGAATGAATACTGCGTAATTTTTAAATTTAAAATGTCCATGATAATATTATACACTAATGGTTCTTGTCAAAATAATTAGGATTTTTTTCTGTTAACCTACGCCATGCCATCCTACACCAACTTCCCATAAAGTTACTTAACCTAAAAACATATAAAAATTTGGGGGGTATTTTTTATTTTACGTTATGTTCTCTTTATATTTTTTTTATTATAACATTAGACTTGAATATGTAGCTATACAGCCATTAGAGCCTTAGGCCAGGATGCACAAGCAATAACAGATGCACGAATTACCATTCATAATAAATTATATAAAAGCTATTATATCTAAATAATACATGATCAGTGACGAAATCATACCATATGTAAAAGTAAAAATGACAATTAAAAATGTAATTTAAATAAAAGGATAAGAATATTTTTGTCATTTTAAGCTAACTTCATTTTAAGTCAACGTACTGTAGAATAAAATCTTGTTTTCTTTTCTATTCAAAATACCTATAGTGTATCAACCTTGGCACCGGTCAGCCCGGTTCTCACCACAGTAGCAACGACACTAAATTGCCAGTCCCGATCCCCGGCATTTAGCATATCCACTACATTCGAGCGTTACAAAAAGTTCAACCTTGTACTTTATTGCAATAGGACAGGGTACATAATTAATTGAGCTTTCAAATGCACATACGGTGGAAGTGCTGAGTAAAAGCGATGCGCTGGCGCCTGACGTCTGAGTACTGCGTTGGATTAACGAGTAATCAACTCGCGCGCAAGCTTAAATAGTAATCAAGGAGTGTTAGGTCTAACATAAATCTAGATCTTTCCTTTGAAAGAGTTTCGAAAAGTCCAAGTTCAAACAACGGTAGTTAAACGGGACAAATTACATCCTAATTTTCAGTATTTGAAAGGAAAGTATTACTTTCAATCCTTTACTGCAATGTGGAATAATTGCATTTTCACGAAGCCCATAAAGCTTGTTGTTGATGCTCAACATTGAGTGCCACTTTATTGTCCTTGGATATAAAATGTTGTTACTCCTTTACAACTTTGAATTTAAGTTCAACATAAAACGATTTATATTAAGTCGATTTCTCTTATTAGAGAAGGTAACATAAATATTTCTTATAGGAAGACAAAATAATATTTTTAATACCTATAATTAACATGTTTACTTAGAACGTGGGCACGCTAGTGTTTCTGTCCCACGTTTTCTCGGCGTTCCAATATAAAATAAATAAATTTTCACGCAGCGTAACTACAGGATCGCCAGGAAAACGTCGAGTGGTCGCCGCTAGTGTGGCTCGGGCTCTAATTAATAGCAAATGTTTAATCTTTCAGAGTATTTACTGTAATTATAATGAATAAGAAAATATCTATAGTGATTCATTTTAATTGTACTTGACCTTGGAAAATATAATTATATAAGACGAAGACATATTTTTTTATTTAGGTTATAATGCTGTGTGGCTTACGTTAAAATGTATAACATGTTAAAATGTATTACAAATTAATTTAAATCTAATACATTACTAGAACCCGATTATATTACTATGAGTCACTAGTAAACTAATATATTGAAGGATACGAATAAAAAGAACATGTGAACTGCGAAATGCTTGTGAACAAAATAACAATCTAGATAAAACAACTGAGAATATGATAGTACAATGTTCGAAACGCATTGAATTGCAAGACGATTTAAAGATGGAATCGAATAGATACGTTGCCCAATGCATACTTAATGATATCATGCAAACCCACGCACAAGCACACAAGCTTTGACATCACCTTAGTGACATCTATATAAACATTGTTTACGCTTGGTTACTATAGTAGTTCGTCGATGAGATAATATCGCTTGATGATACACAAATGAGTTCGAGTAAAATGTTAATGTAATGGCTGCAAGTTTGTACATGTGATCAATATCTGTAGTTGCCCAGGTAGAGGACGATAACAATTTTCAACGGTAGGGTACAAAAAATAAAAATTATACCGACGAATATATATAACCTTCGACGGAAAAAACAACTTGTCTTAAACATTAATATGTAGTAATTTTCCATCAAGCAACTTCCAAAACTTCGCCAAATCAATCACATGTCTGTATTTACAGGCCTACACTAATATTATAAAGGCGAAAGTTTGTGAGTGTGTATGTTTGTTACTACGATTTTAATTAAATTTGGTATGGAGTTGGCTGACACCCTGGATTAACACATAGGCTACGTTTTTCCCTAATAAACCGCAGGTAACACCGCGGGGTACAGCTAGTATTTCTATAAGCTTCGTTGAATATACCTGAGATTAGCGACATGGTATAATATATTATAATAGGACATCTGATGTTTATTTGATTTGAAATTCAATCATTCAGAAGCAAGTAGTCACGCGAGGCGATTTCAAGGAATCGTGGCGATACAAAAATGTTTTGAAGACTGAAGGGGTTTTTGTCGATGAAGAAATTATTGGAATTCTAATATTCATTGAAAGATAATGACGTCAATATTAGAATAAGTCCACAATTGTGGAAATAAATAAACTAGGGAAACAAGTTATGTCAAAATATCTCCTGTAACCTACCTTGTTTAAATTATACTCATGATCGAAAATTAGTCCATTTTTGATAGACTCCTGAGTTCTGTTAGCTGTAAATTATTGATATCACTATACTGTACTAAAAAGCTTATTTATTTATTAAAGTGCCTTTATTACATTTACCTTTTCCTCTGATACTTTCTGGTGTCATGACTACAATAACATTATACCGGGTGTGGCCTGTTCTGTAATAGAAGCAATAACTTTTGGGATCGCTTGTACACCACGAACATAGCAACATTTGTACGACAACTTAACGGATTTTTTCGAACAAACTATAGTATTTTCTATGAACAGCATCCAATAGTCTCGTTGACATTTACTGTCAGTCTACAAATTTCATAGTTTTCATAATAGGTACATAGCTCGCTCGAAAAACCTTGCTTTATTAATATTTAGTAAACTGTAAGTTATTTTTAAGTCATAGAACAAATGCTACGTTTATGGTGTAGAACGATGCCTAAAGTTAGTGCTCTTATTAATGGCCATACCCGACATAACATCTGTAATTTTTGATTGAAAGTGTCCGATGAAAAGGAATGACAGTAGAGCTGTGAAGATTGAACTACTATTTTTCAACAAAAACTTCATGCTACGATATCCATACCGTGCCGCCGATAATAGCATTGGTCACACACTTGCCGAAATTGCAACTATACTTGTGTTATCGTTATTAAAAGCTTAAGAACATTCCTTGTTTATCACAAAAGTATTTTAACCTTTGCACATCACATGGCTTGTGTTAACGGGTCACTTAAACAATGTCACACGCACAAATAAGTATTGTTCCAAACGATACTCACGCAGCTCGTGACGTCATCAACTGACTTTGCCAAATTTGTTATAATCCGCCAAAATTATGATGTCTTTGATTTCTTGCGATCGGGTATTCAGCAAGTAGCTTTCAGTTGGGCCGGGTTACTCCGATGATTTGATCAGAACATACCTGAAACAATGGTTAATATGTAAATCTGGGGCGCAGTTTTTTTTAAATAAAAAAAGTTTTATAAAATAAATACTATCCTTAACTTATTATTTGATTCGTGTAAGTTAAATTGTTGTAATTTAACTTATAAAATCACCATTTTAATGTCAGCCGGAATACTTCCACTGCAGGACAATTAAAGACCTCCCAAATGATAATAAAATAATATTTTGGATTTCCCCAAAATTAGTAAAAGATTTCAACGTCAGAAATCCTGCAGTGAAACTACAATGCAAGTTACCACAATCATTTTATGTAAAGAGGGCTTTCTGCCCACAAGTGCTTGTTACCGTAGAAACTAACGCTTGGCGTAAAACCTTGCGCAGAGTTATCTTTCAGTTTTATATCGTGAGTGGAGGCAGTTTCCCTAACACGTGACCCTACAAGCAGGTAAGGCGGAAAAAAATGAGGCTTATTACATTTATTGGTACACACAGCAACACTCTTATCTGTACATCGTTGGACCTTATGTCTTATATAATAAGGTCCACCAATGTATAGCTAAGAGTGTTGCTGTGTGTACATGTTGTTGCTATCGAAAATGCCACAAGACTAGTACAGAATAAATTCTAAATTGACTTTTGAGCGTGCTCCCGTTACATTTTAAAGGAAGTTGCTTTGAACTTTCTTTTGTTGTGGAAAATTCCGAGATGGTAAAAACTTTGATGAAAGTAAATTGTTTAAACTCTTTGGCTTAGTGTTTTTTGTAACACGTCCACTGCTGGACATAGGCTTCCCCGAAATATGACTTTAGTCATCTGGGGATTGCTACGTTTGGCATGCGGGTTGGCCACCACAGTAGCTGTTTGCCTTTGTAGCCTCTTACGACAACCGCGGAATTACCCCATCTTCATCGCAAATTTTCAGTCAATAAAATTTGAAAGGAACGATCAAAACCTTCTGTCATTTATTCTGTTTTTGTTTTGAGGGAGGATCCTTTTCACTGAACTACGTCTAGTTATTCTAAATAAATCGTCACTGATATTTTTACTAGTGTTTCGTCAGAATACATTATGCCTGAGCTTCGTAATAGTTCTCAAAGTGTACCTGTCTAGGTGAAATAAAATGCGTGACCTATTTCCAGGTTGACAGGGCTAAGGGTGAGGGGTGACGTGGGGAAGGGCCGCACGTACTAGACTGCTTTATTTGCTACGACGTAGGCGAAGGAATGAGAGGTGTCTGATGGGATTTATTGGCAGTGTTTGTGGAGGTTTTAAAGCTTTGAAAATGGTTCTGATATTCACAATTTTTTTATGGCAAATGAGCAGACGGATTGCCTGATGGTAAAGCAATTACAGTCACCCATGGGATGTCCATGCCAACACCAAAGCTCGTTGCCGGCCTTTAAGGAGTAGGTATGCTCTTTTCTTGAAGGTATGAGGGGAGGTGAACTCTCGGGGATTGTAGCAAAACGGACATACCATTTTGATAGAATTTACTTATTATAATAATGTTGAGTAAGGTTATGTTTGCTACCTGTGATATGATTATGATGATTATATTTTTTGCACTTAAACCCCTATATTAATCTTATCATAGATTTGTTTTATACATTTTGTTAAGGTCATTGGCCTGTGAGCTTATTACTAATAAGCATGAACGTTTGAGGAAAGAGGTATAGACGATAGGATGCCGAGGCGGGCGTGATTCTGATGGGAAACCGCTGATACTGCTCGGCTTATCATCTGAAAGTGTATTAAACCACGTATTGTAAAGATAATCTATAAACATATAAATATATATATTTTTTAAACAATTGGTTTATTTAAAGTGTGCAGTTTGTGCCGTTTCGAGCGGTTATCTCGCCCGGATAGGGCGGTGTCGTCTGATAATCGTGAGGTCATGTTTACGCGTTTGTATATATTAAGAGGTTATGATAGTGATAGCACATGCGCTCCTCATGTTTTAGTGTATATCATATGCTAACAATTGTATAGATGAATTTGGTGAAATTTTAAAGCTTAATTCGTTTAATATTAATTCGTTTCAAGTTTCGTATTCCAATATAGGTAAGACGTAACAACTAATTGAACACGTAATATGAAGAATATCTTAAGATAAATAGGTATAAAAAAATTCACAAGTTTAATTCTCAATTTGCTAAGATTATCAAACAGATCTTAAATGGTAAGGAATTCCGATTCTATTTTTGTTTTCAGACTGGCTAACCCTGGCTCGAAATAAGCGTTATGACTAAGAATCCTCAATTGAAGTGAGACCGCCGGTCCATTGTCTTACTTATTACAGTTTAAAGATAAATTTAGTACCTACTTCCAAAAATAATATAAATTGAAATACTCGTACTTAAGTAAAGGTGGCCAGATCCTCCGGCCTCCGAGGTAGGATTTGTACCCACAATCCTAACTCCTGCTTTCATATTTATAGTTAATTTAGTACTGTTGCTACTTAAAAATCAATGTAAATCAAAATATTTATTTATTGTTCATTTTAAACAACGGAATAACAAAAAGGTAATAACAACATTATATGTTAGTGTACCCCTTACATTTCATTAATTTTGGAAAGGGCCTCTGCGCGTTGGCTCGATCTGGCTCCCCGTACGCCTCCCAAATGTCCGGAACACCATTGTTCCGTGTACGGAAGAGACATCATATAAAAGTAACCAATAAATAAAAAACTTATAAATAGTAAATCTTCCCTGAGTCTAGGTCACAGGGTAGGGTGCACAGAAGGCTGGCCGCATTCCCGCGTCGCGTTTCTACGATTTCCTCAAATCCTGTGATAACATTCACACATGGTTTTATAAGTAAATTATGAAAATTACTTTAATTTCTTTATTATTTAGTGTTAAAACATCGCTTCTAAAAATATTAAGCAACACACAAAACAGATTTGTTTCTTTTTGTAGCTACAAGTATCGTTGACGTCGTGTGTTATATTGTTTCTTGTATTAAAAAATCATTTTATGATATACATAAAAAAATCTTTATCAAGAACTTGTAATTTGGAAATATTGTTTATTTCACTTGTAGTTTTCTTAGATTATTTACGTTTGACCTGTGTGAACCGTTAGATAACGGTTATATTCTTGCTATTTTAATTGCTCCGTGTAATCACACCTTGGGCGAAGCTATAAAAACTCTCAGAAATCTCATTTATATATAAAATACTTTTTCTATAAAATCAATCTCACTTATTTGCCAGTTTGCTATTGACCTACAATATATGCTCAATAATGTGCACAGGTTCAAAAAAAGAAAAAATACTTCAAGTAAAAATTATTACATGTCTTTCCCGTAGGTACCCGGAACAATAGTGTTCCGGACATTTTGAAGTATACTGACATGGCATTTCGCATCGGTGCATTGCGTGTTCAATTATTATGTATGAAAGATATTTAACCTAATTTCTTAATAAAATAAATGTAAATAGGTTCTCGAGGTCCAATACGCCTATATTCAATATACGCCCGTATGAAAAATACTGTAATTATAATTACGTATATAAAATTAATATGTAAAGATACTCGTAACCAAACTAGGTATTTGTCTATTAAACGAGTGTCAACACATATATAACTATACGTACGTAGGTTATGTAAACACTGACAAATTGTCACTTATGTTCTTAAAAAGAATCTTGCATCTAAATCCCCGTTACTAATATTGATCTTAAGATTTTTAATCCAGTGTTTTAACAATGAGCCCTTTTGTTATGTTTACGTGTCATCAAAATAACCATCTGTGTAAACAAACCGTACCAACTTTGCAAATCATCATAACATTTTAATGTCCCCGCAAATTACTAGTATTTAATAATAACATTAAAGTATTATTAATAAATATATTAAAAGCAATCAAGACATTGGAAACGAGCTATCTAACGAGTGTGCAGACGTCACTCGGTATCACCCGTTATCGCTACCGACGACCGTCCGTTTTTAGAAATATTAATTCAGTAATACATACGTAACTGTACTATTTTTAGTGTGGCCTAGGCTAAAAATATAGCGGCGAGTAACGGGTACTTGATAACTAATGTTTAGCTTGTAAGAGTCGTTGACTTGCAATTGATTGTTATTATTGACGTACTGTTATCTGTATTGTTTTATTGGATTCTAGACGTCTGTGTTCCTTTATTAAGTAATATATCATTATGCTTCGTGTTTAAGTGAGAAATTACTTTCTCGCTTATGTTATGTGCTCATATAAGTTCTTCTTAAGATTAGATAAATGTATCCGTCTTTTTTTTAAGCAAAACAGATACAAATATTTTTCTAGTCTATAATCTATATACTTGTATTTTATCTACTATATCCTATACGTCTTACAAAACAATCTTACAAAAACCAAATGCAACGACAAAATCTGTATAATAATAATAATCTGAAGATTAAAACAAATAAATTCATAATGTCAATAATTGCTAGCGAATCGCTTGAAGCGTATTGCCTAAAGACACGGAAATCATTTTTTAAGCGAAATACGATTCTGTTACAGTGACGTTCGTGAATTACGTTCAATCGTTTAGTATTTTTTTACCAAAACAAGGAAACCTCTCGACACAGCGCCGTGGTTATGACCAAAACGAATGACTGTTTCTGACCTCATAATACAACAGATGATGTCATTATTTCGTACTATGACAGTTAAGAGGATAACGCTACTGAATTCGCTAGTCCTTAGAACTCGTTTAGAGCAACATGTCTCATATTTACAGGAACATAATGTCTGGGAAAATATTTGTGCTAGACTATTTAATAACCTGAATTCGAAAAGAAAAAGACTCATTGCATTTTCATATGTGATCTGTTTGAAAGAATCATGCTAGTAAATGATGTTTGTGCTGAACGTAAGCCTAAAACAAACAAATGATCATCTAATCTGTTACATAAGCGGGTACATTTGGCGGTAACCGCGCCGTGGTCGAGTGAGCCACAAGGCCGGGCAGTCGACATTGACCGTGAAACTGTGTAAAAACTACGTTTCCCCAAACGAGAAGTTAATTTTTGGTAAAAGTTGTAATGAGGTATTTAGAAACAATTGAAGGTATAGTAACACTGTTTTCTTAATTGTTAAAGATTCAAATTAAGAACATAAGTGTAATCGTTATCCAAATTTGACCTTCATGGCACGTTGCTAAATACGTAACGTAAACATTGAAGATCGATGACTTTGCTATGGAGCATACATTTATTAGATACACATTATACTTACACCTAGGTAAATATTATTAAAGTTTAGAACCTTCGCTGGTGTTTACTAGGTGAGTTTGCTCGACGTGTGAAGCGTTGCAGAAAATTGATAAGTAGAGATCAGCACAGACGAGGCTTCACCGTAAACATTACAAGTGCTAGATGGATGTTACAATTATTGCGTGTGAAAAGGTAAGAAACAACTAGAACATTCCCAGGTATAATAGATAAATAGAGATAGATAATAATATTTACTGAGACAAAATGATGGTTCACCGTCTGGAACTAGGTAAATAGACAATCCACTATCAGTCATATGATGCCAGACTTTCCTGGGTATAACTTAGATGTAACAGTTCTACATTCTAAAACTGAACATATTGCCAACAATTACAAGATGGCATTAAGAGCGTCAAGAACGTTTTAATTAACAAAAATAAAGGCGCTGATATTTGTCGAGAGCTATCAGGCGCCACTGCATCACGAGGGTTACGTAATATAATTGTAACACCCTCGTACCACTGTACTCTTAATGAATGTTAATGCGTATTAGCTATCGCTTCGCTGTTATCTAATGCTCACTAACGCTCACTACGAATTCAGTTGACAACGATTCTCTACACAATTGTAGTCTTTCGTAGTAACTAGTGCCTGACCTTGTTTGAGCTCGAACGGCCAAAACACATTTGATTATTCATTATTTTGCATTAATTCATACCCAGACTGGTTGTTTTTGTTAAGCCGTATCAGGTTTTGAATCTTAATTTTCTGCAATAAATTTTGTCTTAGATACATGATTTTTGTAGCAAGTCTCGTTATGATCCCGGAAATACTTTTGGTATACCATTATGATTGATTTTAGCTGTAAATTACCTCAATGTAGTGTCAAGTGGTTACGTTATAAAAGTCTATGGACTGAGGGACTCTGATTGCTCTGTACTGCAAGGAATTAACTCAAGGACCATTCTGTTCAATGTTCCGTATATCAAGTGAAGTAATCAACTGCACTGGAGTAGGAACGCGCTAGAGTGCTGCATTGCATTGCGAACCTTTTGAACGGTGACCTGTATCTTTTCAATGTTATTATGAAAGTGCACGAGCATAGAAATATCTACATGGAATAACCAAAAAATGTGAATATTTAATTAGAGTTAACATGAAAGAATGCGATTTCACACTAGATTATATTCAAAGTTGTTTTGTAGTAAACAGATACAAATGTTAATGAGGACATTACGATTCAACCGGCTTTAAAGCATGGTGATTCGTGAATATTCCACGGCCAGCCCTGAGGTCGCATTTAGCGGAAATTAGTTATCGAATTCGTTTAAAATTTTGATGATATTATATTTGCTTCACATTTGTGTAGTCTGTGAGCCAAGGTTGAGGAAGTGGCTAGACAATGCGACCGTTTCGCAACTCGCGCGCAAGAGGAAGCGTCCGGCGATCAAGCCATTAGCCATGCAGGTGGCTATGTTAAGTCGATCGCTTGGATATGGGCGTGGTAACATACATTGAAATTCTGATGACGTACTAGCACTAACAGGCACTTAAGGCATATCAATTTTAACACTATAATTTTGCTTTGCGCTTTATAATTAGTAAATGAATAATAAATGTAGGGACAGTTTAACTTGATCATTTACCTTTGATATGTTATATATAAACTATACAGCTATGAATCACAAGACCGTTAAGGGGCAATTAATTTAACATTATACTGAACAAATCCACACACACCATGTGGTGCTGGTAAGTTCGATTTTAGGAGGAATAATGACTGGAGAACGCATCCGCGAGCAACAGTACGGTACAAAGATATTTTGGCTCTTGCAACCCAAAATTTTATAATTCACTAAAGTTTTGCTTTATAAGCCACTTTTTATAACAATAATATTAGCTTATTCTGTATTAGTTACCGCAACTTCGGTTAAAAATACAAGAAAACTCCATTTGTATTTGTTTGTATCCCTCCAACTTTTACAGTTCTGAAGGGTGAAGAGGCACAAAAATATGTGAGACTATGACAAGGACGGTCGAAAATAGCTTCGTCCATAATATGGAAAGTTACATAGGACCATCCCTTTCGATCGTAATATTATTATTAGCACGCGTCGTCTAGTTAAATGGTATATCTATGCTTCGATTACATCCGTTCAATACATGAACGTGTGGCTCTGTTACTTGAAGCATAAAGTTGAAGGCCTCCCTTTGAATTTGTCAAGACATGGCCAAGGACGAAGGGACGGCCTCCGTCCGACGTGTAAAACATTAGATTGAATAAGTCATAAAAGTCTTGTTGTCCGGGACATTAAGTTTTCATCCAGCGTTATGGCCGCCCCGTCTACCCGTTCATTATTATTACAAATTCACAGTACTAGTAATGTACATATTCTCGTCCTGGAAATTATAGTGCGCGTTGTTGTGGATAATTATTGACCTAAATTATTGAATTACCTTGCATGTGGAGTGTTCTTGCAGTACATTCTGATGTACGAGTAGCTTTGGATAAGTACAGTCGTACATACACTTTTTCACCCTATGCCATAGCTATAATATTGTGTACTTTACTGTTAATATTTTGTACATTTTACTCTACTTTTGTTTTAATTATATTAACTCCCATAGAATTTTTTGCCGGTATACTCATTAAGTGCATATTTTTTTATCTCTTCTAGAAATATATTTTATAACTTATTATTAAGACAAAATCTTCGAATTCTTTGCTTGGTATTTCTAATTAGAATAATATATGACAAACAATTTGCCTGTGACGATTTTAATATTATTATATTGTTTTTATCAAAACTAGGTACCTATAATTTATATAGATTAAAGATAAGCTAGTCAAAATGTGTTATTGTTAATGTTAAAAATTTACACACGTACAAGTCATCAAATTCGCGTGATATAGAGATATCTAGAGCTAGATAGTGCTCGTAGATACCCCGTACTGTGGGAGAGATAGTCTTATATTTCCGCTATGAATAATCTTGATAAAATTTCTGTAATTTTTATGTATAACAATTTTTGCAATTCTAAAGAGATAACTGATTTAACGCAGTAGGTTAGGGAATTGAAGTTATTAGTTATTTCTTATGTTTTATGTCGACAATGCCCGATACCGCGAAGATCGAAGTTAGTATATTTCGAGTATCTTTCTCTTTTACTCCAATTAAGGCGTCATGCAAGTGACAGAAACAATCGTCCGTTTACGAATATTGTTGTTCGCGGTAGCTGCTAAGCTTCTATCGTTACATTGGCGTTGAATTAAAATCATTGTTCTACAGATCACAAAAGATTGTAAAATGCATATATTATTCATGAACAAAAAAAATTCCACATATTATAGATAAATATTGATTAAAGGTATATCGAATTGTAACTACGTCAGCCGTATGTGAATACAAGTGTTGTATCAGGCTAGCGCAGATTGGCTGAATCGTTAAGTTGACTGACACAAGTAAAACTACCAACGGCCAAGATTATATTATATCTATGTTAAATTTGACACCATCAGACGACGAAAAAAAAAGCATCAAAAATCAGTGATGAAAACCCTTGGCAAATAAATCTTACAGAGATTCGAATCCAGGACATCTAGGTTCGTTAAGAGGGTCCCTATCGATCTTGCACAGAACTACAACTAAATATCACAGGACTCTACTTATATATAGTGTTGTGTTCCAGTGAGTAAGGAGGGAGAACTCAGAGCTCATTAAAGGGTTAGAGAGATCGCGCGTGTAAATCCTCTGAATGCATAGACTACGGCGACTGCTGAGACAGGCCGTATGCTAGTTTGCTACCGCAGTATAAAAAAAGTAGCATAATTGCACGTGAAGCCAGCAGCGTATCACTTAGTTAAATGCAAGAGCACATAATGTGTAATTTAGTGTAAGCACCCCCTTTGCCGCGGTACGACAATTTCCCGTCCTTGTGCGTTATTATGCTGGCATAATAAAGTTTGTAAGTATGGAGTTTTATTGACGTTGATAATTCTATAAGCGACTTTTTGTTTTAATCACTGTGCGTTTAGTCGTAAAGAAATATCTTTAGAGTCAAAAACGGAAAATACGGCGTTAAGTAGAAATGCTTTGTGTAGTGAAAATGATCATTACTGCATCATTTTTTAGTCTGATGGCAACGCTGTCGCCACTGCATTCATCTAAGGGATAAGATTCAAAGCTGCAGCATTATCAGGTACTACAGCACGTGCTATGGCAAACGCCAAAGATTCTAATACTTAAAAAAAAAAAACACGTTTCTTGTTATTCCGAAAGAACTATGCAGTCAAGGAAGATTTTTCGAGTGATCTACTGAGGACTCTATGCTATTGTCATTTGTTTTTTGGAGTGAGGATAATTCGATAATTTCATAGGTTTTTCTTATTATTTGTAATCTTAAGCACTAACGTCACTTTAAATATATATCTCAGCAACTTGAACATTTCTTTCAGTAGTTAGGAGTAACTCGTCTCTCGTTTACAATTCACATTTATGAAGCGTAAACAAAGTTAAGTTCGTAACAAGTTAAGAATGAAATATGATACATTTCTATACTTGGTATTCAATTTTTGCAAATTCTTTATCTTCAAGTTTCTGATAACTTAATACTTACTTTATTGTGAGCTTGTTCAATGTGCTACATGAAGTTTGTCTACTTGAATCTGTTGTCTTTTACATGTAACCACAAGCTCTTTGACTTTGATTGTAGTGAGATCGTGTTGGGGCGCCATTAGCGGGCCTCCGTCACGGAAACAGTCCATAACCGAGCTCTACCCCGAGCCGGCTCGGGGTTGACTAACTCCCGGTGAATCACTTGACATTGAAAACGCACGCTCAACAAAATTGAAACACCCAAATCCGGGGGTGATTCTAGGGCGCTCCCATCGATCTCCGTGGAAATGGGGTCGCCCCCCTCCACCACTGACCTTGGGCGCCGGAGACGCACGAGGCCTGCCGAAAATCGACGAACCGCCTTCATTCATCGGGATCCTTACACCCACGGGCGAACGTGGGCAGATTTCGAGTTTCGAACAAATATCCTGAAGCGGAGTTGAGAAACTGAACTGAACTAAGATTATTGTTTGACTTCAAATCAATTTCGCTTTCTAGATTATTTATTTTTCCTTCGAATAACTTTGCAAACTTAGGTGGTGATGTAATTATTTGCTACTAGTTTAAAATATTAAACATAATAATTGGAGAATTAAGTTATCTCAATAACATTTAACAATAACAACATAACATCCGTATACAATCAACAAACCGATCATATATCTACGGGTGGCAAGGCAGGCAACAGACAATGCGGGGTCGCGTTATCGTACTGTAATAATATTTGCTTATGACCTTAGGAAATTTCTGCCTCGCAATCTCGGTTCAGAACACGTAACACACTGAAAGGTAATGAACAATGTAGAATATTTCATGCTACTTTTTATCACCCTGTTTAATTATAAAATACTCTCATATGCTTCATATGTGAAAAGTGGTATGTCATTATTTTTCAAATGGCAGCCTTCATAAACTTCTCGATGACGTAACGTGATAGTGAAACAGTCAATATTTGATATGGAGCCATTAGCCGCCGCGTGCGATAATGCGCGACAAGCGCCAAGTTCACTAATGAATAGGGGACACAACGCAAGACTGTGCCAGTTCTGCCTTCTTATTCACTGTCATACTATGTCTGAATCCTACAAGCGCAAGACCTCCATTCTTGTCACATCGCTTATGTTAGTAAAAGACAACACTATATGATCGAATCAATTTCAATCTCCAAGAAAATCTGGGTATTACGGCCGGTTTGGCAGGTTCGGCGTGCCCACGATTCGTGACATGTATACAACTCCTTGGCAATGGAAATGGAATGCAAATCTATTGATCATTTTGTTATTCAGCGAGACCTGTTCAATTGTCAGAAGCGTGGTTCCAATACATTTCGAGAAGGTTCTAAGCTGTCCTGGCTAATCTTTTCACACTTCTGTCATCAAGACTTAACTAGTTTGGCATGCGTCCAACTATGTTGATAGATAGTTGGTAAAATTCTGCTAAATACGCTCTCAATATTGATCTAGGTCAGTACAAAAATGGCGTCCAACGGTAAATGCAACATGTTGTAAGTGATCTCGAACAAACAGTTGCACTTTCGCTAAAACATGTCGCCAGGGTGACGAGGGGTGAGGGGTGTCACGAGGGAGGGGCGCGAGGTTATCAGCGTTGATAATGGCTCATCCATCACTCGCATCTATCGCACAATGCTCGGTGCGACGCCAGACGGAAGATTTTGAATATATAACACGCATAAGTAGGGTTGTTTTATGGATTCTCTTAGCATTTGTTTTAAATTTATTTTCGGCAGTAAAGTCAAAAATAACAAAAATTCGATTCCTTACAAATACATGTACTTGATTGAAGTTTAATGTAATAGCTTTATATTACAAAGCCAATTTTAATATATTGCACGGTTTAAAATATTTTCGAGTGTCGTTACGAACCATGTACGATTAATACTCTATTGAAAATATAGCAACAGGGAAGGATAATGACTAAAGGTGTTGAAAGCGGACATTATTTTAACGACATTTCAGCATGAACCAAGTGACAGTCATTTTTTCCTTGTTAATAAATATCTTTGTAATTCCAATAATAATAGCATTACTAAATAGCAACGAGCGAAAAGCATAGAGCTATTTATCCTTTGCTTTATCTTATGGAAGTAAAAATATGAAAATGCCTACCTTTCTGAGTAAAATTACCGACATTACCAGTAAACCCAACATTAAATTAAGCATTTTAAGGCTACTTTACCTTCCTATAATGTCCCTGCATATTTTTCTATATAAATCAAGTACAACAAAATAAGTTCATATCATATTTCACTAAATATAAAAAATAATTGAAAGACATAGTTACTGAAATGTTACCTGTATTAGTTAGGTAAACATTATAGTATATAATATGAAGTTAACAAAAAACTGCAAAGTTTTTGATTGAATAGGAGAAAAACTAGACAAAATCACGTTTGATGATGTAGTTAGTTCAGATGAACACAACGCTGTCAACGATATTACGCAACTACTCGTGATTCTTATTACGATTGTCTCAAACAATAGAGGTAATAAGTCGCAGCGACGCGAAGGGACAACTTTAGACCTTTTTACAGCTAACAATAGAGTCGTTAGTTGAACAGCGGTGGAAACTAAACGCTTCCTCCTCTGAAGTGCTTTTTCCTGCACTTTTCATGTCTACTCTAGAATCGAAAGCAACTGTTTTAGTAGCGTCCACCTAATGATAATTTATATATAATTTAACTTCAACAAACAAATAAACATTATAGGTGTAAAACTGTTTTTATTATTAAATGCGCGACCTTCTAACAAGTTCATTCAAGTTTAAACTTACTTTTAACAGGTTATCAAGATAACCAATAAACAAATCTGTCACCGACACATCTGGTTAGATAGGTATTTTAAAAACGTTAATTTACAAAATAGCAGCAAATACTTAGTTATAAAGCGGATGATATTAACGAAGGCAAAAATAATAAAAATATGGTAAGCACGCACATCTACAAGAACGTGAAGAGCCCACGGAGTAAAGCGCTAACACACAAGGACAAAAAGTTCCAAGCGCGATCTTACTTGACGGAACGAATTCTGCGGGTTCATTTTTGTTATACAATTTGAAGCTTCACATTATAACTATTACTTAAAGCGGGATAGTTACCATGTAATATATACATTTTGAATCAGTTTCTGATATTTCGTCACTGTTGCAAGCGCCATCCTCATGGAAACTCATTCAAAATCATATACATGGTACCATGGTATAAAATTAAAAAAATCGTTATTCATATGGTCACTTCAGTTATGAAGAGCGACGACGACGAGCGTTAACTCATTTATAGAATTTTACAAGACATTGTTGTACCCTTGCATTTGCACGTGGCGTAAGAGCTAGCTGGTCAATTGAAACTAGAATCACATGACAAACAAGACACTGTTTAGCCCATTCACAACAAATAATGGAGATCACTATTTGATCATGTCATCAGGGTTTCATTTGACACGTGATCTTCAATTAGTTTTTAATAGCCCATTAAATGTGCAGTTTTCCAATATAATATTATGCAATTCTGGTTGTAGTGTGATAAGAATTATTAAACGTTATGTTTTCTAAAACCGCTAATTAAGCAGAGACCGGTTCCAGTTCGTCGAAAATTACGGAACTCTAAAAGCGTTTTTACACACACTTCGCAAATGTTGCTCACACGCATCGTTGTCGAGCAAAAACGACCGGGCGACTCTTGATCTTGCGTCTGCCACCACTCGAGCAGGTTCGTTACTACATGTTTCTATTTATTTTTCATTCTTTACTTGCAACATTTTGGTTTTATCATTATTTGTTTCATGATTTACATATTACTAATTCTCAAATTATTTACTAATATCTTATTTAATTATGCAGGGGGTTCCTAAGGGCAGTAATTTAGGACCACAAATCAATATCTGTTAAAAGGCATACCATTTATTAAGGTATGAAGTGTGGCAGAGGCATTCGCCATAATTATTTTGAATGCCGGTTCACTGAGACTCTTTGCCAGAACCAGTACTATTAAAGCTTTATTATCCCTTACCCGCGCCATCGCAGCAATGGTAACTCGTTTTTAATTACATTTTAAATACATACTTACTTAGATCACTGTAAGAACGTCGACGGAGACTGGGTTATCTTTCAAACAGCAACATTATAAGGTACTTGTATACATAATTTTATGGACTGCGTAAAATATTTTATTATTATTTTGGAAGGCGAGGTTCATGAGAGACAATTAAGTCTAGATATGGTAGCGAAGTAACAGTATTAAGCATTAATAACTACTTATAATTATTGTTGGCACGTAGTAATATCTTTTTGCCACCATGTCGAATGTCGACTGTATGTCTTGTCTTACCACTTTAACTATATAGTATACCTCAGCACTTATAAAATGCCAATATGCTCCAATCCTAAGTTTGCTATCTACAATATCAATCAATCAATATCTGCTTCTATGTACATTTTTGCAGCATATCTGACAAACAAATATAATATATATATATTATGAATTCATTCGAGTTACAAGTTCCATGAGATGAAATGAGACCATTTGACATTACCGGACCAAACCGGACTTCACAATAAAAACCTAATTGAAGTTCACACTTCCCTACGTCGAGTACCATTGTCATGTTGTTTAGGTTGAAATTTTCAGAAACTCTAGTTTTAATGCCGCTTAAATGCATGTCTAATGTTACTTCTGATACATGGTGTCTTATTTATGACTATACTAAAAGTGTCAGCAGTTGATTCTCATAAGGTTGTAGTCATGAATGCATTTGCCAATCGGAGAGTTGTAGGGCAGGTCATGGCTGAACGTAAACATTAACGGATGTGTGAACGACAATTGTTATCGATATATTTTAAGATTATAGAGGGCATATACAGCAACACATTAATTTGCATCCCATTCTCTTTTTACGATTATTAACTTTCCAGTTCATAATTATGAAAATAATTATTTTCTAGAGTATCTATGTTGTTAAATTTCAGCTTTAACCTCATTAGTAATTTTCTGCGATAAAGTATTATCTGCAAAGTAGTCTTCTGGCGGCAAGTCGAGCACCAGGCGAGCAGCGGATCGCGGCGGTGTCGCGTTACGCGGTGGCTGTTGACACCACTGCCTGATTAATATTTATGATACGGCTGAGCATCTCGCATGGCCGGTTCGCTCGACGCGAATTTGCCCCTCTCGCTTGCACGATCTCCCGCACCTAGCGCCAGACAGAGCGCACATGCGACACATATGGCGACTCTTTCAACATTAACGGCGCGAAATGCGAATAAGAATCCCGAATCTTCTCAATTTTCGAAGTTGTTTTTCTGTTGGGTTAACCTTTCATTTGAATTCCTAATTAGGAAATGTTGCTACTATTGCTTTGGAATTTGTTTGATGTAGTTAGCATGACATTTTGATTTGTAACACTGAATATTTGCTTTAGTAGAAATGAATTTGTATTTCTATCGGAAGGATTTTGGCTGTTGTTGATATTGTACGAATGGTGCGTATGTGGGCCAAAGCGTGGGACCAAGAACGCGTTGCGTCTGACCGTATCGAGTGAATCGAGGTATCTCGACCGGACAGACTTGGCAGACGTATAAAAACTATACTAACCATAGTGGAAAGTGGTGTTGTAGGACGGATTACAGTCATTAATGTAAAGAGGGCGGAATTAACAACAGCATAAACGCGAAAACGATTACTATGAAGTTGCAATAGACGTATCTTTGCAGTTTTAATTGTAGTACCGTCATAATAATGGGATTAATCGTCTGCAGTTTCCTCAATACTGGCGTGTGCCCGGAGCGATGACGCCTGTCTCCATTAGAATTACTCATTGAATCGTTTTATTTGTTAAGTATTTAAAGTCTCACTTGTTCTCAATTGAGATGGACTAAAACAATGAAGCTGATCTTTTGTTCAAACAATTAATTCAATGAACTCATCGTGTCACCAAAAACTTGTTTCACTGGATTCGTTATCAAACAAGTTCATGAATATAGCTAATTATGAATTCAGACGTGCGTATCCGCTGCAGGCCGGTAAGCAAGCGTCGATTGGTTTTCATCGCCGTCTTCGACCCATGTGTCATGTGTTAACAGCAGTATCATTGTATGGTGCTGAGTTATTATCCTTGTTTGTCTGGTCATTTTCCGTGCGCTCACGCGCCTCTGTCGGGCCGCGTTCGCAAGAAGTCGCCCCAAGGTCACGTTATCGTGCTATCGCCAGCCCTGAACCGATCCAAGGCCATCGAATTCACAACACGCGATAATTAACCGGCTCTCGTATTTATCTAATCCAATAGGATGTCAGCGTGCTACACGTCTTACAGGAACTCGTCAATCTCTGCCGGCGGGAGCGCGGTCTTGGCAATTTGCGAGCGCCAGTGGGGCACGTACCGGACGCCTACTCTCGCTTTTAAAGCAGCAATACAGTAATATCGTCTCAAATTAAATTAGCGCCGTGTTTACATTTTATAAATAGAGCGTTCACGTGGCCGCGTGTCGATAGCGTATTGCCGGGCACTCACCGTGGGCTGTTAACATCCTCCGCGGCGGGAGCGGGTCCTGGCACTGTGAGGCACTAGCGCGGGAACTGAAGCACTCACAAACGGCGCACTAAGTTCGGTGGCACACGCGATGACTGCACGGCGCGACACCCACAACTAGAATGCGAGGCGACGTCGGCGGGGCGAGGGGCGCCGAGAGCGACACACGACCGAGGCGCGAGGAGGACTGCGGACGGGCGCGAGCGCGCCCCGCGCAATTGGTCGAGAGGGGCTGACGTCACGCGCGACGGCCAATGGCCGCGCACACGGAGCTTCGCGCCGTCTCCGGCAGGGGCGCTGCGGTCGAGGAAGTCGCCCGCCCTACAGAGCTTCCTTCAGCTAGGGCGTGTGCTTCCACGGGCGGCATGAAATCACGGCCGACTAAATAATGAACTGTCGTTTGTCAACGATATTTGATTAGCGTTTTCGTTTAATTATCTTACTTGTCTGTCATACAAGGACTCTTGTGTGCTGGGCTCTTGTTAACATTAAACTAAGGAAGAATCTAGTAATGCATTTTATATTTATTTTTATTTGCAAGCTTATCAATCCGTAAACTTTTAAAGTGAAATTAAATTTGAACTGATCTGGGGTCTGAACATTGGAAGCCAAACAAACTAGTAAAAAAGCGGCAGTTGGATCCCAATCAAACTTGATAATCTCGAATTAACTTGTGGATTTCGCTCGAGGCAGAATTTAATAACGTTACTGTCTCTTCCTTCATATTTAATTAGGTGCTTCTTCTGACGGGGGATCTATTAGATTACACTTCATAATCTTGTCCGTCATTCTTATTTTAGTTACTGTTCTTTGCTTGACAATCTTGTAGATAAAATTAGTGTTAAATTTAGTTAAGTTTACTACTTACGTAGGTAAAAAATACGTGTACGTACCTACGTACAAAAATAGTAATAGCCCAGTAGTTGACAGTAACCTTCATTACTAATGACTTAGGTTTGATGATGATATATAATGGGACAGTGTTCAGCAGTGTTGAGCTATGGTTGAGACTCATAAATTGAAGTAGACGAATTAATTATTTATTTTGCTTTGTCTATCTACTAGGCAACTTAGGTCTGGAAATAGAAAAAACAACTTTTATAACACGTTACCAATGGCCATCAACAGGAGTGAATGAAAGCACGGGATAGGCGAGGGATGCCAGATCATGTCAATCTTTAGATATCAAAAAACGCTACAATAAAATTTCAATTATATTTTTTTTACTAGTCAATGTGTCTCCAAAGTAGATGTCAAAAGAGCTGTAAATTGTTCCCATATAATACATTTTTTCGTTAGTATTTTCATAAACCCCATTAAGTATTATTTTTGTGCTTTCCTGTCCGTTGAAATTTATTTAATAATTTCAATTTTTTAATTACCTAAAAAATTGAAATTATTAAATAAATTTCAAATGTTTCAATACGACCAGTTAAATATTTAAACATCTCTTAATATAATATTCAGCCCTTTCTGTAATGTTTTTTTAAATGTGTGATGTTTGGCATCTTTAGAAATATTATAGTATTTAATTCGGTTATTCAATAAGAAAGACATTATCTGATAAATTAACAATTTCTAATGTCAATTTTTGTACCAGTCATGTTCAGTCATATATAAAATAAATAAATATTACAGGACATTCTTAGAAAAATTATCAGAGTCCCACTGTAAACTCAAAAAGGCTTGTGTTATGAGTACTTAACCAACGATATATATATAATATACAAACAAAATACTAAACTACATATATAAATGAACCTTGACTCAGGATTGTAAAAAATAAACAATGTGTGCTCATAACACAAATAAATGCCCTTACTGGGATTTGAACACAGGACCATCGGCTTCATAGGCAGGGTCAACCCATTAGGCCAAACCTGTCATCAAATATATACATTACCAAATACTGAATACGTATTCGTATTTTGAATATGAATACAAAAATTCCAAGAGTTCTCCAAGAGCTGTCATTAGAGTTGGTTGTAAACAAAACTCTTAGTGGTGCCCGAGGGACCGACAGCTGTCTCCAAGCCTCATTCGACCATTAAACACCCACTCACTGCCATAACAACCAGAAAAATACAAACAAGACTAAACCCTATCGCAACACCCTCAGAGTCTAATTTATGAAATATGTCTTTTTAATGTTTTTGCATAGAACTTAAACAACGTTTAATAAAATTGAGTTTTATGATAGCGGAGTAAAGTTTACTTCTAATTAACAGTTCTATATTAGTGTACGACAGGAAATTGAATCGCGAGTCTAACGTCTAAGTAAGTATAAGTCGTGATTAGGAAAGAAGAATTTATTGTGATGTGGAGTATAACTTATAGCAGGGTTTTATGAAAATTGCCTATATAAAAATAAAAATTAATAGAGCGCTGGTAGCCTAGCAGTAAGAGCGTGCGACTTGCAATCCGGAGGTCGCAAACTCAAACCCCGGTACCAATGAGTTTTTCGGAACTTATGTGCGAAATATCATTTGATATTTACCAGTCGCTTTTCAGTGAAGGAAAACATCGTAAGGAAACCTAATTAGGCCTAGTTTACCCTCTGGGTTGGAAGTTCAGATGGCAGTCGCTTTCGTAAAAATAAGTGTCTATTTTCGCCAAATGCCTGAGATTAGTTGCCAAGCGGACCACAGGCTCACATGAGCCTTGGAAAATGCCGGGACAACGCGAGGAAGATGATGATGATAAGAAGAAAAATGAATATTTATAAAGTACGGATATTTAATAGAGATACTTAACCAATAGGTATTATTTATAACATCAATTCCGCTCATGTACCTAATCGTAACCCGAGCACAATTACTAGTTTGACTTTTAGATGAAAAATGAATTTGTTTGAAAGTCAACTGTTTTACAAATTTCAATTTATTTCAAATTAGTCCACTGTCAACAAAAAACTAAACAGACACTACGCAAAAAAATATTATCAATTAAACAAAAATATGACAAGTGGCCCTTATTTTGTGTTGAGTAGTATTGTTACGTAACAATTTGTAGTCATAATTTAAGTACTCAAAACATTGTATTTTTTTTTTTAATTGCGAGATAGCTTGAACTGTATGAAATTATTCCCTAAACTGTATAAACATTTATATATATGTACTTGTTTCATATACCTGGTTTAAAAAAAGCATTTATTAACTATTTCATTAAAAAAAGGGGAAAGATGTAGTGTGGGACGTAGTACCTA
This sequence comes from Grapholita molesta, assembly GCA_022674325.2. Taxonomy (NCBI): domain Eukaryota; kingdom Metazoa; phylum Arthropoda; class Insecta; order Lepidoptera; family Tortricidae; genus Grapholita; species Grapholita molesta. The sequence goes on from CP053125.2 coordinate 16,391,725, forward strand.
CGTCATTTCATGTGCCCTTTAGATAAATACAAAATACATTTTAGTAATATCTATTATTACTCAAGGTTCCAAATTTGGAATGTGATCTTCATTCCAAATTTGGTATCATCACCGATATCTTTAACCGATTGAGCTGATGTACACTTATGCAAGTTCGATGACAATGCAATATTATGCTAGGTACCACTAACCTGATCTCATTGCTGGAGCCAGTACCTAGGTAGCCAAAACAACTCCTAAAATACATAAGATAAACCCGAGGTGTTTAGGCTCTTTAGAATCCTCTCGAATACTTAAAAATACTAAAAAATGCAGTTGGCAATAAAAGCTTACATTTCAGTCGTAGGTATGCAGTCCACTGCTGGACATAGGCCTCCCACAAATATGACTTTTATCATCTTGGGGTAGTTGCCATAGTCGCCACGCTTGGCAGGCGGGTTGGCGACCGCAGTAGCTGTAGATTGGGTTTCGACGGACGCTGCTGCCCGTCCGTAGGATTTTTCCCTTTGTCGCCTCTAACGACACCCGCGGGAGGAGATGGGGTGGTGCTATTCTAGTCAGTCGGCATCACACGGCATTAAATAAAAGCTTACACTAAAAATTGTCTATTTCACTCGGCAGCAAAGTTTGTTTTCCTCTCGTGCTTAAAACCCTCCTAGCGCTCTAGATTCTACTTCGTTTGCCATTTTTTCGGTGTGATTAATTCGCATATACATACCAAACATCGGATTTTTAGTGCTAACGAATAGACACACGGACAGACTACGGATCATTACTACACAGGCTATTTAATACCGTGTAATCACATTAAAACCTGGACATTTTCACTCCATAATTAACCACCACTATAGAGAGACTGTAATCAACACTTGTGATGTAGAAAAGAACTACAAATAAGTGTCTGTTTAATGCTTCATAATGTCTGCATTACTCGAGAAATGCCTTTAATTGTCAATAATTTACTTTATTTTACTTTCATTGAAAGTATGCTGAGTGGTAAGATAGGTTGCAATAGTGCTGCTGGTAAAGTATAGAATCAATACTAACATATGTCCACTTTTATTAATTAATTAAACTTTCACGGTTTTACACATTATTACAAAACTAGCCTATTGGACATAAAGAATACTAAAATGCATCTACAAAATTATATAACCTACTAGCTGTGCCCCGCGGTGTTACCCGCGGTTTATTAGGGAAAAAATGTAGCCTATGTGTTAATCCAGGGTGTCAGCTCACTCCGTACCAAATTTTACTAAAATCGCTAATACTAGTGTAGATGAACGGGACTTAACTTTAAAACGTAAGTTGATAAACAAGATCAAGTGCGGGTAGTTCGAATAACTCGCGCTGCTAGAAGATGTTGATGTGAACTTTAGCCAGTCTTTATCCGAGACCACGAGGACAACGCCGTTACGCCGTCGGAGGTATTTTTTAAATTTATTATAAACGTAAAGTTCCGTTTATTTTGTAACAATATCAAATAGTTGGGCTAGATGTGAGCTTACGACCTTTGAGACGTTATCAAATCAATCCCCCCAAAATTATTCCATGTAAAATGGTAAGATAAGACCATAATGACTGACACTGTCTGACTGACATATGTTTGGACCCGGGTATGTCCTTAAACTACGTCCAACAATGAGAGGTAGGGCACAGCGAAGTACCATCACGCTTGAGTCTGGAGAAGCCCAACTGGGGAAGTACCTCCTGCTTACAGAAGACCACAGCCATAATATATAGCACTGCTACCTTTCAGGTATGTAGTGTTGTGTTCCTGATGGTGAGTAAGGTTCCCAGAGCTCCAACACCCTTTAAAGGTCGGCAACGCGCTTGTGACTCCCTTGGTGTTGCGGGTGCCCATGGGCGACGGTAATTGCTTACTATCAGGCAATCCGTCTGCTCGTTTGCCACCTCTGTCATAAAATATAAAAAAAAAACAATCCCCCAAAATTATTCCATGTAAAATGGTAAGATAAGACCATATGACTGGCACTGTCATAAAGTTATGAGATCTTCTGACTATACGAGTAGGCCCTAACTTGCCTTGGTCTAACTTCACAAACCCCATTATTTTGTCAAAATATGTGGCATCTTGGCAGATAAACATACTGTGATTATGTTTTTAACTAAGCAGAAACGTCTGCTAGTCAATATCATCGATATTTAAATCGAAAGAAAAATTTAAAAATTACTATACTGAAGGATAAAATAGAAAAATTTGACATATCTAAGCTGTACTCGTATAGCACAATTGATAGTGCACTGGGCTAGTGATCCAGTGGTTGTGGGTTCGCGTCCCGCTACGAGTCAAATTTTTCTATTTTTTTTTCGATTTAAATATCGATACTTTGATAATGCAACACAAACATAATAATATACACAGTCGCATAATGATGTCGTACCTCTACACTTCGAAACTTATTTAAATAAATAAACTAGAAATAAGTATTACTCGACATCCTTACAAAAATGAATGCGCTTCGGTTAGCTCAAGTAAACTTGTGTTGTGAGTACTCGGCCAACGATATACCACTCGGCCAACTTTAGTATATAGGTATAAAAAAACCATGACTCTGGAAGTAATGTCTGTGATCATAACGCAAAGAAATGCCTTTACTAGGATTTGAACCCAGGACCGTAGGTTTCATAGGCGGAGGTGCCGGAAGTCACTACCCACTAGGCCAGACCTATCCTATATAAGCCACAATATTTACGGTAGGTATCCATTAAAGTGGTTTCGGCAACGGAACGATAATTTCATCGTGATAATATTTTTTTTATATACACGACTGATCAGCGTTTGACCTCTGTCACGCCTCAGTCATAGGCGGAGGTGCCGGAAGTCACTACCCACTAGGCCAGACCTGTCCTATATAAGCCACAATATTTACGGTAGGTATATCCATTAAAGTGGTTTCGGCAACGGAACGATAATTTCATCGTGATAATTTTTTTTTTTTGATCAGCGTTTGACCCCAGTAACATCTCAGTCCGATAATGTTTAGTAGTATTCTCTCTGTTCAGAACGGATAACATGGTTGCCATTTTACCTTTTATTGTGCTATCCATCACTGTCACACTCACATACTTGTTGGAACGTGACAGATATTGTGACAAATGATAAAAACCCAACCATATTAGGCTAACAGGTGGCCGAGTGGATCAAAGGCTCAACTATGTAGTGCAAAAACGCCGGGGCAAACATTAGAAATGTACGAAACTTTTCTTCTCCACTCGACCGATGAGCCAAATAAATAAATATTTCGGGACAATCTAACACAAATCAACCTAGTCCTACGGTAAGGTCAGTAAAGCTTGTGTTGTACGTACTAGGCGATGATATATATAATAGATATACATATTTATACATAGAAAACACCCATGACTCGGGAACAAATATCTGTGCTCATCACACAAATGAATGCACTGACTGGGTCTCGAACCCAGGACCATCAGCTTCATAGGCAGGATCACTACCCACTAGGCCAGACCGGTCGTCAAAAGCCAAAACATTAATACATTAAGATGAAATCTCAAGTTTTTCCAGTGGCAATAAAATAGGATCATTAAGGCACGTGCGTACAATCTAGTTTCATTAAATTATGAACACGGGCAGGAATCCGTGAGTATTCTATTTCGGTAACGCTACCCTGCGCGTGCGCCGGGTTTAATGTACTGGACGTGAACATTGACTCAAATGTTTTGTTTCAATCAGTGCTGAAGGAATAAATGAGTTGGTAGTTTGGATTGGGTTGGTTGTGATGGATTGGTACATTTATCAAGTCTTTTTAGGAACGCGGGATCCTTAGTTGGCTCATTTCTCAAACAGTAGTATTGTAACTGAACTAGAATACACTATCACTAATAAAAGCTATTAAAATATACAGTTGGTAACCAATGCTTAAAAACTTCGGTGTGGCAAAAAATGCATAAGCATTGTATCTTGAGATAATTAAAAGTACGACGCGTAGATGTAATTGACCTTCAAGTTTAATAAGAAAGTCAAGATTCATTATTATCATTTCAGCCGTAAGTTGTCCAATTGCTGAACTCCCCCAAATGTCTCCCCCAAAAAAATATCTTGTGGGATAGTTGCCGTAGTCGCCCCGCTTGGTAGGCGGGTTGGCGACCGCAGTACCTGTTGATTGGTTTTCGACGGATGCTGCTTGCCCATCCGTTTCTCGCCTTTTACACGCAAGAGGAGATGATGTGGTGGTATTCTAGTCAGCTGGAATATTACTTAATGTGAATAATCAATAAATTACATTAAAATAATATATATCTATTAAAACTTTCGAAATTGATGTATGATATATCCTTTCACATTTACAAGCTAAGGATCATAGGGCCATAGGATTAGCAATGTCGATACAAATTCGTGTTTACGCAATTCAGGTAAATGCACTAGCGCCATCTATAGTGTCTTTAGTGATGAATTGATGATTAAAAAAATTACATACATACCTGGATAAAAAAAATTAAGATATTTCACAAATAATAATCACGGTTATACTCACGATTATTTAGTCACGCGCGTGACATGTTTCGTCGAGCATTTTCAAGCACTAAGAGCGCCGAGTGTCAGTTTGCCTCGCCGCTCGTGTCGCGCGAGTGACTAAATCAACGTGAGTTAAGCCGTCATTTTTACTTATAAAATGTTATAATGACTCACGAAAGTTTAGTACAATTATTTCTAACGTTCATAGACGTTGTCCCTGTGCCAGATTTTGTCCCGTTATTGTATTTGTACGTAGCCGTATGTACTGCTGGACATAGGCCTCCCACAAATATGACTTGTATCATCTTGGGGGTAGTTGCCATAGTCGCCACGCTTGGCAGGTGGGTTGGCGACCGCAGTAGCTGTAGATTGGGTTTCGATGGACGCTGCTGCCCATCCGTAGGATTTTTCCCTTTGTCGCCTCTTACGACGCGGGATGAGATGGGGTGGTGCTATTCTAGTCAGCCGGCATCATACGGCAAATAAAAACTTTAGGTCAGTGAAAATCAACCGGAATCTGTATTCCTTCGGTACTTATTCTAAAAACGGTAGTAATAGTGTGATTGTTATTATTTGCCGGCAAATTGAAACAAACAACCTACGGACGTGACCGGAGCGCGGTCTAGCAGTCAGTTTAAAAAATATACTCGGCAATAGTCGGAAACGATTGTAACATAATAATTGATTTTATAAATAACCTAGTATATATTTCTTCCATTGAAATAGTTCAAAATACATGCTTGTAACTTTATCGATTGTGATTTAAATAGGTTTAGGTGGGGTTTTCGAAAAGAATGACGAAGTGTGCTTTTAAGTTACCAGCTAAGTAATAGGTAAGCCGCTAATAGCTTGGTCATGTCTATTTTCAAAAATTGGTGTTGTCCATGAAAAATCCAGAAGCTAAAAATACCTTTAGTACACATAACAGCTTTTTGTGTACCTTTTTACACTCGGTGTCCCATATTAAGATTTTATTAATTCCTAGGTACCTATGTCTATATCCCAAAATTACCATAGAACCAACCAGTGAGCGATGAGCCATGTGAGGAAACATTCAGGCGCCGTATGAGAAACCTTTTGTTGGAAAACACCCTGTACTCCATCAATGAGTACAGTCAGCATCAGAAGTGGCTAAGCGTTTCAGGTGTTCAATATAAGGTCAACACATCTCTATTGTCAAGATAATAAGAGCGCGTGTAGGACATTTGAACACTTTAAACGCTTAGCCACTTTTGCTGCTGACTGTACATGAACTTGAAATTTTGATTGTGGGTTAAGTTAATGTATTGTTAAGTTGACATACATTGTATATTATGGACTTTTTAACAAATTATTTATTATATTATGGATTTATATATATTATAGATATACATATATATATTATAGATACTTTTTTGTTGTTAAATATTGACGATTCTAATTGGGAGATATGATTTATTTGGGTAATGTCTTGTTTCCAAAATATTGGATTGTACACAGTCCTTAACTTCAAAATATTGATTTCTTAAGTATGTACATACATACTTTATTTTGTTCTTAAATTTTGTTTGACGATCCTTATTGGGAGACACATATTTATTATTGTACAATATTATCACTATTATTTCCATTGTGAATGTGACGATCATGATTGAAATTCTTATAACTTTGCAAAAAAGTCAAACTATCTAATTATCTTTCGTAAAATAAAATAAATTAAACTAATATCAGCGGCGCTACCGCGAACAACGATATTCGTAAATTTCGGACGATTGTCTCTGTCACTCTCATGACAACCTTAATTGGAGTAAAAGAGGAAGATGCCCGTAATATACGAACTTCGACGTTCGCGGTACCGGGCCAGCTTTTCAGTGCTAACGATCGCTGTGTCAAGCCACGTATAGACGCTCAGACGTACGGACAAGGCAAAACCATAAAGGTTGCTATTTATTCACGGAACCCTAAAAGTCAATCGCGCGCGGAAAGCAAGCACTAGGTACACTAACTACACTAACAATCCCAGTCTGGGTCTGAACCTAAACTAGCATGTATATTCAACCAATTTGATTTCTAGGCCACGTCGAACCTTGTCACAGTGACGTTAATGAAAGATCTTTTGCGTCTTTCATATAGATTTTCACTGTGACAAGGCACGAAGTGGCCTATAAATCAAATTGGTTGACTGTACAAATGTTTTTACGTGTCGATTAATATTATTAATAAATCGGTTTTTTTTCAGTATCAGGGGATTAACGCGATAGGGGAAGTTCTGTGTAATTCACTTGAAAAGTGAGGCTAATTGGAACACGCAACGCGCGTTGTTTGGTGCAACATGGATTTGGGTTAATGTTTCAATCCGGCCTGACTTATATGCATAACTATATGTTAACATATATACAAATTAATTTAGATAAATAAGTAAACGCCGTTGGCATAGGACTTCCCGGGATGCATTGAGTCATCCATTCTCCATTTAAAAATCTCTGTGTGTCCTTACTGTGGGTATAGCTGGATTTTGGACCCGGGTATGTCCTTAAACTACGTCCAACAATGAGAGGTAGGGCACAGCGAAGTACCATCACGCTTGAGTCCGGAGAAGCCCAACTGGGGAAGTACCTCCTCCTTACAGAAGACCACAGCCATAATAGCACTGCTACCTTTCAGGTATGTAGTGTTGTGTTCCTGATGGTGAGTAAGGTTACCAGAGCTCCAACCCCCTTAATGGTCGGCAACGCGCTTGTGACTCCCCTGGTGTTACGTGTGCCCATGGGCGACGGTAATTGCTTACCATCAGGCAATCCGTCTGCTCGTTTGCCACCTTTTGTCATAAAAAAAAAAAATTATACACGTTCAATGCTTCAAAGCAATTACGAAATCAAAAACGTAAAGATTAACAAAACAAGCACTTTGAACTATTTTCTACAAAACAGGTGAATTTCACCACCATACATTCAGAATTACATTCATAAATTAATATATTTGTTAAAAAAAAAATTTAAAAGTTTATATATATAATTTTACCTTTTTAATGACAAACAAAAGAAGAAAAAGATAAACGTTTACCACTAGCATTTTAGGCTACTCTATTATAGTCCACTACCCTTTTGCGGGTATCTTAAGATATTTACATGATAAGTCTACATGAAAATCAGTTTTTTATTAATCGTAGTATACTGATTATGTAAAACGTCACTATTAAAAAAAAAATTGCATTTTGTTTACGTCATGTAATTCGATTTAATTAACGCCTAGGTATGTATGTCTATGGCCCGAAATTACCATAGAACCAACGGTAAGGTAACTTTGGGACGCGCAAAAAGCTGAAACAAAACCCCGTGTGGGGCGCAGAGAATTTATGTAAAAAATTAGGGTTCCATGGTGCATGAACGTTGCATTATGGTTGCGACTGGGGTTTGACGCCCTTAGTCTGGCGAAGTAAATATGTTATTAGAAAGAAAAATTACGCTTATACCTTTTGAGTGGTTAATACTGAAGTGTTTTTGTGGACGCGGCTAAACTGCGTCCAGAAACGGATGGGACGGGCAGCAGTCCCTTTAGAGCGCGGGCTCACTAGCTTTTTTATCCTGTATTTTCTCGGTGTTCCCATATAAAATTATACGCTGCGGAGACGCCGCGTTGACAAGGCGTGTTGATTGCTATAGAATCGTCAGGAAAACGTCTAGTGGCCCATAGTGTGCCCAGGCCGCTAGATCGTTGAATCAAACAATTGCCTGTCAAGCAACTAACTAAGGCATTTTTCCCCTAAACTCAGAGATCCTGTTCTCAGTTCCCTATTGCGGTTATAAAATAAAAATGTGTCTTTTCCATATCCATATTTTTTGATATAATATATATATCAAGAGTCAGCGACAAGAGGACTCATAAATATTGTAATTTAGAATAGACCCACTACTTCAAATCACGCGGCTCGCACTTAACCTTTTTTTGTAGAAATGCACATTATACAATATGCTACGCATAACGTTTAACCTTTCGCCTTCTCGAGCATCTCCCACAAGGTAACCCTTAGCATAAAAGGACTTAACACTCGCAGTGAATTTATCTAAATTTCAATCCTAATTTTCAAGTCATAGAGTTCAATTTAGGTTATATTTAGAGGTTGGTTTGTAGCGTTTATTGATACGGACAAGGACCAACGTAGTGCAACATGTGGCAAGGACCATCGCTGGATCTGCCCGGGAGATTCTCAGATAGCAGTTTACGGTAAATGGGATTTTTTACAGTTTTTTGTTGTTATGGTGTATAGAACTAGGTCAGTTATTTTATTTGTTTGAAAAATAGAAATATTGAAAAACATGCTCAAATAAAAAAAACTGTTGTTAGCATCCATTTTTATTCAACTACCATATGCAATCAAGAATATTTGTATTTTATTTTTGATACATACTGTTATTTAATTATGTAATGATTATCGCACAAAAGAAAATAAGAGTATAAGATGCGAGTTGTTGTTTTATAAAGCAAGGTCAGTAATTGTTTTCAATATATTTGTTTTGAAAAACATAATAACTATTAATATCAAATTCTTTGAAGGAAAAATTAAACTAACTTTCAAATGTTAACATTTTTAGTACCAACCGTTAGTTGAGCAGCGTTAGTGACCTAGTAAATTAATAATACAAATAGGTACTATGGCAGTTACAAATCAGTGTCTAAATAAAATGATTAGTCTCTTATTTGTTTTTTATTTACAATTTCCTTCAAAATAAAATATAGGTATAAATAAATCTAATACTAAGTATCAAAAAATATATACCTATTTTTCAGTAAAATAAAATGTACATTTTATTACACGATCGAATCAACAAGTAGTTCTGAAAAGTATAAATAACCATATCTCGTCGTGTCACAATAAAATAATATTCTATTACGATCTGCGTCAAGTCCCAGAATCTTTATTCACTTTTACGAAAAAAGTCTGTGAATCAGTATTTCTCGTGAAGACGGCGCGGGCACATCACATGTGGCACACGTTTTGTGCCCCTGCGCATCACCCCCGCGCAGGGCCCCCGCTAAGGGAACCACTGAAAAAAGCGGACCACGGACTTTCAAGCCAGGCAAAAATAAACCCAAGCGCTGATCAATAGGGTCGGATTTACAAAAGCCAGTTCTATGGCATCCCTTCGATGGTACAGTTAGAGTAACTCCTGCGAGGGACATTTTTTCTGCAAAATGACATTATAAGGTCATTGACCTCGTTTCTGCACTTAAAGCGTCGTCTTAGATATTCTCGTTAAATAAAATTCCTTGTTTGAATGATTTTCAAAATGTATCAATGAGAATTCCATTTCACATTTTGATATAAATACATTAAGTTACGTAAATGGATGTTATTGTCATAGAGATCACGTGAACAAAGATGATCTACGCATAAAGTTTAAAACGTACTGTTATCGTATATTTGGAGATTTTCTGAGAACATCGATCTTGTCACTATCTGATCGAGATAAATTGGAGGCTATTTGACGCATTTCCAATACGGACTTCTAGAATACTGCTGGTGTATTACGAAAATTAAAACGAAATAATGAGGCCAATAATATTTATTGGTTTTAGTCTCTTTTTTGGTGTTTTGGGACAAAATGAGCCTGGGACAAACCCGAGTGTGGATATTCAGCAAGGAACTGTTATCGGTACGCTTAATGATGGAATTTATGAGTTTCACGGGATACCGTATGCTGATTCAACTTCAGGGACTCACCGATTTAAGGTACTGTAAACAGATATTTACTTAACGAGCAGTAAATATAAACTTTTGTCTTACGATTTAAGAACTAAAGGTCATGCTTTCGAATGTAAAGTAGGCTCCCCAGCCTACTTTACATTCGAAAGCATGACCTTTAGTGTTAAAAACCTATCCTAAAAATAGTTTGTTATAAGTTGCGTTCAAAGTTCTAATACAGACAGTGTTTTGCTTTGGGCAACAATAAAAGAGGAAAAACGCTTTTTCTTACAATTAATACAATAGAAATTTCGGCATTGCTTCGTAGCGTGAATTTATAACATCGTCTTAATCATATTATTAAGATCAAAATACTAAAACATATTTTAATTGCTTGACTGTAATAAAAAAAAGAGTGGAATGCTAATTGCCCAATTTATATTTATTACAAAATTATTCATATTTGTAGGCACCCTTGCCAGCGCCAACATTTGAAGAACCTTTCGTCGCCGACCGTAAAGACATAAAATGCGTACGAGCATTAGGCGTTGGCTACGAAGGAGTTGAAGATTGCTTGGTAGCAAACGTTTACACTACAACCCTTGACAGCACCCGTAGACTCCCTGTCATGGTCTGGATTAAAGGCAGAGAGTTCGATAGAGTTTACGAACATGAACTCTCATTTAAGAACTTTCTGGATCAAGATGTCATAATCGTTTCCTTAAACTTCCGAGAGTCAATATTCGGCTTCCTATGTTTAGGAACAGAAGTAGCGCCTGGCAATGCTGGACTTAAAGATATTATCGCTGGTTTACGCTGGGTTCAAGAAAATATTGTGAGTTTTGGAGGTGACCCTGATTCTGTTACGATCTTTGGTCATGGAAGTGGTGCTGCTGCTGTTGATTTAGTATCGCTATCACCGATGTCAGAGGGCTTAATTCATAGAGTGATAACGCAAAGTGGGTCCGCTATCGCTCCATGGGCAGTAACCAGAGATAATTTAGAATATGCGATACAAGTTGCCGAAGCTCTTGGTCATACAGTCAGTGATATTAATACTCTTTCGGAAGTTTATACAAAAACTAGCATTGCTGCTTTGACAGCAGTTATAAATGAACTACAACTCTACGACAACTCGTTAGCGTTTGCACCCTGTCTTGAAAAAGCAACGTTAGTATCTTCTTTACCATTTATGACTAGATCACCTTATCAAGTCCTCAATGATGGTGAATTTTCCCAAATACCAATAATGACAGGCTTCGTTGACAAAGAGGGTACCATAAGAGCTGAAGAAGCGATAGAACATAATTGGCTGGAGAAAATGGACGAAACATTTGAAGCATTTCTGCAGCCTGATTTGGAATTTGAAAACGAAGAGGATGAAGCACGTATAGCAGATACTATAAAGCAGTATTATTTTGGTGATGATGGTATAGATATGAACGAATATTTTACGTATCATGGTGATACTATGATAAAAGTATCAGCCATTCGAGAAGCACAGTTGCGAGCGGCTAAATCAACATCTCCTGTATATTTATATCAATTTTCCTATAAGGGAACTTTAGGAGATCCATTTGTTGGTCCGATAGATGTAGATGGAGCAGCCCATAGCGAAGAACTGGCTTACTTGTTCCATGACGTTGCAGAAGAGAATTCTTCTCAGACAGATCTTACCGTAAGCGATATTTTGATAGAGCGTTGGACAAACTTCGCTAAAACTGGGTAAGAGCAGCCGTTGTTTCATATTAATATAATTTAATGTTATATTATCATATTGATGGAAAATTACAGTTAGTTTTAAGATAAATCTAAAAATATTTAATGATAACAAAATATTCAAATCCTTAAATATGCATATATATCATATGCCATTCCTTTTTTCAGAAACCCGACTGCAGTTTCTTCCCAAGTGTCTTGGAATCCATTTACGTTGGAGAATACCAACTTCCTCCATATATTGAATGGTGAAATTCAACAGAGATCCAGTTTAGAAGTAGAAATGCAGGATCCTCATCTCGTCACTGTTGCATTCTGGAACAGCATATATCAAGGACACTTCAAGGATGCCGAGGGTCTGTTTGACCTCAATGAGAGGCAAGAAAATGATATTATTGTCGTAGAAGATGATGAAAGCACAGGAACCAGTGAAGAAAGTTCAGAGGATGGTGACGAAAATCCAGATGGCAGTGAAGAAAATACAGATAGCAACGAAGAAAATACAGAAGGCAGTGGAGAAATCGATCCTGTTGATCCTGACAACGGTGATGATGGTGAACCAGATTCAGCGTCCACGGCTGTTGCGTACACGTTTTCAGTTATTGCTGCATTTGCATTACTGAATCAATTTCACATAACAACAATTAGTTCATAAAAACGAGTCACTAGTATTAAAACTACTGACTTAGTTTTATCTAACTTTTGTTATTACTTTCTTGAATTTAAATAAAATTCAATGCTAAGTGATTTGTTTAGAATAATTTAAAATAACATTTTATACATTGTTAGTTTAGTTTAAGATCGTCTGAACTAAACTAACGAATTAACAATAATAGTTAAATCAAATTAGTATTTAGTTCAGATGATCTTTATGTAGATTAGTAAAATAAATATAAGTAACACCAATAACAAGTTTCATTCGTTGACAATGTCATATTATCCTGAAGTTATCTTTATCTTTTATCGAGACGTGAAAAAGAGATGTCGATCATTGTCAAATGATAGTCATATTTATCTGATAAGATCTCCTAGTGTGAGGCTGAGGCCTCTTTATTTAAAATACTAGAATTCATAAGTAAATATGCAGATCATAGTGAAACAGAAAATATTCGATAGTGACTAGTTGTAGTATTTATGAGAATTGGCGTCTTGTAAAAATAGTTTACAAAAAAATATGGTCTTTAAACTGTACCATTTTGTTCTATGTATAAAAAACGCTGGATTTAACACCAAGAGCTAACTTCGAAATATGGTATCCAATTGTGAATATAACGTAACCTTGTTTTATGAAAAATAGCGGATTTACTCACGTTTATTTAGTCACTTGCGCGACATATTTCTAGAGAGCATAGTAGATAAGAATAGTGCTATTATTACTAAACTATCACTATCTTTAAGGGATAGTAATAAATTAACTTGTTTGCATGTAAAAATGTATGTCATTATTTGTATTTAATCGCCAATTTTATGGACAAGGTATAAATCGATTCACCTTAACAACGATTTTTTTCTATATTTTGTTTTACTTTAAAAAAAAACCCCTTCTTAAGTGCATTTCTGGCACTTACTGACCACTATAATAAACTTACCGGAATATGCATTATTCTCGAAAAAATTTACCATTTTCGGGAGTTAGCTCTTCGGTCATTTCGTAATATATGCTATAAACTTGCATGCTACCTACAACACTTAAGTTCTTTAAGTCTTACCAACCTACCGTTACGTGTCACGCGATGAAGCGTGTTCTATAACAACAAAACGACTTAATATATTTAAGAAATGTATGGTGGTTATTACCTTGTGATACTAAAAGGTAAGTATAAGGTGTAGGTGAGTGGACGGGGTCGGAAGGTCAACGTTTAGCCATGCAACGCGATGCTCATAGATGCGTTATGTTGTGAATGTCACCGGTTTGTAATATTAGAACTGGGGAAATTGTTAAGTAAGGTCGGTGGGTTTCATTTTGTATGAGGCATTTAGCCATTTGTGAGTGTTGCACTCGAATTAAAAACTTTGAGGATGAAAATAATCGCACACCTAAGTTTCTCACCATTATTTTTGCACACAAAGAAATGAAATCGACTGTACATTACACTAAACATTATAGTGTATAACCACGTTTTTATTTCTAATACCTATTTATGTTGGGTGGAAATGTTGCTGCGTAGAACGATGGCGGAAGAAGGCGGCAGGAATTAAACCGAACAATGCCTCAGAATACTCTCCGTTGTAAATGCGATAGAAGATGCAGAGCGAGGCTAAGGAGAAGTCCTTTGGTTGATGTTTTTTTTTTCTGTTTCATATCTTCGCTTACCCCACACAATGACGAAAAAATATATATCTACTTCAAAAGCAGATTTCAATAATGTAAATAATGCAACGAATATCGTCATCCGCTGCAAAACCTAAAAGTAAACAGTATATATAGCTGCAAAAAGTATTTTATGACCATAAACAATCATAAATGTATTTTGAACAATATTGGCGCTTTATTAGGCTTTCCGTTAAGTATGTTTATCAAACTGCAAAGCTGACTATTAAGTATGACAGGGCTGTCAACATTTGATTGAATGTCATTAATTAAATAAGTATTCTAATAGTTGGAAAAAGAGAAAAGGAAAAAATATAGATACGGTTCAGTTGATCTAGGATAAATTGATGATAATGTAATATTAACAATAAATAAAAATCGGAAATTGTAAATGAAAGCTGCGAAATAACCCACCGAAAAACTCAGGAGCTTTACCAGTAAATAAATAATTGCTATGTAAATAGTTGATGATGAAATAAATATTTTTTTAAGAATTAAGAGACAGATACATTAGAGTTATGTAATTTAAATATTTACAAAAACTTAACAAGGCAGTTAAATGTAACTTCTCTGCAAGGTATCAAATTATATAAATAAATATTTGAAAAACAAGGCAATGCTTATAATCATCGCTTTATTTACCGCACTTCCAGTATTAACGAAGTATAAGCCTCAATGCAAAGCTAGTGGCACAGTTGCAATAAAAATAACTCGTGATTGTCAACCCTGGCCTGTAGAAGGCAATAAAGAGTGCAAAAGTGCAGATTTGCAGGCGACGCTTTATGTGTCGTAGCGTAACGCAGCTGGTCATTAAATGTGCCTTATGTTGAGAACACCGTAGGAGCTTATTATTCTACTGATTTTTTGGAAAGAAATATCGTTTTTTGATGAAGCAATGTATGGTAAAATATAGGTAATCAAAATTCTTAGAAATAAAGAAAAAATTGAAAAATCAACTGCCCCGGGCAAGTCAGCGGTGCTATCGAAAAAACGATATTCGTTAATATCGGACGAATTTCTCTGTCACTCTCATGGCGCCTTAATTGGATTAAAAGAGAAAGATGCCTAAAATTTACGAATATCGTTTCTCGCGGTAGCGCCGCTGATGATTTGTCCATTTTTCGTTAGCATACGTTTCCGTTCAAAAATATAATATAGGTAAGTTATCGCAATGTTTTCTCTTCTAATCTGTCACACTTTTGAGAATAAAAAACAAGAAATTGAAAATAATTTTACGTAAAATTGACATTAGTAAATTGGCATTTTCACTTTTCCTTTCATATGTGGTTATTTTTCGGTTCTTTGGTTCTCGATATTTTTTTGGTTATGTCTTCGGAAATATTTGAATATAGGTATAATGATAATTCTACTGTACTCTACTGTCGAATATGTACATTGGGACACAAAAAGTGTCTCAATATGTATATTGGGACACAAAAACTGTCTTAATATGTATATTGGGACACAAAAAGAGTCTCAATATGTATTATGGGACACAAAAAGTGTCTCACTATACATATTCGGATTCACTAACAGCCAGTTTTCATAGGCACTTGTATAAAAGCAGTGTACTTGAAAGTCGAAAGTGATATGTAGAAATCGATACATTTTTTGACAATTATATCCAAAAACCAACCAACTTAATTTACCATTATAATCTAAATTCCCAAATGCATAACAGTAGATACAAGTTGCGCCTCCATAAATTATATAGACTGTTCCATACACCTAGCTTCAGAATGCTGCATTCTAGAGAAGTGTTACTGTCTAACAATTCGTTTTTTTTTTATGAAAAATATGTAGTCTTAGCCAAATGTTTACAAGTTCTCACTTCGGTGTAATGTAGTAGTAATATACTTATTAGACGACATAATCTATGCAAAGTTTTGCTGTCGACTGTACGTGAAATCTACTGGTTTGAATTTAAGTTAATGCTCAGTTACGGTGTTTTGCGCGGCGCCGCACACGTGCTAACCGCGTCGTTTTTACCATGCTGGCGGTTCAAGTGTCAGCAATAGTGTGGACATACCGTTATAATTTTTTTTCTCATAAAAATCTCATAAGTATTTAAGACCTGAATCTGATTTATTTAAAAATTGAATGAATATACGTAAAGATTGAGGAGACATGAGCAGGTTTAACACCAAGAATTCAGTTAATAATAAGCTACTGTGTCATCCTGTCTTAGAGAAATTAATAATCTTTTTTTAAGTGTTAATATATTGAGTTTTAAATTATTTGCAAAATACGTAGCGAGCCTACAATTTGATTGCTCCTCCCAAATTATATGTCACGAATTCATCAGTTAGTTACCTACTTTGAAAATTTACGTATTTTACCTACTTTTATAATAAAAGATCTGTCATAACAATCAAAGATAATTTATGTTCATTAATTAGCTGTTATAACTAGGCTGATCATAATTTTTGACGAGGAAATTGTTTTTTAACAAAAAATGCAAAAAAAAGTACGGAAAATCGTCGGTATCATTTAAGGTGTTTCAAAATCTTGCCTGATTTTTATGAAAGTCGAGGCATTGCATTGACAGTTGTTTATAAAGCTAGATCATGGTACTGATCACGATATAGATTTTACCCTATATAGATTATTGAACAATGTTACCCAAATCACAGAGAGTTCAAGAAAGTTCGAGATGTTTTTGACATTTAAAAGGTCAAAGGCCGATCCACACTAGTCCGCTGCAGCACTCGCGACCGGGCCATGTGCTACACATCCGCCGGCTTCGCAGCCACCTTTACCGCCACCGACTTACAGTTTACTTGGATCGAGCATTCCAAACACAAACAGTTATTGTTTTTAAAACAAGTTGGCCGATCAGTTGATCGATTTATTGATATCACGGCAGTCATGTTAGCATATTTATTCATATGTAAGTACCCTATTTTTATATAAACTATCTAAGACAGACACGGTTATCGGTGTTAGATATCAATGACAGTTATATAATTGATAGTAAGTTCAAAGATTTTAACGAAATTTGCACGATAATTTAATAATGAAAGCTGTCAGTTTTGGGAACCAAATAAGTTACTTAAAAAATATTCTGCTAATAATTTCTTTTAGAAAAGTTGTGACGGAAGATTAGGTACTCGTTATTTTAATCCTAACTTCATAGTAATAAATAAATAATAACAGTTTTTACCATACTTAGTATATTTTTTTTATTCCTGTATGCCTTTCCTGTACACTGAACAACGCACAGAGTCCCTTCCGACCATTTAATGATATTAATACCGCCTACGATTTCACTTGTCTTGATAAAAAATGCTTTATAGCATTGTCTTCATTTATTTATAGCATTAAGCCATCCTTTATACTTTTTCACTTCTCATGCTCTAAAAGTGTGTCATATTATGCTTGCCAAGGCGGACTAAAGTAGTACATTTAGCCTCTTGGGAAAATATGTATACATATTTATGATATACAAAACGTTTTAAATTGACCAACCAGAACACTTCACCTTATTAAATCCACCAATCACGACACTTATCGAAGTTAAACGCAACTCTAGATTCTTTTTTGGTGCGAATACTGTTTAAAAATGTGAAATCATTAAACAAAACTTTGTATAAAGTATCAACCAATCAGAATACCGCAATATTAAAATCGACCAATGAGAAAACGCAATCAAATTCTCAAAACATTAGGTGCTTTTTAGTTCCTACTTCACA
Source organism: Grapholita molesta (assembly GCA_022674325.2). Classification (NCBI taxonomy): domain Eukaryota; kingdom Metazoa; phylum Arthropoda; class Insecta; order Lepidoptera; family Tortricidae; genus Grapholita; species Grapholita molesta. The sequence goes on from CP053125.2 coordinate 16,409,610, forward strand.
AGCATTCAAAAAAGTTTAAATCGTTAGCAAACTCTTTGAAGCCCCAATTATACGTTGTCTATGGCATTTATTCACGGCGTAGATATAGGTATCCTATCTGTATCAAAGCAGTGAAAAAATACAAAGACTGCCAAATTAAACATTTTTGACTCAGAATTCATTGCGGGCGAATAAAATTGTATTTGTTAATTGTTAAAATGTATTTTTTTCTTATTTTCTCGCAATAGAAGTGAAAACTAGTATGTATAACTCGGGTCTAAACACCATATTACCCCTCGAACAATTTTCCCTCACTTCGTTCGGGAAAATAACCATCTCGTGGTCCTATGGCCTACTTTAGCCCCTTGTCAAACAATCTACTATCGTGTTTTGGCGCAAGGTAAAATTAATAATCAATAAAAATTATCGCGGCGACCGAAGACAATATTAAAGTATATCATCAAACATAAGCACATGTTCCCTAAATAAGATGAAAGATTAATCTACGATGTGTTAACGATTCTAAGGAAAAAGTTAACGATATGACACCAAGCAAGTTTAATGACAATATAAAACACTCTGCTTCAAAGTTTTGACGTTTATAAACTTATTAACACAAACTTTATGTCTTCTACGGTAATAAACTTATTACTGTTTAGACAGAGTTCAATTGATTCGGAAAGTGATTTTAAAGTTCTCAATTCTAAAAGGCAATAGATTCTTATTTGATTATTTTGATGCGAATTTGGAGATAAAATTTAAATCTCTGTTGAGTTTCTGGGCAATCTTAATATTTTTTATACACACAGACAATTATTTAAAATGATTTTTGGAATATTAACTTGGCAAAATGATCTATTTTGGCTGAATTTATTAACTCCCGACTTTGTTTTGGGCAGCCATGAAACTTTAGCCCAGTGGCATTATTAGATTTAAATTAGATGTGTATTGAAATGCCGGCTTTAATTTTATAATAAATATATACACTATAGTAGATGTACATGTGAAAAAGTTTACTAAAGCACCTGATTTATGTAGTAGTAACGTACACGCATCTCGGCGTTCTATACCTATTCAATGTTTACGTAAGTTACATATTAATTCTCTGTACAAGTACATAAACATGGTTCATCAGTTAAGTTTTTCATCTATAACAACATAGTCCCGAAAAAAAACCAAAATACTGATTATATAATGAACTTTAAAATATAAATTGTCTGTCGAAAAGGATCTCTGGTTGATGAAGTATATCAATAACTACCGATACACTGTGAAAATACTGAATATAAGGCTTAGCGCCGCTCTGCCAACATTGGAGGCGATCTATGAACGAAGCTATGAAAACCTTCGAAGGAGCATTTTTAACTGCCTAAATACTAACATATATAAACATATGATTAAACGAAGTTTTCTTACTACTTAAGGTTAAAGTTAAGGGTAGGCAACGCGCATGTGAATCCCCTGGAGTTGCAGGCGTCCATAGCCGACGGTAACTGCTTACCATCAGGTGGGCCGTATGATTGTTTGCCACTGTCGTTGTATTAGAAAAGCTTAGGTCAATGTTGGTAAGAACATCTATCTGGAAAGACCGTCGTCTACCAACCAATTTCCTTCATTATCTCATAGGTATTAAGTGTCATATGACGGACTTCCCTTAAAAATGAAGTATGTCTTACCCAAATTGATTTTTTTCATGTTTTAAGCAACTATAAAACTTGATCTCACAGGTATCAATGTGATTACCTACTTCTGGTATTGCGGCCGCACACTCTTGTCCCGACCATGAAAACTAGAACTACGTTCGGAAATATACCAGCTACTGTTTTACATTTAAATAAAATAAGTTTAATCCCCTTGTGTGCGAAACGTACTCCAGATAATTTTATTCTAAGCGACGAACGCTCCGTGTTTTGCTTTTAAGTAGATTTTTTTGTATATCTATACGAGTACGTAATGCATCTTTGTGATTATTTTCACCTCATCATCATATCAGCTGAAAGACGTCTACTGCTGGGTATAGATCTCGAAATACAAAGAAAATAAACTTATACAGGTATTTAAATAAATACCCTAACTGGAATTTAAACGCAGGACCATCGCCTTCATAGGCACTATCCACATTGTCAGCATTGTCATCAAAAAGAAAGGAAATACTAACGAGAACGCGTTTACCCCAGTAGTTGTCGGTTCTTCGTGCGATATGGCCAGCCCACTGCCACTTCAGCTTGCTAATTCTTCGAGCTATGTCAATTTTACTTATAAGCAATAAATAACTCATTCTTATTCCCTTGACTAAAACCATATGTTTGCAAGTAATTGAGTTATGACTCGTATAGCGTATTAGTATCAATTCAAAGGGCGTCGTTTATTTACAATGTTTACTGAAACATTGTCATTTGTCAACAAACTTACCGCCTACGTTCATATAATACAAGTTGTTTCTACAATCGGTTATTGATCGGACACTTATTTCTGTGAATAGCTTCTAATCCTTGACCGACAATCCAAAATATCCTGCATTGAAAACAGTACTGAAATAGTAGCTTGAAGTAAAATTAACCCGTTCAGTGTCTAGGCCGTTAACCTACCTTCTTTTTAGAATTAGATGTTATAGTTAAACATGTTGTTGTTACCAAATTGCTGGTTTTTTACGCATGTGCTTACATTGAATATTTTGATTTTTTATCTGTGTTATCTTGGGTGTAAGGTTTAAATAAGTTTTACTGGTTATAATGTTTAAAAACTGTTCTAAGTATTTAGTATGTATGTAACTAAGAACAAATAAAATTATTTATTAGTAAAATTTTTTAGTTAAGTAGTAATACTACTATATTATAAATTTGTAAATTAAAAATAGACGACATTTAATACTTAAGAACTTAAGTAGTGAGGAATTCCACCGTCCGAAGCGGGATGCTGTCCTCTGAGAGCTGGAACTGAATGTCATCGTCACTTTTTCTTAAGAATATTTATGGAAAACTAAGAACAAATCAAATATTTTTTTATGATATATTATGATTTTCTCTGATTTTTTAGTAGTGATACTAATATATAAATTAAGTTGAGATAGATGACATATACTAAATATACTGGAGGTCCTCGTCGCTTTTCCTTAAGTATATATTGTCATCTATTTGAACTTTTAATATTTATGTAATTTATTTTCAATTTAATATAGGTAGACTGTTTGCATGATGGTCTATCATGGATTTTAAGTAATGTAAGTGAATGTTACTAGTTGCCTTGAGTTTCTGGATCAATGAGTAAATAATTACTTTAGTTTGCCTAAGACATTATCTAAAAACATTTTAAAACCCTTTTCCACCGCATCGAAACCCAGTACATCCTAAAACCGTATCCTATTTTTATAAGGCACATACGTGATCTAGCGCACATTAACTTTTCCCGTCATCCATTGCAATCCATTTCCTCCAACTCCAGAACAATGCAATTGAAAAATGGAGGTCTGAATTATGAAACTGGTTGCAACTTGTTCGACAAGCTCTCCGAGAAATGAACGGGCCGTCTGTCGGATGATCTTGCGCTGAGTAATTGCCGCTATTTTGATACCTGAGTTCAGGTATGTGCAGTGTAAAGGATGTGGTTGAGTTGAGGAATTTAAATTTATTATGAAGAAATATATGCGGGCGTTTTGGGCGGGCGAGTGACATATTATTTATCAACATGGGTAATCTTCTTCATCCTCGCGTTGTTCCCGTATTTTCCACGGCTCTGAGGGCCGTGTGCCAACTAATTGGCGTTTGCACTATATAGTTCTTACGAAAGCGACTGCCATCTGACATTTCAACTCAAGGGTAAACTTAACCTTTATAAGATTAGTTCTGTTTCCTCCTTTACCGAAAAGTGACGGATAATCAAATGCTATTTCGTATATAAGTTCCTAAAAACTCATTCGTTTGAGCAGGGGTTTGCACCCGCGCCGCGGCCTCCAGTTTGCAAGTCACACGCTCTTACCGCTAAGCCACCAGCGCTATCAACAAGGCTAATAGAAACAAATTAAATATGGAAATGGTTACGTGACTTTACATTTGTACCTGTAATGCCGAAGAATTGCCGATACTGATTGGTGTTGTCGATGAACGATTGTCAACTTGGCTACAGCCCCTGTTCTAAATATTTTGATTTGGCCCTTTTTCGCTATTAGCATGCTTCGACGTCACGTCGCCTTCCTATCACCGGGCCGAGCCGAGCATTTTTACATTGCTGTAACGGCCGTCGCATCACCGGCCCGAGCCTGGGACGAGTGGCTCGGAGCGCTCGGTGATCACGTGATTCATTCCATAGAAAATGTAGCGACGGTGGCCTCGGCTCGGCGACGGGCCGCTATAACGTGAGTCAACCTTAAGTCCCGTGATCCGTTATTTATCCTTAATTTTCCAGAAACTTCGTACCATTTTTCAAATTATCATTGTAAATACAACAACGAGCGAGCTTTCAATCATTTCGCATGGGAGTGGATAAGCAACAGCGCCCTTTTCAACTTTCAAGTTAATTTTGTGAAATATAGCTTCTGTCAATAGAATCGCTGTCACGTCATCGATTATGCCAGTACGGAGAGAGTGATGTTACATTTCGAGAAATAATTTTCTGATGAAAATCTTACCAATAACATTTTACGAGTGAATATTCCTACCAAAACTTGGTCATATTTCTGAAAACTTATCGATAAAGTGCATTTCCCACAACGGTTGAAAGGTGTTTTTTAAGGGCTTGGCTACTTTAAAATGTTCTTCACAGGAAAAAGGAGCAATATATTTAAAAACAAAAATGTAGATCTGGAGTTTTAATATGTCTTGCTAAGATAGACAACAAACACAGTTTAATAATTGGTGTTAGGATAGAAAAGAGCAAAATTCCTTTGGCGGGTTAGAAATATTCTCGGAAACATTTCCAGAACACGTCACTAGATATTAGGTATGTCTTCGATTACATCGATTCTAAGGAATTACACGAACCATTATGTGTTCTTTTGTTCCTCGCCGCCATTTGCTATGAAGAGGGTAGCAATTTCATGTAAGTGCAATCAAGGATTGTTTGAAGTTCGATTATTAATTTTACTTCAAACGGCCCTTATGTGATTTGATGGTATGATAAACTGATATGTTTTACGTCTAAGCAGGTGCACTTTAAACTTGGATACTATGTTTAAGTATATTTGGCTGTAACATAACTATAACACAACATAACGGCTTGATCTTCTTGATACATACATTGTTAGAGCAACATTTGGATCAGAAGGAAGTTGAAATTCTGCAGTTAAGATTTTAGGTATCGAAACATACAAGTTAGTTCCTGAGAACTGCTACGTTGAAACGGTGGATAGGTTCAAATTACGTCATCAATACAAAGAAGCGTCGGCTAACCAAAATATCTGTCCTAGATTCAGTCCAGCAGGTAAGCTAGCTAAATCAAGCGAGCGGTTACACCGATTGTCGCTCAATTCTCATTAATTCCTGGACGGGGTTAAGCGGTTTTCTGTGTTGCCGGTTCCAAAAATAATTGCCAGCCTTTTGCATTTTAACTGCATTAATGTAAATGGAAGTGGAATTGATTAAAAGCGAGTGACTGGATAGAGTGCCTAATTTTTATTGCAATGCAGTAAGTCGATATGCATTGTATGCCACTTTTGACGAGTTAATGATATTTTTAAATCGATGTATCTTTATTTATCAAACCAAATCTGTTAAGCAAATTTTAATACATTTTGGAATTATTATTGTAAACGAGCGGCACTACCACGAAAAGCGATATCTCTGTCACTCTCATGACGCCTTGATTAGAGTAAAAGAGAAACATGTTTTAAATATACGAACTTCTACTTTTGCGATACCGGGCCTGTTATAATTATTACTAGAAAATTTCGGATATGATAAGATTTATGACAGAAATTCTGGTCGTCATCGCATGATTTGCAGAAAGCCGATCAGTGTATATGAATACATATTGTTAAGTAATTTCCTTGAGGTAGGCCTTTGGTTACCGTGGACAATTTACCCCGATTTTGATTAATTAAATTTTATTTCGCTGTCTTATCTCTGTTACATGTATTATTAGTAACGCTGCCGCTACATAGAATGTTAAATTTAGAAAAAAAAAAACAAACAACACCACAAGAGACATCGAGCTATTTTAAGATGAACTCTATCGATCAGCCCTCTATCGATTTCCTTATTTTCCCACTGTTTATCAGTAAGGGCATAAAAGGCCAATAGGTCTGAGGGTCATCCTGCCCTAAGTGCGGGTGACATTTCAGCGTGTGCATAATTGGGAGTGGGACTGACGCCTCCCTCCACCCCGTCGGGCGGTGGCGTCGACGTGTCAAGTCGGGAGGTGAATAATATATGGACAGAGGAAGCGGATGGCTCTGCCACTTAGCAGGGCCTGAATAATGTATACGCCAGCAGGAGTGAGCAGTCGCACTGTTTGCTGGTCTCGGTTGCAGTTTCGTTGCAAATCTGCGAAGTTAGGCTAATGAGTCGTTAGCGCGGGAGCGTTATCCGATTTTACTTAACGAAACGTCACGTGGTTCTGCGTTTATAATGTGGGTTGTTGGCATGAGCACAAGCAGGTTAATACTTGAACATGTTGTTGTGTTATATTATGTTTTTATTATCCCAAAGTTGAGTTTATTGCGTAAGTAATAAAAATAATGACCCTAATTAGGGTACCATGTTTAACACTCAAAGAGTAAGTGTTTAAAACCATCGAAAAGTATCGATATAGACGACCGTATTAAAATGTATATATATGTAACATTTTCACGATTTGCGATTTGTTATCATTGTCCATTAAAAATCAATTTAATAAAATATAGATGTATTTAATTAAAACATTGAGTATATTAGTGCAATTATGTCAGTTGCATATAATCTAAGTGTTTTATATCTTTAACGCGCTATAAAGAAAAAAAATGTGCAATATCAAATGATTTTCCATGGAACCCCAAATGGATATAGGTAGAATTGAAACCATTAAGTAGATAATTCAATTATTTAAAACTTTCATTGCACTAAATGGAGATAACAACCTAGTTTCAGGATAGCTTGAGAATAGGAGACAATCAAAATTAGCACTTCGTATGTTCTCAATAGATTTATTATTTGTCTAACTACAGGCTTTAAAGTACTTGAATTTATTTGGGAATTAAAAAGAGAAGAAAGTAAGTAAATTTGGGATTGACTTTATAAAATAGTTGACAGACAGAGACGAGGCAGAGACATACAAATTAGCACTTATTTATTCGGTTATTTTTACCTTTTAGTACCAAAAGAGAAGTGCATCGTCTATCAACCACGAAAGTCCACATGGACTCAAGCCTCCCCCGTAGACCGGCACAGGAATCGATCATAATTTAATACCATGGTCGCTACGCTTGTGTTGGCAATCACGGTGATAATACCCGGGTCTATATTTGGAGTCAATAGAAAACGAAAATAATATAAACAAAAATGGCTGACTGACAATTGGATTTCTAATTAAAAAAAACATTTGGGGTATGACAAAACAATATTATTGAAGTTCCTTTGCACTGTGTGTAAAATTAGAATAGAAGAGAAATTAAAAAACAAATTTATGTGTAATGAAACGATTATTGTTATTTAAAATTGCGTAATGGCGAAGCTATGAAGGTAAATGAGTTTGTTTACATAATTCTCGTTTTCTATTGGTCCCGAGTATAGAAAAATACATATTCCAGGCGTTAATGCTACAGCACCACCTAAAATTGCAATTTTAATTTCAGAACTTAGTATTTTTTGTGACTTCAACTTATTCGTCATACTGACTAATTAGGAATACGTAACCTTCAACACCGTATACGTCAAAAACGCATGTTTCAAAACTTTCAACGATGAAACAAAAAATGTTCATTACTTTCCGTTTCTGAGTGCATTTAAAAGCAATAACTCGCGACAGGGCGGCGTATGCGCAGGTGGCCCGGATACTGAAACGGGGGGCGCGGGTGAAGGGGGATGTAGGGGGAGAACCCTCTTAACTTCCGTGACGACTCAGTGTACGGCTTAAGGTATTTTATTATCTTCTGTATTAATACAGCTTATGTATAGTCAACCAATTTGATTTCTAGGCCCCCTGTCACATTGACGTTAATAAGAGATCTTTTGTGTCTTTCATATAGATTTTCATTGTGACAAGGTACGAAGTGGCCCATAAATCAAATTGGTTGACTGTACAGGGAGTAAATCCAATATGAGCAAATAATTAAGCCAGGATCACCATAATCATAATGTGAGATTTTTTTTATTTTTTCGTACAGTAAAAGTAAAATTTCCTCAAAAGTAACATAACATTTCTGACAGAAAAAAAAAATGAAATACATATATGTAAAAGAAAAAATAGACTTACCTATGTACCTATATCCAGAAAGGTTTTAATCTCCATGAAATATATCATTAAGAAAACATAACATGACACGAGCTTTTAGAAAAACTGGAAATGAGCGTTAAACTCGAGTGTATTGCATGACATCACAGGTTGAATTATTTTGTATGAATACAATTTTTATTTTTATTCTAAGCAAAAAATAAGTATATAAACTTGTTATGACCCATGCTAACCACCAGTCAGAAATTTAATGAGACCGTATTGGGTTTGAAACACATTAATAAAACAGTAACTAATGATATATTGTATTAATTATAGTCTTGAAGCTAAACTGTCGATACTGTACGTTCCATGAACGTTGATAACAAGTACCCTTCAGTTACAAGATAGTAAAATTGTATTACCAAGGTGCTTATTTACAATTTATGTACACTTTATGTTCACATTTGTCATTTTCATACTTATAGTTGTTATTTTTGTTTTCACTCTTCGCCTACAAAAAATATTTCTAAGACATATATTTCTGATAGAAACTTCTATCGATTATACATGACATTAGCTAAGCGGTTGTTCAGCAGATGTTCACAATGAGGTCGTCACATCTCTATTGCCAAGTGAATAAGAGCGGGTGTAGGTCATTTTGAACACTTCACCCGCTCAACCAATTTTACTGCTGACTGTACAAAAACAATTATATTGTACTGCGATTAATTCTACTATTACAGTAATTTAAATGCGCCTTAACTGTCTAGAAACGCCTTAAGCAATCGAATGACAACTTGGCCTAAAGGACTAGTTTCCAGGCCATAAATATTTAAAAAAATCGAATGACATCAACCGTCACTTTGACAAGTGAGACATATTCGGGAACGATTTGCGTGCGAAGATTTTCTTAGTTCTTAATTTTTATGTTTATTTCTAATAACATGTGCTGTAATAATTACACTTAAAAATCAAATTTCAGTCTAATTTCGCTGATGTATGTATTTACTATAACTGTTTATAACTATGTACCCGATTTATAATACATATTTAAAATATATCAACTACGATCTAATACTTTTTAATATTTTGATCTGCGTTTGTTTTTATTTGGTAACATTGCACCTGCTTCGTACACAGGTCGGCTTAGTTGGCGGGCAAGTAAATATCTCCTTCCATCGATAATTTTCAAAATAATTCCTTGTTTCTGACATCGTACTGTGATTAAAAAAGCCCACAAGCCAGCTCCATTGAAAAGTAATATATCAATTCCTCCCCAGCCTCCCCAAAGATTCCAGCTTCGCGTTACAAGGAGACGCGGGTAATAAGGGATGATGAAATAATGAACTTAGTGACGCCGTAACTCGATTTTACGCTACGCTCCTGATGTTTTTCAAGATTTCAGGATGTCATTATATTATACGCTCGTGTATTTTGTAATGCTTGTTTCCAAAATTGTAACTATTTGTTATATTAAAAACGGCTTTAGTCAAGTCTTTTTAGACACTCGCGCGATACGTCGGCATACGAATAAAATCGGAGAACTAAGCTCTCTGAAACATGCCGCGTGAGTGACATAATAAACGTGAGTGATACCATCTGTTTAAATAAAGAAAAAATTTAAAAAAAAAACGATCGTTTAAATATACTATAACTGTAGGCCCTAATTTCTTATCAGTTTGCAATATTAATTAAAGAAAATTCAGCTTATACAGAACGAGTAGAATGTTCGCCACTTTATCGCCTATCACATCATGTATCTCTTTCACACTTACATACTTCTTAGAACAGATGTGGTGACGGATGACTAAACCCGAATAGCGTATATATTATATTACATAGTTAAAAGACAAAATTAAATATATGTTGTGTAGTCGAAATGTCATTACTGTCATTAGGTAGTCTCCGCTGCTCGGAACAGGGTTATATTTTCAAAATAAATGAATAAATATTACAAGACATTCAAAATGAAGCGAAGATTTAAGAGCCTTGTTAATTATTAACTGTTGATAATATTTTTTAAACCATTTACCCTCACCCTTCAATAATTACTAGCGTGAAAAAAATCTAAAAATATGTTTATGTATCGTTTTCATTATTTGCATTATGCAATCACAAGTAAATCATATCTTTCTTAAAATATAATCTAAAATAGATTTTAGTTACAATAAGTTTTAAACAAAAGCTACTTACTTTCAACATAAAAGAAATACTTAGTTTCATTTAATTGCCACTTCTTCGTGATCACCACCATTTATTTAATTAGAATAATTGATCAGCGATTACGAATCAACCTGTATATTGTCTTATTAAAAAATAGTATTACCTAACAATAAATTAATTATACCTTCATAATTTTTATCATAATCACGATGATGATGATGAGCTACGGACCTCTAACAAGGTACCGTCCAATGGACACCCATTTACCCAACTACATTATTAATCTGAAAAGGAAAAAGATTAAAAATGCACATACGCATTAACCCTTTAATTGAGGTTTAATGTACCACAAAATCTACTTTAAATATTTACGGGGTCAATGGCCTTTTGACACCGGCTGGGAACCATCAACCACTCTAATCTAAAAGACGTAACTTATATAAAATTCAGATATATTTAGGCCCTTATTCAATTGAGAAGAAAACATTTCCTGTGACAATTTGTCTGTTTTGTGCGCAGGAATTGCTTTTTTTGTTATCCGTTAACGTGTGTGAGCTAATGATGAATGTTTTTGTTAGTTTTAGTCGGTTTGAATAATATGTTCAACAGATTTCGACGGCCGCATCATGTTTCAGGCGCGTACGCAATTACAGAAGGTGAGTTGAACATTTGTTTGTTACAGTAGATTTTTGTGTGGTCAGTAGATTTTTGTGGAGTCAGTAGATATTGTGAAGGAGACGGTTTTTCCATTTAGATAAACTGTATCTTCTATTGTATTTCAGTGCTTATATTTAGATGATTCTCATTTATTCTGAAAACAACTTGTCTGGATTTGGTTGTGGTTTTCTGCAATGATCTGTTTGCAAAGCTAAACAGGTTCTTTGCCGGGAGTGATTTAGTATTTATTTTAATCTCATATTTAAAATTGTGTAGATTTTTAAGCTCGCTAATCAATATTTATATGTATAATCAGTATCACTTTCACTGCATAAAATAATTTAACACCAAAATCACGAGTATTCGCATCGGGTCGAATCGACCTTATGCCGCACTATACTGTATCTAGGTTTTAAAATATAATTATTATGATACTTATAGCTTATATCTTGATGGAATCTATTTTCCTCCCTCTTAATTTTATCGTAGTGAGATATTTGCAGCATTCGCCCACTTAGTCCCTGTCGTTAATTGCGTTGTATATTGGGCATATATTTACATAGTCTTTCCAAAAATGCTTTGGGTATTTAAAATTTTAACAACCCAAATTAATTTGTATTTTTTTTTCACTACGCCGTTCTCTGCTGATAATATGCCTACTTTATTGGATGTGTAAATATTTGGCCTATGAGACTACTTAACTTGGTCTAAGGAAGATGGACAGGTCAGAATGAGTCTAAGAAACCAGTGTCCCTGAGTAGCTCTGGAACATTATGGCAATAAACCCTCCTTCTTAAGATTCAGCTAATTTTACAGTCTGGGTCTGACCGCTGGCAGCTTCAATGGACTGAAATCTTAAAACCATGCTTCGCTAGTGTGGCACATTAAATTAAATATAGATTTCAACATCCGACTTGAACACGAATTTCACCATTTACTGCTCATTTGCCCCTCAACCAAAAAACGCCACCCATTTAGTAGATAGTCTTTACACTCCAGGCTATGGTAGCGGTCCAGAGAGTGGTGCCGATTTCCCTTAGGCGTGGCGGTTACCGATCATTCCCTGTGGTGGTTTATGGAGGAGACTTTTGTCCAAAAGTAGACGTCCGTGGCTGATATATAGGTTATGAAAAATTAAGTCACACTTTTCAATTTATGTCATCATATGCTAGTAGTTTTGCCAAATCCGCCCCTTAACTGTCCCCACGAGCCGTGCAAGTACATCCTTGGCTCTATGCCTACTGTATCGTGGATATGGATTTGCTTCTTTTGTACTTTATGTTAAGAAAAAGTTAGGCCCTAAAAAAGTCAACCCTACAACAACTAATTAATGAAATAATTTATTAACTAATATAAAATCATCTTTGATTGTTATGCCAAAAGTTTTATTACGAAGAAAGTAAGTTGTCAATAGAATGTAACCAGACTGATGAGTTGATAATTTGGCAGAAGCATTTTACATGTAGGGTGACCATGTTTAGTAAATAATTTAAGACTTATTTTTTTATAGGTACTTGAAAAAAGATTATTCATTTTACTAAAACTCGTACGAAACAGTAATTTATTATTAACTGAATCCGTGGTCAATCCTGTTTTTTTTTTTCAACTAAGCAGTTTTTCAATAATTGAAATAAAAATATATTTGAAATAATTAAATATTTATACTTACCACAAATATATAAACACAAATATAATAATAAAAACTTTTTTTTCTGTTACTTCCTTTTAACATGTATAAAAGACAAATGAAAGTAGCAACATCAATTAGACCTACCTACCCTACACCTTAATAAAACAACCGCAACTTATCGATAACTTAACGACCTACCACAATGGCGGCACGGTCGCAGTTCGCCATGTCGCGATTACCCATTCTGCATTCGCTAATTCAAATTGACACATCAGGCCAGCCCGAAATACCCGGCCGTCTGGCGGTGGGGGCAACCCCCTTCTCCGTTTATATCCGTGAACTGTCGTCATAATGCTTTTTGACAGTACAAAACTCATACAATTCGTACATTTTTAAATGCAGTTTCAGTTGGATTTTATTGTGATTTTTGTGGGTCTTTTTTAGGTTCGAGCTAGTTTTTGTACGGTAATATTATGAATATAAGTAATCCTAAGGTAATAGTAATAAAAAAAACCATTGATTTGTTTAATATATTTATAAATTATATTAAAGGTTTATAACAAGTCTTTTGACTTGTTATAAACCTACATGTCCAATATTTGAATTATTGATAATAAAAATCGCCAATATCTAGGCTATTTTTATAACGAAAAATTTACCTTCATAATTTATATAAGAAGGTGGAAAAAAAATCAAATAATTGTTTGTAAATAAATATGAAAGAAGTTGCTTTAAATAACATAGTCTAAATGTTGTATTTATATATATATATATATATATATATATATATATATATATATATATATATATTTTTTTTTTATGATATTGGAGGCAAACGAGCAGACGAATTGCCTGATGGTAAGCAACCACCGCCGCCCGTGACACTCGCAACACCAGAGGAGTCACAAGTACGTTGCCAACCTTAAAGATCTATACGCTTTTTTCTTGAAGGTTTGGATGTCATATCGGTCCGACACGACAAATTATTCCAAAGTTTTATTTATAGCAAAAATATTACCAACAAGCACTGCAAATGTTTTCTCTCATTAAGCCGCTGTTACTCGAACAAATCAAAGCTTTATCCTGTACCGTCCATCGATCAATACTATAAATAGGCTCCATTATACTCGATCAATATTTCCCTTAATCAATCCGTGCAACTTCACACATTACTTATGTGCGAACTTAGTGTACGAAGTGATATTGTTACGACAAGTTGGAAATCAATGTCCAATTACCATTTCTTTATATAATTTTCCGTTCAGTCCAATTTGTACACGTATGCTATTCAGTCCACTATTAATAATAACTGCAGCTAGAAAATAAAGAACAGAAATATTCCAAAAGTTAAATTAATAAGGAAAATCCTTTATCATCCTGAATCAGGGAGAATGAATGGCGCTGCAACGCCGCCGCGAGTCCGCAGTCAAACCCTCGTAATCAAAGTATAAATAATCGTTTACCAATGCGTCCGAAAACACGCAAACCAACCGCCGTAGTACGATATTTCAGGAAGGTATTCCCCCGTCCGTCAGACGCAACTTCAGCACATCCTATTTATAAGCGTCTATGTATAAATTCACTAAAAGTTAACACCACAACACACGTAACGAATATAAACTCGGAAAAGCCTCTATTAATAATCGACCGACTGACTTTGCTACCAAAAATAATAGTCTAATTGTGAAAAGTTTATGCGCGATGGGTCGTGGACCGGTGCTATCTTGGGGAGGCTAAACTTAGTGGTGCGTGTGAGCCAGATAGTATGTAAAATTAGTGCTGAGTCTCCGCCCGAGACGTCGTCTGCGCTGGTGATGATGACGCCTCTAGCGTCCATTCACTGCGCCAATACGGTGACGAGCCACGGTTACTGCCAAACTTGTGACATTCCTCTACATGGCGCAGGTGACATGGAGGTCTTGCCAGGGTATTTTGCGTACGCCAGTGTCGCCTTCGCGCTAATGCGTTTATGATTGCATGCAGTTCAATGTTTACAATGAGATCAGCGGTCAGTCGTACTGCAACTAAATTATGTCAGAGATGTTAATGGTCTCCTAGCCTAGTAGTACTCTGTCAATAAAGATCTTTAGTCTGAACCGATATGGACATTTATTTGTGTGTTTATGACATTGTTTCTGACTTATGAATATTTTCAATGTATTTAACTAATCAATACCTAAAACATAAGCTTAAGCTACCCGAGAACCTAATTGGATTTGTGTAAAATAATTTAAAAATAAATGTATATTTATTTTTATTATTTTATTTATGACATTTGCCATTTATTACCCCATGTCAAGGCTAATTTATTATTGTATGTGTATCTAATTTCTTGACCCCAGCCTAAGTTACCTTATAGTGGAAGGCTTTAGATTTATAGTTTGACAGTCAATTCAAAATTATGATGTCACATTTATTTATTTTATGTATTGCTAGAATTCCAGATTATTTTTCAGAATATTTAGGAGCTCACAAAAACTGGTGTATTTAACTTTTGTTTTTTTTTCCACCCTTTGAATTACAAATAAATTGATAAACTATATATAAATTGTCTGCAGTTTTCCATACAAAGTATATTTCTTCTTTTTTTTACAGCCATAAAATGTACGTGTCCAGTCAGTATCAACGGTAACGTATGAGACAACATAATGTATCTCCTGCATCTCCCTCCTGTAACAAGCCATCCTGTAAATATACAGGATGGCTGATCGGATATATAAATATCACATTTATAAACAAAGTATTCTTTACAAATCTGATATTTCCTATGTTTATGCGTTTCAAAGTTTTTATCGCATTTCAATTTATAAACACGCAGAAATTTTCTTTTGTGAAGCAATTAAAAAAAACGATAGGTACTTTTGGTGCGCTATTTCATACGATATCATTAATGCTGACTGTACGTAGAGATGTGATTCCCGGTAAATTCTCAATATTAATATGGGAATATTCCCAAATCCAAAAGAATATTCTCAATTTCCTAGTAATATCACTAGGTGTACTTTCAATATAGAGAATAATATGCGCTCACTCTTGTAATTTTAATTAGTAAAAACCCAATATTTAAAAAGAAAAAAAGAACTATTGCTTGATATAAAAATTAAAAAGAATAAAAATACCATAGAGGCTTATTTATTTCGTAATTGTTTGAAAAAATTAATGAGCTGTTTTTTTTTCGATCACGTTACATAAAAGGGATCTCATTCTATGTCAAGGCAAGGCTCGGGCGCTTCAGGAATTTTCAGGCCCTATTGAGTTTCAAATATTCGTCCCCGGAAAATGAAATGAGGCGGCAAATCAAAGGGTTTTTGAGGGCTCCTGTTGACCGGTAAAACAGAATTTGTAAATTGACGTACCCTTTGTTCGGCGATAAAATTCTGTTAAAAGCAAACCTGACAATCTACCTTCTTAATTATAAAAAAAAAATGAGCCACAGTGCGATCAGGAACCAGTGGAAGACGTGTGGCACCGCCTCTTTAGAGAGGGTCGATTAGCGCGTCGATTATAACAACAGTTCCCCGTGCTGGTATGGAGGAGGCTGACTCGTATGACCAGAAGTGGACGTCATGTGTGAATATCCATGGCTGATTATATTCACACATATGTTTTTAGTTAATTCAATTCGTTCGTGATAAACTACATGCATTCATCAGCAACAAAAGTGGGTGAGCGGGTGAAGTGTTCAAAATGACCTACACGCGCTCTTAATCTCTTGACAATAGAGATGTGTTGACCTAATTTTGAACACCTCAACCGCTTAGCCACTTATGCTGCTGACTTCTCTATTATCAAGAGAATAAGAGCGCGTGTAGGTCATTTTGAACACTTCAAACGCTTAGCCACTTTTGCTGCTGACTGTATTCGTAAGCAGGGCTCGCGTAAGCTAGATGCGCAGTTTCTTGTGTCTAGTCACCATTATGTTCTTTGTTTGCATTATATTCTAGGTATATAACATATGTATATGTTGTGTTGTTGTGACTTGGACGCATTTTTATTGCGACTAACATAAATAGTATCAAAGGAACTTCGAAATTAAATAATAGTAACATACATAATGTTTCATTTAAAAAAAAACATAATTTACTATGAGTAATAATATTTTTTTAAATAAGTAAATGTGTAATATATACTATAATACTAAATTGTGCGCCCGTAATTATCAATCTTAAAAAATGCTATATAACTTAAATACCCAACCTAACTTGATACTTGACAATGTTGTGACAGGTGGATTGGCAACGTTTATTATAATCGTTGTCTTAATGGCCAGTTCAAAAGATAGTTTCTACCAATACCAATATTTAACATAGTGCGACAATGTCATGGTGCCGAGCCTGTGATTAAAGCAAGGTCCCAAATAAGGTGCTAGTATAAAACCCTCTCCAATAACCGCATTATGTAACTACGAGCACAGCTTCTAAGACGCCATTATTTTTTCGCCTATTGTTTTTGAGTTAAAAAAAAAGTAACGGTTTACAAAGTTACCCAATAGCCGCTTTTCAGGTACAATTGTTGTAGCTGTGGAAATTTGTTTTTTTTTTATAATAAAATATTAATATTGTATTTTATATTAAACCAATATTAAGCCATAATTTACTCATAATTTATTACTATGCTCATGCCTTCCTTAACGTATTTGAGATATAGGTAGTTTAAGGTATAATTTCGAACAAGTTCATAAAAGTAATTCAATACTTCTATATTCTTATAATATATAGCCTGCGCCTTAAAGTGTTTAAATCAATGTAACCATTATATTCATTGAAAAAATAAAAATGAACAATGAAATCAATTATTTTAACTTTTTTTTCGTCACAAATTTCTATTTTTATACACGGAATAATTATATAGGCTCATTTGTCTTCAAGGAATATAACTTTATTACCTAGAAAACTTGTATGTAAATATAATTGCGTCGAACGTGAAAAATTCTTCACCATATTTTTACAAATGAAATAATAAGGTCTTAAACAAAAATTGAACTTGTTAACAAGGAGGATAGGCAATTAACGAAGGAAGATATAATATTTGCATTTATTTTCAGGTTCAAGAGCACTTGCCCTCACTCGAGCCGATATTGATACGACGGTACACGTGTCTGACAAGTAAATTAGAACCAGTCGACTGTATTTTCTCGATAAAAGCCTTGAACGATACCTACGTGATGCTGTTTCCCATATTGTATTGTCATTAGTGTTCACCGTGATAAGTCCTATGGATACGAGTAAGTATCTTACTCAGTACTACTTAGCAAATATAATATTTTGAAATATGGAGTAAAAGTACTTATGCTTATATGCTAACAAGCCAGGTTAATATTTAAATGTATGAGATGAGCACAGATATTTGTTTCTGAGTCATGGGTGCTTTCTATGTATTTAAGTATTTATATGTATCTATCTTTTATATATATCGTCGTCTAGTACCGTAGTGAGCCTTACTGAGCTTATCGTAGGATTAGGTCGATTTGTGGAAGATTGTCCCGAAATATTTATTTATATTTGTGAGATTTTAAACATAACTTTACTATTTTGTATTATGATAGAGATTCGTATTGAATTATAGAAATAAGATATTTATTAATTTTGAAGACGTTAGTTTAAAATTGATAATCATAGAAGTGTTATTAATAATTCATTGATTATCTACAAAAAGGTCATTAAAATCAACGAGTCTATCGCACTGTAACTTTATTTACCTAAACCTATCTATTTATTCGACTTTGTATCGTATTGAACTGGTGACAGTAATTGATATGAGTGAAACGGAACTTATTTATAAACATTCATTGAGTGTTTATGACATTAGTTTTTCGCAACCGATGAAATCTGTTGTAACCTCAGAGGCTGTTAATAGATTTAAATGCTATACGAGTCATTATAACTAAAACATATATTTTCTCATTTCCTAAAATGACCATAAAAATATTAAACAAATAACAAAGCCTCAAAACACCACAGATTTACGGAAGCTGAACTAGCCCTATAATAGTTCAAAATTTACACTGGAACTTCTCGCAGCTGTCAAAGCGTCTCTGTCTCCAGACTAAGAACAAGAGTCAGGGGCATCAGTTATTCATGCAGCGAGTGCTTGTCTACCACCGAACGAGTGTCGGCTACGTGTTTGCTCTGTTTTGATATACTCTGTATTTTTGAACGATTATCGAACGTTGGCTGATATTACCTGTGTTTCGACATAGGATCTTGATGTTTCACATACCTTTTATTGCTAACGTAGTTCATGATATAAACAGTTATAGTGTTATAAATACCTTCATAAAAGGTTAGCTAAATAAGTGGGCCAATTTATTTAAAGTTGTGTATACACAACTAACAAAATATAGTATACTCGACTTTTATTTTGAATTTGGATTTTTTTGTGTGGATTATACTCAGAATCATGATTACTTTGAAGCCTGATGTGAATGAATAAATGTGTCCTAAATTTTTCACACATTTTGTATTTATTACTACCGTTCCGTTACCGCTATACGAAATGTATAAAAAATAACGGAATGGAATAAAAAAGCTTGGGACATATTTTTTCTCCTATCAGGCTCGAAAGAACTCATGATTCTGATTAGAAACCACACAAAAAACCCAAATAAAAATCTGAGTACACAACTTCAAATAAAATGGCCCAAGTAAGCCAGTCTTCTCGTTTTACGCAAGTTTAAGACATATATAAAATGTCAACCAATGCCTTAAAAGGCAGAGACATAGCGTCCGTAACAATGTTACTTTATCGATTAGGAAATTTTGAAAAGCTGGTAAAACTATGACACTATAATTGCCTCTTTATTTCATTATAATGCTCTTCATCGATAAGAAAATTATTATTAAACATAGGTAATGAGATACATGATATTAAAAAGTGCATAATGACGGGTAATTATTAATCTCATAATACTTACCATATACTACACCATAACTTAATTAGGTTAGGTTAGGTTCAAAAATAAATGTTAATATATTATAACTTATAACATATTACCTCTTAAATAATTTGAATCTATGCATAACAAATGTGTCTTTATGCTTTACGTTGCTTATTATAACTGCTTGCACCATATACTTTTGTAACTTACTTCTTTATAAATACGGTGTAAACCATGCAACAGTGTAATCATATATTTAACATCGATCGTATTCTTGTAAGGGAAAAACTTTCTTGGAATGACGTACGTTAACTACCACATGAGTAATTTCTTGGGTTCAGACGTCACTTAGTTTCAGTCGCTCACTCCATCAGCTCAGAGGCTCTAGTGTAAGTTTCTTTTGACGTAAAAAAACGTTTACGAACGCGTAAGTGATAATGTTATTTATATGGGAAACGCAAACGCGTTCGTGACGTAAAGTTATGTTAAAAACTTACACACAGGGCTAAGGCTAGCATTGTTGAATCAACGTTTAGTTACAAGTAAATAAGTATTGGAAGTATTCCGAATGTCTTTTCAAAACACTACTAGAAATAGTGAAAACAGATGATATATAGATGTAAAAAATAAAATATACAAACAAATTAGAATTCATTCAACATTAGTTGTTATTGTAATTTTAAAGATAGTAAAGGCTAGGCGGAGACAGGGCTGTAAGTATATATATCGACTATTATATATATATATATAATTAATATACTATAATTCTTAGAAATAAAGGAAAAATGGATCAACTGCCCCGGGCGAGACTCAAACTCGCGACTCTGGGATAAATGCCCATCGCTCTACCGACTGAGCTACAGAGACTTGTCCGACTTGCCTTCAATGCTTTCGGTGGTTTCGTGAGCAGACCTTTCTGCTTAAAATTAATACATTTATTAATTTTTTACAAGCAGATATTGTTCGTAGCATCTAATTTGACGCTGCAGCAGATCTTTAACTATATCTTTTCTAAAATAAAGTAGTTCAACCCGTTCAAAGTAGATACTTATCAGCCGTGACCGTACATATAATTATGGCTGTTTATAAAGGACCTGACAGAATAAATAAAATAAAAAAACATACAGCACACCGGCGCGACTAATCTCTCGTCATAGTAAACGGGTCATTAAAGACGCCATCAAAATGGGAAATGTGGCGGGTCGCCTGCGATCGCGCGGGGCTGCCAAAGAGTATGAAAGTCCATGAAGAATATGTAACGGTATACTTTGCTCGCCAATGTATTGTGCCTAATTGTTTGTTATAATGCCCACAGCAGTACTATCACAGTTGATATATATCACGTGTTTTACGTCGACTTCAAATGGGTAGTAGTGTAAGCGGTAAGTAGTGGGCATCATGAACATTCAACGAACTGATAATCCTTAAATATGACGGCTTAGTTGTCATCCCATAGAGAACTGTCAAAATTTGCATACTATAAAATGTCAATTATTACGACGACGTGTAAAGTGTCTGCTAGGTTTGGTGCAAATGAACCTTATTAAACTATGGACGATTTAACAATACAAATATTTTACGCATATGCTAGCGTACTTTTTTGCCACTTTGGTAGTAAAATACTGCTAAACAAAATACTTCTTTGGGAACATGCCACCTGAATGACAGCTCGTCGGCAATAGTTTTGTGTTATGTTACAATAGCAAGTAAAAATAATGCTGTATTTTATGATAACCATGATCTAATTTGAATATCACTGTGCGAATGTAGAAACTTTTGTGAGAGTTGACTTTCTGTTGTTTTGGAATGGAATTATAACTTGTAACTAAATCACTTTAAATATTATAAAGTCGCTTCTACCTGCCATATCATTGTGCAAGCGGCTCGAGGGGCGCAGGGCAGGGCGGGCGCCGCCCAAAATAGCTCGCACGTGCCGCTCGCCGCCGGCTGCCCACGCGCAGCCAAGATGGCTGCCGCGTACCATAGTGTGCGCACGCGCTTACATACAACACGTTTATCCTACCATTCGTGAATCTTATTACAACGCAATAAAGTCTACGGACAGATTAGTATGCCGATGTTAGTACATACAATACACGCGTGATTATCACCGACATATAGGTGAACGCGGTGGCTCTTATTACGTCCGATGTAAGGCTATTGTTGCTTGACTCATGTCTAGCTGCAAATGAGTCAGTACTATCCTATATGATAGTTGTAGCTGTGTGTGTGCGATTGATACGCAATTGTGGTACATATAGGCGGTTGTGATTGGCTCAGTTAAATTGCTTGTTGTATGTTGGCACGCACTATTGGGAATGTAGTGGTTGATGGACGAAAGTTTATGTGAATTATTGTGGAATATGTTGATTGTAATCGATTGTTAATAAAAATTTAACGTCAGTTGTAAATAAAAGAATACACGTCGAAGTGTATTTATGGACCTGAATAAAAAAATATACTATACTTGCATTTTCTACTTCCTCTTTCTGTCCTCGTAAAATAGGTCAATCACTAGTTTTTATGAAGGTTCCAGCGATTTCAGTTTTGGACTTCAAGGGAAAAATACATCACTAAGAAAAAATGCACTATAAACTAAACTAACTACTACTTTAAACATTTTATACGTACTCGTAATAATATACCAATAGGTACCTCTCAGGGCCGAGTTGGTATTTATTTTTCCAAAAAGATGCAAGAAATTTAAAGAATAACGATTATAATTTTATTGTTATTTGGAATCACATTATCAATTTTGAACCAACTCTTATTCGACGTCTACAGCCATATATAACTTTCGCCTGGAGATATATTAATTCCATAATCCACTTTTTACAAACCGTGTTCAAAAGTTTTTCTATGTTGTTACTTCTAGCTAGAACTTTTAGGTAAATTTAGTCTGTGGAACAATCACTATTAATTACATAGCACACAATTAGTTATGCAAGCCTCAGTCTTAAAAATTTTTGATTCTTAAGTACAATTATTAAAACTTATTGGAAAGTATTCAAAATAATCCAAGGCATATAGATGTCGGATGAAGGACAATTGTAATAGTTTGAACGTATCCATGTTTTCCTCAATTAAATCTTGGAGCATATTATCATAAAAAAATCATTGACACATATCGATTCAATTTTATCGATGGACTAAAAGCTCCAGCCACCTGAGCTTAAGATAAGTTACACAGTAGCTCTTCTGTAAGTGCCAGACCACTTGAGCCTATCTTAGAGCTACTTCAGAATACCTTCATTAATGACGAATCATTCATCATCGCCATGTGTGGAGAATTCATCGTTGAAGAATGAATCAGCTACCCGTCCATTGAAAAGGGATTATGTCACATCAAATTTCAAGTATATTTTAACTGTTTGAAAACCTCACCAACGTATATCGTTACACAAAATAATACAATATAGCTTTTTCCTAACTAGTGCGTAAAAAGTGCACTTTTCACACGCTCCGCGTGCGTAAATTTCTCTTTTTAGCGCACTTGCTATGAAAAATTAGGTTCGATACTCGTGTAAAAACTTCTTTAAGATTTTTTTTCACTAGTATCGAAATGTGCTATTTTAGACGATGCAAAAGATTATCTTGAATCTTTTGCATCGTCTAGAATGTTTTAATTTGTGTTTTGAATGTTGTTGTTTAAATTTAAATTTGTAATGTATAGAATGTTTTATAAAGTACTCGTACTAGCTTTTCCTTGTGATTTCAGCCATGCGCGTCTTTAAAATATGGTTGCAGATACAAAATATCATATATACTTTCTCGTATCTAACTTTCTCTATGTATCCAAATTTCATCCGAATAGGTAACAGACATCTGTCTGATCTGTCTGTTTGTCTGAACTCTCTCTCCCTCTCTGTTTATCTAGAGAGGAAGAGAGTTACTTTCGCATTTATAATATTCAAATAAGTCTAGGTTATAAGTTAAATATAAGTATATAGTCAGTATAAGTATAGTAAGTACGGATTAGCATGGATTGTAAGCTGAAATTAATTTACTTAAAGGTGTCCCGAATTCCAAGACACATGTGGGGCACTGTCTCCCAGACATTCGCTGTCAGTTCTTGAGAAGAGGTGATTCATGAATATTAAAAAAGAATAAACGATGCCGATCTAAAGAATTTTTGGCTAATTATTATTTCCGCTGCGCTAGACTCGTCTACTTTGGATTAGTTCAAGTAAATATATTTAGATCCAGACTGAAAGTAAAGGTCGCTGTGCTATCATTTAAACTTCGATTTGCATATAGTACGATTTATATTCCAATTGGTATTGCGAGTTATTGTTAGTATAATTTAAAAATGGTTAAGTAAGTACAACATTAAATGCCTAGAAGACTATTATCACTAAGAAAACAAAAGGTAGTGTAGTGTAGGTGTAGTGTTGTGTTCCTGATGGTGAGTAAGGTTCCCAGAGCTCCAACCCCCCTTAAAGGCCGGCAACGCGCTTGTGACTCCCCTGGTGTTGCGGGTGCCCATGGGCGACGGTAATTGCTTACCATCAGGCAATCCGTCTGCTCGTTTGCTGCCTATGTCATAAAAAAAAAAAAAAAAAGGAAGAGATATGACACAAAACAATTACTTTGTAATACTTATTACTCTGTTGATGTTTAGGCGTCATAGACAAAAAATTTGATTGGAGTTCCAATTGTCGAAAGCTTTTATGCTTATATATCTGGAGTAGTAATAAACAATACTCTTATTGAATGTTTGTTGGAATAAGCCACAATAAATAACATTAATATTTCGCGATATTACTATATTCGGTGATGACTTTTTACTTCAAAAGGAGTATAATAATATAGGTTCTTAAAGGGTATGCAACGCGCATGCGAATCCTCTGGAGTTGCAGGCGTCCATTGGCTACGGTAACTGCTTACTACCAGGCGTGCCGTATGCTTGTTTGCCTCCGTCGTTGTATAAAAAAACTTAGATCAGTGGCAGGGATCTGTTAGTCTCAAGACTAAAGTATGTCTGTAGATGAGTCAAAATCAAGACAGACTGCATACTTTCGGACACACAGGACACATCTGCAGTTTTGCAACTATTTAAACTATTCATCCATTATCCTTATACCTCAACATCACACCCCTCAATAATTCTCTTCACCTCACTCAACTAGCTTTGGATTTCAGTAAGTTCAGTGATCTCTTCAGCCTCAGGTACGGCAGCTAAGCACGCACACACGCATGCGCGGGCAGCGGCGCGCGCGCTGCTAAATTTAGACGCCTCCCGGCGAGCTCGAGACGGCTGGAGATTTCCAACATTCTACATTATTGTTTTTCTATGCTATATACTTCTGTACATAAATTCTGATACGTAATAGGGAACTTAAAACCCATTTAGAAAATTAAAACTTGACGGGGCCGCACCATAATATGAGCATAAAATTCCAATCCAACAACAAGATTTATGCTATTCATCTGACGCAAGCGCAATGGGCATGGATTGAGAATTTCATACACTTTTTTCGCTAATATTCCTATACACAACTTAAGTAATTTGTTTCTATAATTTATTAATTTGGAGTGGTTATGTTCTGAGAAAACTTATTTACAATATACCTCTACAAGTTGGTATTTGATATTGGTTGAAACAACATAGAAAATTACCACACCAAATTAGTTCATTAGAGAAACAAATTAGTTTACGAAACGAGAGCTGAAGGAATATTCATGGAAAATTGATATCACCTTTACCATTGAAATGGCGACATTGCGCGTTCTTAAGAAAATCTAACCAATTTGGAATCTCAATCGAGTAATCGCACGAAGCAATTGCATTTCAATAGAACAGGATCATTTTAAATTCAATAGCTACTAATTTTAAACTACCACGCAACGTAACGATTATTTAATTAATTGCAATTTTTTTAAATGAAATAATAATTAGTACCCAGCCATTAATGTATTTTAAAATTATATAAATAGTTAGAAAAAATATACGCTTACTAGTACCTTGTCATTCCCCTCAGCAGAATACGGATAAGTACTGAAAACCGAGACCAATTTCATTTCGTTTTTTTGTTTCCTTGAAAGGTGAAAGCAGCTGTCACGAGGGAGCGGGACAGACGACACGCAGCTGGTAGACGCAAGGCGACGAATAAATAGTTTACTCAGTGAGAGAATTAATGTTTCAATATTTTTTTTCTTTAAATGCTCGCCTTGGGAATTAGCACAGTTCCACTTTTTTGTATAACATGAATCTCTATAAATTAACTATTGTGACACTACTAAGTACATGAAGAACAAATATCAAGTGGTGGTGACAAGAGTGTGGACTTCGACGTTTTGGCTTTTTGCTTCTTGTGAAATTTTTACCAAATCTAGAGGCAGACTTAACTAGAGCCCGTTTCAATAACAACTAATTAGGTAATATTGAGTTGATGTCTGACATGCTTTCATGATGAGTTCTGACCCGTCGTTACCAAATATTTAGGTAATATATGTAAATACACAAACTATATAACATTAACACGTACAACCTATTTATTGCCTTAAATATAGCGCAACTATTCTTCCACATTCTTTAAGGACGTTCGTATTAAACTAGCCATTATTAAAATGAAAGAAATCGTGAACAAATCACGTATGACGTATCGCCGAGTCTCGTGGCCATTTGGCGTGGGCGTCTAAATGATGGACGTTGAGGGGTAAACAATATGGCATGCCTCGGGAAACTTTACATAAGGGAATATATGCTTTTTGTACTGAAAACATGTGATGCGTGCCAACAGAAAGTGTAAAGATGTTATCAGTAACACATGTTATCCTGGTACTTAGAACAAAATGGATTTAAGAGTTGACTACAGACGTCCCCTGCTGGACATAGGCGATGGGGGACCGAATGTCGTAATCACGACGCTTGGCAGGTGGGTTGGCAATCAGAGCATGTTCCACCGGTCTCAAGAGCTGACGCTGCTTCTCGTCTACCGGTGGTTCTTGGTCACTGTGGAGTGGTGGAGTAGTCTTAGTTAAGTTTTGATTTAATGATGTTGACACACCTGTTTTGCAGATTGAATACCATTGCGTGACGGAAAATTTTACTAACAATAAAACTTGCCATCAAATTAAGTCCTTTAAACCGAGGAACGAAAACAAAATCTAACCAAAACATTGCGGGCCACAATCCTTGAAGAAATTGGAAACCGACTTTTATAACTTCCTTTGCTAATACGTTTCTTATTGCCTTGTTAAAAACGGTGATAATCGTTTGAATTTAATGAGGTGTTTAAGTCGTTTCGAGTTGTTTTGATGCACGACACGTGCGGCCGTGCGCAAAGTAAACTGAGATCCTTTGGCAGCTGCGGTGTGATTATGACGCCTTAGCTGAGTCAGTTCCGTACTTACGTATTCTGCTACGACTGAAGCAAAACTTTGTAGGAAACGCCATCTGCCATAACTGATGGTATACAAATGGAATAAACGAAGTACAGATATGCAAATAAGAATCAAGTCGATTAGTTCATTAAAAATAAAGATGTCTCCCATTGTCCTAAAATAAGTTTTAACTATGAACAATGTTAAAAATATAATCAACAAGTTGCAAGAAAATTCGATCATTTGAAGGTTTAAATTAAAGTGCACTCAATGGCAATGAACATGGGGTTTACATATAGTATAATATTATTTCAGCGTCGAATGAGCCATGTAGAAGGTAGCATTATCAATGGTTCAGATTCCGTGTTTTTTCTGTCTCACAACTCAGACCAATTAATGTAAGAAAATGTATCCAGTGTTAATAGTTTTATAAAAGAACTAGAAATAAGTAAGAAAATACATATACATTTTCAGAAATTTAATACAAAATACAACCTCGAGTGTAGTAAAAACTATGCTTTATAATCATATCAGTAGTATGTGAGTGAAACCTTTATATTTCTCAGCCACAGCATGATGTTCTGGTATGACTGAATCAGCCGAGTCGATACTGAAGCTACACGAGTACACCCACCTTTAAAAGTAGGGCGGTCGTGTAAACAGATGTTGATCCAAAATTTAAGATCCAAATAATTGAGTTTATTTAACTTTTAATTAAATCAATCTTCTCTATCTTTTAGAGTGTAGTATGACTACGTCATGAGTACATCACTCGTATGACTAAGAGTGATTTACTCATGACACGTAGTGGCTTATAAAATAACTCATCGAGAGTATAATAGTATATATATTTACTTGTACCATGACACCCTAAATTAACACATAGGCTACGTTTTTTTCCTAATAAACCGCGGGTAACACCGCGGGGCACAGATAGTAGAGGATAATTGAAACAAATATTTCGCTTTAATTTTTTTATTCAAGTAGGACTAGCAACAAGCGCTTTCAAATAGTCAAATACAAATATCATCGCAACCTAGTAATGGTAATACCTAATATCAATTCAGAGCATTTCATTGGTATATTTATTACAAAATAATGTTTACATATAGATATGTATGTCAATAATAATAAAACTTTCTCCTTTTTTCTATAAGCTACTATGTATGCCGACTGCACAAACATGCAAAGAAATAAAATAAAATTGCAATCCTACAAGTGATAACTGATACCCACTTGATAAACAGGCATACTTGATTCTCCAAATGCAACAGGTAGCTCTTTCACAACATTAAAGTCATAATCGTTTAACCAACCAACCAACACAATATGCCGTCCATCGCATGGAATTAAACCGTATGCCCGGGCTAGTAGTGAAAATCGATTGCTTGGTGCAATTCGATTGGTTAGTAATAAAATCGGTTATGATAATTGAAGGCAGTCGATAGTACCGTTGATCTCAATCGCAACGTCTACGCCAATAAGCGAAGAATGCGTTTCGGCTATGTCCTTAGTTCGTTGATCGTGTAAGCTTCGCTGGGTTTAACGGGGTAGAAATCGGTTAAGATGAGTATCGATAGCGTTACGATATAGCTAGCGATCAATGCGTTTTAAACTAAGTCTTGAACAACCTGTGTGAGAAAATCACTTTGCAATGTTATTGTTTACTCGTATTTGACACCGAAATAAATAATTTAACTGTCACTACAGTCAATTTACAGATTTGTACACTTTTATTAGGTGGCTATCAATAAGTTAGGCGGCTTTATCAATATTTTTCCACCTTTAAATGACTGAATAATTATTACGATATTAAAGAAACTGCTGTTTTAATTCACGTATAGTCAACCAATTTGATATATAGGCCACTTAGTTCCTTGTCACAGTAAAAATCTATATGAAAAACGCAAAAGATCTCTTATTAACGTCACTGTGACAAGGTTCGAAGTGGCCTAGAAATCAAAATTGGTTGACTGTACATTAGAACGGTACATTTTATATTGACAATGTAAGCTGGAAAAATAGTAATTATCTGTCGCTTTCATGCAATACTCGTAGTCGCTATAGTTTATCACGTACTACTCCGTTAAAAGACGCTATCTTATAGGATTATTGCAAGTCAAACTACATATCATCCGAGTGTTCGACTATCGTTTTCAAACCATTACGAAAACTCTCCCGCTAGGCCCAAAGAGGGGGTGATTTGGTGGGTTGGCTGGGTGCCAGGCGGCGTCTCTGGCGCGCGGCCAAATCGGGAGCGCGCATTGAAAAAAAAAACGGGCGTCGCGCATCTTTGATATGCGTCAGAGGCGCGCGCGCAACGATCGGAGAAACATTTTTTTTTTCAATTTGTTATTTTTTTATATATAAGACGGAGACATAGATGAATAGGTATTTTTCTATCGAAGTTTTCATGTTTGTATTTTTTTTTTCAGCCAAACTGAGTTGAGAATTGGAATATAAGTCAACACACTTTTTGGTGTTGAAGTGTGCCAGTTCATTGTTGATTGCTACGCTGCTGAAAAACTTTTTAGGTTCTTAAGAATGTTTCACGTGTGTGATGATCGATGTATGCTGCGTTTAAATCTCCATCGTACAGTTTCTTTTTCCAATGAACAATAACTATACTTTTCGCAGGAAAAACACACACGAAGATGAAAATTTTAAAAACACATTAAAACTGTAGGTACACAGTGTTAGACTTAACATAAAAACATAATGAATTAAATCTTACATTGCGCAATAGGTACCTATCCGCGAAGTAAGAAAATATTAATGAACACTAATTAGTTTCATTTTCAAAATAAAGAACTAATTAGTTTGCCTGTTAATCCTATCTTAATTAAATGATGAGCGGCACACTGCGTTCTTGGAGACGTATTTTATGACGAATTACATACCGGGTGCGGCTTGTAATAAGAGCAAAAATTTTAGGGATCGTTTCTACACCACGAACGCAACAACATTTGTTCTACAACTTTAAATGATTGGGTAATATATTACTTGTGATTTTTTCGAACAAAGTAAATAGTATTTTCAATGAACAGCATCCAATAGTCAAGTTGTGACGTTTACTGTCAGCCTACAAACTTCATAGTTTTTGCAATACATTGCTTGCTTGTAAAAATTTTTTTATTAATATTTATTAATCTATAAGTTGTTTTCAAAAGTCGTAGAACAAATGTTGCTACGTTTTTGGTGTAGAAACGACGCCTAAAGTGAAAGCTCCTATTACAGGCGTCCGGTATATAAACTCGACATCTATCAGTAGCGAATCTGAGTAAAGATACCTTGCTAGGGGATTAGAAAAGCATGCCAAAGTTTCTATCATCTGAAGTGATAATAATGATTTAAGTATGACAACATGTAATCATTTTACAAAAAAAAAATGGTTTAATGAAAACAGGCACATACACATTCACATGTAAATGCCCACTCCATTTCTCGAAAATTGCTGCTTAATCTATCACCAAATATTTAAATTATTTTAATATAATTTTATACGACGTGGGATTGACGTGGGATTCCAATTTAGCCTTAATAGGATAAATTGTATTTTTAGCTCTAATTTATAAATTTATATTTTTTTTTACATAAAAACATAAGTAGTATTTTTATTAGATTATACTTTACATTCATTTTTTTTTTCTTATTTCATGACCAAAAATAGTAGTTTATGTACATATCTGTGCATAATGAAGGGCATTGTGCACAGATACATAAACTACTGTGTTGTAATGCCTAATTATCAGTGATAGGATTAGGTAGTGCTATTTGGGGCGAATGACCTTAAATCTGTTGCGACTTCGTGGAGAAAGATTAATATGGATATGACTTACTCCCGGGATTTTTATGATTATAAAAGTAAGTGGTTATAAAAAAGTATACAGGTGCTTTTATAGCATGCAATTTAATGAAAATGTTTAGTCGATAATATACCTATAAATTAAATATGCAACGTTTACGTAAACAATAATTCATTATATACTTTATATGTTTCTGTGCTCTCACATGGACTCATCTACGTGTTATTATTTTTATTTACACGTGTTATTTATTAAACTGAAGTCAGCATTCAACCCTTTACCTGACTCCAGGTCGCTTTTCTATTGTTTACAACAATTACCATGTAAGGTGCGAAAGAGACGGAAGACGTAAGTATTTACTGTCTTTTATGCTATCTCTTTTGATTGAATGATAGATAGTAGATTTGCAACAAACCATTTAAAAAAAAAAATTGGTTACTTGTGTTCTGCAATTTGTTAAGTTCGCACGTTAGTACATACTACATACATTGACTGATTTTTAAACCTACGACTCTGGCTTGTTTTATGGACTTGAGTGATTTTCTCATTGTGGTTTGGTTCTCTGTTACCGGACTTTGAAGAGCTTTTCACTAGTATCAGTGCATTGTTGGTGTCCTTGGATTAGAGCAGTGTCAGACCCCTTGGATACGGAGATTCTCGCCAAGTTGCACTCAATATGGCGTGGCAACCCAAAGAAGAAACTATTCAAGGTTGGATTGAATCTTATCCTGATTTAATGTACGAATCAACGAAACGTTCCATATATTGCACGAAATGTGAAGTGAATATAGACTGTAAAAAAAGTACAGTTACAAGACATATCGCGGGAGAGCAGTACACCAAGGATCGCTTCCACCGAAGGATGAAGATTTTTACTTGGATTTAGTTGAGTTCTTCATACTTTGTAACATCCCATGGCTACAAATTGAAAATGCAGCTTTTTTATCGTTCTTCAGCAAGTACTTACCGACCCGAAAATTACCCAGCCAATCAACTTTAAGAAAAAACTATCTCGATAAATTTTATCGTCAAAAGATGTCTGCTATATATCAAGAACTGGCAAATGAAAAAATATGGATCTCACTGGATGAAACAACGGATTTTTTGGGTAGATACGTAGTTCACTTCTTGGTGAAGCCTTTAAATTCGAATGTATCTGAAAAGACTTATTTAATCGCGTGTAAAGTATTGGAAGTTGTGAATGGGGAAACAATAGCGAATTTTGTTGAAGATTGTCTAAAAAATATGTGGGGAGAATCGTACGTCAACAAACTTGATAATGTACTTTTATTGTGTTCAGATAGCGTTGCATACATGTTGAAAGCGGGGCGAATATTAAAGACAATCTTACCAAAAATGAAACATGTTACTTGTTTAGCTCATGCTTTGCATCGTGTCGCGGAAACAATTCGATCGAAATATCCGGATGTCGATAGTTTAATTGCTAATTTAAAAAAAGTGTTTTTAAAATCTCCCAGTAGAGTAAAAGTACTTAAAGAAATGTATCCCAATTTACCTTTACCTCCGAAACCTGTGATTACAAGGTGGGGCACCTGGCTTTCCGCAGTGTCCTATTACGTAAAATATTTTAATGAAATAAATACGGTATTGTCATCTTTAAGAGCTACAGATGCAGTCTCAATTAAAAAAGCCAAACTAGTTTTACAGAAACCTAACATTCGAAATGATTTACATTTTATAAACGAAAATTTTAATATTATTGAAGTGATTTTGACTCGCCTCCAGGAACGTCACACATCAATAATTGATACTTTAGTGGATTTTGACCAAGTTAGAGTAGTCATCAGTTGGTGTTCAACTTCAATAGAATCTAAATTAGAAGCGGTCATGGCTCGAAATCCTGATTTAGATACGATCAGAGCATACGCAGAGCAAATTTCAGATGAATCTTCAACCGAGGAAATTTCTTTGTACAAATTCGCTCCGCTTACATCAGTAGAAGTTGAAAGATCTTTTTCCACATACAAATGGATTTTGGATGTAAAAAGAAATCGTTTAACTGTAGATAATATTGAAAAATTGATGACTTGTTACTTTAATTCTACATATTCAAATAAATAATGAAAGTTATATGTATATGTGTACATTGATACCTATATCTTCTGATACTGTTATTTTTGTATGTTGATTGTTTTTATTACTCAATTCAAACATTTATTACTACCTAAATTACCAAAATGTTGCCTATTGTTATCGACTCGTACTTATTGTATTACATGTTTTGTAAAATTTATATTTATCATTTACATGAAGAAATATACATTTTTTTATGATAATTGTTTATTTTTATGTATATGAAGACTACCAATAAATAATGTATCCTTATATATTTAAAAAAAGTTCTTGGTAGCTTTTGTTTGGTTCTTACTTTAAATAAACGTTGTACAATAATAATAACTATTGATTATTTTATAATTATTTCCCATTATTTTATAAACCCCATTAATATTTACATTACTTACGTATTATACAATTAATATTACGTATAATTATCAACCGTCAGTAAAAACCGAGTCCGGTATTTCCGGGAATCCTCACGGCATATCCATATTATGGATAGCGTTTAAGGTCATTCACCCCAAATAGCACTACCTAATCCTATCACTGCTAATTATGTATAGTTACATACACTACTTTATCTACACACATATCATTAAGTGTTTTAAGATGGGTTCAGAAACCGTAGGGAAATGACTTATTACTAGGGTTACTTGTAAACATTTAAAAGTCAACGAACAAAACAAATGACAGCTTGGAACGGCGGCGTTGCGTATTTCGTATGTCAGTCAATTTTTTTTTAAACCATAGACAAGCGAATGAACTCCCTATTCTACTGTCACTCGAGTTCAAATGTCGTTCGATTTATATTAAAAAAACATAACGAATTGGCGTTTCGTATCAATGGCTGTTTTAATATTTATAGATACTAGATTAGACACCCCACTTGAATTTGACAGCTGTTCCAAATTTAAATTCATAACCTACTGATTTCAGTAGATAATGTTCACATTACCTACTGAAATCTTTCTGATGGTTGGTAATGCTGGTCATTGCCTACGGTTTCTGGACGCATTTTAGAGCACTTATGACATGTACGTAGATAAATACATAAACTTGATTAATTGTCGCGTTAAAAACTAAAATACAGAAATTTAAAACAAAACGCTCATGCTACGCGCGGACAAATCACGCATAAGAATTTTGAAAATGTAACCGATTAAGTATTAAAGTCCTTACTTCAAAAACCTATTTTTAATTAAAATTAACCACAAATTAGAACGCAGACTACGTAAAATATCTTCCTACAAAAGATTAAACGAGACTTCTTTTTTCTCTAAAACGTAACCCACGGCTCCCACCTATCTCAATCTTACATCACTAACATTGTACGACCACAATTTACGGCGTTGATTTTCAAACACTCGATATTGTTATGAAAGTCTAACCTCAGCCGGAGTGTTGGCACGCAGCCAGTGAGCAACAGGCGATCATCTACGCTTTATTGGCGAATGACGCTAGAAACGAAACACGATCGCCGGGTAGATTATTTCCTTTTACATGTGTTTCATCTATGTAATGGAATCGGAATTTAGACCATTTAAAACCTGTTCGCACTTAGAAGGAAAATGGAAAATGTATCAATAATATTAATGAGGCAAATCTCATTTTGCTTGCTTATTACTAATAAGCATTAACTGGAAATAATCTATTATTTTTTATTATGCAGAAACGTCTGCTAGCGAATATCTTCGATATTTAAACGGCGCTGACGGTAGATGTGACTACACATCACCCATGATGACGTATATTACATAGGATAAGATAGAGTTTGACAAGTCTAAGCGGTACTCGGATAGCACAATTGGAAGTGCACTAGGCTAGTGATCCAGTGGTTGTGCGTTCGAGTCCCGCTTCGAGTCAATTTTTTCTATTTTTCTTTCGATTTAAATATGGAAGTAATCTCTTGAAGTATTCGTTTTTTATTGTGTTCATTTCATACATACTAGTGCGAGAAGAGCCCGCGATAAAATGGTATCCTCCAGCGTTTAAGTCGAAAAACTTTCACGAGCCATGTAAACAGGAAAATTGGAGATGTCACAACACTAAACAGGGTGCACTGGCTCCATCTCGCGTTGGAGCTAAGCATCCGCTTATGGCTCTAAGCCAGTGGACCGAGTTTGACTGTTGCTGGCAGTTACAGAAGAAACAAGAAACAGTTCATAAATAGCCAAAAAATAAAGACCATCTCGTACACTACTCGAATTATTTCTGATAATTTTATTAAGGTTATGTCAAGGAAACTATAATATTATATCTTTTGGAAGCATAGCAGATAAGGAGTTTCTATTGACTAAAGGACAAGACATACTGAGCTGGAATAAAATGTGTCTCTGAAAAATTGTTTGCAATCTTGTGACGGATGCACACAGTTGATATAGCAAAAACACACATTGAAGAACATAACATGAATTTTTATTCTATTCTTGATAGTTTTATGACACTGATATAAATTATTTATATGTCAGATGATAAACATAAAAACTCAAATTTTATACTTACACCAATGCAACTAGATTTGACAATTTGGTAAGATACATTCCTTACTACCTGTCAACAGTGCATCATAAATTAAATTTATTAACACGGTAAATATACAAATGTTGAAACATATAAACAGTGGAATTAGACGTATAATTCGTTGGGAGTGAAAGTGAAATATGGCAATGACAATGAAATTTAATAAATACGTTGTACAAAAAAATCTCAAGGGTATGACGCTAGGCTAGTCGTTGCTTTCTGCTTTGAATGATATAGAAGACAATTTTTGTGTGATTCCGTTTTTGTTTCAGTCACGACAACAGCTACTTTGACATTATTCAGTTAATAACTTTAATAGGTTTGGCCTACTGGTTAGTGACTCTGCCTACGAAGCTGAAAGTCCTGGGTCAAATCCCAGTAAAGGCTTTTTTGTGTAATGAGCTCAGGTATTTTTATTTGAGTCATGGGTTTCTATGTATTTACATATTTGTGTATTAAGTATATCGTTAGTTCACACAACAATAGCCTCTTGAGTTTACCATGGAATCTAGTTAATTTTGTGTTAAAACGACCTGTGATATTTATTTTTAGTAAGTTAGTATGCCTTGTTACATAAACTTTTATTTAATTTAATTTTATTATAAACTTGTGATACGGCTTTGTTTGTTGTCATTTTCGAACATAGGATGATTTGGAGTAGCACAGAAATGTTTTTTTGAGCACGGATCATCCTAAAATCTAAAATCCTACACCGTCTACGACTTGCTTCCACGTAACTTTGTCAAGTAGCGTTGAATAGGAATTTGTAGATTTGATTTGCGATTATTAATCCTAACAACAAGTGAATTTCGTAAGTAATTTGCCGTTATTGCTGATCTGGAACTATGCCAAAGTACTCGCCATTTTGTGGCATTTAAATAAAAATGACTTAACACAAAATACGCTACAATTAAATTGAACCTTAGCACATTTGGCAGTGAAGCAAAAATTGCTTGACGCTTTAAATCATCCATGACGTTTTGGTTCTAATAGTTGAGAAAGATGCGTGCATACAGATACAGTTGACGACATTATTGTTAATCATTTGGCACAGGTGGAATAAGAATAAGATTCTCGAATCCTCTTTAATAACAGCATACATAATATTTTTTTAATGTTTAGGTTGTCGTTAGTAAAAGCTAACCCTAGTTTCTACGGTGTAAGTAACACACCGAAGAATATAAATTCAGAACTTATTTTGGTAGGATCAAATAAAATTAAGCAAAAAACCTTTATAAAGATGGTTACATGTAAAGGTCAACATCATGTTGCTGCCAAAATTAGTTTTCCTGATAAAACCGAAATTAATAATCCAACATCAAACGAGGAAAGGTGATGTCTAATTTTACCGCTTCGTATGAGTTACAATTATTAGCCTAACTTATGAATCCCTTTGGTGGGCACAGGCGTCAGACATTATTTTATAGAAGATCATACACTCGTACTAATGGCCAGGCTAGGATCTAGCCTAAGTAACAAATAAGAATATATGTGACCTTTATTTACATAAATTACAATCGTATTCTGATATATATTAAGTACCTAACTAGTTACAGTAAGTATGTATACAATCTAAAAAAGGCCCTTGAGGCATTGTACCTAGGATGCTGGTGGCATTTCCTTGTTGTATCGCAATGCTGATACGTTGTGCGCGCTGGGACCCCATGGACCTAGCGTCTTTACGCCAAACGGTACAAAATGGTACTCTCTGCCCAGCATCTCTTACTACAACAAATAACGTTTAAAAATTTCGGCGCTTTCCGTCGCTGCACCCGCTTTTACATTCAATCTTTGGAGATGGGACGGCGCTAGTGTATCTACGGAGGTAGCATCCCACACCAGCATCCGTCCCAAGCTCCAAGGAACCAAAGACACTCCATCAGGCCTCTTGCCATCGTCTCTGATAATGCCGGTCGGCTCAAGAAGAGCAGGCACATTGATGGTGGCGAGAGACCGACGGATTGCGTGTCTAGAAAAACGGCCTGCACTTTTTTGACAAGATAATCCATTATGTCCCAGTCGTGCCACAAGAGCATACATATCGAGACTCGCAAAGTCGCAAATAAGGATATAATCTTTTCATAATATGATCACTTGAGCGCATATTCAACAAAATACTTAGTTACATACGCAGTTTCCCAAGGTTAAGCATTGTGTACTTGGATTAGGATGGAAAATTGAATACATATTTATGCTCGAGTGTACAACAGCGAAGCATGTGGCGATGACCTCGAATGGATGTCTAGCCAAATGTTGGCATTGCGTCTCGGATAAACAAGATTTCTAGTAGTTTCTTTCTATTGCTCGTATTTTCTTTTCTTTACTTTGAAAATTGAACTTTAACTTTAAGAGTTAAGGTCCCTTGTAAATTAATATAGACTATCAGAATACAGTGTTGAGAAAGTTACGAGTATATGGTGATTTGAAGCAATATGCATCTATTTAATATATTATGTACAATAGGCAGGATTAAACTTACAAACGAACTGTGTTTATGTTCTAGATAATTGAAGGAGTATAACGAAATTTTCGTATTTTATGTGTACTAATCTAACCCTACAAAGATCTATTGCAAATTATTTTCTACTTTGAGTTCCAACATATCGCACATAACACGTCTAAGTACAAACTATCAAATTTAATTGTTCAACTAATTACCTTATGATTATAAATGAATAAAAAGTTTGGAGTAGATTCAACTTTTTCACACAGGTTTCGTTGTTGATTTTCGCACTGATTCAAAGTAGATTTTGGTCAAGACATAAGTCCATACACTGCATAGCATATACTCGTATGCATACTCAACAATGCTTCCATCGAGCAATCTGTTCATTAACTAGGCCAACGCAGAAGATAATAAACATATGTGTGCTGAAAAGCATTGCCAAGAACTTCCGTGTCGCGTGCTAGCATTTTACACATTTCTAGGTCAGGCTGCTTAAGTGTAGGTGCCTACATAAATGTCTGGCCGTGATGATTACCAATTAGCTTTTTACACATAGAAAATGAAAATAATATAAACAAATATGGCTGACTGACAAGTGAATTACTGAGCAAAAAATACATTGACATATAAAAAATATAGGTATTTTTCCCGTACACGGAACAATGATGTTCCGGACGTTTGGGAGACGCGGAGCCGGATCGAGCCAAAACGCAGAGATCCTTTCGACAATTTAATGAAATGTACACTAACTGGATGTTGCCCCTGTCCGTATCATGGGACGCGAACAGAGACAGCACAGCAGCAGTTTTAATAGCTATTGCTATTGGGTGGAAAGGATGGACTTAGCTACTGGATTTAGATAAAAAATCGGACGCCTGCCTAATGAAATGGTATACAATTTTGACAAAGTGACTTTATTTTATATTATGGTATTTGAACGAAACAAGAATTTAAGTTACGAAATGTGTATACATTGACAACCATGGTTGTTTTTTTTTTTTTATTGAGTAATTGCGAAGCTACGGAAGTAAATGGTTTTGTTTACTTTAATTTTGTGTTTATTGACCCCGAATATAAATAATAAAAATATTAAAAGCATGTTACTTACTTGTGTCAATTCAATAGTAGAATAAGTAATAACACACTAAGAGTATCTATCACCCCGCTTTCTTTTTAAATTTGATACTTTTCTCTAGTTTCCACTCAGAAGTGTTTATCGAATAATTGTTGAATGTACAGAGAAAGGCCTTTTGTGATTGTCAAGAATGTAAATATGAAAAATGGCGTTGTTTTTGTCCTATTGTACTTCAGTACTAAAACTCGTAATTGATAATTATTTTATTGCATACAAAATGCCGAGATACTCCGGAATTCCAACACTCAAGTTAAAAGTTGTTCTACTGCTAAACTAGCTATATTATACTGTTAAGGACTTTAATTGTTGATCCGTTTAGACCTCATTTTACATTGGGCATTTCATAGAGTAAGTATAAGACAAAAAAAAATTGAACCCTAAGTGGCTCAACAATTCATGTCTGTTTCTATACAATGCGATGGAGTGTATTTTAAAATACTCTGAATTAAAAATGATATTGATCTATTAAAAAAAAACAATAGAAATAAGAACCGAAGCTTGAAGTCGAATCAAGAAACTCTTTTGTGGTTAAAAATACTTACAAATGTTACAAGATTTTGATTTCAGCAAAATGGTTACTGGCTATAATTTTAAATTTATTGCAACAATACTGAAAGCCAATAATCTGACACACCTATCGGAGTCTCGACAATATTTATGTTTCCTCTGCCAAGAGTGCTTTACTAGGCGGCGGGCTACGGTGTCTATGATTTAGATTACTGAAGTAACGATTTTTCTAAAGTAGTTTGTACTGGGTGAAATCAAAATGGTGATACAAAGTTATATTTTCTGAATCTATTCATGATTATGATCACTTTTACAATGGAGACATAACTGAAAAATCAGTTTAAAAAATAACCTGCCCATACTAACTATGTGCAGCTAGCTAGATTTTTCGGTTGTGACCCCATAGTAAAAGCTGCTCGTAATCACGAATAGATCCAGAAAATATAAATTTGTATCACCATTTTGATTTCACCTGGTATATTCATTGTATTTGGCTTATACACGGTAGAGTAATTGACAGTGAACTCCTCAAAACAGAAAACGAGACACTGGACTTTATGGTTATATTATACTAGTATAAACCATATTACACCACTTTTATTTTCCATAATTTTTTATCTAGGCTTGAACCTTATAAACCTGTGTAATGTGTTTTTATTATAGAAAACTAAATTAAAAAAAATCCTTTGACGATTTACCGTCGACGTTCAAAAAGATTTTTT
Organism: Grapholita molesta; assembly: GCA_022674325.2. Taxonomy (NCBI): domain Eukaryota; kingdom Metazoa; phylum Arthropoda; class Insecta; order Lepidoptera; family Tortricidae; genus Grapholita; species Grapholita molesta. Next base: position 16,449,800 of record CP053125.2, read on the forward strand.
TAAAGAATAAAACGGGTATATATGTAGTGAATTATTAAATTTAATAATTATAGAGTCTCAAATTAAAAACAACTAGTATGATAGACTGCCAACATCAATAACAGTTTCACTAATAAAAAAGTGAGATCATAAATCAATTACAGACCTCTTTTCGTTGCCTCTGAGACAACGCACATTAAATTTCTTATGTTACCTATTTGATATTCATTTTAACCAAATTATTACGTCTAAGTATAACATATAGAGTCTATCCATAAATAGTAAAATAGGAACTTCCCTCGTTTCCCAATTTGATGGACACCCTAGTGTCTGACGAAAACAGACATAGGCGAAAGAAAATTAATATGCAGCTAAATGTCTTTGAGTCGTGAAATATCGGTTGGTGGCGTCATTTAGTTGACTCAAGGGCATCGCTGAGCAACAATCATCATCATCATCATCACATATTTTCATCATCATCATCATCATGTCAGCCGAAAGACGTCCACTGCTGGACATAGGCCTCCCCCAGAACGACCCAAGAAGACCGATCCTGCGCCTTCCACATCCAGCGGTATCCCGCGACTCTTCCTAGGTCGTCGGTCCACCTTGTGGGAGGCCTACCTACGCTGCGATACCGATGGCCGTTGGGGCGGAAAGGTTCCGGAGTGGCGACCACGAACTGGAAGACACATATTTCAGAGGTACATTTTTGCCGGCCGACCGTGTACAGTCGCCATCAGATATATCGGAGCTGCGGAGGCGGTCATACATATTGGAACATGCACTTTATTGCATTGACAATAAAGGCTTTGTATATATCTGATGGCGACTGTATGTCTTACGACCATGTAAGTCTACAGCTCGAAAGGTACGACACAACATGTATTCTTTTCTTTACCTTATCTAATGTATCATATATTCAACATTATCATTTTAGCCGGAAAATGTGCTGTGCAGAACAAAGGCCCATGGAAAATCATGGATTTGTCAAGATGTAATTATACTGGCGTCTATTTTGCTAACTCCAGTATGTGACCAATACCAACACATACCATTGCAAACACATGTACTTTCATACATTTAAAAAACGAAATAATACCTAAGCGTCTTCCAAAAGAAATGAACTACGGACAAGACTATGATTAGACTATGATTTTAATAATTACAGACTGTGCATTGCCTATTTAGATACGAGTATCCTCTGAATGAGCAGGAAATCACGCCCAATGAGTAAGGTACAGCATGCGTTGAGAAAAAACAAATGCATCACGGACGACGGGCCGTGTAAACAAACACAGGCGCAGGTGAGATCAGCGACTCTAAATCGTTGCAGACTGTACACTGTACTGTATGACCATGTCTTTAACTATTTTTTTTTATAAATATTAGTATTAATGCTATATTATAATTGTTATTTCATTATTCCTTATCATACAAGACATTTACCTACTTACACAGTAAGAAAAATATTTTGTTTTAAATCACTACACTTTCTCTCATCCTGAGTTTACCTGAAATTGTATTTTATGATGTCGTTTTTATACTAATTGCGATCGTAATGGTAAAGAATTTTAGTTAACATATTCTGTGTGTTACCCCTATTTGATTAACTTTACTATTTGCTGTCTTTATTACATCCCATCAGTCATGTGACAGTTGTAGTTTCATCAGCCACAGTTTATTAGATAAAATACATAACTATTTTCTACAAACATTCTTCGTACGAGTTTATAACCGTTATAGGATGGGCTTTCGGAGGATCAAAAAACTGTAAAACAAGGGTATAAAAAGCGACCCAAGAAAACAATGTTAGCAAAGTGACAAAACAAAGTTATGATACATACATAAAGTGATCCAATATAGATTGCGCAGTCTATCTCAGCTCATTGTAGTCTGTGACGAAACTTGAGCCAAACGCGAGGAGGGCGTCGGCGTGCGCGCATATGCACGTATATGGCGCACGGGCGCTATGTACAAATTCATTGGCGTACTACTTTTCGTCCTCCCAAGAGCCAAAAGCAGTTAATTAATCTTGAAAAAGGTACGCTTAGTTACTCTTGAACAGTTATAAATAGATTGGGAGTGCAACAAATTGTACGCGGGACATAGGTAGTTACACAAAATTTGTGACGTCGAATTTCATGATTACTTGCAATTTTGTATTCAATATTCTTTTAGAATTAAACTAATGTATTTAAATTAGTTAAGGAAGTAAGGAAATCTTTATAATATAAACCAGAAAAAACGTGCCCCGAATATGTCAGCTGGATATACAAAGATCATTATACTCAGATAGTCATTAGTTCACGTTTTTTGTTATCAGCGCCATCTTCGTAAACTTTCCTAACGAGTAGAAAATAATTATTTGGCTTATATGATATTTTAAAACAAGAAATAAGATAATATATAGGCAACTTTAGTACTTGTTTTTAAATATCGAGGAATACTTTTTTCCTCATACCTAGAACATTAGATCTAGGCCAACGCATTACGTAAATTTGTCTCAAGTGAAATACCTAGTCATACTACATGACACATAGGTCAAGTCGCATAAGACATTTACTAAAGAGATTTCAACAGAGAAACATTTTAATAGAAATCAGTAGCTCCTGGCTAATAATTCTAGGCAACACATTGACAATCATAACCTAATTTGTGCGACAGTCGCCATCCTAGTAGGAAGACAGTACGAGTAAATAGGTCGAGTTACTGGCACCGTGCCAGCTTAGTCACTGGCCAGTCGGCATGTTAAAGGTTAAGCTTGATATTTGGAATTTTTGTACGTCATTGGCTACATCGATCCTGCAGTTAGATGAATTCTACATTTCTATAAAGCTGTATGTGATCGATTGTTCCGTAGCGCCATCTTTTGGAGGCGGGAAAAAAATGTTCGTTGTATTGTTTTTTGTTTATTTTGCTGTTGTTTTATTTTAATCGCCTAGTGATGAATGAAAAGCTGGGAAGCGTCAACATTAAAATCATAAAAATACTGACGTTGAGAATACCACACGTCATCGCTGCCAATTTGGTATACAGTAAACATTTGACAGTTTAACAGACTTTTTATGTAACAATAATAACTGAATACCTAGAAAAACTACTAATATAAACCTGAAAAAGGTCCCTGACGTGGTATTACTGAACCGCGGTCAGAGCCCTGAGTGTAAGTTTTTAACGTAACAAAACGTTATCATCCCGTTAGAGTTACCCATATAAATAACATTATCACTGCGCGTTTGAGACGTTTTATTACGTAAAAAAAAACTTACACTAGAGACTCAGAAAGGCAATCATTACACGAAGTTACATATTTCCATACGCTTAGGTCAAAATCAATATGTATTGAGAGTTATCTCAATCCCTTTCTAATGGCGGTGCAGAGAAGACGCTGGCAGCATTTCCTTGCTGAATCGTGAGGCTGATACGCTGAGACTAATAATTCTTTTATGTATTAACTTATGTTTTGTTCTTCGTGTCCATGCAGCCATTAAAATTTATCTTTAACATGACTCATGCCAAGTAGCTGTAGTACTGCTAAACATTGCGTGTTGCGTAGGCATGAGTTAGTTCGACATGGCAACTCATGTTGCATGATACATATCAGTGAAGCGAAAAACTATGTGTTGATCACGGGAATTAGGATGTAAAATACGTCGATGGCGCTCGCAAAAACTAAGCTGTCTTTGGACCAAATTTGTAGTTAAGCATAATCGTGTTTAAATTTAAAAAATTCAACTCTGCACGCAGTTCTTTTTTTTTTTAAACAAGACTGACCAGCGTTTGACCTCAATCGCACCTGATGGTGAGTGTCGACGAGGTCGAGGGTGTAGCACGCTGGTTCAGTAACAGCCTAAGTCTTCACTAGACCAAAATTATATGTTTCCGGGAATACAAAGGAAGGAAGGAGGAAGAAGGAAGGAAGGAAGGGAAAGTTCGGACATTTTCAAGAATTTTGGAAAGTAATATTCCTAATAGAATGAGGTGAAACCTAAATGTTCAGGTAGGAATGTTGTAGGTAAAATTATATGTTGTAGGTATAATTATTTTGGGTAGGTAGGTACAATGCGTCTAGGGCCTTAGATTTAAGGTAGAGGAGTTACTGTTATGCTTAGCTTAGCTTATTTAAAAATAGAATTTCTATTCCATTGCTTTTAAAGTTAGTATTATATTAATCCTTTGACCGCCAAGAACCTTCAAAACCTTTGCAACTTAAGAAATATATTTAGTTAACTTTTCCTTAGAATTACAATTAAAATCGTATTAGTTTATTGTAATTAAGATTCTAATTAATGTAATGCAACACACTCGAGTTATACGCTCGTTGACAGTTAATTTCGAAAGCAGTTCATATATCCGTAATGTTCGCAATACATTACTGTTCGATAATTTTACAAATGACTATCATGATTCTGTTTTTATTCATTATGCTTGTAAATACTACATCTGGTTTAATTTCTGCCAGTAATGGATTTACACATATTAACAACGAACGACTTACGTTTTTGCACGATATATTTTCGTAAATTTCATGAATGAATCGAAAAGCAAACTGTATAGTATCTTTGGAATACCTATGTCAAACTCAATACAAAAACGGACCATCGACGCGAGCGCCATCTATGATTACTTTTTGTAAACTTTCACAATTAGTGCACGCAATGTTTGGTTTTTCAGTACCCATTTACTCCAGGTACTGCGTTGGTGGCCTAACAGTACCTAGTATAAATGGGTTAACCCCGGCTCGTCTCAACCGGTTTTCCGGAACTTACCGTTACTAACATTCCGGAAAACCGGTTAGGTTATAGCATTTGATATTAACCAGTCGCTTTTTGGGGAAGAAGTATATCTGGAAACTGGGCTAATCTCAATAAGGCCTATAGTTTATCAACAGGGAAAGTCAGATGGTGGCTTTCGTAAAGACTATATAGTGCCAACGGCAATTAGTTGCCAATAAGTGCACCCCAGGCTCCCATGCGCCGTTCTTTTTTTTTTTTATTCTTTTTTTTTTTTGGAACCTGGCTTGGGCTTTATGCACATTGCACACGTGTGGTGCGATAGAGCAAGCGGACTGTGTGGGGGGAAGGTAGCCTGGGGAAAATCCAGGACCCTTCGGCGCCAGACTTGACTTGTACTACTGGAATACTCCTACTGAGTTTTCGCTTCCAGTGAGATTGGTTGAGACGGACTCAACCGAATCTGAGTGGAGTCCATGCGCCGTGGCAAAATATACGCGAGGAAGAAGATTTGCCCTTGATAAGAACCCGTTGATAAAAAAATATCACGTGTTTAAGCCTCCAGGCCCACGCCTTTCACCACACCGACAATTTCACAATTCCCGACATAATATGTGAATATTGTAAATTTCTGACGCTGAAGATGTCTATTGCTTACTTTGACCGCTTACCATCGGCTGGGATATATGCATGTTTGCCACTAAGGGCGTTATCACACTTGAGCGATTTGCCTGCGTTTTCTATACAAAACTCGTACGCGGCGAACTCGCTGCGTATTCGCCTCCATACAACACTCGCTCGCAAAACGCAAGTGTGATATCAGCCTAACACCCGATGGTAAGTGGTGTATATAACCAACGGACACCTATAATTACAAGTAATTTACAAATGTCGGGAATCGTGACTGTTAATTACTACTAGTTAGTTACAAACGGATAAACTCACGTGTAATTATATCGCACTGGCGACATTGTCACATTGACACGTGAGTTTATCCGTTTGTAACTAAGTAGTACAAACATGGCTTACAACATTTTAAATTATATTAATCGTGACAGTTGTCGGGGTCTGTGAAATAGGGGCCTGTTTGTTTATTTTAAGTAAAAAAGTACATATTAGTAATGTAACCATGAATGTCCATAAATGCTGAGCATGTATATAAAAATAAAACGTTATAAACGGCAGTCGCATTCGTAAAACTAGTGCCTACGCTAATTTATGGGATTACTCGCCAGGCGGACTCCAGGCTCCCATGAGCCCTGGCAAAATGTAGGGACAACGCGACGAAACCTTACTTTAGGTACATAAACAGAACAGGTAACATTTTTGCCATTTTATCGTTTATCGCGCTATACATACTTGTTAAATGATAAAATCCCGACGATATCGTATACGTTTCTAGTTTGCCCGTTGTGCTTCTACCATGTCGAATGATCTAGCGACGCGTCGAAACTTGATACGCGCTCGCGCATTCCATATACGGTTGTAATGGCGCCGCCGACCAATCAGAGGCCGGCCCGCCCAGTCCGTTGGTTGATGATTGTGTATGTATAGTTAGCAATATTTCTATTGCGCTGCAATCATACCATACAGAGATTTATTTGAGATTTTTGTCTTATCTGTTCTCAAAATTTATGGACTTTCTAAAAAAAGAGGTTGCGCTATAGGTATGATTATGTACACACGGCATTAGTAGCGTATGAAACAGCGCACTATTTACAAGTATTTTCTATAAAAAATCTCTTTTATTATTAGTGAGCTGCATGAAACGTAACAAATACAAAAGAGTCATTTTTCTCCTTTTGGCGTAGAAATGGTCCATCGGGTCCCAGCGCGCACAAACTTTTTACTGAAATTGCGAAGCGTCTGGTTGACGTAACTGGTGACCGAAGAGCTGACTTCCTCGCACAACGTATCAGCATTGCGATACAACAAGGAAATGCCGTCAGCATCCTTGGTACAATGCCTCAAGGGGCTTCTTTTAGATTTAATGTTAGTAGGTAAGTAGTTAAGTACCTACTCATAGTTATTATAATATTGTAAATTGTAATAATTAGCAAGTTAAATATAAACTCATCAAAAATTTTCTCGGCTAATCTCGGAACATGAGAACTTGAGGTGGCGTATATACCTAATGTCTTATAAAACCAATTCAACTCTAAATATCATCGACACGAGAAACTTCAATGGAGGAAATGAGGGAAGAACTTTTGCCCTCAGTGTCACATTTAATTTATTACGAAATAATTTCATTGGGAGTCATATAATTGCTTGATTGTCTGAAACTAAGGAAATAATACAGGCTGGTATTCTTTAACAAAAGTTCGTATTTAATACAGACAATGGATTTAACCCCATCTACTCCCGCAGGTAAGAGAGGTGAGCAGCAGCGTCTGTCGAAACCCAGTCTACAGATACTGCGATCGCCAACCCGCCTGCCAAGCGTAGCGACCATGGCAACTACCCCCCAAGATGATACAAGTAATATTTGGGGGAGGCCTATGTCCAGCATGATGGTGATAGACAATGGAAAAGAAAACATATCTTCTAATGTTCTCCTAATTAATAACATTCTCTTAACACGTGTACGGACACTGAGTGATGTTATGTAGTAGGCCAAAGGAAACAAGCGACTACGCCACGTCTGTCGACGTACTGTCAGTGAACGTGTTAAGCAATTCAGCGGCGCAAAATCTACACTAATATTATAAAGGCGATAGTATGTGAGTGTTTGAGTGTGTATGTACCTCTTCACGTCTAAACGTCTGGAGCGATTTTAATAAAATTTGGTATGGAGTTAGCTGACACCCTGGATTAACACATAGGCTACGTTTTTCCCCTAATAAACCGTGGGCAACACCGCGGGGCACAGCTAGTTAGTTCTAAATATGTACATTTTGAGGTTCAAAGACTGCATTAAACTTTTTGTTCAGTGCCTGCAGAGTTCGTTAAAAAAATTACAATGTAGTTTATACGTTGCCCCTTACAATTTAAAACCGTGTTTTCTAGCACTTTAAATACAAATACGATAACTTTGTGTCTACTTACTGGTATTTGGATCGTTAATGTTTATATACTTGGAGTGACGTCCGTAGAAAAGAACTTTTTTTAAATGAGTATATTTTCAACATTCTAAAGTTGTGGTTCACGTTTTGCAAGTCAAATGTTGCTCGACATATCTCACTCTGTAACGAACAAAAATAAATAAAAACTGTTAACAATTGACCACGGGAGAGTTTTTGACTACATACATACATACATTTCAGCCATAAATCGTCCACTGCTGGACATAAGCCTCCCCCAAATATGACTTGTATCATCTTGAGGGGTAGTTGCCATAGTCGCCACGCTTGGCAGGCGGGTTGGCGACCGCAGTAGCTGTAGAATAGGTTGCGACGGACGCTGCTGCCCATCCGTCGGTTTTTTCTCTCTGTCGCCTCTTACAACACCCGCGGGAGGAGATGGGGTGGTGCTGTTCTAGTCAGCCGGCACCACACGGCCAGAATTTTTGATAGTATGTAATTTAATAGTAAAACCCAAATGACGCTTCCTTTTTCCGCACAAACACTAAACACAATACAAATAGTTGAGTCCAACTATCGATCAAAGTAGAATAAACACTGGCTCAATAATTCATCAGTCGCCTACGCGAAGAATACGCTAGAATAATCATGCTGCCCGTTGTGTGACCGTACTTAAGTCGCTTAAGTCTGTTTAACGATTTAACAAGAATCCTCGTGCTCAGAATGGGATTCGCCATGTAACTTCGAAGCGTGTCACTATCATATCAGTAGAAGGAAGTCCACTGCTGGACATTAACGCATTCACTGCCACCGACGCACTTGTGCGTTGATTTCCATGCATTTTTGGAGGGGGTGGCAGCGAATGTGTTAACGGGGTGGCCTATGCCCAGTAGGACAAAGTGACCCACAATGACCGATTTTGCGTCATCCACTGGATTCCCTCTTGGCTTTGCTCTTGTTTAACAAATAATGTTATAAACTAAGTGTAAAATATAAGGCGCCGAGCTTTTCGCGCTACTCGATTCAATCTAATCATAGAGGCTCAGGTAAGAATGAGTGATCTTTTTGCGAATGTAGGAATTTTCGTTTCTATTATTAAACGAATGATATTTTTAGAAAATAAGCAGTTTTGTTATTATTTAAAAACTTATGACTTTCTAAGTTATCTGTTAAGTATTTATAACGTATTAAGAGAAGCTTATCTTTTTTAGAGATCACTCTTTATGCAATTTACTATAATATTTATTATAACGCATAATTCAAGTAATCGTGTTTCTGAATCGTATGAGTTATTTAGTTAATCCTTAAATATGTATTAACTTATTACTAGTTATGACGCACATACACTAAGACTAAGGATTAACTATGATCGATCCTCAGCAATGAGGGAGCGATGGAGAAGAAGAAGGATTAACTATACAAAAAAGGTATCTAACAAACGAAATTCTGAGCCTTGAGTGTAAATTTTTAACGTAACAAAACGTCACCATCGCGTTAGAGCTATGCCTATAAATAACATTATCACTTACGCGTTCGAGACGTTTTTTTACGTCAAACTTAGACTAGAGCCTCTGCTGTAATTTCTTCGACGCAGCCTTAACTATAGCATAAAGTAATGTGTCCCTGATGTTGCTACGCCCTTGTATACAACTGACTGATATGTAAATCCACCTATGTAAGCACCCCATTTATTCCCACCATTTACCCTCGTATACTGTGCCTTGCCGTGTGATGCCGGCTGACTAGAATAGCACCACCCCATCTCCTCCCGCGGGTGTCGTAAGAGGCAACAAAGGGAAAAATCTTACGGACGGGCAGCAACGTCGAAACCCAATCTACAGCTACTGCGGTCGCCAAGCCGCCTGCGACTATGGCAACTACCCCCAAGATGATACAAGTCATATTTGTGGGAGGCCTATGTCCAGCAGTGGACTGCATACGGCTGAAATGATGATGATGATGACCCTAGTATACAATAGTAGTATTTGATCTTCACCAGGTCATTGATCCACCATAAGGTCCACGCCTTTTGGTACGTGGTCACCATTCGAGAACCTTCACGTCCCAGCGGCCAAGCGAAGCGTATAGAGAGTGATAATGTTGTCGCTAGGGCGTATTACTGTTTATTTATTTTTTATTTGTGATGAAATTGGGTTAAACGCATGATTTCAATTTGAGTTTTTAGCTTATTAAATAATCTGTGTACTTGTATTGAAGTACTTTATATTTATAACCTAGTAGGAAAAAAACCGGTACAAAAAAAAATCCTTTAAAGTCTTTATTAAGCTGTATTTTCATAAGTTTTCCCACTTGGTTTATTTCCGAAAATATTCATTTTATCAAAAAAAATTGAAGGAATTCACTATTCTTTTTCAAATACCTATCTAACAATTTCTCACTCTTTAAGGTTCAGCGTAGCTGCTGAGAAGCTGTAGAGCTTTCTTGGACTAGCGGTCATTGAGTATAGCCGGGGGCCGACAGACAGACAGACAGACAGACAGACAGACAGACAAACATGACGAAACGATAAGGATAGTTGGCTACGGAACCCTATAGAAAACTGCATAAAGTTGTAAAGTTCCAATGCCACTCCTGGATCAGAAGTCTCAAAATTTGTCGAACCCAAAAAGTGCAAAAATTAGTTTTTTTAAATACAACGACGGTGGCAAACAAGCATACGGCCGGCCTGATTGTAAGCAGCTACCGTAGCCTATGGAAGCCTGCAACTCCAGCGGATTCACATGCGAGCTCTGGAAACCTTACTCACCATCAGTTGATTACGGTTAAGACAAAAAACAAATTCTAATAATACTATAAATACTCGTAATTGAATGTAATGAAAAGTCAGAATTATTAGAACATATTAAAATATTCCCTTTACTCTGTGAGTAGAAAATCAAATGTTGCTAATTTTACAAATGGCCTCAACCATAATAGCTTCATCAAAGTAAATGCAACAATTTGCACCAATCATCATATACTCGTATTGCAAATATTATTTACGGAGTCGGGGTAATTACCGTGATTTCGCAACGGACACCTTCTAACACTGCGTGTTTAAAAGAGACAGATACCGTTATTTTCACACTGTCACCTCATAAGCCTAGCCACCCTATCCGTGTAGGACAGAATTATAGATGACAGACTGCCGCTTCAAAGACACTTAAACTAGTAAAACTCGACATCGTTTTAATATTCAAATAGACAAGAAAATATGTACACTTCGTGATTGCCTTTGTGTCAGGTGTAAGTATTAGTGGGGTTGTAAAAACGTCATAGACAGCAATTATATGATTTTCCTACTGTTCTGTTTACATACTTTTATTTAACAACAACTAAATATCGATAAAAACAATTAATCATTACAACTTATAATAAAATTCAACATAAATCTAAAAACCGGCCAAGAGCGTGTCAAGCCACGCTCAGTGTAGGGTTCCGTAGTTTTTCGTCCGTCACAGTAAGTGTTCCCAATTAACAGTTAAAAATGGGCTATTTGATACATTGTTGTTGACATATTAATATTAAGTACAGAACCCTAATAACGGGCGCACAAAGGACGCTGACAACTAAAGAAAGAGTTATAGATTCCAACTATACATGGAAAATTCGAAAAAATGTTGTCAATTTCAGTCCCACCACGAGTAGTAAGAAGGGGTGTAACATGGAGTGATAACCAGCCAGCGTCATTTGAAGTCAGTCAGTCAGTTTCAACCTAATGTATGGGCATGTATGCTCTGACCCCATTATTCAGAAAGAATCTTAAAATCGCCATGTAGGGTATGAGCGTTCCACCTACAGCAACATCTATCGGCAAATTAAGGAAACTATGCGCGCGAGCTTAAAGTACAGAGGCTCTAGTGTAAGTTCCTTATGACATAAAAAATGTTTCGAATCGTGATACTGATATAATATGGGTAACTAACGCGATGGTGACGTTTCGTTACGTTAAAACATACACTCGGGGCTCAGATGTAGTGAATAATCCTTTCCTATCGTATTTTCTCGGAAATGTTCGTATTTGTCACTCACACTCAGTACCCATCTGAAGTAGCAAGACAACGGAGGGGACGGTCGCATTGGGTGATGAAGTAGTAGTGCAGATTCTTATTTACGGTTAAAACTAAACGCGAAATTATATATAAAACGGCGGCGCTACCGCGAACAACGATATTCGTAAATTTTGGACGATTGTCTCTGTCACTCTTAACGCCTTAATTGGAGTAAAAGAGAAATGCTCGACATATACGTACTTCGATCTTCGCGGTACCGGGCCTGAAGTGAGGAAGTGTGTCTTGTCATTCAATAGAGATTTTGACAGCCATATGTTAGGGAATAAGGGATAATTTATTACCAATTTGTAAGAAACTATCGCCTTAATGACTTTAGTGCTGGAATAATATAAAGTACCTATTTTGCTCGCAAAAACGCCTAAGACATATATGCAATCCTGAGGCGCTTCCGTCTTTCTCGAGTGAAAACAGAGACCATTTTACCAAAAACGCGTAAGATGTATGTAATCCTGTGGCGCTTACAGTTTTTTCGAGTTGATAAGTTTGTATGGGGGAACAATATTTTCGTTTTTTAGTATATTACTCGATCTTTTTTCATACTTTCTCACCGTTTAAACCTTCCCTGAGCTACTACAAATATCTCAAGACCAAAATTAGCCAAATCGGTAAAGCCGTTCTCAAGATATAGCGTGACCAAGAGAAATAGGGGTTCATTTTAATATATATTATTTTTTTCAAAAACTATTGAACCTATCAAGATCAAAATAATTTTCCTAGAAAGTTTATGTAAAGTTCTACTTTTGAGATTTTTTTCATATTTTTGAAACTTGTGGTTCAAAAGTTAGAGGGGGGGGGGGACGCACTTTTTAGGGTTCCGTATTTTTACTTCTGGAGCGATTATTTCCGAAAATATTGACAATATCAAAAAATGATGTGAGTAAACCCCTATTAATTTTTAAATACCTATCCAACAATATATCACACCTTAGGATTAAAATGCAGAAAAAAATCACTCCCCACTTTACGTATAGGGGGGGTACCCTAAGAAAACATTTTTTACCACTTTTTAGTTTTGCACTTTGTCGGCGTGATTGATATACATATTACTACCAAATTTCAGCTTTGTAGTGCTAACGGTCACTGAGATTATCCGCGGACGGACGGACGGACAGACATGGCGAAACTATAAGGGTTCCTACTTGACTACGGAACCCTAAAAAGGCCCCTGCGGCATGGCACCGAAGACACTGTCAGCATTTCCGAGGACCGGTCTGGCCTAGTGGGTAGTGACCCTGCTTATGAAGCCGATGGTTCTGGCTTCGAATCCCAGTCGGGGCATATATTTGTGTGGTGAGCAACGGATATTTGCTCCATGAGTCATGGGTGTTTTCTATGTATTTAAGTATTTATATGTATCGACGTATTATAAATGTCTTCGTCTAATACTTTACATAAGCCTTACTGAACTTACCGTAGGAATAGGTCGATTTGTGTGAGATTAGATATTTAAATCGAAAGAAAAATAGAAAAATTTTGACTCGCAGCGGGACTCGAACTCACAACCACTGGATCACTAGCCCAGTGCATTACCAATTGTGCTATACGAGTACCGCTTAGACTTGTCAAATTTTACTATTTACCCCTCGTCGTATACGTCATCATGGGTGACGTGTAGATGTTTCTGCATAATAAAATAGAATTTACGTAAGTTTATTATTTATTTATTTCTTCGCTGAATCGTGAGGCCGATCAGCTGAGCGAGGTAGCTGCCAGCTCTTCATCTTCTGTGGCATCTCTGAGTCTCTTTAAAAGGTCCTTAAAGAGACTCAGAACGTCAGGGCCCTAAGGATCGAGGGTCTCAACGCCGAATGGGACAAAATTTTATTCTGCGTCGAAACCACTGCGTTTCCCGACCTTGGCCTTTTCAGCCGCCGCTGCTGCTGCCGCTGCTCTCAAAAAGGTTCGAAGGTGTGGCTGGACTAGTGTGTCTACACAGGTTGCGTCCCATTAGACAGGTTAAGTTATATTTTGGAGCACTAATATTTTGGAAGGTTGTACTATAGATTATTTTATTTTATACAAGTCTGACCAGCGACTGGTGGTAAGTGTCGACGAGGTTGAGGGTGTAACACGCTGGTTCAGTAACAGTCTATTCACTTTTGCCTTCAACTTGTACCTAGGTAGTACCTAATTTACATTTTCCTTGGTACCTAAACCTGTGGGGTTAAATCATAGTCTGCCCGTATTGTTGTTCTGCACTTTTCTCGACAGCATTATCGTGATGCATTGCTGCTGCAAGCATTGCGACACTACATTTTGTGTACATGTAACCTAATAATTTGGACACAAAAATTAACATTACTGAATGTTTGTATAATTTTAACTATAGATAAATTAGCGAGAGCGTGGAACTGCATTTGTAGTGGTTGTAAGGGAAAAAAGAAATTTCAAATATAGAATAACCTATACCCATACCATACTACAGATGCAATTCCATGCTTTCGCTAAGTTATCTATACAACAATTATTACTCTTAGGGTATTCTAATATACGTAATCATAACAAAGATTTTAGGTAATCTTATCCTGATCCTAGGTATATCCTGAAAAAAATAGGACAAGTAAAAATAGTGTAACCTTTGGAAAATAACTCTATTTGGGTACAAAGATCATTATCTCGAAAAAAATAGACGAATAAAAACTGTTAAACCATTTAAAAATAGCGTTGTCTATATGTTTTAAGGGATAATTGGGATATTCAGCTGGTAAAAGGACGACGAAATCCATAGGAGGAATTTCAAAGAAACTTGCACCTTAAGTTAAAGACTTTAGGTTTTGTTTTCCTTTGACTTGAAAGGGGCTTAATTGATTGCGTGTGGGCGATACTTACTACAACTCTTACAAGCCGAGTATTATGTTACTTGTTGAGGCTACTGGTGCTGCCACTTATTTATTTAATAAAACTCCCATTGAATACAAGATAATTCCTGTGCAGACTCTCCAAAATGAATCCTGTAAAACACAGGAAAACTAGCAACCCTGCTACGGTGCGCAGGGCTCTGTATCCTTACACTCATCAAGTCAGGATCACCAATGAGTCTCTGAGCTCGGTGCTCTATTAAATCCAAAGCGGCCAGCTGATACTTCGGTGCTACCGCGAAAAACGATGTTTGTAAATTTCGGACGATTGTCTCTGTCACTCTCATGATACTTTAATTGGAGTAAAAGTGAAAGATACCCGAAATATACGAACTTCGATGTTCGCGGTACCGCTCCTTGGCAGATCCATCTCAAAGGTGGCAACAGTACTCCATACACGATCGAACCTGAGCTTGTTAAAGTGTTAAATAGAAGTTTTCGCCCTGAGTAGTTCCAACAACTCGCGCAGCTACATAGAAAATGTATATTGATGTCATATTTTCTCAGTCTTTCACGGTACCACTAGGCTAATGTCATTCTCGAAATGTCGTAACGACTTTTCAAACGTGTATATATACAAGGTGTAGAAATTGTAAAAGTTTAAATTACTGTTTGGACATTTATGAAGTAAATTACACTATCCGTGATCTATCTATCAAAAACAGTGATCGGCTTTTGGATTCTCCCTCGCGGGATATTATGTTGAAAAGTTAATATAGATACGAGTTTCCTGGGGTACCGAAAAAATCGTTCAAAAATAAAACAATTTAAATTGTCTATCTATAAGGGATTTTTTACTTACTCGTCGAACTTTTATAGAAACGGTACAAAATATGCCGCTATGGTGGCAGCGAATGCGCTGCCAGTGTGAACACTTGTGCTCATTTGTTCAATTTGGACAAAAAAACGGCGAGTCACATGTCTATCAGCTACTTAGATGTTTTAAAGTGTAATAAAATAAACACATTGTATTTTATTTTCTAACAACATAAAGCCCGGATTCCCGGGGCATATCCATACTAAACTAATAATTGAGTTCGTTCACCCCATGCCGAATCCAAAAAACCTATCACTGATCATAAAACATTAACTTCTAGCAACTATCTACAGCTGTTAAGGAAGTTAAGGAATGCAGATCTCTATAGCAATGACCTGAAGAGGGTCGTGCGCCGGCGCCATCTTTGTCGATGCCGCCGAGTGCCTCAAGTGGTCAAGTGCGCATTACGTTTATGATCTACTCAGATTCACTGGCTTTCTAGTGGTTTGTGCTTCGCTGAGACGCGTATTGTACTGACTGCCAAGGTTCATAAAAAAATGATAAAAAACTGTTATTGTAAATGGCGGTACTAATAGAGATTACTATACATAAATATGCGCATATATCTATATACTATATTAAATAAACCATCACGGCCATATTTCTAGTCACGTTAAGTAATAACCAGGGAGCAAGGGTCTGCCGTTAAAGCAAACAAAAAAAAAGTAACACTACTTATTCATACTTATATTACGACAATTTTGCTTCTCACTAAAACTCATTGATCAAAAGGGCACGGGCACGATAAAAAAGGGCACCTTAGAAAAATAAAATTAGATTATATAGACACAATCCACTTCAGTAGCAGTCGTATTGTGTGCCACTGAGCTCAGTGCCATCCAATCGCATGATACTGAGCTCAGTGGTACACTATACAGACAGCTAATCAAATGTGAGATATTTATTTATTTATCGGTTATTGTCGCTTAACTTTTTTCATAGGTTAACTGCCGGTGTGTAATGTAAAGTACGAAACCTACTAATGGAATGGAGACTCTGTATTGCTGAAATAGCAACAGGTTATGAACAAAGGTTTAAAAGGAATTTCCTCCCGCGAACGCTCAGGCTGTGGAATGAACTCCCTGCCCAGGTTTTCTCTAGGGCATAGATTCCCAAACTTTTTTGAGCTAGCGCCCACTTACGTATCACCAAAAAAAAACAGCGCCCACTATAACAAAATATTAGCTCTAAAGTGAGGTACATATATTATTTCGTCACTTAAAAAAAAACATATATTCTTCATAACAGAGACGTCTTAATCATTTACGAATTACCTAACGCAGAGAGAGAGGTGGCGGCGCGTTAATTTTTATCTTAAGCAAGACGGAGCCAATATGGCTTCGCTATCGCCCCCTGGAAGACTTCAGCGCCCACTGGGGGGCGATATGGAGCCCTTTGGAAAACTATGCTCTAGGGACTACAGTATGAGGTTCTTCAATAAAGGGTAGGCGATGCGCATGTGAATCCACTGGAGTTGCAGGCGTCCATAGCCTACGGAAATTGCTTACCATCAGGCGGACCGTATGTTTATTTGCCACCGTTGATGTATTTAAAAAAAAGTATAAAATTCGTGGCCCGGTAACGCCACGGGTTGTAAATTTTCGCTAACGCCTATAAAATCAATCTTCGCATAAAGGCAGCCATGCATGTCGTGAAAAGGCTGCATGGGTCAGTGCGTGTTCTCACTGCACGTGAGCAGGCCACGCCTGAGCACGTGCGAGCTAACCCCGTATATTGCATTATAATATACCGTAGGACGATCAAGTTTGTTGTGGGCTTTAAGTTTGATTCATTGTTCCAAAACAATGAGGTACGCTGAAGGTTTTCAGATATTGTAATTTAGAATGTCATTGCTGAACTGCTGGCAGACTTGTAATTTGTTTAATTTATTAATGTATTTTGGACTCGGGTAGGTGATTATTCGGGCGTTTGAACCGTTCTTATTACTCTGTCCAGATTTCATTTCGTGATCACACAGTTTGGTGTTATTTTTGGTTTCATGGTAGACAGCTGGGCTGGCTAAAGGACAACCAAAACCTACTTAATACAATGCAGGCACTTCTACATAAATCTGAACAGACGCCCGAAGTAACACCGGGTATGTCCTTCTACGTCCAACAATTCCCTTGTCTGTCCCCAATTGCCCTTCCTGGGTAAGATACATATAAATACTTAAATACATAGAAAACACCCATGACTCAAGAACAAATATCTGTACACATCACATAAATAAATGCCCTGACTGGAATTTGAACCCAGGACCATCGGCTTCATAGGCCGGGTCACTACCCACTAGGCCAGACCGGTCGTCTGAACTGAACAATTAAGTCATGTCAAACGCATTATGAACACCTCAGTCGCTTAGTTACTTCTGCTGCTGACGGTACAGGACATCGAGTTACCAACATAACCATAAAATCTACAATATAGAAAATAAAAAATAAATTCAAGCTCACAAATAAATCGTTTCATATTGTCAGAGTAAACATGCTTTGTGATTCTTATACTATTTACCACGTGTCAAATTTCAAGTCGTTAAGAACGCATTTATGAAAGTAAAAAGTGAATAATATTTTGTAAGTTAGATAGATAGATATTATTAAATATGAACGGGACTTAACCGCGTATGTTAACTTTAAAATTTACCTCCGACGTTTCGAAGACGACGTTGTCCTCGTGGTCTCGGATTAAGACTGGCTGAAGTTCACATCAACATCTTCTAGCCGCGCGAGTTTTTCGAACTACACGCACTTGATCTTGTTTATCAACTTGAACTCACTACACTGAGTGTAGTGTGTCGACCGAGTGACATCCCTAGTGCGCAAAACGTTCAAGTTGATAAACAAGATCAAGTGCGGGTAGTTCGAAACACTCGCGCGGCTAGAAGATGTTGATGTGAACTTCAGCCAGTCTTAATCCGAGACCACGAGGACAACGTCGTCTTCGAAACGTCGGAGGTAAATTTTAAAGTTAATATACGCGGTTAAGTCCCGTTCATGTTTAATAATGCGTACAAACCGTGAAAGTTTAAATCAGTATTTAGATAGATAGATAGTTTAAATAAAAATGGCTTCCATCAATTCTGATGATTTCGCCAGTGTAGAAGTAATTGGAGCAAGTCAATCGAATAAATAACAAGTTTGCTCTTAGAGCATGCCAGTGTACGGTAGGCCTTGCGATCTGAAAAGTGGGAGCTGGACTTTGCACAAAGCCACGAGGCGGCCGTGGCCCCGGGATTGGCCGTGGTGGCCAAATAATGGTGAAATGCGTTTTGAAATCAATTCTTCATTAGCTGCACAATTCTGCGCTAGATCACTGCATAATACGATATCAATAATACACATTAAACTACGTTTGAACAAAAAAACAAAAAATATATTTTCAAGACGACTTCGCCATTTTGAGGTTCAACTGTCAATCATTTTGTAAGTTAACTTATCAGGCCGCAAATAGCGAGCGTGTCTTGACACGTTTACTGACAGTACGTCGACAGACGTGGCGTTTGTTTCCTTTGGCTTGTGACACATGGCTAGACCCCGGACTCTTGTCGCTATGACGTTACAATAGGGTAACTTGAAGAGTAAATGGAACAGTATTCTTTTTTGGTGTATTACTGCGAAACTTCCTATAAATCGATTGTCAGTTTTGTAAATTATCTATGTTGCTCTTTCGTTAATTGTCACATTTCTATTGTGATTGATTAAAGTTTATTCGGTTAATAACCGTATTTTTTTCTGGTGCTATTAATATATTTTTATCTTATCTTATTTTATGTCTATGTATTATTTTTTACACCGTTCAATTTACTCTCCATGTTACCCTATTATGACGTCATGGCGAGAAGAATCCCGGGTCTACGTGACGTCATCCGTTTTAATATTTTGCATCCTTATTGTATGTATTGAGTATAACATGGGCCGTATCCAAGATACCAATCAAGTAGAAATGCAATTTAAATTAAAAATAATGTATGTAAACTACCACGTTACTTGTCATTTCATTATTTTTCTATTCGATTTTCTTTTTTACAATCGATGTTCAGTCGCCATCAGATATATCGGAGCTGTGGACCTCCACACAACAAATATCAGAACTATGCCTCTATTGTCAAGGCGATTAAATGCATGTTCAGATATTTGTGACCACCTCCATAGCTCCGATATATCTGAAGGCGACTATTCGTTACGGCCCGGCCCCAGTAAATAATAAAATCAACCCATACGATCCTTCAATCCAAACATACACGAACAATTATTAATTCTTTAACTTCTGACAACTTCTATAAATTTCATAATTACGTCATTAAGGTCGAAAATCGAACTAAAATTATCTTTCAATCAAATCTAAAACTCCCGTGTACTAAGGAAAGTTGGTAACTAATTTAGTTAGAGAGAGACTTCCGTTCTGAGGTAGATGCCGCGATGCGGGCCCCAGGCGACGCGTGCCGATCAGCTGGTGAGTTCAAGGCCTGCCGGGTCGCGGGCGGGGTGGCGTGGGCGCGTTGCCATGGCGCCGCCTACAGGTAATCAAGCTCAAAAATATCTACACAACCACATCCCCAAAACATCTATACACGCACCTTATACTCTCAATATTAAGGTACATGTATACATGTTTTGCAACGTTAGCCGTTTCGATAATTTTGAGCTTGAATGTACTTTGTCAATTACGAGGCAGAAATGTATTGAAAGTTTAAAGTAGGAGTTTTAGGGTTGTTTTACGTTTTTTTTAGTTCTTGTCACAAGTAGGTAGCTAATAGGACTGTTATCTTTATAAAAAGGGTAATATCATAAAATAATCCTGTTTTTTTTTTTGCATAGAGATTCAGCAAAATAGATTTTTGTTTAAAAATAGTTTAGAGATTAAATCAATTATTTTCCTTTGTTAGCTTGAGCTTAAGATAGGCGGGATTACGTATTTATGTTTATCTTGGAATTCTATTATTTTTTTATTGTATTAAAAGTTGTTATAAATCCCTTATTCACTGCTGGGTAAAAGGGTTTTGCGCCGCTAACGATTTAGTATGAAAAATATAGTAACAACCCAGTTTTGTATTCCATAGTTTTGTATTAAAAAAACAACATATGTACAGTTAGCCGCAGAAAATGCTAAACTGGTCAGGTGTGCATAATGATATTGACACGCTCTTTTTCTCTTAACAATAAATAAATAAATATTTTGGGACAATCTTACACAAATCGACCTAGCCCTACGATAAGTTCAGTAAGGCTTGTGTTGTAGGTACTAGACGACGATATATATAATAGATACATACCTACATATTAATACTTAAATACATAGAAAATAGCCATGACTCAGGCACATGAATCTGTGCTCATCACATAAATAAATGCCCCGACTGGGAATCGAACCCAGGACCATCGGCTTTATAGGCAGGGTCACACCAGACCGGTCGTCAAACAATAAAGTCTTGTCAAACTAATTTTGAATACTTCACTCGCTTAGCACCTTTAGCTGCTGACCGTACGTACGTCATCACCTTGATTTATTTATTAAGTGTTCAATTAGAAGCTTGAAAATACATTTACAATTCATTCATCCATTTATTATAAAAAAATATCCATTCATTCACCATCTGTCGAACTCCATTTTAAGCGGACACGTGCACCGCGGACCTGTTATTAGAGTAATATTTCATCAAACTGTTTAATGAAGAAAATGTACTTTACTGTATTGGGTTTAAGATTCACTCTCGCTTAACAGGAATGAAGGAGGAAAACGTGCCGATAGAAAGAGGAAGCATGGAAATATTTGTCTCTTTCTAAAAGTTGCCTTATTGAGAAATACATTTATTTTGGTAGCAGATTTGCGTAAGATTCGCAATAAATAATATGATTACGTATTTTTATATTAAGCAGAAACGTCTGCTAGCATATCAAATATATTTAAGTCGAAAGAAAAAAAAAAAAAAAAAAACAAGGGGTTGTGGGGTCGAGTCCCGCTGCGAGTCAAATTTTTCTATTTTTCTTTCGACTTAAATATGATTACGTATATTTTGTATTACAATATTATACTTACTAAATCATATTAATAACATATATGTTATCATAATTTATTTATAAGTGATTATTTATATGATTGAGTTGGTATCGTTTATATGATTAAACTGACCTAGCTTTGATGGCAATTGTATAATTATAGCTATTATGATACCATCAGATTAAAAAGAGACCAAAAAGCTTCAGCACTCTCAAAAAGCAAAGTGAGCAACTAACTTATTTTTTTTTTTTTTTAAATAAGCAGTGTTAGTAAGGAGTTAGTTAGTTACTTAAACCGTCGAGACCCAGGGTCCGTGGGGCCATGGCGCTCGGAGTCTCTCCAATGACATTTCAAAGAGACTCAGAGATACCACAGGATACCGAAGAGCTAGCATTCACAGCCACCAAGGCACATGTGCGTTCATTTCCGTACATTTTGGAGGGGGTGGCAGCGAATGTGTTAACGTATCAGCCGCGAGAATGCGTCTTCCATATCAAGCCGCAGGGGTCTTTTTAAGTTAATTATTAGTTTTGGTTGAATTCTATTGTTAGTTTTAATTATTATTTGTCTAGGTATTAGGTTTTTTCGAATAAAGGTGTTCAATATAAATATATAACAAAGAATAACCTCGCAAATACTTTCATTTAGTTTATCTTTCATCTAAATCAACATAAGTATTGTATACTAAGAAATCACCAATCTATATATACACGTACCAAACGGATAAATAATAATATATTTGCTATTCAATATCAACGCGAAGACCACTTATCCTATCGAACGATGTGTTATCCGTAGATTTCATGTTCTGTCAGAATGTATTGAATTGTACGATTTTATTAGATGCCAGTAAATTTTGTTTCTGTATGTCGACGACTAATTCTTAGTAATTCAATTTAATATTCAGTGCATCTCACTCGCACATATTTATCTTCGCGTTAGGCAAATTAACACAGTATGTGATAATACGAATGAATTGCCTATTGTTTGGACAGGGATATTCCCACTTGGCAAAAAACCTAGAAGATGATACAGTTTTTACGCTATTTTTAACCGATTTAAAAGAGGAAGTTATTGTACAATAGTACAACGAGTAAATGATTAGACTAAATATTACCAAAAAAATATAGTGCTTTCTTCTACTCAGTGAAAAATCTAGATTACTAGAATACGTTACGTACAGACGTAACATACTTTTTTTAAATGTGTATAATGCGATAATGTTATGTATAGTATGGTGCTACATTACCGCACCAGTGCAAAAATTAGTACATTACGTAAATGTGTGAAAAATTAAAAGGGCCACATGTAGTGTAAAACGTACGATACATGTGCGAATAGGTAATTCATAACTAGTGTTAACTTGTGTTGTAATGTACTATTAATATAGTTTATATTAATAATTTAATTGCTAGAATAGTGAGTAAAAATATAACGACAATAATCTATCTATTCAAATGAATGTAATTCAAACATAGTACGAATACGACAAATTTTAATTCGAGAATTAGCACCCAGATCGTCTACAGACAAGATTATGCAAACCTTTGAAGTTTCACGTATAAAAGCAAATCAAAGAATTTTCTGTACAATTTCCGCTTTTAAAAAACGTTATCTTAAAATATATTAATATATTTTTCCAAGGTAAACTATAATATTTTACTTAAATAAATTATGTAAAAAATATACCAAGTACACAGGATAATAAACACTAAAAGTCCCTAGGGTAAAGGTGAATTTTAATGTTTACTTTAGAGGTTAAGGATCTCAATCTCTAAATTTCACAAAGCTCTATAAACAATAAACAGAACTCTAAAATTCACCGTTAACCTACTACGTCATAAAATGTTTTTCCCTGAGAAGATACCCCTACGAAAAGCGATAGACGTAGCATTTGGCCGGCACTGGCTACGAAGCCGTAGGCAGCTACGCGCTACGCCTCCTCAGTGCTACGCTACTCGAACCTTTTTAGACACCCTAGATTCGCGTTAATTATGAGATGTATTAAAACTATTTGAATAGGATCAAAATAAGTGACAGCTCAAATTATCTTGGAATGCAGGTAATTAAAAGACCATTTTTCATGTCTCTTTGACCTTTGGTTTATTCAAAGTGTAGTCTCGAAATCTATTCAAAATAAAAAATAAAATATCTGACTGACATTCCAGTTATTAAAGTAGTGCACGTTTGATTGAACGCAAATAACTTAATTTTCATCAACACGTGAAGCGAAAATAGAAACGCAGGTGCACCTGACGTGGGTGAGTCGTGACGCACGCGTGACGTCATCGCCTACCCTACCACGCTAAATTAAAAGGACGTAACTCCATACGAGTTAGTTAAGCCTACGTCATTTTATTACTAGAAAGTTTGGACGTGTACGCTGTCACACAATACTAAGAGGGCGTAACTCTATACCAGCTTTATTAATGCAAGGACGTTTTGCTTCTGGGAGGTTTTGTGGGAGGGTTGAGTGAAACCATATTTTAGGGTTGGCACCTTCGCAATATTAAGAGTGAAATGTTTGTGTTTCTGCGCCATCTAGTGCTGTGAATACGCAGTGTATATGTCATCCATTTCAATTTATCTAGCCTGATGAAAGTAACTAATTATAACTTCGACTAAGGACCAAGGAAGTACTCAACTAGAAACAAACAGAGATATCAAACTGTCTTTTTCGTTCATGCACGTAATATCTGACCAAAAAGAGAACGATTCTAGTTTATTCAATTTACTGTTACTGAGAAATGGAATTTTTGTGATTATATACAAGTACGTATAGGTTGTTCCACGAATTGAGGCGAACGGATTACGCACAGATATGAAGTAGGTACAGTTCGCATATTTCTCTTTTACTCCAATTAAGGCGTCATGAGAGTGACAGAGACAATTTTATGAAATTTACGAATATCATCGTTTTTCGCGGTAGCGCCGCTGTTTGCAAAAAGAGGAAATGAATATAATGAACGACTCAATGTAAAAAAAACACTTAAATGTAACCAGAGCCAGTTACTTCAGTCATTCTTGAAGAGGTTTAATGAAAAAACTTTTTGGTCTGTATTCACTAAATTCGCTGGTGAACTTGCTATCGGTATGAAAAAGAACTGTAATCTCAAAATTTCCCTATCATATATATATTTATATATTTATCACATTTAGATTTTAATAAGATGACCCGGGTATGTCCTTAAACTACGTCCAACAATGAGAGGTAGGGCATAGTGTTGACCATCACGCTTGAATCTGGGGCAGCCCAACTGGGGAAGTACCTCCTCCTTATAGAAGACCACAGTCATAATAGCACTGCCACCTTTCAGGTATGTAGTGTTGTGTTTCTGATGGTGAGTAA
Source organism: Grapholita molesta (assembly GCA_022674325.2). Taxonomy (NCBI): domain Eukaryota; kingdom Metazoa; phylum Arthropoda; class Insecta; order Lepidoptera; family Tortricidae; genus Grapholita; species Grapholita molesta. The sequence goes on from CP053125.2 coordinate 16,474,635, forward strand.
GGTTCACAGAACTCCAACCCCCCTTAAAGACCGGCAACGCGCTTGTGACTCCCCTGGTGTTGCGGGTGCCCATGGGCGACGGTAATTGCTTAACACCAGGCAATCCGTCTGCTCGTTTGCCGCCTATGTCATAAAAAAAAAGATGTGTAAGAAAACCTTTGACAGCTCGCTAATATTACTTAACCATTTGAACGCCAAAAAACCACTAAAGTGGTCGCGTGCTGTCGTGCCTGCCACGCCACCGACTTATATTGTGGCTATGGCGGACGCTGTCAAAGCGATTGTCCTGCTGATAGATAAGGTTTCTATTTGTTATTCACTAGTCGATACGTTGGCGTACATGACACATTTTGATGCTAGAGGAAATGCGTTCAAAAGGTTAAGCAGTACCTAAGGATTCCACATAAAGTCGTTGAGTTTTTTTTTTATACAAGACTGACCGTCGACGAGGTCGAAGGTGTAGCACGCTGTTTCAGTCTTGGCTTGAAGAGACCCAAATTATATCATTCCAGGAATACAGACGAAGGGAGCGAATTCCATTATTTAGCAGTCTGCATTAAGAAGGTAGAAGCGAATTGCTTCGAACGTTTAGTGCTATATTCCTGATATTACATTAATATTATAAAAACTACAACTACTTACGACAAAGAGAACCTGGTAATTAGATCATACTGCATTTTTTTTCTTACCAGATATCGCTATACGCTGTCAGTCTCTGTGAACTTAGCTTAGTGTAAGATAATAATGTATTATCACTTAATTACCAAGTATCAGCGATAAGGTTTGCCCTACAATCATCAATACAGTTCGATAAAACGCTTGTTACAAGCCCTTATTACAAGTTACCGTCGAAAGAAACGAATTATTTAACATAGTTACGATGTAAGAATGTCTAATAAGCATCACAAGAACGTATGCAGCCGATTTAAATACATAGTTAGACCTTAAGCAGCGGCAATACGGAGTATTTTGGAATGAAGCAAACGGACGCTATCCTATAATTAATTTGTCACGGGTTAATGTTTTATATGGGTGCAAAGTAACATGCTACGTATGGTGAAAAGGCTAAGTTAAAAATGTATTGTATCCGTATTCTGTTGTGTACGTTTATAAAGAAAGCATTTCAATGCATTTTCGTTTAAGTTCAAGATGTTAATGATCATGTGTGACTTTAAATCCGAATATTCACAGTCTTGCGCAGTCACCATCAGATATATAGATATACTGCGGAGGTAGTCACAAATATCGGAACAACGCCTCTATTGTTAAGGTGCTAAAGTGCAGATGTGACCTCCACAGCTCCAATATATTTGATGGCGACTGTACCGTTGAGTGTTTCGAAATTTATTTGTGAAATATTATTAGATTATTCCCAGACGCTTTTCCGTAAAAGTAACCAATGCAAGAAAATGTAGTTGTCCCCCTGAATTGGAAGGTCAAATAGTTGTGGCTGTCGAGTAAATTAAACTTCATAGTAATGACCACATACTCGTATTTATTTACTAGGTACTTAAGTCTCTTTAATGACATGTCAAAGGTCAGCATATCAGCCTCACGATTCAGCGAGTAAATGCTATCAGCGTCTTCATGCCATTTTTAAATTTATTTTTTAATTTTTTGTTTTTTGATATTTGATTACGGTCGGATAAACAAGACCCCACTGTGTGCGGCTTTCCGCATTGCTCCGCGGCGGAGACAGCCCTGTCATTTCTGGCCGGCGGGCGCACGTAGACGAATTTTATTTTTCTTCGCCGACCGTCATATGTTTTTAATTATTGTATTGCACAAGTCTTGCATGATATTGATCATTAGTAATCAGATAAGTAGGGCCCGGAATTTTGCGTGCGGTTTTGGAAAAGTCTAAGGGAGAGAACACTAACGTTTATCGATATATCGATAAATCGGTCGTGTACTCAGAGTCATTGAGATTAATTTATTTTTAATGAAATAATACTTGCATTATTGCAATCAAATACCTACTCGGGTTATCAATTATTTGTAGATAACATACCAGTCTAATATAAAATTATTTTATATTATCTACATACATTTCGTACATTTTCATCACTAATCATTGAAACAGCAAATGTATCATCGGAAAGTTTGAGTTATTATTTTTTTAAAACGCTAATAAAAAATCTAGGTTTATCGATACATCGATAAACGTTAGTATTCTCTCCCTTAGACTTTTCCAAAACCGCACGCAAAATTCCGGGCCCTACAGATAAGCCAAAAGCGAATTTACTGCTAACAAATTCACTTCATTTAATAAAAAGTTAACTTTTAAATCTACACTCGATGTTTAACTCGTATTAGTCAATGAAAATGTATTCCCCGAATTTATGTATGCGGACTGTTAAGGAATGGAACTCGCTCCCTTCGTCTGTATTCCCGGAAATATATAATTTGGGTATTTTTAAGGCAAGGGTGAATAGGCTGTTACTGAACCAGCGTGCTACACCTTCAACCTCGTCGACACTTACCATCAGGTGTGACTGAAGTCAAACGCTGGTCAGTCTTGTATAAAACAATATAAAACAACTTTAAGTTAGTTTGATGAAGTACTCGTATCTAAGTAAATAAATGTGTTTTGTAATTGACTACTTTTAGTGTACGGTCAACCAATTTGATTTCTAGGCCACTTCGAACCTTGTCACAGTGATGGTAAGAGGACATTTTTTGCGACTTTCATATATTCACTGTGACAAGGAACGAAGGGCCCATAAATCAAATTGGTTGACTGTACATCCAATTACCTTATGTATGTAATTATTTTTAAATCAATAAATTTTAAATACAACAACATTGTTATATACAATTAGTAATTGTTTATTTTATACATAGTTATTTTTAATGAAATACATATCCCAATGAATAAAAACAAAGTTTTATAAATGAAACGACATGTGTAGTGTATAACTAGTACTCGGATAGCAGAATTGGAATTACACTGGGCTAGTGATCCAGTGGTCGTGGGTTCGAGTCCCGTTTCGATTAATTTTTTTCTATTTTTTTTTCGATTTAAATATCGAAGATATTCGCTAGCAGACGTTTCTGCATAATAAAAAATAATGACATGTGTAAGCTTCTGCTGAATTTTTTTTTTCTTACCTAAGATGGCAGTTCTATACCCCTCGTTACTGCCAGTCAAGCCGTAAGGTAAAGTGCCCTTATGTTGTCGTCACAAAAAAATACATAAATGTAGACGACATTTGATTTCGTTCAACTTTGCAAAGTTTCTGCGGTTTCTCTTGGATTCATTAACTCAGTATCGTAATGTTGTTCTGCAATATTTATAAATATCACATTGTTACTCGAATTTATTTTTAACTTGATTTTTTTTAAGTAACTAAACTTTTCCTTAGGTACTGCTTTGATCACGTCAGAGGTTTCTCAACTGATTTAGCAAGTGGACTGAAAGTTGCTTAATAAATTTTCTCGGAAGTCATTGCACCACATATTTTGTTTAGATTTCAGAGTTCACTTATATTTGTAACTATTATATATTCAGCATTTTTTGAGGCACTGATAATTATCGTGTCAATCAATAATTCAATTTTAGATGCCTCATTTGGTCAACCAAAAACACTTAATTGCATAACTAGCTTTTTTCTTTGATTTCATGTGCGTAGAAATTGAGAAGTTTTCAAGTTATCAACGCCTAGGCCTTAATAATTAATTATAAAAAAATAACAGAATATTTGTTCTTCACTTCAAAGTTTCTTCTTCTGGGTTTTAAGTCTGTGCGTCTTTTAGGTTCTAGATAATACTTATCTATATATATAAGAATTCTGTGGTCCGTATAACCCAGACATCAAACCATCAAAGACAACAGTACTAGTCATCAAACTTTTTGATCAAGAAGTGTTTACCTATCAATTTTAGTTATCTATCAGAAAAGTGTTTAACACTTGCCTAATCCCACATTAATATCACTGCCTACAAATATTAGCCCATCTACCGCTGTTTAGAAATTTATATCCACCTCAATTATTCAAGGACTTTCAATAAATTATTTCTCTAGCATCCACGAGGCCACGTGACGTCAAACCTGATTTTCCGTATGGAACAAAATGTCATATGTATGCAAGATTTTGCTTTGCCTTAAGCCGTTTTTCTTTTATCCGTTAAAACACGTCAAGCCAAGATGCTTGACAGTTTAAACTGACAAATGAAGAAAGCACCTATCGAGTATTAATCTTAATTCCAAGTCAAGAAGAATCAAACTGAATACTGTAGATGATCTTTCTTATTAATAAACTAAGAAACCCTCTATTTTATCTATTTTAAAAACAAAGAATACAAAAGATATATCGCTGATATATTGCAGATTAACCCACTAAGCCACTTCTTTTAACTAGCTACCTAGTGAACTAGTATACATTGAGGAACCATTAATTATTACGGACGCCTTACCAAATTCAATACATCGTCGTACTCTTATGAGTACGACCCTTATCGACTTTATATATACATACTAGCTTTTCCTCGCGACTTCGTCGGCCAGCGTTTAACGTATGGTTGCGGGATAAAAATTATCCCATGTCATTTCTCGTAGTTCAAACTCGCTCCATACCAAATTTCATCCCAATTGGTTTAGGAACATTCCATGAAAGCGTTACGTAACCGACACCACATTTTTAATACCACCGAGAAGTAAATTTAGGAAGCTAATTATCAGCAATGCAATATAATAACTCGGCTTTAATATTGACGGTGTTTCTTAAAGGCTAACACGTTTTAATCTGGTAGCTGCCATAGCGTTACGTAAGCGACAAAAAGTTGATGTTCTCTTGAAATGCTCCTTTAGGGACTATGCATGAAGAGGTAACGGACAGACAGAGAGAGTTACTTTCGCATTTAATATATAATTATAATATTAGTAAAGTAATTAGTAATAGTAAATTAGTTTTTAGTAATACTAGTAACAAGTATTAGTATATCTTTTCCGTACACTGTGGTACAACAATGGTGCTCCGGATGATTGGGAGGTGTACGCGTAGCCGGATCGAGCCAAGGCGCAGAGGCCCTTTCGACAATTTATTGAAATGTAAAGGTTACACTAACCGGATGTTGGCCCCGCACCTGCTATAGCGTAAGGACTATTAGGTTTGAATGGAATCTAGAATGTTCTAAGCTATTGGGTGGAAACGATGGACTAGCTACTGGGCTATTGGATAAAAAACAGGACGCCTGCCTAATAAAATCGTATACTCGTAAATAGTTATTTGTGCAACAAGAGAGGAAAGTTGTTTTTTCTTGCGAGTGTTTATTTTGAGTCCCGAGTAAGCGAAAGATTCTATAATTGAATCACGAGCGTAGCGAGTGATTCTAGTGTTAGAATCTTGAGCGTAGCGAGGCACTCAAAAACACGAGATGTAAAATAACTTTACTCTAGTGTGACACATACAACTTTTCACCTCAGTAGTGAGAACATATTAAAGGTTAAATAAGTTGCCAAAAATGTCATTTTTAGTACAAGCTTTTATTGCCGACTGTACTTTTTTTCACAATCGTCATCTACTCTTCGGAAGGATTCTAATGAGCCTAAAACACCACGGGTTTATTTTGTGTATTTTAGGAGTTGCTTTTGCTACCTTCTGGCTCCAGCATCAGATCAGATCAGTGGCACCATAATATTGCATTGTAACCGAACTTACATAAGTGTGCTAAATTTCAGCTCAATCGGTTAAAGATGTCTGCTTCAAAATTGAGTTGCAAGATTCCATCCGGATAAATATACAAATACATACATCAAGTTAAATAAAATCTTGTAAAAAAATTAACATCAAGTTAACCGCATTCATTCAAGTGTTTTATCTGCAACTGCACTGGCTTCATTAATTAATATTTTGTTTAAATAATTTTCATTTTAAAATATATGTACATTTCAAAATTATAATATTTGATTAATTTGTGAGGGTCCAAACGTGGTAGTGGTGTTAAGGGAGTCAATTATGTCCTATTATAATAATAGATACATATAAATACTTAAATACATAGAAAACACCCATGACTTAGGAACAAATATCTGTGCTCATCGCACAAATAAATGGCCTGACTGGGATTCGAACCCGGGACCACCGGCTTCTTAGGCAGGGTCATTACCTACTAGGCCAGACCGGTCGTCAGTTAAAAAGCTACTTTGTCTCACTCCCTGGAGTGACGAAAGTAGCAACTTTCCTCATTCTCTGAAAGTGAGGAAAGTCGCACTTTCCTCACTCCAGGGAGTGAGGAAAGTAGACATGTTCGAGATGCTGAGGTGAAAATTATATTTCCCACAGACGGCGACTTGCCGAGATGGCAAAAAGCGATATCAAAGATGCCTCAAGGCCAACACCGGTGCAAAGGGCTAAGGGTAAAGACGTGTCACTGGACTTTAATCTATTATTATTAGTATGGTTAGCATAGATATGTATAGTATGGATGGATAGTAGTACTTATAAGACAAATATTAGGTTTTTACAGATATTTCTGCAAACATCATAAAAATCCTTGTATTAAGCATTCTAAATCATAGTTTAATACAGATATAAATATTATATAAATATCATCATAAATGGCTTTCATTTTTATATATTGCAGTCACATTAAAAGTCCTTAACTGTGGTCTACTGGATGGATACTTTTAAGCTTACCCACCGTAACGCTGATTTTATTTTTGTAAGATGACCTTTGAAATATATGTATCAATTATTTATATTCGAGATAACACAATCTCTTTACCTAATATATACCCAAAGAGTAACTCCCACGCCTTTCTGTTCATGTAAGCCTAAAAACGTGACAAAACCAGCTAAGGACCGAAAATGGGTACCTATGAAGGTTACGCCAAAGATTCTCTTGGCCAGGAGATTGTTTCCTCTGTATTTGACAGTTTGTTAATGAACCGAAATATCACTTGTGTCACTGGCTTTACAAAAGCCCTTGTCGATTGTATGCCACGGAGTTTAGTATCGTATTACTGGAAAGAGCTCGTTAACCTAGCGTAGATGTTATGTAATAATTCACAAAACTAGAAATAAATACGGCCTTTCTTTCAAAGAGCATCTTCGGAGTTGCACCTAAGATATACAATAAATTGCCTAAAGGTATTGTAAAGTTAGATAACGTAAGTGAATTTAAGAAAAATTCGTACACATTTGTAGCACAAAAAGAGACAGAATTCTTTATGGATGAAATTTGAAGAGCTACTAACGATTGTTTTAATAATTAAATAGTAGTAAGTAGTCTACCTATATGCATGCATATCCCATCTTTCTTGTTTCTTCTTCCGTGTGCCCTTGGGCAAAACATAGTGAAACATATTATGTATAAGACCTGCTTCTATTATAACCTATGTTTACGAATAAATGATTATGATTATATGCTTACCTTTAAGGTCCAATCAGCGTTTATTTAAAAAACTAGAGCGACTAGAAACACCAATGTGGTGGGATGTGATGAGGTTAAAAGATAGTCTTCAATGGCGCGTGAGGTTTGACGTATGACATGGCATTTTATTTTAGCCAATCAAAACTTTAATGGGTTAATGACACTTTTTTACTAGCAGGAATGTGCTTAGGCAATATCTAAAGCCGAGGAAGAGGGTAAAGATTAATATTCCACTTGCAGTTGGAATAACTGCAAGTGGAATATTGGAGTAATTTTTGGACGCGTTTTGTTCTGGAAACGAAGTCCATACATTCGCTAATTTGGAGGCCTGTGTCCAGGATTATAGACGTTCGTGGTTGATAGGTAGGTTCTAAAAGAAGGCCGCCAGGCACTGTTGGTCTTGTATGGGGTTTAAGTATTTTTTTTAACTATATAGCATCAATTTAAATATCGCAGGTGTCGCAAGTTCAGACACCAGATTGTACTAATGAGTTTTTCGGAATTTATATACGAAATATATTTTTAATTGACCAGTTGGTTTTTGGTGAAGGAAAACATCGTCAGGAAACCGGACTAATCACAATAAAGCCTAGTTTAGCCTCAGGGTTGGAAGTTGGCAGTCGCTTTCGTAAAACTAGTGCCTACGGTTGCTTATACTGGGATTAGTTGCCAAGCGTACCTCAGGCTTCCAGGAGCCGTGGCAGAATGCTAAAACAACGCCAGGAATAAGAAGATAGCAAGAATGTAAATGTATAATATTACTAAACACATATTTACCGTAACGCTTCCCGAATCACAATTTGTGAACAAATGACGAAGTAGGTACATACTTATGTAACTTATATCTTATTTTATACATAATATATGCACACTAGACTTTTATTTTTAATCAACTAAATTCTTAGAAATGCAATCAATAATTAAATGTAACAATAAAATTCAAATAAAACATGGGAAATAATTAAGTTGCTGTCGGCGCAAAATACATTTTTTTTTTCTGCGTCGAGACCCTTGGTCTGTGGGGCACTGGTGCTCTGAGTCCTTTTAAAGAGACTCAGAGATGCCACAGGAGACCGAATAACTGGTAACCACCTGACTCGGCGAATCAGCCTGACGATTTTGCGAGGAAATGCTGCCAGCGTCCGCGGTACGATGTCGTAGGGGTCTACTTTTAGATTTATATTAGTTTTAGTTGAATTTTATGTTATAAGTCTCTTGAAATAAAGAGACGCCATATTGTTTTTACAAAGTTTGTCATATACCGACTAGCTTAAAACCACTTAAAACTAAGTGTGTTTTGAAAATATGATGATTATTTTAACACGTGGCTGTCAAATGTAAATGCTTTTACAGAGTTTGACTAAAGTTCGTTTAGTTATTAGTCACGATTTTCGACGAAATCTTTCCAGTCGTTCTTACTAATTCCATGATTCATACCTGTTGTAAGTACACTTGGAATATAATATTAGATTATATAAATATTCTACGTAGGCGTTTACGTAATATGTTTGGACAAAACAGATGCGAGTAGGTATGAATAAATAATATAAATATGAATATAATTATTTACATAATTATTACTATTCAGCCAGTAATAGGTTTAGTCATACTTAGGTGTTATTATACACAGTGATGTTTTTTTTTAATTAGCTTAGTCGAGAATCATCCGGCCTACGAGACTGCGAGTCTCCGGTTCAAATCCTATAATGAGTTGTCATGTCCGTCCGTACTAATATTGATTTTTACTTTATTGCACAGTAGAAGAACATACAGTAATAAAAGGTAAGCTTAATGCCGTAAGGCATTCTCTACCAATTGATTGACCTTTATGCGAATCAGAGATGAATTGCTGGAGCGGTGTTTCTAATAACACAACTTTATAGAAATAGGGAATCTAAAATGCTAAATATATAAATATATACGAGCGTATCAATAAATACATAATATGACAAATATATAACAGTTGTATAAACACATGTGTATAACAGATTACCATTGCAGAAATTTTACCGCGTGATGCCGTCTGACTAGAATAGCACCACCCCATCTCCTCCCGCGGGTGTCGTAAGAGGTGACAAAGGGAAAAATCCTACGGATTGGCAGCAGCATCCGTCGAAACCCAATCTACAGCTACTGCGGTCGCCAACCCGCCTGCCAAGCGTGGCGACTATGACAGCCACTCCCAAGATGATACAAGTTACATTTGTGGGAGGCCTATATCCAGCAGTGGACTGCATAAGGTTGAAATGTAATATGTATAACAGATTGCAAGAAATAAATAAACTAATAAGTATGTAATACATTCATATGAATATACTTATATATACTTATGTATATTAGTCGTTATAAATGACTTAAACCTATAAATTTCTGTACCCTTACCCCGAGTTGTGACTTTGAGGTTTTCGATAACGAGTATCGAGTTTACTGTCTGTGCATCTCGTCCGCACTAAAATAGTACAAACGAGATGCACAGATTGTAAACTCGATACTCGTTATCGAAAACTTCAATGTCACAACTCATTCTGAGGGTACTGGCCTGCAACTCGGTGTACGTACGTACAACGTACCGTAGATAATGCTACTTTACACGTCAGAGACCATAATATCACGTACAAATGCAACATAACGTTAACTCTTAAGCCAATAAGGCAGCTGCAACGTCGGTGCACGCAATGCGTCTTAATCTTACGGAGTTAATATACAGGACACATTTAGAAGAAAAAAAATATAAGTAATTTTATTTACAACTAGCTTCGACGCCCAGAAGAACCACCTTTTTGACCCCTTAGGGGATGAATTTCAAAATACGCTTAAATTATTTTTCTTGTATTCGAATAAGGAGTGTATACACAAATTTTCAAGTCTCTCGCTTTAAATTTAACACAATCACCGTACAAACTTTCAACCCCCTTTTTTCCCCCTTAATGGTGGAATTTCCGGAAATCCTTTTTTAGTGGATTCCTTTACGGTATCTAAACTAACTATTGTAAAAAAAAAGCTATCTAGGTTGAGCGGTTAATCAGACAGTCAGGACTTTCACGTTTATGTAGACTAGCTTTTGCCCGCGGCTTCGGACGCGCAGAAGAATCCCCTTTTTGACACCTTTAGGGTACTTTTGTTGTATTTAAATAATGAGTTTTAACATAATTTCAAGTCTCTAGCTTTAAATTTTACAAACTTTCGACTCCCTTTTAACCCCCTTCATGGTGGGATTTCAATTTTTCTCTATGTCAAATACCACGTCCATTGAATCTAAGCGAAAAAAAAGGTGGATGAACCTTGGGAATAATAACGCCTGCAGTCTGTCTATGGGATTAAGCGGTTCTATAGTTATATTAAATAAGTTTTGCAAATGAAACTACTATCTAGTTTACTTGCTATAGAAGTTACATTTCATCCATCTCCCTCTCTCTCACACACATGCACATGCACACAGAAACTGAGCTTACTTATATAAAAAAAAATGCATTTGGTTTTTTTATAACTGTTACTCAAATGCGCCCCAAGATACAGGCTTAGCCTAGTTTGGAACTGGAATGAATAATATAGCTTGGAAATCCAAAATTAGTAGGCAACTATACTACTTTTTTTTCTAAGTAAGCCGTCAACAAACTTAATTTCAACTAACTCATCTGTTATACAATCACCACCAATAGTAGCGTATGAATCCACGAACCATTAGTACTGTGTCCTTTTATCACAAATGAGATATCTTCTACAATTCGCGTATCAAAGTTTTATGAAGCTCTAATGTTGTGTAATGATATTTTGTATTTCTGTTTAATTTTTTGTTCCTTGTACTTTTTTTATTTTCTTGTTATGCCCACATGTTTCGGGTGACATTGTTATATGAAACCTATCACTAACATAATATTCTTGTAATGCTTGTAATCTTGTCTGTCTAGTGTGTCTAATAAATAAAATAACAATAAAGATATCTGCTCAATGCGAAAAAGACGTAATAATTTTAAAAAATCTATGGATCTAAATAAAATAAACTATTCATAGTTCCATGTTACAATAAGCTGATACTTGTGTAACACTAACACCTACTTCATAGGCTTACTATGTCGTAAGTCATATTTATGTAGTTATAGTGGAGACAAGTCCATAGTCTTTTTTATGAGAAATCTTATAAAATATTTAACTTTGCATCAATCTTCTAATACCTAAGTTTGTACTCAGTTTTATTTCCTATGTCTATTATTTGACTGTTACATTCGCTAACTACCTTTTTTTACGTTCAGTAAAATCCCGTATGTTCACATTTATTTAAGTGTCGTTTTATAATCTAAGACTAAGAAGTATAAGTTGAGTTGAGTATAATGTTTAGTTTTAGTCACTTTAACTATATATATTATTTAACAGTTTTTTTTGGGGTGCCCTGAAAATCAGCGTCACTGCGTGCGCAGTCATGTAACGACTCTTACTGAGTAGCATCCTATTTGGTGTTCTGTCACAAAATTAAACTTAGCTGATTTATATTAAAACAATTCATTTTGTTTTTTATCCTAATGTTTATTTTTTAGTTTTTATTACTTTTTCTTCATAAATATTGCTGATCAGTACAGACCGATAGGTAAGTTCATCGGACCGACAAACTAGATGGGTCGCTGGGTGTCTGTGGGTGCAGTGTACTTGAGATCGCTACCTGTAATGGTGTTTGAGGCCTATGTTCAACAGTGGATATCCGCGAATGATAGATCGAACCAGCACAAGCCTCACTGAGCTTACTTAGCTATTTGTGTAAGATTGTCCCGAAATACTTATTTATCATATGTGTATAGTACAGACGTCATTGAAGGAAAATACTTGCAGAATCCACTTTCAATGATTCGATATGCCATATGGTGCCGGCTGAGAATATCGCCACCCCTCTATGACGGATGGGCAGCAAACCCAATCAACAGCTAGATGATACATATTTGGGGGAGACTTAAGTCCAGCAATGGACGTCTTACGGCTGAAATGATGATGATGATGACATAAATCCCGTAACGAGAGTCATGACGCACATCAGTGCACAGTGGGGCCGAATGTATGGGAGGCATGATATTAATTATTTTTAGATCATTTTCTTTGTGAATATCCTAGATTAAGTGATATATGTCCTAATGACTAAATAGTTTTCTTTATAGAAACATATTTTTGGACTAAATAAAAAAATATAATAATAATACAATAACATACAATTTTTTTTTTCTTAGGACTGCTGACTTCTTTCTTCTTCAAAACTCACATTTTTGAACATTTCTATTGCGTCCTTATGAAAATTAAATCGCTTTTTTTTCAGGCTCGGCGATTGTAAACTCCTCAAAAGAGGGTCAGAAGATACTAACATTCTGTTAAAAATGTCAGTAATTGTGTCTTTTCTCGACGTTTTCCTACTGAAATATTGCCTGTAGTCTTTAAAATCCTTGTTCACTGCTGGATTCGAAATCACCAATAGGTCGCCCGACTGCTCTCTTAACATAATGTTTACAGCATTCAATTCTGCCATCAAGCCACTTCGATTCTTTCGCCAGAAAGATTGACTTCGTTCTATTACTTTGTCTCCATTTGGTTTTGAACTCAGATTTGAGTATTTTAACTATTTTCTTTATTTCGGAGTCATCGTTTACACGAGAACCTGTATTTTCTATTAAAAATAATTCCACTTCTTTTGATTTTTCGTCTAGATTACTCAATGTGCTCTCTAATATAATATTCACTAAAGTACGTCTAGTACAGACAAATTTCAATGGCTGGTTTTCTGAAAAAATATTATTATAATAAAAAATAGTATTTTACAAACTATAGGGTTCAATTAAATAAAGATATGATGATACTATCACATAAAAAGAAATCAGACAATGTGAAGACATGTTTTCAAAAATCATAAAAAAATATATTAGGCAAAGGTCAAGCACTTTTAAATTCAGTTTTGTATCGTAAAAATGTTCTAGTAATTGTTTTTATTTACAATTTACTCCGACCTTTGCCTAAACTAAAGTTATTTAAGAAAATATGTAAGTAATAGAAAAAACATGGTGCTCTACTTTGAAACTCTTTATTATATACTAAATCGTCATAAAAAAATATTTTAAAAATACATTCGAGTAGTCATACCTTCAGTATTAAACTCCATATTAAAATATATATTGGTTTATTCAGCCGTCAATTATAAATTAATGTTTTAAAATCAGGAACGGTTTACGCGAACATTGCACCAACGACAAAGATCGTAATTACGTCATCTTTGACATACAATAACAAGATAATGGCTGGACATAAATGAATCGTACAAAGAGTTTTTAATAGAATATACCCTTATTTATTCAATAAAAATATTATTTTACAACTTACCTTAATTTTAAACTTTTGAATTAATATCATGTCTCCCATACATTCGGTCCCACTGTGCAGTGCAATGTGGAAAATAGCCTAATATCTTAACACACCCTTACTCCTATACTAATAAGATCTACTTGGTTACTACTATTTGATCTGTATGTATTTGCCAACTGCACTGGTGGCCTAGAGTAAGAGCGTGTGACTTAGAATCCGGAGGTCGCAGGTTCAAACCCCGGCTTGTACAGCTTAGAGTCAGCTGCAGAGAAAAGGTACTACCCCGCCATACGAGTTTGTAGGGCACGTTGGTACCTTTTCTCTGCAGCTGACCGTACCTAGTACCTACCAATGATTTTGAATCGGAACTTATGTACGAAATATCATTTGACATTTACCAGTGAAGGAAAACATCGTGAGGAAACCGGGCTAATCCCAATACGGCCTAGTTCACCCTCTGGGTTGGAAGTTCAGATAGCAGTCGCTTTCGTAATACTAAGTGTCTACGCCAAATCCTGGAATTAGTTGCCAAGCGGACCCCAGGCTCCCATGAGCCGTGGCAAAGTGCCGGGACAACGCGAGGAAAATGATGATGACGTATTTGCCAACTTAATGAAATATTTAAGTATTGTGAGTACTTTCTCTCTATTTTAGTACTGAAGATGTGTCACCTAAAAAGGATCTTCGTTATTTTATAGTAAACAAGGGATCATCCATATGTCACGTGTCACCATTTTTTTTTTGGACTTTCCCCGTTCGTGGTATTTTAATAAATAAATATTACCTACTGGATATAAATTGAAAATGGATGACATATTATACTTAAAAAAAAGTCTGAGGCAAGATTCCCAGCATCACCAGTTAACGCAGCTGATGCCTGAACCAATTGAGCCACCCGAACACCAAAATTCTGCCGCATGTAGGATACAGAAATGACATGTGATAGAGTCCAGGTAGGTGCGACGACCAGATAGGCGAAGCGACAATCGAATTTTTAAAAATATTCTACATACAAACTATTTGTTAAACATTACACAACAAAATAAAGATTACGCTAACTAAAAGTCGACTAAAGTTGCACTAAAGTTGACTTTATAAAACACAGACCATATTATCCAGTTACTCAACTGTGAGATTAGGAAATAAAAAAAGTCGATAAGTTAGCGACTCAAACCCCGGCTTGGACCAATGAGTTTTTCGGAATTTATGTACGAAATATCATTTGATATTTACCAGTCGCTTTCGGTGAAGGAAAACATCGTGAGGAAAACGGACTAATCCCAATAAGGCCTAGTTTATCCTCGTTGGAAGGGTTGTTGAAAGGCAGTCGCTTTCGTAAATCTACCCCAAATCCTGTAATTAGTTGCCAAGCGGACCCTACGCTCCCATGAGCCGTGGCAAAATGAAGAAATTTGATAAATTACTTACGTGCCATAATAATTCAACGAAATGAACTTAAATGCGAAAAATGTTGTTGTCGACATAAAAATTTTCGGAGATAATTAAAAAATCCCCAGTAGCCACATATCGCAAGTCAGTACTTGCCCATCTCTTTCTCTTCACGTGTAACGTATTTATTGGATAACCCCTAACGTAAAACTCGAGCACGCTGTCAAGGGTGCCATCCGTCAGTGTCACCTAACTACCCTCCTCTTTTACCTTTTTTAAATAAAAATCGTAAGTTCCATATGATATTTACTAGAATACTCCTTTTTATATAATATATAAAAAGGATAGCGATATAGCGATCAATATGAACTTATAATAGATACCACAGACTATAGGTATGTATACAAATAAATTGATAATTGATTTAATTGTATGTAGATAAATTAGCGAGAGTGTGTAATTGTCATATCGTATTGTGTGTTTACAGGCATTCTATGTAGTGGTTTTTTTATGACAAAAGCTGGCAAACGAGCAGACGGATTGCCTGATGCTAAGAAATTACCGTCAGGCAACACTAGTGGAGTCATAAGCGCGTTGCCGACCTTCAAAGGGGGTTGGAGCTCTAGGAACCTTACTCACCACCAACACAACACTACATACCTGAAAGGTAGCATTGCTATTATGGTATTGTGTGTTTATGGGCATTCTATATTTGAAATTTACTTTTTCCCGTACAACCACTACAAATTCAATTCCAGGGTCTAGCTAAATTATCTATACTACTAAATTCAAAGATACTCCTAAGGAATCAAATAACAATTTATAAGTTTTAGGGTTCTTTAACGGCCGCGTAAGTCGAAGCACGCTTACATAAATTATCAATATGAAAAATTGAAATTCTATTCAGAGTCCAAGCTATAATGCTACCAGTATACATAGTTGAAGATAATCGGGTTGCATACATTTCTCAATGTTTTATATTAAATGGTTGCCCCAGCAATGTTTGAAGAGATTATATTAACTAGGTCTTGTTGTAATGAAAAGCAATCAGCTTCCGACGATATAACTTTAAAAATGTTTGTGTCATCCTGCGTAGATAAGATATTAAGCACTACCTACGATTATAGGTAAGTGTCTTGATTCTTGTGCGCAATACTTGTAAGTCTAAGTAGAAGCACGCTTACATAAATTATCAATATGAAAAATTGAAATTCTATTCAGAGTCCAAGCTATAATGCTACCAGTATACATAGTTGAAGATAATCGGGTTGCATACATTTCTCAATGTTTTATATTAAATGGTTGCCCCAGCAATGTTTGAAGAGATTATATTAACTAGGTCTTGTTGTAATGAAAAGCAATCAGCTTCCGACGATATAACTTTAAAAATGTTTGTGTCATCCTGCGTAGATAAGATATTAAGCACTACCTACGATTATAGGTAAGTGTCTTGATTCTTGTGCGCAATACTTGTAAGTCTAAGTAGAAGCACGCTTACATAAATTATCAATATGAAAAATTGAAATTCTATTCAGAGTCCAAGCTATAATGCTACCAGTATACATAGTTGAAGATAATCGGGTTGCATACATTTCTCAATGTTTTATATTAAATGGTTGCCCCAGCAATGTTTGAAGAGATTATATTAACTAGGTCTTGTTGTAATGAAAAGCAATCAGCTTCCGACGTTATAACTTTAAAAATGTTTGTGTCATCCTGCGTAGATAAGATATTAAGCACTACCTACGATTATAGGTAAGTGTCTTGATTCTTGTGCGCAATACTTGTAAGTCTAAGTAGAAGCACGCTTACATAAATTATCAATATGAAAAATTGAAATTCTATTCAGAGTCCAAGCTATAATACTACCGGCAATGGTATAGTTGAAGATAATCGGGTTGCATACATTTCTCATTGTTTTATATTAAATGGTTGTCCGAGCAATGTTTGAACAGATTATATTAACTAGGTCTTGTAGTAATGAAAATCAATCAGCTTCCGACGTTATAACTTGAAAAATGTTTGTGTCATCTGCGTAGATAAGATATTAAGCACTACCTACGATTGTAGGTAAGTATCTTGATTCTTGTGCGCAATACTTGTAGGTCTAGGTAAACAAAACTCTTGAGTCGAGTGTTTGCTAACGTGGAAATGTAAGGATATTTAGCGAAGCTTCCGATATCTCGTAAGTATTATGTTTTTAAAATAAATATACTTACCTATTTATTTAATAATTATGTAGGCTGACTTAGGTTAAGCCTATATGAAACACTTACTTTCGACATAATTATTTAATAATAATTGACACTGGTCGACGACCGGTCAATCCTGGTAGCTTGCTTATGCAGCCGATGGTCCTGGGTTCTAATCTCACGGCACAGAAATTTTCGATATATTTAAACTTTTGACTGCCATAGTCGGTTGTGGCTGTCGACAGAAATTCGTGCCACTGAAGCCAAGCCAAGACAGCCATAGCTGTCCATAACTTTTGCATTAATAGGATGTAATAAAAAGTAATTTTCTTTAACAATTCATAGTAGGTAGGGACATCAATTTCAAAGTGTAATAACATCATATTCAATATATTTCTAACACTTGTTTTATCTTATTAGTGATGTTATTAATTTTGTATCATTAAAATATCGATATTTTATTTTGAACTTGCTATGTTTTGCCCAGATCGAACATTTATTTTTGGTCTGAACCAGCGTGCTACACCCTCCACTTAGTCGATACTTTGGTACCTAAGTATCGACCTCATGATTCAGGTGTGACTATGGTCAGTCTTAGCCTTATTTAAAAATAAGGCAGCGCAGCATTTTGTGTAACACATTAACTGTCATAAGGTTAGATATTTGTAAATAATATAAGAATTTAGTTGGCTGGGTATCAACAACACAAGCCATCTAGGGTTACGGCATTGTGTAATATTATGAAAGCTCATGTTGCCTTGAAACTTAAGTCTTCTTTAAACACACAGCTGAAACAAGCTCCGCGTAGCAGCGCTAGTCACTTTATATAATTAAGTTTATTATTTTATAGAGTGCCTAGTGCCTATACCTGTGCCTAGTAAAAGTACAGCATAAATCAATTGTTTTGCTATAATTGTATACTAGAACTAAGTGTTCTACAACATACCGGGTCTATACAGAGGCTCTAGTGTAAGTTACTTTTGAAGTAAGAAAACGTTTACGAATGCGTAAGTGATAATGTTATTTTCACCTCACTCGCTCGGAAAACCTTAGTTTATAGCGCGAAATCTGCGTGGAAAAGCTTATTTTATCCGCTAGCGTGGAAAAGTCATTCGAATTTCGAAGCCGATCGTTGTAATTCTCTGTGGTGCAAATAACCTTTTTTTTAATATAAAACTCCTTCAACACGTGACTGACGCCGCTACCGCGAAAAACGATATTCGTAAATTTCGGACTATTGTCTCTGTCACTCTCATCGGAGTAAAAGAGAAAGATGCTCGCAATATACGAACTTCGATGTTCGCGGTACCGAGCCTGAGTTCATATTAACCATAGATAATAACCAATCAGAAACCTGATTTGATTACAGATTTTTAACTTTATATATTTTTACCTACACTTTATTTTATGTCAAATTGGTTTTATTGTAAATACTAATAGTATTTCTGTTAAAGTATTTATGTAATTTACATATTTTGGCTAAATTAATCCATTAAATAAAACACAATTATAATATTGTTTATTTGATAAAGAAATTGACATGTACTTAATATTGTAATATCTGAACGCAACCGAAAAAAAAGAAAAATTTAAAAAGTTTTAAGTTATCACAATTCACGTAATCGCTTTGTCGGATTTATCCTGTGCTAAGCTCTTTGAACTCAATGTTTGAACTATAAAAATGTGTGGTTCTAGCAGCGATGCCGATATGATTTCTCTGAAAAATCGCGCGATATGTTTCTTTTATTGTTTTTCTTCCTGCTCGAATTTTCCTCGCTGTAGTGAGGTGAAAAGATGTGTGTTCCGCATGGCTGCAAAATTATTTGGCGTCTCGTGTCTTGAAAGCCTCGCTACGCTCAGGAATCTATCTTTGAACAATCATAGCTTCCTTCGCTTGCTCTGCTTTCAATTTCAACACTAACGCCAAATAACCACTTTGCAGCCTTGCATAACAAATAACTATTATATGGGAAACTCAAACGCGTTCTTGAAGTAAAGTTACGTTAAAAACTTACACTCAGGGGTCAGACTACCGGATACTACCACAAGCATTTTTTTGAAATTTGGTGTACAACTTAGGGCAAGATGCATAGATACACAATGCACAGATTACCTTAATTGCAACAGACATGTGATATTTTCAATACAAAAGGTAATGAGTATAATGATTTGTATAAAACAAATATATTCATCCAAAACAAGGTAAATAAGTTTCAAAAAGTGGTGTAACCTTAAGGGTGTCAGTAGGTATTTCATTTGTCCTTAGTGTTATGTGAATAAAATATAATAACTTAGTAACCATCGGATGAACTTACCTGTACTTATACAGCACTAGGCCGTAACTAAGTATTAGTAACACATTCTTGTGCTAATATTGAGACCCGAGCTAGGCAAAGATTCCAAAATTGAACCACTCGCTATGAGAGTGGACTTGAGCATTGGGAGGGTTTCAAGCACGAGAGGGGAACACACTTCGCTACAAAGCGAAACACATAATTTTTCACCTCACTACCGCGAGGAAAAATTTAACTCTAAAACTTTAAAACTCTATTTATAATTATTGGAATCCAATATGTATGATTCAAAAACATAAAACAAAAGTTCACCCAACCAGCTAACGTAAAAAAAACACTCGATTAGTAATAAACAATTTGTATGAAATTACTTTGCACTTTCGTGAATAAAATGCAACTTATGCTATCTGTTTTTAAGGAATCAAACAGTTTTTTCCATAATTTTCACTTCGTGCTAGTGCGGTGGAAATTATATTACTTTACCTATACTTAGTTACTTCTTATTCAAAATAATGTATTATACGAATGAACGTGTGTTCAGTACCTGTGGAGCATAGGTATGTCCATCATTAATTTTACGGTGTGCTAGCCTGGTTCATACACAGGTAATCATTGTATTGTACGTCAATACGGCCCGTGAAAGAGCTACATTAATATGGAGTCGATCATTTGACCGGGGATTGAATACTGGTATCAATACAACTTAACTGGTTTCCGATTTATGTATTTCGGTTATTATTGCATTTCTGGATTATATTCAGTTAATGTACTTATTTATTGGGTAGATTTATTAAGTGCAGTATTCAAACTTAGCTAAGTCTATGGTTTTTTTTTTCTACTCCATCGTATCCTGAGGGACGTGACAATTGTGGACACTTTTCACCCACGCTCTCTAAACCACGCGGTTCTGGGTCCGATGCATATGCTTGCAGATGACGTTTGTTACTCTGTACGCCCAACGTGTAGCCAAACAACCACCTCTTCCCCTCCGTGAAATGCGTTCGGTAAATGCCTTTCCAAGCTCTCTGGCCCGGCTCTGCTGAGATGACCGAAGAAACTAAGTTCGCGTTGGGTGCAGATTGTCTCATGGTTATTTTAAGCATGTCAATGATAGACACATTTGTGCGTCCGTCCAAGAGATCCGAAGCATTCTGCGTCAACAAAACATTTCGAATGTATCTTTCGTAGGGCGGGTGGCTTTTTTAATGACCCAGGTTTCTGAACCATAAAGAAAGATCGAGATGACAACGGTCCACATGGAAATGACTTTGTTTTAAATGATATATATGCAAGATGATCTTGGTTATTTGACTATTTTCGGCCAACAACTACAAACATGTCCAGAAAGTGTATGTCAAGTTACTAATAAACAGAAGCAAATAAACAACCACTTATTCACGCCAAGCAAGAAATATATCCCAACTAAGTCTGCCTCCATATTACCCAACTTAACTGAGCACCCACGCAAGGACAGAGTGGGGGACAAACGCAGCTGGAGAGAAAACGTGCCCCCACCACCCTACCGCTATGCGAGCAATAAATAACTTTGCCCATCAATGCTTAGTAATCAAAGTGGTTCATGTGGGGGAAGGTCATTTCCATTTTATATCAGTTCTTATCAGATGAGATTCATTCGAAATTATAATTACTTTCTAGGAATTTGACAAATGAACACTACCGCTGTTTCTATAGGACTATAATTTTTTGGTCACCTATTTTTCTGCCACGTAAGCAAAGTTCGCATTGATCCAAAATATGTGTCTCAGAACGGTTATGTTCGCTTTTATGTATTTTCATTTTTCTCTGCTTAGTTACCAAAAGCGTATTCCCCAGTAGCGTCATCTATCGCTGTACATTTTTTTGAAAAATAAAGATCTTTTACCTTTTTTATATTTTTAACTTTTGTCAGTTTTTGCGATCTGCTTCCTCGCTGAACTGCAATTGTGCGTTGAGCCAGGAAGTTGCCAGTTTTTTTGTCACGTATACAGGTGAAACGAACCAGCGTTTAGCCAACTGGCGGTAAAAAAAAAAAGATGAAAGATCTTTATTTTTCAATTTAGGCACATTACATGCACTTATGAACGTCAAAGAAAAATCTACACCTGTTCAAACCCTACACCTCTGACCCGTGAAGATACCGGCAAGAAACTACGGCGGGACTTATTTTTTCAATACAGTGATACATCAAATCTTAAGTACTTACATAATTATGCGTAGTCCGATAAGAAAACATATCAAACAGTTTATTACAAGACTATAACTGAAAATACTAAAATATGAAAGTAAAAATAATAATGTATAAACAAATTTGCTTCACAAAATAGACATACTTTAATATGCTTTCTTACCTGAACTGTGTCATTTACATGATCTGGCAGTACATACTATTGTTCTGGTAGAGGCACTGTGCTGTTGGGGCCGACGGACCTTATATATAAATTGCAATAAATTAAATATACCTACTTAAGAAAATTACCAGACAAAGAAGCAGCCGCGTGATGAGCCTCGTCACAGCTAACGCCGGATTGATTTGTTCCTAAAAGGCTGAAAGTAGGTACCTAATGTTGTGCCTAATTGGGTTCTGAACAAACTGCAGTTGATTAACGGGAATCTTTCATCACATCCGTTTGGAAACAAAGTGGCAATAATTCAGGTTACTTCTGTAATCTATTTTTAATTTTATTTGCGATATAAACAAGTTGTGTTACGTTCGGAAGCAAAGTTTGTTCGCATTGCGTGGTTTGTTACTCTCGCAACGCTCAAACATTGCTTAATTGAACCAAAGGCACGCTGTCGCTTGTGCAAGAATTTCAAACGTGAGAATTCAGTTGGAGAGGTAAAACAACCTAATATAGAAAAGGCGCACAAAAATAAATAAATAATCTGCCTAACTTTAAGTTATTTATTTATTTAACCTTTATTGCAGAAAACAGAAAAGTACAAAAGGCGGAATTAATGCTACAAAGCAATCTCTACCAGTCAACCTTTAGGCATAGCAGAGAAGTTGAAGGTGGTTCATAACAAAACAAAATAAGCCAAAACACATTGAAATATAAATAAAACATACTTATATACAGGGCCCGTAATTTTAATGCCTATGACGTCAATTTGACGTCACGCTCCATATAGGGTGATCCCAAAGGTTTATTGTAAATTATTAATCATTAGTCGTCAATCATTTTAATCATGTACAAAAATAATATTTATGCATAACATACATGCCTAATAGTAACATAAACTGACGAAAATATAGGTATTAAATCAGATGATACTCTACAAAACAGATATACTAAGGTTTTTCAGTTATACGAGTACCAGCATAGTAGTCACATCAAGATTTTTTGAAAGGAGCCCAATTCTGACACAGTAAAACATACCCTCTTATTCCAACTTTAGGTGAATTATTTTTTGTCCTTATCTGTCACGTGGACAATTTAATTTCAACCTAAGCATTCGACTTTAAGGTTCATATTAGAAGGGTCTATCCCAAAAAAATACTATTTAAAATACATAAGTACATTACATACATACATTTCAGCCGTAAGCAGTCCACTGCTGAACATAGGCTTCCCACAAATACGAGTTGTGTCATCTTGGGGGTAGTTGCCGTAGTCGCCACGCTTACCAGACGGAGTGGCGACCGCAATAGCTGTAAATCGGGTTTTGACGGACGCTGCTGCCCGATCGTAGGATTTTACCCTTTGTCGCCTCTTACTACACCCGCGGGAGATGGGGTGGTGCTATTCTAGTCAGCCGGCATCACACGGCAATAATTCTATTTATAATAAATATCCAAAACAACAAACGTAATTATTTTGAGTACATTTGGGATTACTGGGAAAACCATTCGGTGTGGTTAACATTGTCGAATGTATTTACTTAACCAGTTAACCTCGGGTAATTTGTCTAACCTAAAGGTGCGTACCTTGGGTGTGGGCCTAAGTAACATACAAAACAAAATTTAACTAAAGTATAGTTAGTTCCACGAGAGTTGAGGCGAATGGATTACGCACACAACTATATAAAGTACTGATTGCAAAAGAGTGAACGAATGGAATGAATGAGTAATCTCCCTATCATTACATGAGACGTTGTGTGAGCAACTCTCGTAAAACTATCTATAGGTATGAGATAAGTTTATGAATAAGCGGGACTGTTTTTAAATTATTCTAATAAAACAACAAATAAAATATAGACATAGTATATTTATTTACTTTGCACTTCCCCGATTGATACAATGAGATTTGTAGAAGGAATGTTAGGATTCGAAACTAAACATTTATAATATATTTAACTGGTAACTTTGAATGACCGGCCGGGAGTTAAGTAACTTATACATGACTTTTTTTTTAATATCTTCAACCACAGACGTCCACCGCTTGACATTGACTTCCCCCATATACTGCGACAAGTAGCATAATCGCCACGCACTGCAGGCGGATTGGCGATCGCAGTAAGTTCCATTGCTCTAAAGGACTGGTCGCAGTTTAGGGAAAATACCAGTGTCCATTTTTTAGAATAGTATTTTTTTATGTGGAAGCTGTCCAATGACTCTATTTATTAAGGTACAAATGGCGGGCTTAATGCCATAAGGCATTTTCTACCAGTCAACCAACTAGCCAATCATTCAGAGTAACAAGCTAAAATAATAATATAAGTGATAATACAAAGTATAAAATATAATTTTAGAGAAAATATAACATTTTTTTTATAATTTTTTCATGGGTTACCCATATTTGCCACTCACTTAATTATGACGTATAATTATTATAACAAGTTTCGCTTTTAGCTTAGCACACCGATATGGTTAAAACATTGATTTTAAAGCTAACATGTTACCCTATTTTAACATCCATGGAATACATATTGTAAATGATATACATAAACCAGCTATCGCATAAATATGATTCACTTATATACTAGCATTTTACTATACATTTCTTATAAATATTGACTTTTCGGTTCAAGTAATTGAATCGTTCAGGTGTTATTTAATGAATTTGTATAGTGAATATATTAAACGAAATATACTATCAATAGTCCGCAGTAAAACTTTTTATTGATAATCATATCATATATTTCTGTAACCTCCTAAGGTAGGTACATGGTACAGGTCGATTCGAGATAGTTGGCGCCGTATGAATATTGACAAGTACAAAACTCATGCCTAGGGCCCGGAACTTTGCGTGCAGTTTTGGAAAAGTCTAAGGGAGAGAACGCTAACACTTATCGATGTATCGATAAACCGAGTTTTTATTAGCATTTTAAATAATTAAAACTTTCCAATGATACATTATGCTCATTCAATGGCGAGTGTCGTTTAAGTTTAAGTTTCAAGTGTCAATACATATTAAATAGGTATCTTATCTACAAAGAGTTGATAGCCCGAGTAGGTATTTGATTGCAAGAATGCAAGTATTATTTATTAAAAAAAAAAATCTCTTTCTTAGCTGTAAGTACACGACCGATTTATCGATACGTCGATAAATGTTAGTGTTCTCTCCCTTAGACTTTTCCAAAACCGCACGCAAAATTCCGGGCCCTACTCATGCCAACTCTCGTGAATCAACCTGTACATAATTAATACTAAATAAAAAGGAATGTTTAAGATTCAGTTTAAATTATAATAAGTCTTGCAAAATACATTAAAATATAATCGGATTATTCACTTATACGGTGAATATTCCGTCAATTACTACGATGAAGGCAGGCTTCAAACATGGCGGTTTAAGTCTTGAGCAGCTGTTTTTTTTTTTTTTGTTGGAATGTAGTCAAGTTGACATTAAAATGTATGAATGGCAACAGGTGTAAGGGAACATGTAAGTATGTTTCACATCTGTGTTAACCCTTAATTTGGCAAAAAATCTGGCCCTGGCAGATTTGAATAGTCCTAAAAATACTAATCATTAAAAAAAAGAAGGTAAAATAATGTGTATCACTGTCAAATTAAGGGTTAAGCTTGCTTCTTACCACATATTTAAACAGTGAAATCTGCGGTAGAAACTTTTACTGTTGTCTATACTCATAAGATACATTTGTCAATGTTGTATATAATTCAAAATATTTCAAACATAATACAAAAAATATAGATATTTTATGAAAAAAATATGCATTTATATATGCTCACTTCTTTATAGGAATGCTCAATTTTTCTAATTACTAAATAATAACGTTAATAATACTTTACAAACCTTAGACTCAGGTGAATGGGCCTCAATTCCAGAAGTTTTTGTATAACGTCATGACATTTACACAATGTCACAAACATTGCGATAAATCTAATTACTGGAAAGTCCCACTTTTTGTATATCATATAGAACAGTTCCTATGGTCAATAATAGTTTTTTAAAGATGTTTAGATCGCGATATTGGCATATATTAAAATGTTACCCAAACACACTGAGTAACCTTATCAAAACCAACATACAACCCAAATGTTAAGCGAATCATTCAGAAACTTCTGAAAAATATATAGATACATGTACAGTTCAAAAGCCCCTGAATAAGCGTCTTCTTATACTTAGAGATAAATAATTTACATACATTTTCAAAGTCCAGGTTACAAGCCAAAGTCGTCAGTTAAAGATATGAAAAAGAGGGAAGAAAAATTTCTCAATCATGGAATATTTAAATTGTATACATATGTCATATGAATAATTAAAATACTGAAGACAAATACGAGTTCATAATTATTCATCACACGCTCGTAAAAAAGCGATTTTTATTCATCAGGAACTGTCGACAAAAACATTATTTTCACTATGTGCAAAGTAATTTAATGCCATTTGCCTTGTTTAACATTGGCTAATAATTTGATGATTATTTAAAAGCATTTTCATTTGAACTAAATTTGATATGATTGTTATGTTTCATACTCTTGTGTAATGAAAAAAGCAAATTATACTTGATATAGGTAATAGTTGTCTTCTAATGATTCTCTACATGTTAAACACTACCTTAATTGAGAAATTTAATTTCTTTCAATTTATTATTTATCTACAACATATGTATAAATATGTTGTTGGTCATACATATAATACATTATACATATAACATTTAAATATTATAAGAGTTTACTTAATGGTTACAAATTAGATACTTATTCCTAGTGTTCTCCCTAGTTCACCATAGTGATGGGTCACAAATAGTTCAGTATTATGTACAGTCCACGTCAAAGATATGTTTACACTTTTGCACCTTACTACAAAGGCGAACATATTGATGACGTCGACTGTATCTAGTAATAAAGTGAAATACAAATGCACTACGATAAAGTCAGCATCATATAGTTAGTACCAGTCAAAATGGCCAAATATATCATAACAGAGTGAG
This sequence comes from Grapholita molesta, assembly GCA_022674325.2. Classification (NCBI taxonomy): domain Eukaryota; kingdom Metazoa; phylum Arthropoda; class Insecta; order Lepidoptera; family Tortricidae; genus Grapholita; species Grapholita molesta. Next base: position 16,501,546 of record CP053125.2, read on the forward strand.
GCTTCTGGCGACCAGAGCTGGCCACTATTTCACACAGAGGATTACCCAGTGACCGAGACCTAGGGCAGATCTTCTATATGTGTTATTATCTAGGAAAAGGGATCTTATTGTCGATGGCACTTACGTCGAATCGCGTTGCGTTTGTATTGTATCGTCTTGAACAACGACATAAGCGCCATCGACAATAAGGTCCCTTTTAATAGATAATGTCGCATATAAGCTATTATTTATTTAGGTTTACATGTCATTTTCGTTTGCTGTTTGTTCAGGTTTAATAAAAGTTTTTTTATTTTATTTTATATTGTCTGCCCAATTCATGAACTGATAGTATTGCTATACAAAAAGATCTTTACCAACCCATATACATACTTGGCTACTTTAGTACTTAATTATTTTTAAAGCTGACTGTATGGGCTATTTTATAGTTTTTTTTTTATTTTGATAACTCGTTTCAATCTGTTGCGAAGTATTAGGAATAACACAGTACCTAACCATTAATAAACTAAAAATTATAGAACAAACGTGCATTTACACAGTAATACTTTAAATAATGTATTTATTTCAGATCTCTTCCGTCATGATCATAAATAATATATAATAAAATAAATAGTACATTAGCTACTTCAGAGGCCGTGAAGTAAAGGCTTGGGTCTCCTATTATATGCTATACGCGACGTCTGACGTCAGCGTCAACGTTTCTGAACATAAAATACGCCAAAGTCGACGAGTGAGAGACCGCAGCGGTACATTTCTCTGGTTAGCACTGTAACGCACATGCTGTAAGCGTCCGATGGCATTATAGGAGGCCTTAGCAAGCTAGACCTGCAATCCCTCAACCGGCCGAAGAGAGTACAGTGCTTTTCTCAAACCATGTAAGAAAATATTAAGATTAAAATCAACTTAGTAATCAAAAATAATAGTGAGCAATAGTCATTCCGCCTATTTGTCTATAGGGTTTATATTTTTTTAATTGGGCGACAAATATAATAATTGTGCGTTTAATTGAAAACCGATTAGCTGTACGTTTATACAATTTCAATATGTCTTTCTCATTAGTAATGACTAGAAGTAGATATTCGCAACATTTTAGCAAATAATGACTATAAGTAATAAAGTGCAATACACAAAGTGCAGTTTTACAAGTCTATATTTTCTTCAGATCTTTCCTCAAGTCTATAAAAATCTATTATTTATTTGTGTATAAAGGAATGTTTCTAAGTATTTTTTTATATTTGGAATGTATACATAATTAAGTATTACAAATACATATTTGTTATAATTATACCTAGATATTTTTCTAGCAGGAACGACATTTGCATAGTGCTTGCCAAAATAAAAATATCGACAATCCTGTTATCGATAAGTACATACTACTTCAACGACAAGACGTACACACAGTCTGCCTGCCTAGACGCCGCGTGCCATCGATCTTGAACAAATTGAACGTAATCCGTACACTTTTGATCCAACTTATTTTATTATTTGCAATTAATAGTTCGAAATTGTTCTCTGAAGTATGTAAAATATAAATAAATATATAGTTTTGTTATTTTTAATTACTTTTAACCCTATTACCTTATATTAGTCTTGTTGACCTGTATGACGTTGAAGTGGTACTTATCGATAACAGAGAACTATCGATGTTTTTATTTTGTCAATCACTTACAAGAAACCGTTCGTGCTAGAAAAATATCTAGGTATAGTTATAATGTGTGAAATACGTGAAAGTTTAAATTAATATCTATGTTCATATGAACTAAGAATATGGTGACATAACTACGATAAAATACCCGTGAAAATACTTTTTGTCTATGATAACATCTTTTTCTGAACACTGATAATCTTTCTAAAACAAAATCTCGAAACGGTATCGTCCCTATTAAGATTTTCACATCATTTTGCTAGTTAAGAGTAAGTAATTAAAATATTGGAGGAAGCATATTAAAAATATACTATCAATAAAAAAAAAAACAAATGTGCCTAAAGCCGCCAATACACTGCTGAGCAGAACTGATGCCACCAACGAAAAATAATATACTTATAAAAAAATCACGCAACTTGTCGTTCGATCAATAATTCTAATACATTATTTTTCGTTTCGATTGAGTTTCAACCATCGATTGGCATCTAGCGTCTTTGAATGGGTTAAAATTGTTATACTGGCGGTAACAGCAAGCAGTCACCATAAGTGGGAGCGAGAGAACATGTCCAGACGTTTTACTTTCACACATCACATTCTTGATGTAGGCCAAATATTGTACGGTCTTACAGTCGACCTTATGCCGTTGTAATAAGGTTCACAAAAACAATTGTGGACAGTAATTATCAGATAATTTATATCCTCCGAAGGTCTGTGGGCCTACATGTAGTACTAATTTCTTTAAATAAATTCTAATTTTATACAATTGGAACAGTTGAGTTTTATTTGTTCCCTTCGATTTTAACCCAAAGGAGATTATACTTTATTTCTTACACTATAAAGAACGAATTCGAGTAGTAATTTACTTGTATATTGGGGGTTAGGAGGATATTTGAAAAATAATGCCTCTATGTTGTAAAATTAAATTTTTTGCAACAGAGCATTTTCTTGATTGACTTTGCCTATGAGGTCCATGTAATATACATAATTGAAATAGGTTTCATTTCATCTAAACTTACTGCCGTGTTATCGTAGCAGATATAATCATTAGACCACTCAATACTTTTGGCCTTATATTATCTTAATTTTTGTAATTGCCGCATATATGTCATTTACAGTTTTGGATCGCTTCCTCGTTTTAAGAATGCAAAAGTAAGATTTGGCAAACTTGTTTTGCATTGAAATAGGCGCAGTTTTTTAACTAAATAGACATAACATAATAACAAATTATTTAAGACATTTTAGTAGTTATTTTCAATCCTATTAATAAAAAAAAACTGAGATAACGTCAGATTTATACCATTCTGAATTTAAATGAATTTACATGACAGGCCTTTGTATAATTATTTATAAATTATTTGCTATGACCGATACCGGCAGTGTCCGTAACACCTCACATTATGTTACTTAGACAATTTAACATTATTCATTAACAAAAATATTTCTAAACAAATTTTAGCCAGGCGAAAAATTTATTGTAGATCAATTTTCCTCTCCATTCACATGGAAATGGAACACACATTCTAGATTGGTATTATGGATATTTTGCTGAACTTTTTTAACAATTTCCTTTGAAGTCTTTGACCGATTATGATTTTAAATGTAGAATAGTACCTAATTAGTCATTGTAAAAGACTCAATTAAGTCAGTAGAAACTTTTCCCAGTCGCAAAACTGCATACGCACATATGAATGAATTCATCTCAATACTTAGCCTAAATAAAACTCAGCGTTATTTTTACATATATCGTCCAAACTATGTATCTGGAAAATCAACAAATTCTATCTATCAGGAAATTCTATGGGCGACTATGTCCAGCAGCGAATGTCTTTGATGTTGATAGAGGCCTTACCTTGCCATTGCCTTAGGCCTTTTTAACTCTATAAGAAGAGTAGTTTTATTAGAATATTTCTTCATGCAGTTTAGTGGAACGTACTTAGAACTAAGTTTGTCTCCTGGCTTATGGGACAGAGTAACAACAGAGTAACATAATGTGAGAATGACTGTCGAGATTTACTTGAAATCCTTAACGGGTATACGGTTGAAGTTCTGCGGCGCACGGGACCAGTAGTAGGAGGGCGGGCCGGCCGAGAAACAGTACTTCTGCTGGAGAGGCGTGTCGTTCTCCACCCAGTACATTAGGTAGAAGTTGCACATTTCATCCTTGTTTGTGGCACTGGAATGAAAGTAGATTCCAGATATTAATTGTATAAAAGCGGGTAATTCACGTTTTATAAGTCGAATATAGCTCGACATGTTTCACTCCGTAACGAGGAGCATAACCATGAGCATAGTGTTGGCTAACCGACTCAGACTGAGGGCCGCAGCTCTCTGCGACCGTGCACTCGACGCCGGTAACAGCTACTTCTTCCAGATAATTCTCTGAGTGAACCAGGCGTCAATAGTAGCCAGAATTTTTCATCTTTATGACAATGGGGAGCTCATTCTGATGATAATGGTAACTGTATCTCCTCAGTTATACAAAGCATCTTTTAGGTTAAAGCGCCTGGAACAGCTGGAGGCTTTATTGGATAATGTGTAGGAAATAACCAAGGCTAACAGTGTGTGTATGAGTATCATTTATCACAATTTGGGTAACAAAACCTTTATTAGACTGACTGATAACGGGTAGCATTATCTTGATTGTTATAAATCACTAATTGACATAAGTAACGTAATACAAACGTAACGTAACCGTAATGTATTAAATAGGATGAACCATATAAAAAAAAGTCCTGATTATATCACATTTTGAGAAATAAAAATATGCTAGATGATGTATTACGCTTAATGATGAGTATGTATGAATGTATGTATATATCACTTTATTGCACATAAACAAATGAAACAACAAAACAACAGTGAAGAATGTAAACGATATGCACAAAGGCGAGCTTATCCCTAAATGGGATCCCTTCCATGAGAAAATGAAAAAGGAATAAATATATGGTGAAAGTCAAACTATGCACAAGTGAGAGAGTAATAAAATAAATTTTAAACACAAAGCTTCACAGTCAACACTTATAAATAGGTAGCTACATAGGTACATTATAGTTTATACCATATAAATATGATATGTTATATTATAATCTAGATACGTATAAACTATATGCTAGTTGCAATTATGCGACCGGACAAGATCCCTAATTAGAGTAACCTTTTTATTTGCAAGGTTTATAGGCTTTTATAGCTATATTTGGTTTGAAATATATATTCTCATTAGAAAAAATACTCGTAGGACTCACCGGGGCGAGTCCTATGTCCTATGTTGTCTAACAGTGTGCCTATGATTCATAATTCGGTAACAAGTGGTTTCCTTTGCTAATTACTATACTACTAGACTTACCTAAGTCGGTAGCTATGCTTTCTCATTTCTAAGGCAAATCATCTGATAGGCTAGATCTGAAATTCAATGAATATAAAACTCACCCAATGCTAACAGTGTGCGCGTGAGTATTATTCATGACGCATTTGGCGGCAAGAATATCGTCCTTCTTGATCGGCGAAGAGTCTTGTATGGGGTAGAACATTTGTGGTAGCAACGGGTCCTTTTCACCGATCAGGGTCCACTCGTCGCCTTGCGAGTTTTTGCGAACTACGTAGCCGGTTACCAGTTTCCCTGGAATTGGTAAATGAAGTTTATAGTTTGGTTGATTGATAAGTCTTGAAAACTTAACATGATTTTATCACGCGATAATACTTATATAATAACCATGGCGACATAAGCTTAATTAACACTAAAATAATACCTAGGGTTTCTAACTCACGATGCTCGTATTAAAAGTCTTACTTCCGCTTCGTTCATGTTTCGTGAATTAATTACTCCAAATAATCTTCCAATATTATTATTATCTCCAAATATTAACTTACTTGAATCATCATCCATGTCTGTGAGGTTACTTAGAACATTTAAATGCTATAATCTAGTAAATTTATTTTGTGAGCCTACTCGTATTACAGCGACCAGTGCTACATGTATAGATAACATTTTCAGTAACAAGGACGCGACTAGTAAATCCATAATAAACAATTTGAGCTCTGACCACTGTGGACAAAAAGCCTCTTTTAGAGGTAAAACTGAGGTTATTCCACAAAACACCATGTGCAGACCAATTTCAGAAAAGAGATTAGATTTATTCAGTCGCAATATGAAGAAACGATTATGTTGTCTTCCATTTACCCAGGAAAACCCTAACCGTATGAGTGTCGAGTTGTTTAACTGTATTAAAAGGGAATTTGATGCCTGTTTTATTCAGAGGAAGGTGAAGGGCAAGCTCAAGACTAAATTTAGCGACTGGGCTACGCCGGATATCCATGAAAAAAGACGCCAGCTCTATGATCTATATGATTTGAGAAGTATTAATAAAAATCCGGAATTTCTGGAATATGTCAAGAACTTCTCCAAATCTTTCAAGATGTTGTGTACCGCTGCTAAAGCTGATTATTTGTCCAAAAATATCCAGAATTCCAAGGACAAAGTTAAAACGGTATGGCAAGTAATCAATGACGAAACTGGGAAACGTAAGATCAAAGATCCACACTATAACCTTCGTATTGATAATACTTTGGTAAGTTCTGACCAGGAAGTAGCGGATCATTTTGAGCAGTTTTTCTCTAATATACCGGTAGAAACAACAAAGTCTCTTCAATCGTCGCCTGACGTCGCTGAGGTAATATTGAAAACGAATGTAGTGGAGTGTACAGAACTTTTCACATTTTCTTATATCTCTCCAAATATAGTTATTAAAACTTTTAGATCACTAAATTTAAAAAAAAATGAAGATCTTTGGGGCTTATCTATCAAAGTACTACACTCCATTGTTGAATCGATTGCACCACACTTAGCTGATATTTTCAACAGATGTATTGAATCAGGAGTATTTCCGGATATAATGAAGCACAGCAAAGTTATCCCCTGTTTAAATCAGGATCGAGATTAGAACCAACCAATTTCAGGCCAATTTCAATACTGCCGGCTTTGAGCAAAGTTTTCGAGAAGCTAATTCTAAATCAACTCTTGACACATTTCGACCGAAACAAATTGCTCGATAGAAATCAATTTGGTTTTACTAAAGGTCGCTCGACCACTGATGCAGGTGCTGTCCTTCTCAATCATATATTTGCCGCATGGGAAAAAACAAGACGCTGTTGGAATATTCTGCGATCTTTCGAAGGCGTTTGACTGCGTTGATCATGAAAATTTAAAGAGGAAACTGTGCCATTATGGGATAAAAACTAGGGCCCTTGATCTCGTTTCGTCTTATCTTTCGAACAGAACACAACGAGTGATTATTAATGGAGCTCAATCTTCCGGCTCCGCTATAGCACTTGGCGTGCCTCAGGGCTCTATTCTTGGCCCGTTTCTGTTTTTGGTATACATTAATGACCTACCGAAACTTGTGAAAGATAAACATGACATAGTGCTGTTTGCAGACGACACATCGCTGATTTTTGAAGTGGACAGAAGGGAAAGTAACTTCGAGAGCATTAACAATGCTATCTCCACAGTAGAGAACTGGTTTACGGCAAATAACCTTCTTTTGAACGCCAAGAAAACGAAATGCATCAAATTTACTCTTCCCAACGTCAAGCAGATTAACAACAGCAAGATTGCAATAAACGGTGATACAATGGAATTTGAAAATCAAACTGTTTTCCTGGGAGTCACTCTGGACGCGAAATTGCAATGGCATCCACATATAGCCACCCTAGCAGGGAAACTTAGTTCAGCAGCCTATGCAGTGAGGCGGATCAGCCATTTAACGAACATTGAGACTGCCAGGCTGGTATACTTCAGTTACTTTCACAGTGTTATGTCGTATGGAATTCTGTTATGGGGTAAAGCGGCTGATATTGAGACCATATTTGTGCTACAGAAGCGAGCTGTCCGCGGCATTTATAAAATGCGCGGTCGAGCATCCGTAAGAGAAAAATTTAAGCAAGCAAATATTCTCACTGTAGCGTCTCAATACATACTAGAAAACATTATGTATGTGCGGAATAACATCCAAGAATTCAAACTTAACCGTGATATCCATAGCTTTAACACTAGAAATAAGAATCAAATTGCTGTGCCCGGCCACCGCCTCGCCAAGGTTCGTTCATCTTTCGCTGGAAACTGTACACGCTTTTATAATAAAGTTCCTGCTGATGTAGTTAATTTGCCACAAAATAAATTCAAGTCATACGTCAAACACTGTTTGTTAAGTAAGGAATACTATACTCTGAAAGATTTCATTGAGGATAAGGATGCCTTTAAGCCTGTAGCTTGATACTGTAGTACAGATTATTCCATTACTATATGGTCTTTACCTACTAGTGTCCAGTTTGTTTGACACGAGACATGTTGTTCTCTTCTTTTTTATTTTATTTGTTATAATGTTTTATTTTACTCTTTAGACACTTAGGGACATTATACATCCCTAATTATTGTATTTATATTATTATTCATGAATATTTATTTGCATAAATAAATATTTATAGCTTCTGACGCATAGAGACATTTCTCTATATGCCTTTCATAACTAAAGTGTTATTTAAGTATGTAATGGACAAGCACAGAATGTGGCTTCTCACCAGGATGTACATGTGACTAAATTTGTTAATTGATAGAGCCTGCCAGCCTGAACATGTCATGCTCACTTAAAAGTCTTTGCTTATGGTGGCGTCGTTGATCGGGTCGCCACTTTCCCGAAGAAAGGTTGAGGGAGGCGATGGCTGAGATACGCGTCATACTCGTGAACGGGTGCTGTTTGTGGAGACCGGTCTGTTCTGGCTATTTGGGGCTATGTTTTAGGTAGTTTTCTTCTTGTTTATTTACGTGATACACTTCATTCGGTGCTTGTTTATCTTTAAAAAACAAAAAGTGTTAGTATATTGAAATCATGACACCTGGAGACCTTATACATCTTTGAGGTTTATTTGTAATAAGCATGTATTTTTATTTTTGTGTATATTTTGAAAACAAAATAACTATACATATAATATTTTTTGAAACTTTTGATTACTAATTTTGTAATTTCTAAATTAGAATAAAGGACACAATTCAGATAAGAAAGCATATCGAACGTTTTGTTAACTTCGTTCTTAGCAGTCAGATTTGGACTTTTAAGTAATTAATAATTATTTTTATTTTTCCTTTGGCAGAATTTTTTTGTAATTGTTGGATATGTTTTCTTAAAGAATAACGCATTTTTATGTAATTTGTATAAGATATCTTTTGTAATACTGCTTTGAAAAAATAAGTCCCGCCGAGTTTCTTGCCGGTCATAAAAGTCAAAATACTTCTCGGGTCAGAGGTGTAGGGTTAGAACCGGTGTAGTTTTTATTTTTCTCTTTTACTTTTGTATACTCGACGTGTAAAAGTGCCCTTGTGGCCTACTTACTGAATAAACGTTTGAGTTTGAGTTTGAGTTTAATTTATATACTTCAATTCGCAGTACATAGGCCACAGTTGTGCAGCTGCTCGACGCTCGTGCGTCTGTATAGTGTGTTCGGGAATGTTCGAGAGCGGACGCGACGTCCCGCCGCTACCCGCTACACCCGCTACTACCACTCGCTGAACGCGGCGTTCATGAATAGCTATTTTGAAGCAATGCGAGGGGGGGACGTTGACTATTGGTATGGAAAACAATACCAAAAACCAAGATGTTTCGGAAACTACATTACAGATTATTAATTAATTATTTTAACCGCTTGTGACTCCCCTGGTGTTGCGGGTGCCCATGGGCGACGGTAATTGCTTACCATCAGGCAATCCGTCTGCTCGTTTGCCACCTTATGTCATTAAAAAAAAAACTTACCAAGAGAATGAGTATGAGTTCTGAACGCGAAAGGGTGGATGACTTTGTCCTCCGTCAGAGTACACGCCGTCTCCATATGCTCCACCTTCTTCGGAGGGATGAATCCACTAGTGCCGAGCAAGAACACACCGGCTTGGCGGGGCATGCTGCAATGCAAAATGAGTTCTAATACAAGACTATAGAAACTAGTTTTGTACTATGCAGGTAACTACCATGATATCTCACTCTGGCAAACAAATTTAGTCATCGATGGAAAAGCAGTTCTGCGAGAAGGCAGTAAGGCCTAGTTTTTAGTAAAATTACGGGGCAATATTCTTTTACTATTGTTCAACCGAAAATGACTGATGTTAATGCCTTTCTAAGCATAACAGTTAAATTATCCTTTTAGTTAAAAAGAGATAATGCGAAGATGCCGTGTGATGCCGGCTGACTAGAATAGCACCACCCCATCTCCTCCCGCGGGTGTCGTAAGAGGCGACAAAGGGAAAAATCCTACGGACGGGCAGCAGCGTCCATCGAAACCCAATCTACAGTTACTGCGGTCGCCAACCCGCCTGCCAAGCGTGGCGACTATGGCAACTACCCCCAAGATGATACAATTCATATTTGTGGGAGGCCTATGTCCAGCAGTGGACTGTATACGGCTGAAATGTATGTATTTATGTATGTAATGCGAAGATGACACATTCCTTTGCACGGGTCAACCACAAACGGCTGAATCCCGCGCGCGATATAAGACTACATACTTTCCTAAGTATTTCCGAGACGCTTAGTCATAACTACAGTGGACGAAGTAATAACGTTATTCTCCTTTTCTCTCTTATTGACAAGAAAATAGAACGAGAGTTCCGCTAATAAAGCTGTTTTGCACTGACCACAATGGTATTGTATTAATGGTATTAAAAAAAGTATAATGTAATGAGTACATTATAGAGGTATCAATAAACACAGTATCTAAATACTCTTATGACCATCGAGCGCGAGTGACTAAATGAGTAGAGCCCTGTTTATCATTTATAAAATCTTACGACCATTTTTTTATTTTTGTTTCTTTTTTATTATTTACAACCAGAACACTCTACTTTCTATTTATAATAAGCGATCGTTGCTATTTAAATCAACATACGTCAATAATGAATACATACCTTTCCTGTGTATACTTGAGGAAGACACCCGAGTTATCAGTTTTGCCTTCTGTAAATAAGAAATGATTCAACATCAACAATCTGATTGTTTCATAAACCTGATCGTATTCCTTAGGTATTACAGGTATTAACAATGCCTTATTGTGCGAAATAATAGAGATAGACAATATTTAATTCAATGGTGTAATTATCTTCTATAAAAATTGTACTGTTTGAATAAACACAAAAAGGGACATTTCAAAAATGTACTTCTCCTAAACAAATGACTTCGTTATTTTGAGTAGAATCAATTTGTAGTTAGGGAAACCTTTTTCTTTTAGTGGCAATTGTTTCGTGAAATTCTCTAGCGACAAGATAGAAACGGCGTTAAAAAATTCGCAAGTAATATTTAGTAAGCAAAGAAACCACAGTCAACACATCATTTTTTCTGACCTCCACCGATGAACAGCGGCCAGACACCTAATTCTACTTACGTACGGTACGTACATAAGAACATAAAAATAACATTATAGCGTAGAAACGTTAGGTCCATCGGGTCCTAGCGCGCAAAAACTTTTTATCTACGTACATGTCATAAGTGCTCTAAAATGCGTCCAGAAACCGTAGGCAATGACCAGCATTACCAACCATCCGAAAGATTTCAGTAGGTAATGTTAACATTACCTACTGAAATCAGTAGGTTATGAATTTTATCTACATACATGTCATAAGTGCTCTAAAATGACCAGCATTACCAACCATCAGAAAGATTTCAGTAGGTAATGTTAACATTACCTACTGATATCAGTAGGTTATGAATTTAAATTTGGAACAGCTGTCAAATTCAAGTGGGGTGTCTAATCTAGTATCTATAGATATTAAAACAGCCATTGATACGAAACGCCAATTCGTTATGTTTTTTTAATGTAAATCGAACGACATTTGAACTCGAGTGACAGTAGAATAGGGAGTTCATTCGCTTGTCTATGGTTTAAAAAAAAATTTTACTGAGATACGAAATACGCAACGCCGCCGTTCCAAGCTGTCATTTGTTTTGTTCGTTGACTTAATAATGTTTACTAGTAATAAGTCATTTCCCTACGGTTTCTGAACCCATCTTAAAACACTTAATGATATGTGTGTAGATAAAGTAGTGTATGTAACTATACATAATTAGGCATTACAACAATCGTGTGATATTATTATGAAACTTGCCTTCGGCTCGTTTCATAAACCCACACTCTTGTTGTAATGCCCTTCATTATGCACAGATACATAAACTACTATTGCATAAATCGCGAATCGGCTGGTTGACGTAACTGGTGACCGAAGAGCTGGCAGTTTCCTTGCACAACGTATCAGTATTCATACGAGTGAATGCCGCCAGCATCCTTGGTACAATGCCTCAAGAGCCTTTTTAGGGTTCCGTAGTCAACTAGGAACCCTTATAGTTTCGCCATGTCTGTCCGTCCTCGGATAATCTCAGTGACTGTTAGCACTAGAGAGCTCAAATTTGGTAGTAATATGTATATCAATCACGCCGACAAAGTGCAAAAATAAAAAGTGGAAAAAAATGTTTTCTTAGGGTACCCCCCCTATACGTAAAGTGGGGAGTGATTTTTTTCTTGATTCTAATCCTAACGTGTGATGTATTGTTGGATAGGTATTTAAAAATGAATAGGGGTTTACTAACATCATTTTTGGATAATGTAAATATTTTTGGAAATATTCGCTCCAGAAGTAAAAAAAAGTGCGTCCCCCCCCCTCTAACTTTTGAACCACGTGTTTCAAAAATATGAAAAAAATCATAAAAGTAGAACTTTACATAAACTTTCTAGGAAAATTATTTTGAACTTGATAAGTTCAATAGTTTTTGAAAAAAATCTATATATATATAAATGAACCCCTATTTCTCTTGGTCACACTGTAACTTGAGAACGGCTTTACCAATTTGGCTAATTTTGGTTTCGAAATATTTGTAGTAGCTCAGGGAAGGTTTAAACGGTGAGAAAATATGAAAAAAATCGAGTAATATACTAAAAAACGAAAATATTCTTCCCTCATACAAACTTTATCAACTCGAAAAAACTGTAAGCGCCGCAGGATTTCATACACCTTACTCGTTTTTGGTAAAATGGTCTATGCTTTCGCTCGTGAAAGATGAAAGCGCCGCAGGATTGCATATGTCTTAGGCTTTTTTGCGAATAAAATAGGTACATTATATTATTCCAGCACTAAAGTCGTTAAGGCGATAGTTTCTTACAAACTGTTAATAAATTAGCCCTTATTCCCTAAGATATGGCAGTCAAAATCTTTTTTTTTTTTTATTATTACATAGGCGGCAAACGAGCAGACGGATTGCCTGGTGTTAAGCAATTACCGTCGCCCATGGGCACCCGCAACACCAGGGGAGTCACAAGCGCGTTGCCGGCCTTTAAGGGGGGTTGGAGCTCTGGGAACCTTACTCACCATCAGGAACACAACACTACATACCTGAAAGGTAGCAGCAACGAACTAGTAATACTATAGAAATCTGACTCGAGCTCAAAAATGACCCCACGGCTAGTGTGCCGCGAACGATCGGCTGAGCCACGGCGGAGTTTGACAGCTTTAGTAGTACAGAAGCTTTCCATGACATAAGATGTCAGCTAATATAAAATTGTTAAATTAAAAAACCATATAAAATGCCTTCTCTTGCGGTAAAATAGTAGCTAAACAACTCCACAAAAATACAAGAAAATCAATGGGATCCATTGGATTGTGTAAGTTTAATCCTGAAGATGATAAACAATTATTGAAAGTAACATATTGATGTATAGACTAATACGCTAAACCAAATGTCGTAACTCTATACTAGTTTGATAATGACTTATGCCTTTATGATACTGAGTGACAGAATGCGGATAATGTTATGCAAAATTTCTACTAGTAAGTAAACTATTAATTTTATTTTCAAGTAACGAGCAATTCCTATTATTTGCTTTTATTTAAAAAAGCAAATACCTACGCTATAAATGTACTGCTGGTAAACTTTTCGTCATAATCATTCTAGTTTCCCGGAGACCGCGGAAAGGATTTATTATTTATTAAAATTATATTTATAAAAAAAAAAAAAATTTTTCACGGAATTGTCATTGCATATTAAAAAGTTATCATCTTCTTTTCTAATTCTGAAAGCGTGTCAGCTTCTTAGTGAGTTCTTTACGACTCTCTACTGCGAAAGTCGATGAGCGAAATTTAGTTATTTGTGTCACTATCAATTGAATATTGCAGGAACGAAAAAGATGAATATGGACTCAGTAGTCGTCTATTGTTGGCAAAGTGCCTTGACGTCCCGAAGTTAAGTACTCCACGTCGATGTTGTTAATCTGTTGCCTAGTAAACAAAACAAAACAACAACAGCTTATTCTTATGGTGACACTTTGCTATACGATATTGAACCTTAGGTAGGTTGGAAATCATACTTCCTGTACTCACATTATTACGATTATTCCAAAATACATATGTACTACACATTCATATTATGTTTCAACTTTTGAGAATAACGATAAACGGGACTTATTCGCGCAAAAACTTACGAAAATTCACCTCCGATATTCCAGAGCGACATTACTCCGTGGTATCTACTGGAGAAAGACTGAGGCAATGTCGTAACGCAAAATCGTGGGAGTGTTCTCCAATACGTCATTAGCATTACTATATCTTCTTATAAATTATGGACAAACGTAATCTTAATAGCAAAATCGTGTCAGAATAATACTTATATAAATTGGTTCCATCTCGGTTAGTATCATCCCTGTAAGTTTGACAACGCCATAATATTGTAACGCCGCGCATGAGGTTTGACGATTAAAACTTTTATTAACCAATCACAACTTTTTTTTTTTTAATAGCGCGAAATTGTCTATTGGATAAACTCCAAGCTGATCTGACATATTTATGAAGAGGGGATAGTGTCAGTGTCAGCGCGCCTGGGGTCAATTTTGGAAGGCATTTTTGTATGGAGAGCTGCGTCTATATATATTCAGTCACTGGGTAGCAGTGCTATTATGGCTGTGGTCTTCTGTAAGGAGGAGGTACTTCCCCAGTTGGGCTGCCCCAGATTCAAGCGTGATGGTCAACGCTGTGCCCTACCTCTCATTGTTGGACGTAGTTTAAGGACATACCCGGGTCCAAATCTCTATTGAATGACAAGACACACTTCACTTCAGGCCCGGTACCGCGAACATCGAAGTTCGTATATGTCAAGCATTTCTCTCCACTCCAATTAAGGCGTTAAGAGAGTGACAGAGACAATCGTCCGAAATTTACGAATATGGTTTACGACACCTCATTTGGAGTAAAAGAGAAAGATGTTCGAAATATACCCATACATTAGGTTGAAACTGAGTGACTGACTTCAAATGACGCTGGCTGGTTATCACTCCATGTTACAACCCCTTCTTACTACTCGTGTTACGACCGAAGTTGGCAACATTTTTTCGAATTTTCCATGTATAGTGGGGATCTATAACTCTTTCTTTAGTTGTCACCGTCCTTTGTGTGCCCGATTTTAGGGTTCTGTACATAATGTTAATCAGTCAACAACAATGTATCAAATAGCCCATTTTTAAGTGAGAACACTTACTGTGACGGACGAAAAACTACGGAACCCTACACTGAGCGTGGCCCGACACGCTCTTGGCCGGTTTTTTAGATTTAATGTAATAAATCGTTAAGTAATTATTATAATATTGGTATTGTTTTATATTTATTTAAAAATAGAATAGTACATTTATCATACGAAATGCTTTTCGTTCCGTTACTTATACAAGGTCTTATATAATTTTTCCGGAGCTAGCCATCGGACTAATATGTTAACAGGAAAATAAATATACTGTCATAGTGTAAACAAGAACGTGAACGACACCAGGTAAATACCTGAGTGCCCTGAAGTTCAATTTACAATCATGCAATATTAGTACTAATATGTATTAACTTAAGGCTTACAATGGCATTAACAACCATAGACTCATGTCTATGAAACAAAGATTATAATACGTACAATAGCAATTGTCTTTGCTATCATTCCATCGATAGTACGTAGAATAAGAAACCAATTAGCATTTGTATGGTAAATTCTTAAGATGCCTCATTATTTTCTATTTAGAAAAACTGTTGGATACGATTTGAGAGTTGGGAGTAATTTACAGAATTTCCATTAATCTATTTAAGAAATATGAATTCAACTTATTATTTTAATATTTATAGTTATACGTTTGTTATTTGTACGTCTTTTCCGTACACGGAGTATGGTATTCTGGACATTTGGGAGGCATATGCAATATATGCATAACCGGAGCCCCCGCGCAGATGCCGTTTCGACAAATGTATAAAACATTAGGGATAAACTAAGGGAATGTTGCCCCTGCCCGTACCATGAGGCGCGCACAGAGACAGCACCTTGATTGAATGGAATCTAAAATATACTAAGCCATTGGGTGAAATGGATGGACTAGCTAGATTATTATTATATGTATCAAATATATTTTGCGAGGTTGCGTATGCTTGAGACATGATGTGTCCGCCATGATCGGGTGAAGGTGGCGTGACAAACGTGAAAGCTAATACTACTACAGCTACCAAACGTCCACTGCTGGACATGGGCCTCCCCCATAATCCGAAATAAACAGGATTGGGGTCGGCTAATAGCGATGAATAAAATCGGGCTGTGGGATTGATTACTTTTACTCGAGTATACAATATAGTCAGCTATTTCAACTTATTATATAACCCACTTTCTACATGGTAGTGGTCTATGTAACATATACAACCAATATATGAAATAATATACTTACTAGGTGAAATCAAAATGGTTCTGAATCTATTCATGATTACGATCCACTTTTACTATGGAGCCATAACTGAAAAATCTGTTAAAAAAAAATGACCCGCCCATACTAACAACTACAGCTAAGCTACTTGGCAGCTAGTATGGAAAGGTCTCTTTTTTTTAACTGATTTTTCGGTTGTAATCACGAATAGATCCAGAAAATATATTTTGTGTTACCATTTTGATTGCACCTGGTAGGTACATAACGTCAGATGACAACCAAAACTCACTAATTACTACCACAAGTTAGCCTCATTGAATCATAGTAATAACTAAGTAAGGTTGATTTTTGTTTAATTATTTTTTAGCAGTTAGTGAGTTTTGGTTGTCACCTGACGATAATTTGATTTGTTCTTAGTTTTTCAAGTCATGTTTTTAAAAGAAATTGATTTATGTTGTTGAAATGTGTCGTGTAGCGATAAGGCGCATGGCATGTAAGTATGTCGGCAAATTAAATTACTTTACGAATTTAATGGCTGGGCTGAAATCAACCGTGGAATGTACTATTTGAATTGATAAAAAAAAACAACATGCCAACCGAATTGATAACCTCCTCCTTTTTTTGAAGTCGGTTAAACATTATATAACGCATCACATATATGAAAGCTACTGGAGATTTGTTTAAACAAGATATTATTGCAAGTCTGTACACAATGATTTTAGTATAGTACAAGATTGTTTGATACTAATAGGAATAATACGATACACATCACATTCTTATAACTGAACCGTTAGTACAGTCAGCAGCAGAAGTGGCTAAGCGTTTGAGGTGTTCAAAATGAGGTCAACACATCTCTATTGTCAAGAGAATAAGAGCGCGTGTAGGTCATTTTGAACACTTCAAACGCTAAGCCACTTCTGCTGCTGACTGTACTAGAAAGTACTAGGTTCATTTTATTCAAAGGGTACTGAAAACCAGCGTCGTAACACCACTCGTGTGTCACATGCTGAGTGTTATCCTTTTCTGCGACCATCCCCGCAGCACTAAACTTACTTTAAGTTACCTAGACTTAAGCCTAATCTTAATGTTGCTATGTATGTGTTTGCTTTTTTTTTTTTATGACATAGGCGGCAAACGAGCAGACGGATTGCCTGGTGTTAAGCAATTACCATCGCCCATGGGCACTCGCAACACCAGGGGAGTCACAAGCGCGTTGCCGGCCTTTAAGGGGGGTTGGAGCTCTGGGAACCTTACTCACCATCAGGAACACACTACATACCTGAAAGGTGGCAGTGCTATTATGGCTGTGGTCTTCTGTAAGGAGGAGGTACTTCCCCAGTTGGGCTGCCCCAGATTCAAGCGTGATGGTCAACGCTGTGCCCTACCTCTCATTGTTGGACGTAGTTTAAGGACATACCCGGGTGCTGAATAAAGTATTATTCTATTCTACTCTATTCTGTCACTCAAAAATGTGTAAGACTTACAATTGATTAGTTACTACTCACCCGGAAATTTCATCATATAGTGAACTTGGAGCACCAAGTATTTGATAGGCGAGTTCTTCCCGATAAGGAACCCGACTCCTTCGGGAAGGTTGAGGCTTGGAGCATCACGCGCCCAAGCGTATACGATCTGAAATGTAATAGAAATATTGGATTAAGTTGGAAATGTTACATAAAACAATAAACGCTAAAGGAGCCTAAAGGGTCGCGCACTAAGCGGTTTAAGAGGAATTTCCTCCCGCGAACGCTCCGGTTATGGAATGAACTCCTTGCCGAGGTTTTCCCTGGGGACTACAGTACGAGGTTCTTCAAAAAAGGAGTGTATAGGTTCTTAAAGGGTAGGCCGGACTTTCCTTAGTCACTTAGGACAGATAACTTTTAATTCGAGTTTATTTTTTAACTTATTATTTATTTCCTTAGTCATATATTTCCGGAGAAGATAAAACAAGATTAACTAAGGTGTTTGACTTAAGGTACTAACTCCAGAAATTCAACTGACTAGCACTGCGTAAATCGGGCGGCGCTCCCGCGCCCGCTGCTCGGCGTTTATACGCTAGCAGTGCGAATTCGACTAGCACCTAGCACTAGCGAGCCGTCTTCAAGTTGTATCGTAGCGTAGCGACTAGCGAACAATCGTCACGCTAGCGACGTTCCGCTTTCCATTTGCAACAATGAACTATGTATACTAGAAATATATATAAACGGGTCACTCACGTATCTTAAGGTCGAAAACCGCTCGACCTTAAGATACGTGAGTGACCGGCGTGCTTTAAATCCTCTGGAGTTGCAGGCGTCCATAGGCTACGGCAACTGCTTACCATCAGGCGGGCCGTATGCTTGTTTGCCGCCGTTTTTGTATAAAAAAATATATTTATATTACCAATATGATGTTAACAAACAAGTAAGGGTTTATTAGGTTATAGGACTATTCCTCCATCAACCTCGGACGTACACAGCTGGACGTAGGCCTTGTCCATAGATCGCCACAAGCTGTGATTTCTGAGCATAGAAGGTTCAATGCCATAATCGCCAAGCTACGCAGGCGGGTTGGCGATCGCATTATATCAAAACGCTCTAAAAGGATGATGGTGCATGCCCTCTGGAGCTTTCTGCCCAGTCCGTATTCAGAGCCCTGAGTGTAAGTTTTTAACGTAACTTTACGTCACGAACGCGTTTGCGTTTCCTATATAAATAACATTATCACTTACGCGTTCCTAAACGTTTTTTTACGTCAAAAGAAACTTACACTAGAGCCTCAGGTTAAATTGTCCTTTGTCTAACCTCCTCATTGCCACAGTAAATCTTCAAGGGCAATGGTCTAACATTATTGATCGTGACTGTCATCAAAAACAAAAGAAAATACATAATGCATGTCATAGTAACCAAAGTCTCTTTCCAATTTCCACTATTAGACTATAGAGACTTTCGCTATTAGTATTTACAAATCGTTATGCAATACTACTCACACAATTATAAACCTTTAATGAATGTAATAAGGTTAATTTTACACTGTACTAAATTGTTGTCGGTCCTAGCCGATGGTGGCGGTCAAAATGTAAGGAGTACCTGGGATCCGGAGCGACATGGGCTCGCTGTGTTGTACTGTTTATCAATTTGATTGCTTGACATCTCACCGCAACTCCTATAAACAATATTACGATTAAGATTTATATGGTACGTTTAGGTGGGCCATTTTATTTTAAGGTGTATACACAACTTTTTTTATTTAGATTTCTTTGTGTGGTTTCTACTCAAAATCATGAGTTCTTTCAAGCCTGATAGGAGAAAACAATGTTTCAAAATATTCACACATTTTTTTATTACTTCCGTTCCGTTACCGCCATAGGAAAAATAGTAACGGAATGGAATAAAAAAAGCTACGGACACATTTTTTCTTTCTATCACGCTCGAAAGAACTCATGATTCTGAGTAAAAACTAGACAAAAAAATCCGAAATTTAAAAAAAAAGTTAAGTATACAACATTAAATAAAATTGCCTTGGTCTTTATCAATATCATTCAATTTGAGGATCATCCGCAGTTGACTATACGAACTAAAGTTATATATAGGACATTAATAGATTAGAAAAAAAATGCAAAATCCAGGCGCACAACGGACTCGCGAGTTCGAGTCTCAGTTGATTTTTTTTTCCTTTATTTCTAAGAAATATGGTTTCATTAACAGGACCATTCTGTTTAATTAATTGATTGCTCACCAAGCATTGTCATTAGATCCTGGCTCCGAGCATCCATACAGCAGCATGTGATGAGCTGTGTGCATTGTCGCGTTCGGCTCGAAGCCCACTGCAGAATAAAGTCAGGTGTAAGGCTGCGTTTGCACCAGATGTGGGCAAGCTTGTGACCCACAGTAAAATTACTAAGGAATAGGCAAAATCGCGGCGGGGCGTCCAAATGAGCTGATCCCGCCGGCTTAGCTGACGGCCCGGCCATGTCATTACGCGAATTGTTGCGCGGCAAGCGTTTTATGTTCATTGCGTGTAATCCAACTAACCGCAGCGCATTGCGCGTCTTGACCGCGCAACGAATAGATAAAACGCTTGTCGCGCCGCAAGTCACGCATTGTCGTGGCCGGGCCGTAATTCTCCCGCAGTCCAAGTGTCTCTTGGGCTCATGAAGAAAAGGCAAAGCCTTATTGACTCCGTTTTGCCTAAGAAAAAATGGACACGACACCAGTTTTAAGTATAGATCCCTGTATACATTCTCATTCATCTATGGTAGAATCGCATATCAAGGTCATAAATTGAAATATAACCTGTTCAAGCTCTTCAGCGTCCGAATGGGAAAAGTAATAACGATTATTTTCAAATGTATGATTTCAGCTATTTTTTAGTATTTGATAATACCGCAAAGTGTCTGTTTTAGAGCAAAACGTGCGAAATGACACAGTGAGTATCGTACGTCATGAACTCGATCGAGTCTCAAGTGAGAACGAATGATATAGTAGCAAAAATTATATTAAAAAAACAAAGCGCATGAGAAAGAAGGTAGATCGCTACGGAGTGTGGTTTGGCGTGAAATACACACAAGCGACGTGAGGCATAAGGCGTATGGCATAAGGCATAAGGCACGATGCCGCTTTAAATCGTTGTATACAAAATGTATACAAATGTTCGAAGACGACGTTACTGTGCCTTACGCCTTATGCCTTACGTCGCTTGTGTGTATTTTACGCCTAGACCAATATTCCGTGAGTATGGCGCTTTCAACTGTGCCGAAATATCGGAAAATCGTTAAAATTAACATACATGGTAACTATCCCGTTTTAAGTAATAGTTGTAAAGTATCTGATATATAAACCGAAAGACGATTGTTGAAAATGTTCACGATGGAAAAATATCGAAAGCCGGATCCATGTACTCCTTATTTCCCTTAGCTTAGCTAACCATGCAATTATGTTTTATGTAGTCTCACAGACGCGAAATACATAAAAACATTTCAGATAAACAAATTCGTGAAACGCTACCAAAGAGCCTCTCATCTCGTTCTTTCGTGCACGAGAGCAATAACCTTTTTTCTCACATGTGGGCGTGGTTAACGCAAATCGATGCAGGGCCTTAATTTGGTGATAAAATTGAAACAATCATACAGTTACAGCTTTTGGTATGTTGACCGTCACTTGCCCACTCGGCTTTCCTAGGTCCCCGAATCTACAGACTACAGACCCTGTGTGCAGGTGTTGCAGGTACTATCGAACAAAGTGATCATGACCCTAGCAGAAAAACGGTTTGAAAGTGTCATTAAATTCATGTGACACTTTCAACCATTTGCGGGTCTCATGCATCTAGGTGGGTCTTGAATCACTTTGTTCGATAGTACATACTTATATCGGCACTCTGTTAATTATTATTCAACGGTTTTTATGAGTGTCAACTACAGACCTGGCTTAATGGGTAGTGTCCTGGGTTCGAATCCCAGTAAGGACGATTATTTGTGTGATGACTGATGAGCCAGGTATTTTCCCGAGTCACGGGTGTTTTCTATGTATTTAAATATTTGTATATCGTGATAAACAGAAAATTAGTTAAAGGATGTTCTGTAATAATTATTTATTCTGTGCCAATTTTATTGTCGACTCTGCATTTACAGCAGCCGGTTATTTCCCCGAAAGGGAATCTCTATGTGTAATGACTAATGACATTTGACTTAACTGATATAATTTATCTCGCAAGTTACATAGAATTAAACTTAAAATTAATCACGAAGTCAAGGTCAGAGATATTGATACGTCCAAAGTGACAAAATATGTATAAATGTACCTTAACATTATGACAAAAAGTTGCATGTACCTATACATATTTTGGCACCTCGGTTGTATCGATTTATTTCACCTTGACTGTTCATATCAACTATTTTGTGTTGTAATTCAGTTCCACCAGCCAGGGAGTCAAGAGAAGGCTAGTTAGAAGAAATATTACATCGCGTTGTATTAACACACTTGATATGATTGTGATCTATTATGGGAAGGGCGTGTAGTTACCAAGAAAAATCCATGTTTAGTAGTAAAACTGTTGTTTTAAAAGCGACCCATGAGACCGTAGTCATGGCGACGAGTGCCATTAAACAGTTGATTGAGCCACAATTACAAAAGTTGTAACGAATTTATAACAATACTAATAAAATACCAATAACTACATAACTAGTACATTATAAGACAAACTAACTTAATCAATTAAAACATAAAGCTTGAAATTAACTAAACATGGCCGCCTTGCCTTTTCAAAAAAGGTAGTTAGTTCCTTTCTATATTATTGCCCAAAATTATGTTTCAAGTTAATATCCTAATACAGAACAACATTTCGTCACTACTTTGAAAAAAAATCGTATCTGACACAGATACTCCAAGTTGAAACGCAGTAACTCTGTACTCATGTCATACATAGTTATGTCATTTTTCTTTTGAATGCCAGAATGAGCTACGAGGCTTTTCCAAAGTCGTGCCGATTTGTTTTATTCTTACGGAAAATAGTTGAAATACGAATTAGTGTAAGTAAGTAGGTACTCTCTTATATATTTACTAACCTATATAGAAGCTTTTTTCTGGAGATATCCGGATAGGAGTGCAGAGATACAGCTCGTCCTGTAATCAATCAATATTTATTATAAATAGTTTATTATCTAAACACATTTTTTTAACAAATAGACATAAAATAAAACGGAAACAGAAAAAAAATCGTAAGTCAGCGTGTGAAAGGGCCGCGCCATCATCAAAACCATTTTTTTTTATTATACAGAAACGTCTGCTAGCAATATTAAAATCGATAGAAAATAGAAAAAAAATCGTACCACAACCACTGGATCACTAGCCCAGTGCACTACCAATTGTGCTATACGAGTACCGCTTAGGCTTGTCAAATTCTTTCTATTTATCCCTCGTAAAACCAAATAACTTCGCTGTACCACGAATGCACATGCTGGTCGCTCTAACTATTGAAGTTATTATGCGAGCTCTCAGCCAGCCCAAAACGCAAGACAAGGATCTATCCCAGCGATATGCAAGTGCATCCCCGAGGTGTTTGACAAAGGTAGCTAATTGTGGTGCAAAAACTCCATTTACAGAGTGACGAGAGGTGTATAAGTGGCATGACGAAGCTCGCAGTTTTGCTTTCCTGACTCAGCTATCATCAATATTGATTTAGATATCAACAGCCAATACATATTATAAATAAAGTAAGTATACAAAACGGCCAGAAGCTAATTATATATGTAAGTAAATATTTGTGACTTCCACACAGCTCCATATAATCAAGTGTAAGTAAGTACCTATATGGACTTGAAGGCTTTTTTATAGAAATATAAATATTCTTGTAAATAAATTAATTAGGTTGTTCAACAGTTTTCAGCCGATGAGCTAGGCCCTCTGGGAGGTAAAAGGGTAAAAAGTTCAGTGGAGGCACGTTAGGATGACGGCAACCCGTAGGATGACGACACCAGTAATGGACAAGGCACCAATCATGAACATTAGTGCTTATTTCAAAGGAGTCAAGTGTTGTACATTTTTTGCTACATATTTCATTTATAACGTTATGGTTTTTGAATTAAGAACTAAGTGTCCATCATTGGTGCCTGTCAGCTTAAAGTGTGCAACGTTGGTGCCATGGCTTTCCTTTTCTGTAAGGAACCGATGCAAAATCGCTCTAATATA
This sequence comes from Grapholita molesta, assembly GCA_022674325.2. NCBI lineage: Eukaryota > Metazoa > Arthropoda > Insecta > Lepidoptera > Tortricidae > Grapholita > Grapholita molesta. The sequence goes on from CP053125.2 coordinate 16,525,588, forward strand.
TGACCATTGGTCAAGCCGCTAGGAATCGTTTCTACGCGCCGCCACTGAAAGAAGGTTCTGTGCAATCCTTACACGTGCAAAAGTAGCCTATTCTTCCAGATATATTCTATTACCGGCTCGATTTCATAAACGAAGTTTGAGTGCATTATCGTTTCAGATTATTCTATTACCGGCTCGATTTCATAAACGAAGTTTGCATGTCGGCCATAACAAGACAAACAATATAGACTGATCAATACACCGACACATTCCAAGGTTAGCACTCGTCGTTATCAATGTAATAAATCAACACTCATTGGCTTTGCTATCTATCTATCAGCCTGGTATGCCCACTGCTGGACACAGGACTCCCCCATAGACCAATTTCCAGCACCCTCCAGAAACCAAGTACCTACCGTACAAGGTCATCCGTTCGCCTAGTTTGGGGACGGCCGACACTGCGCTCTTGTCCGTCCTTGCCATTGGACCCTACCTCTGTTGGATTGGACGACCGGTCTGGCCAATGGGTAGTGACCCTGCCTGTGAAGTCGATGGTCCTGGGTTCGATTCCCAGTCAGGGCAATTATTTGTGGGTTGAGCACAGATATTTGTTCCCGAGTCATGGGTGATTTCTATGTATTTAAGTATTTATATGTATCTATCTATTATATATATCATCGTCTAGTACCTACAACACAAGCCTTACTGACCTTACCGTAGGACTAGGTCGATTTGTGTAAGATTGTCCCGAAATATTTATTTATTTATTTTTTATTTATTACTGGTTCATACAGTTATGTGGGACAATGTATTTAATACTAAGACTATTCTTGTACTTTTGAAATAAACTACAAAATGTCAAGATTTAAGTTCAAAATTTTACTTAATTTGATGAAGTTCAACATCAAAAACCTTCATTATCATACTTATACTTTTGCTAAATTAGAAAAGGTCAAAGAGGGACATAAGAGTAGCTACCTATAGAGTTTATATTATAACAGTCAAAATACTTCCCGGGTCAGAGGTGTAGGGTTAGAACTGGTGTAGTTTTATTTTTCTCTTCTTCTTTTTGTATACTAGACGTGTAAAAGTGCCCTTGTGGCCTACTTACTGAATAAACATTTGAGTTTGAGTTTATACCATAACTTATGGTAATCAAAAGTTATTGTGTACTGCCAATATGGCATTATTCATATCAATGGCTACTGTACAAGTATTTACTGAAAACACCACATAACACAATACATTTCTGCTATAATTACCTACAAAATGAACATGCATTAAGTTTATCACAAACCATTTTTATTTTCCCAATTTCACACTTGCATGCTTCTGATAATAATACAACATCCAATGTGTACTCAGGTTTTAGGTAATATTTTGGGTTGTTACCGGAATGCTGAATATGTGTTTGACTGAGTGTATAATATACTGCAGCAGCAGAACTTGCTGAGCAGATTAGGTGTTCAAAATTATCCTAACACACTAGGGTGTGAACTGTGAGATGAGAACTAGGTTCTCTTAACAATAAAGTCTTGTGAAGCTCATTAGGAATGCCTCACCGGCATAGCTGTTTCTGCTGCTAACTGTAACTACAGTCAACTAATTTGATTTCTGGGCTACTCTGTACCTTGTCACAGTGAAAATATAGAAGAAAGCACTAGAGATCTAATGTCACTGGTTGTCTGCACATATGGGTATGAATGTCTCATTTCTTTGCCAGAAGTGAGACTGCTTGAGGGATTAAAATGAGTCAGGTTTTATTAGAATGTTGTATCTGCATGATAAACATAAGTAAGATAAGTAAAGCAAAAAAATATTATTTGTGGCAAAGATGGAATTGCTTGGCAGTTTCATTCTTAGTGAATATACTGTGTGTAAATCTAATATGGGCGAAGAATTAAACCAGACAGGATTTACTAGTATAATCATTCACTAACAGGTTTTTTTTTAATGATACTTAGTATACACATGTAATTATTATTTGAAACAGTAATACACTGCAAATATTATGCGATATAAGCTTTTGAAACTAAGTGTCATTGAATGTTTAACTCGAGTGTGTGGTATTACATTGTGGGCCAAGTTATTTTGTATACGTAAGGTCCATAAGGGTAAGACTGTCTATCTGGAAAGACCGTCTACCAACCAATTTCCTACATTATCTCATAGGTATTTAGTGTCATATAACGGACTTCCCTTAAAAATATAGTATCCACATTGATCTTATAAAAATTGTATTGGACTTCTAGGCTAAAAGTTATCTCGATATATTTCTTATGTCCTGTGCTACCCACTGTTAAGAGATTCACTAGTATTAGATTTACACACTATACAGTGGTATATTTTGGGGTTGAAGTTAAATTTTATATGACCATAGGTACATAAATTAGAGTTAGGCTATGGTGATATTTAAAGTTTATTTTAGTTTTTGCTTATAATATAGTTGAAAATATAAAACTAATGTTCAATTACAAATATTAAATGTACTTTATCTAAATATAGGAAAACCGTTTTGTGTTACACAAAAAAAACTATAACATTTATAATGTAGTCAGGGAGTTTCCTCACTTATACAGGAAATTACAGAATCTAGAACCTTCTATACATTATTAAGTATTTCTTTTCTTACATTTTGGTTGCTAAAATTGTAATAGACGTTGTATACTTAAGAAAAATTGAACAGGCTTTCTGGCACCCAAGGCAGGATCTGGTGCCGGCATCTCCAGCTTTCACGGCTTGACATCATAACCACTGCGGGTTCAAATCCTGCTTTTGGTGCCGATGACTTTTTCTTAAGTTTATGTCATCTATTTCAATTAATAATTTACATAGTAGTGTTTTTGATTTAAAATCAAAGCAAATCAAAATATTTACTTGCACCAAAATAATATTAACAAGGAGAATTTCTATGCTAGACTTTGGATTAAATAATTGACAATGAACAAAAAAATATTGTACTAAATTAATGTTACTTGAATTAATTTAATTATCAAACATATGTTGATAAAGTTTTTACCTATCTGGAGCTAAAAATATAAACCTTTGTAAAATCGGATCGGATCGGAAAAAAAAAAAGCCTGCACAAACGAATGCGAATAAAATATGGCCTTTATGCAAAGTTCGATAGCTGTAATACTGAATTAGGAATTAATTAAACTCCAACACTTACCCTGTGTGGGTAGACATTTGGCATTAATAACTCGTAAGTTGCCGTTTCGATGCCGAAAACTTTGCCGCATACTGCAAGCGCACATAGGAGAACAACTAATCTAATCATTTTAAAAGTAATTTAAAAACCAAACAGCAACTCGGACGCCGTGTCGCCCACGTTGTTTCTCTGAGACTAATTCAAAGTGCTTTAGGAAACGTTGTTATGATAACTATGTTTGATTCGCGTTGTTTGGCCAGCGAATCGTGTCCACACGGTAAAAGCTACAAGTGTTTATATGAAACTATTTTTAGTATTTTTATTCGCGATCGATAATCGCTGCGAACGTCATTTGTGTATTGCCAGCTTATAAACAAATTGTGAACATATCAAAATTATTTTAACCTTATTTTTGTCGTACTGATATAAATTTACATGGCATTATATAAATAAAGAGCGCCAAGATAAGCTCAAGATGGCTTTGTCTTGTGGGTTCTCAGCCAATAAGATATATAATATTATATAAATAGAAAACACGACTCAAGAACAGATATCTATTGAACTCAGGACCGTCGGCTTCGTAAGCAGGATCATTACCCAGAAGACCAGACCTGTCGTCTTATAATTGATCAAAATAAAGTATAATACCTACCTATATCCCTTTCAGCTTGAGCCGTAATGCTTATGTCCACCTCTTCTCCACTTTATGGTTTAGTGCTCAAATGAATTCCGTGAAATTCACTACTCACTAGACCTGACCTGTGGTCAATATTAATATAATATTTTATTGGCATACCTAGTCATATAGAATCTCAAGCATGCAATTTCGTGTTAATTAAATATATAAATTTGTAGTACAAATACCTATGTGCAATAAAATAATTATAATTATTCAATATTTAACCCCAGAAGCAAAATACTCAATCTTGAATCTACTAATTAAATGTATTTTCCAGGGCTATTTGAATGTGTGCTGGCAACATTTTTTCCGTTTAGAAATGTCATAATATTCAAACTAAATTAAGTTATTCTAAGTTCTAAGAGTATTTTAAAATTAGGTATTTCTACAAGACGTCATTCTTATTTTTTTTTTTAATTCGGTAAATAATATCCGTTGTCCAGTAATAAAGTACTCGCGTTGCACTATTATCCATTATTGAACGGAAACGAGACGTCTACAAATTTGTAACACCGATAATAGATGTCTCTTGTTTAACAGTACCATAGGTGACAGAGTTTAATACAATGTACTTCTATACCCGAACCCAGGCTCGAGTCAGCAAGGGGTCGTACAAGTTGCTGTACTTTCTAAAAGATGGCGCTGCAACACATGGAATCATTGTTTAATAAATATACACATTTTGTTTGGTAGCCACCATCACATTCTAAACACATAAGTAAATGAAATTGAATTTAATCTTATAAGATTAATTTGTAAAATGTACCATGAATATCTTCTAAAGTATATGTACTTAGTAATTATTAGGTTTTTCAGGTTTTATTAGTGTCATTTTCAATTGATGGCATAAAAGAAACAAAAACTACTATGTATTTTTATTCATACCTGTTAGTAGCTACGTCATTTTACTCCATTATTTTCAATACTTTTAAGAACCCACCGTGCACCGTAATGGAGTTGTCTTGTAGAAATAATGTGATCTGTCAAGTTTCAAAACTACCATTCCCCTTTGAAAAATGTTATTTCGTTTAGAGCAGTAAATTGGAGGCGACATCTTCAAATTGAGTAAGTGAAACGTTTACTTGGTTGGTTTATAAGGTTTTAGAGAAAATTAGGTACGTGTACCTACATACCTACTTAGGCAGTTATAGTTTCAACTAAACTTTAGTAGAGAAGACCCTGAGTGTAAGATGCTCTAGTGTAAGTTTCTTATGACGTAAATACGTCTCGAACGCGACGATTAGTGATTATGTTATTTGTATGGGAGACTCAAACGCGATGGTGACGTTTTGTTACGTTAAAAACTTACACTCAGGGCTCAGGGGCAAATTTTTAGAATTAGGTAATTACCAATAAAATCGGTATTTTACAAATATAACCGATAGAAATATAAAATTGTCGGTATTGAAATTATAAATTTCGTGCTAAAACGACAGTAACGTCATATTGAAAATATAACCCTATTCCGTACAGCAGAGACTTCCTTATATTACTTTAAAAATGAGTATTTTATACATTTATGGGACCATTAATTATATCTAGTGACAAATTAATTTATGATTGACATTCCGAAATTTACTTTCGCCAATAAAAAAGAATGAACAATTTTTTTTCTAAATTTTCAGTTGTGAGCCTATAACGATGTGAATTTAGGACCCATTTATGCGTTGAAAAAGTCCGTTCACAGTCTACGGACGTCATAGCCCCTATGACGTCCGTAGACTGTGATATGTAATCGGTGACATTCGTATACTGTTCTTCCAAAATATTTTAACATCATAATATAAGGAAGTCTCTGCTGTACGGAACAGGGTTAAATCTTCGATATGACGGGCGTTTGTCCGATCCTTGGTAATAAACTAATAGCGAGCGATGATTTACGACTTCTGATTTGATTAAGACTGCTCAAAATTCAAAAATCGATCCCGTGAAAAATAATACCCTAGTTTGTCAGCATAAAATGTATATATTATTTAATATGTAGGTATAATACCTATTTCGATTTAGTCGACGTTTATTTTCCTCTTCATCATCATCATTTCAGCCGTAAGACCTTTGCTGCTGGATATATGCTTCCCCGAAGATTACTTGTATAATTTTGGGGGAGTTGCCATAGTCGCCACGTTAGCGGGCGGGTCTTTGCTACCCATTAGTTTTTCAGTTTCAGGTTTTTTCCTTTTGTAGCCTCATACGACACTTATATCTTGTAAATTACTTCGTATTTAACAGAGTTGTAGCTCTTAAGAGCTCAATTTGTGGCTCGAACCTCAAAAATGGGCCCCCATCATCGATACCATCGATGCGTATAGGTTTTTCCGTATATTAAACGCCGTAAAATTCATTGATGAAATTATTGGTCATATTTAATGTTCCTACTTTTACGTCTATGCTTGCGATGCCAATAAAATCGGACAAACTGCAAATTTTCTGCAACATTTAGCATGCCACTGTTATGTCTTTTACGATCATAAAAGTTGTAAAATACCTCTTCTATTTCTATCTCTCTCATATGAGTACATAACCGGGAATCGAACCTGTCAATATTCTTTATACGGCTGATGATGATGATGATGAAAAACGTATTCATTACCTACTCATGAATTTACGTTTCGTTTCATCAACAATAACAACGAAAAATCTTTCAGAATTACACCTAAGATTGTTTTACAAGACCTCGACCACGTTCGATTCCCGGTTCTGTATGAGAGATTTAAAAAAGTTTGAATGCCATTATTATTAAATCTGAAATCGAAGCCATGGTTCCTAAGAACAGATTTCGCTATGTCTCATAGTTTCTGACTTCCCCCTACTGACCCATTTGGTTTGATCACCCGGTATATTAATTTCCATAATATTATCAACGTTATTTTAATTCTTCTTGAAGTAACTAATATAGGCTAGGCTATATAGTTTGATCAAGGGGTCATTTATTAAAAGTTTATCTCTAAAGCATTGTCTGAAATACCTATAGGTATCTTCTCTGTCTTTTTATTTCCGCCTCCCCTCAAAACAGAGATAGATACCTGCTTTTTTTTCCTTCTTCCGCCACTAACAATTTTAGTAGTTGTGAAAGCTGGCCATAACAATTCCACAGTCTAACAAAAAAATAACTAGTTCGAACCGGCCAGCAACATTTCACTAGGGCTGTTAAAACACAAATCACGTGCAGATGTATCGAGCCATGCGTCAAGAACCGCGCACGTCCGACCTTGACGTGGATTTACGTGGCAACCCTAGTTTCTTCCACATGGCTTTCACCAGGAGACTAGAACTTTGCCTTGAACTCTGTTACTATGGTAACTTACTGTATTTTAAGTTTCTATATTTACTGGATCAGATGATCAGAAAACGCAAAGCCTAGAGAATAACTGTAGTTTTGTGGGTGAATGGGGTATTTGATTTCCCCTTTATTGATATTGAAGGTGTTATGGATTGTGGGTCTTTGTTTGAATGCGTATCGGAACCCGGAAGGAATGATACATTTGTGAGGAAATATGTATTTTGATCCTAAATAGAAACAGTGGTTGCAAAAGTATTTGAGCTTTTGAGGGTTGAAACCCTGGGACCTTGAATGGAAAGTGCCCACAGGGTTCTCAAAGAGAAGTCGTAAGCTAGTCGAGTTCCCGCGTGACCAGAAGGCTGGGTCATACCTATCGCCTTCTGGGCACACTGCAAGCAGAAGGCGATTTGGGGCAAATATTCTATTTATAATTCTTAATTTTTAGCTTATTTTAGGTTTACTTTTATAGTTAATATTCTATGATTTTACAATTAACTTTTAGAATCATTACTTTGTGTTTAAATTTACATGGTGTACGTCATAAAATCGAAATAAAATAAATAAATAAATATTACAGGACATTCTTACACAAATTGACTGTGCCCCACTTAAGAAGGCTTGTGTTGTGGATACGATATTATATAGAAAGCACCCATGATATAATAGAGTAACTTTCCCAAGAATAACTTTCACTGAAGTTACAATTTGCTACATGGTTTTACAGAAATAAAGGCAAGCAAAAGCTTAGTAGTCTAATATAGCCGGATTTGATAAAATCAAGAGTCAAATCAAAGCAAAACCATTGTTCAGTTCTACAAAAATTGTCGTAACAACCTCGGCGGTTTCCCCCGCTTTGTATATATTTTATATTGCCAATTTCAATTTTTTTCTCGTAAATATTTTTATCCCCCAACAAACATGACGCACCAGTGCCTAACAAGGTATTTATTGGACTCGAATTGAACACAGAATTCTTGTTCGTTTCCCTTCTGACTATGAAAATTCAATGCGTGGTATAAGTTAAAAGAGATAAGCAACTTTGATGTGGTTACGATTAGGTGCCCTTGTTTCATCTATCATTTACCTAAATAACTGTTTTAGAACAGCATGATTTGGTTAAGTACTTACCGTTGGGGTACACACAGTCAGCATCAATAGCCTGTGAAACAATGCACTAAAAGTATTGTCGATCAGAGGCTCTAGTGTAAGTTTTTTTTTGACGTAAAAATCGTCTCGTACGCGTAAGTGATAATGTTCTTTATATGGGAAACACTAACGCGATGATAAAGTAATATTACGTTAAAAACTTACACTCAGGGCTCAGAAATTACTTAACATGATATCATATCTTTACTTTAAGCAATTGGAATACGATAAAAAGCAGACACTGTAGAAACGTATATACTTAACGCTAAAAGTTGAAAATGGTACTAGTTTGATTAAAGTATATTTATCTTTCTGATTGATTGACGTTTCACATGGTACCTACCTATAAGTAGTTGTAAAATTGTGCATCGCGTTCTTCTTAAACTTGCGGCCACTCCATTTCCCCTGTCAACTCAAGTGAAAGGAAATCAAAATACCAACCGATACATACATTTTATCGGCAACTTGCAATCGTTGCACCGGACCCCTCACATATCTCAGCATTTCTACATCAGTACAATAATGATGTAAAAGTTTACGTGGCATAGTAACTTATGACGTTTTTCTGGCTTAAAGGGCGGTGTTATCTGCCCTGTTATTGGTTTTCTTTTATTTTTTGTAGTGAAAAGTTTGAGTCCTCTGTGTATGTACGATGTGTGATGTTTTGTGATATCCGGAAACATCGCCGTCAGCCACAATGCGTCGGTCCATAGTAGGCACTATAGGAGCTTTAAAGGCTCCAGAGTTTTATAGGAAATACAGAATACTTAAAAAGTTTATATTTAGTTCTATATGATTATAGTTCTGAAAACAAAAACCTGAATCGCAAACTGAATTATAGAAAGTTTAACAGTAATAAATAGTGGGGATAAGTTTAAGGCCATATTTCGTATCGCGTTCTGATTAGAGGAAAGTGGAACAATTTTTTTATGAATTTTATTTTTTCTATGGGACAGGTCGTTTAAGTCAGTCACCCTTCATACTAAGGGCATTTTTGTGTCAATTTTTTTCTCCACATTTTCCTATGCAGCATACGATACCGAATGTGCCTTTAAACGGTTCCACGCTAATTTTGTTAATGTGATCGTATTCTGATGGTAATTTTATTACTAATGAGGCTGTTCAAAGAGGGATAAGCTATAGCCTTGACATAACCTACAACAAGGGGAAAGATTTTTTCCCAAAATAAAGCCGTTAACCCACTAACCTAGCGGGTTAAGTCACATGACAGATGTTTTCGGCAAAAATAGCGTCCCGGCACGCAAACAGGTCATAAATTCCCTTCGCTGTACTTTATGGGCAAGACATAGAGTAGGCATAGGTTTTATAGCTACAGGTGAAATTAGGCAATATGTTTTGTTGGTGATATTTTAATAATAAAAGAAGGGAAACTAAAATGTATATACATACATTTCAGCCGTATACAGTCCACTGCAGGACATAGGCCTCGCACAAATATGACTTGTATCATCTTGGGGGTAGTTGCCATAGTCGCCACGCTTGGCAGGTGGGTTGGCAACCGCAGTAGCTGTAGATTGGGTTTTGAGGGACGCTGCTGCCCGTCCGTAGGATTTTGCCCTTTGTCGTCTCGAGGAGGAGATGGGGTGGTGCGATTCTAGTCAGCCGCCATTACACGGAACAAATTTATATAGGCTTTAAATAAAATGCTATAGCTAACATTATTGTAAAACATTGCTATAAAAACGAAACGTGGTCGTTCTCATTACAACTATTACTTGATTGTAAGAATGGCGCTTGCAACTGTACCCAAATATCGGAAAACTTAAATTAGCATACCTACATGGTAACTACCTATCTCGTAATGGCTACGAAGTTTAAGAGATTAAAGAAACACCTCTGCACTGCACAGCGAAAAGACATCAAGTTAAGCATAGCTAACAATAAAGAGCTGAAAACCAACTAAGAGAGAAATTGAATAAAGAAGGTATGGAAATAATTAGGAAAAAAACTTTTGTGATTTACATATATACCGAAACTTAGTAGCTACAGGATAAGATATGGTTACTAAATTTTTTGCCTACGTTTCTGTGCTGTGCCGTCCCAGCCAATTGCGAATGTTAAATTGGTGATAAAACCGAAACGTTTCCCAACGTTTGAAATATTACATTAGGAAACCCCCCGTCCTGTGAGTTTTACTCATCTCCGAGATTTCCCCTAAATTCGCCTTGACCTTTCCCTAAACGATCAGAAAATATGGTGTTATTATTTATTTGACAGGCTCTATTAGGTTATTTGTTGATTCGCTTAAGGCAAGCCTGAGTGATTTTGCATACAGCCGATTACCAATAAAAAATAATTACAAGATTTAAAAGTAAAAGAACATTTTATATCTAAATATATTCATCATTTAAAACGTTTCTTTCAACGGCAAATAGTCAGATTACATAGCAACATCTGTATTATTTTTAAAAACCTCTCTTATTCTAAAATTGAAATAAAGCGAGCAATATTGTGTTCCATGTTGACTAATAGTTTTAGAATTAAAAAAAAGGAATATTAATACTTTTATACCATACATATTCTCAATATTTTTCGTGATTTGTTCCAGAAATTCCAATTCTAGAATCTTCTTTATGGACGTCGGAGGTAATTTTCAAAGTTATTATACACGGTTAAGTCCCGTTTATTTTGTAATAATCTGAAGATGGTTGCTGTCATTTGTAATCATACTTAGGTACCTACATAGATACCATAAATATGTCTTTTATATGTTTAAGAAATTTTTATTACCATTTAATTTAAAAATAACTGGCCAAAGGCTGGACCGATTTTACGATCTTCTGATTCCCTTCTAGAATTTTGGCATACCATTACAAAAAACTGCACACTCTTGGGCGGTAAATAGTTTGCATATCCAACTCTACGCTTTGCTACTCTACACTTGATCTCAAAATATGGTACAAATGGCACAATAACCTAAAGAAATAACTTCCTTGAAAGAGTCTATGCAGTACCATGAGAATAGTCCAGTACCATTCTGTATTTTTATTCTATGTCCGTTGACGCTGACGTCAAGAAACCTATGGGATCAGCTCGCGTGCCAAGCAGGTGTAAAGTGAGTCTCCGAAACAGCTTAATTAAAAGGCAACCAGCCCTGTTGATGTAATGGTGTCGGGCGCCAAGTTTGTTGACCTTCAGAGTTCCGTTTCTGTTTAGTAAGGAGGGAAGTTTTTGTCAATATTGGTAGCGTTTGTTGCTACTTAGTAGTGGTACAGTCTGCAGAAGAAGCTAAGTTCTAAATTATGTCACCACATCGTTATTGCTAAGAAAATATGTACGTCATTTTTAACCTCAGCCACTATGACATTTCTGCTGCTGATTGTACTCTTACAGTTACCAAAACAATCGATTTTCTTGTTTCACTAGATACATTATATCTTGTACAACAAATGCCGCAGAAGTATGTGGTTCGCTTTGCCTCTATAAATAAGGTTGTATTATATATTTGTGGTAATTTTATACATGTTCCCTTGCTGGTGAATGTTCTATGTGGTTCTGGTGAATAGACGTGTATTATGTAAGCCGAAACGGCAAGGGAAATAAATTAATTTGAATATATTATTTGCCGATTGTATTAGCTTTTAACCTTGGTACCCTTAACACGTTCACTGCGATAGGGGGCCTATTGACCCCTCACAAAGTATGGTTAACTACGATGTTTTAACATTAGTTAAAACTAATTGCCGCAGCGAAGGTGTTAAAAAGGACAAAAACAATTGTTGATATAAGACAAAATTCCTACAGAGATAGAAACAGTTTTTCACGTATGACAAATAATTAAACATTACAGAAATTCTAATTTCCTTCAAACGGAGACCACGCACGTTTTCCATGGCTAAATATTGACGCATAGATGCGTCAAGGCTATTCCAAAGTTAAATGTAGCATGAAAAAATAAACAGTTCAGCCCTGTCCTGCTTCTAGGACACCTTTTAATATAGACTTTATAATCACCACTTTGGGTTTATATTAGCTTGTCATAAAGCCAAGAGGAGTCGGTTATTGAATATCCGTTTGCAGAGATCCCTTCCGGCTGGCTAGATTTTCCATATTGTGCCTTCTACCGGAAGTCTGCTTTCCTAATTTGAAATTTGTTTGTGTTCCCGCCTGATTGACTTGTGTATTGTTTTGAAGAACTTTTGGGATTTGGGTTTTATAACCGTATTGTTGACACGACACTGATTGTTTGTTAATATTTACTTTGAATAGAAGTCGGACTCGATTCATACTATGTCATCATATTCCTTCCCTGGTATTGATAAGTTCCACCTGGTATTAAATTCTTCTCATTTTTTAGTGGGTTCTGGTTGCTGTTTCGAGACAATATCCAAACTGATATTTAAGAATATCTAATCAGTGCGTGATGTATCCCACCCTTATTGGTAAACACTTTGTAGCTTATGTATCAGAAGCCTAGATGTATGGGGTCCCAGTGCGCAAAAACTTCTTGCATAAATAAATCGCGAAACGTCTGGTCGATGTAACTGGTGACCAAAAAGCTGGCGGCTTCTTCGCACAACGTATCAACTTGCCATACAACGAGAAACTGACGCCTGCAATGCGAGCATCCTTTCTACAATGCCTCAATGATCTTTTTGAGATTTAATTTAGGGTAATCTCTTAAATATTTGAGTCATTGCATCTCAACATAAAAAAATTCAGGCATGAGAGCTCGACATGTCATTTACATGGCATCTTGAAACTTTCGCAATAAACATGAAAACAGGTTGTTATTTACTCAGTGGCCATTGTTTTACCTTTACGTCATTAGTTTACCTTAAATGCTAGTAGTAAATATATTTTATACCACCGCACTGTTGACTGGGTTATTTTTGTAGGAGTACCTGTGTGTATTTATGCGAGGGTGTGTATTAATGCAGTGGGCCGGAACGCAGACGGTTTTAATGCAATTAGCTACCATCCGAGCTCCAGAGCGTATGTCTAATAATTCGATTAAATAAAGATACTTACCCACCAAATATAACCTGGAAGGGTTCGTTTTTAACATTACACAAGCAGAGCGGTCGTGGCAGCCATGTCAGGAGTGGTAACAAGCCTCACAATTCGTCGCCATTCCTCTCTTTGTGTGCATTCGTGGAGTGGAACATTGAGTGCAGTTTTTGGTCGGTACATTGCGTCGGTGACCTGCCACCCGCTCTAGTGCCTTCAAACTCCTGGCGGTTAATATCGTCTTTTTTTATTTTATGTTAATGAATCATTGTTTTTTTTTCTTGAATAATGCCTCATTTTAGTATTTTATCAACGTAATATATTTTTTATGTGGTATTTTTTATTATTCAGCATTAGATAAAAAACTACATGTACCTGCTCGTAAGTATTAAAATAGAAAGAGTAAATCGAAATGATTTTGAAATATGCCATTTCTAGCATAAGTTCTGTATTTTCTTAGCTTTTCATACCTCGTCGTGATTACCAAAATAATTAGAAACGTTTAAATAAAAATATTAACATTCAGTATCATTAAAGTTGTTATATTTTTCAGTTTGCGTCTTTTTTATTACAGTGCTACAATAAATCGGCTTTATTATGTATTACTGTTGCAGTGTCTGCTATTCTGTTACCTACATTGATACTCTGATTCTGTACCCAGAAATGGAACGATACACCTAGATATTAACTAAACTAAGAGACAAGTAAGTAGGTACCAAAACACTAGAGTTTCAGATAGATTTAAAACAAAGACCGCGGCCAGATTTATAAGCCGTCGTAAAGTTAATGGTGGTACAGGGAAAAACTTTTGGCACGTCCATCACTAATGTTTACCTCGTAACTTACTTTTAACAGTGCGACCGCCAAAGTTACTTCGCTGTGTTTTGTTTGCTGTTAAAGCGTAAAATATCCGAAGCAAGGAACTTTACTCGAACGTGCTAACCTAATATGGTCGGGTTTTTATCATTTGTCACAATATCTGTCACGCTCCAACAAGTATGTGAGTGCGAAAGTGACGGATAGCGCGATAGACGATAAAATAGCAACCATGCTACCCGTTTTTCAGCGACATTTTCATATAATTTAGTCTTGATTTACGTTAGTTTTCAATAAATAAATTATGTATAAAGAATAGGTGTCATAATTATTGTAAGTAGGTAAGCATCTTTGGAGGCGGGGCAATTATTTTAAGGCAAGACAGAGCCAATATGGCTTTGCTTTTTTCATCAGCCAAAAGAAAACTGCTGGAAAGTAGGTGAGAATCGGCCTGTAGACGCCGCCGCGCTGGTAGGTATTTACTGACCAAGCCCACTGATGTTGAAGCCGGATTTGACCCAGCGTTCTCAGATTTCGGGTTATCACTAATCGATAAAGGTGTAACTTGACAAGCGACCGCCATGGCAAAATTCTAGAGTTGGGATTCGATTTTTTTGACCGCATCTATCATTTCCATTCCATTCCACTTTCCAGACACAACTTCTTCTGATTTCTCGTACAATACTTGGTTCGGCGGTCAGACATTTTCAAGCAACGAAAAGACGTCAAACACTATTTGAATGGGTTTAACATAAAATAGGAGAATTACGGAGTGGAGTATGAATTTACAAGGACACTATACTGGAAAGTTAAAAAAAATATGGATAAATTATTGTTTCCATAAAACGAAGAAGAAATCAAATTTATTTCATTTACTTTTATTTATAAGTAGTATTACTACGATCTGACCTGCCATGATAGCCAGAGTGGAGATACGGGTTCAAATCTTGGCTCGGACTCCGGAGGTTCTCGTCACTTTATCTTAAGTATATATCATCTATTTAAAAAAAAACTATTATTAACTGTATTGCTACCTGAATGAAAGAGCGAATACCTCTTAACACAAGTTTTATACTTAAAAAGAGGATTCGTTAACGTGTTATGTATAATATTGTTAATAATAAAGATTTTAATCTATTTTCAATCTACTTGTTTCAATGTTAGGCCCAATTTTTTTCATACCGAAATCATGTATAACAGATCACTGCTAAAAGCATTTTAAAATGTCCGTAAACAAATCAAGTACTTAATATTAAAAGACTTTAAATCCCATCAAATTTGTATGAAATTTGTACTATTTATGACCAGGACCACAGTTATCCATCCGGGTATAATATAATCAGGCTCCCCAGCTAAAAGCCCCGTAACTCCATTACTTTCGTTTTCGAGCAGGGTATAAACCAATTACGCAGTTTGACGTAGTTTTCATACTTCAGGTTATATTTCAAAGGGTAAAATGTAGATAGTGTGTAATTTATGAAGTTAAAAGTCACGTAAAATTAGCTGTGAGTTCGTTCGACTTAGTTAGAGTTTCTGATAAATCTGCTTCAGTGTTTTTGGACATATAATTGCCATAGACTAAGAAAGTAAATGTTATGGTTTTTTTTTTATGACATAGGCGGCAAACTAGTAGACCGATTGCCTGGTGCTAAGCAATTACCGTAGCCCATGGGCACTCGCAACACCAGGGGAGTCACAAGCGCGTTGCCGCCCTTTAAGGGGGGTTGGAGCACAACACTACATACCTGAAAGGTGGCAGTGCTATTATGGCTGTGGTCTTCTGTAAGGAGGAGGTACTTCCCCAGTTGGGCTGCCCCAGATTCAAGCGTGATGGTCAACGCTGTGCCCTACCTCTCATTGTTGGACGTAGTTTAAGGACATACCCGGGTCCAAAATCCCCCCAATATTTAACGAGTGTTCGTAAATTTTGATCAATTTATTGTACCGACATATTATGTTTCTTTATTAAATATTATTAATATCAAACCTAGACAGGTTTTAGGCTGACAGGCTCGTCAGGTCTCCTTAAACTCGGAAGAAAAATAAATTGGAGTACCAATAGCAACGAAAAGCAAATGGCTACATTGACGATGGTCGTACTATGGATAAAATTAATCTTGGTCATAGACTAACAAATTAGATAAATATTGGATTAATATAAATACTCAAAACCGATAACCGTTGGGGCCTATAACCCTTATTATCGAGTAGCAACCGCGTGTTGGAAGGCGCAGCGTGACACCCTACAAGGTGGACCGACGATCTAGGAAAGATCGCGGGAATGCACTAGATGCGGGTGGCGCAAAACAGGTCATTATGGGTCGCTTTGGGAGAGACCTGTGCATTGGACATCCTTTGGTTGATATGATGATGATAAATCCATTGTAATAAGGTATCATACCAGTATCCTTGGTACAATGCCTCAAGAGCCTTTTTCTAGATTTAAGGTAGAGTAGTCATTGTACTTTCAGTTATTATAATGCTTTAGAGTAGCGAGCTGATTACAGTTATCATTGGATATCGATTACAATATTTAAAATACTCAGACATTGCGTTACAATAAATGTAAAAGTCCCAAAAAACCTAATCTTTGGTACAAAACTACTTTTTTTTTCACTAAACGTCTGCTAAAAATGCGTATTCGTAAGGAAAAGCGCATTGCATTCTGGAGTCGTGAGTTCAAGTCTCGCTCGAGACATTGTATTTTGTTTTTTCAATTCAAGCATTTTTAATACCCTAACATATCTACGGTCATAAGATATCGGAATGGCCATCAGAAAAAAAAGTTTAGCTTGAATAAATAAAGAAAAAAATAGATTGAAAAAATCAACTTTAGTTTGAATATTATGTAATTAATTAATTATTGTTCGATAACATTTTTCATCAAGCGGGTCTGTAGGCAAGTGGTTTTTACAAATACGTACAAATTCCCTTTCAGAAAATGACCGGGGGTCAATTCCGTATCTCCGTGCGCACAGGCTGTTTGCACACGAAGCCTTAACGCATGTGCGGTTCGCTTAATTAAATGTTGCCTAGTACTTCATTGATACAATACCAATGTCGATCTTATTGCTATGAGATAAAGTCCACGAAAAATCGGTTAAATAGTTATTGGTGAGTAGATTCGTGCCATCTCCCAGTTGCTATGTCTGAGAAAATATAATATTGCTGGTTGTTACCATATTATGGTTGCAGCGAGTAGCATTTTTACCACAGTGTGAAACCAAGATACATGTACGTACGTAATTAATTATTTCAAGAGTATAATAGTTATATAAGAATAAATATATCCTGAAGGTACAAAATATATACTTATTAATCGATTTTAGATAGGCATAGGGTTATCATAATAACATAAAATTTTATAATAGTACATTACTGCAGCCGCCGGGAAACAGGGGGTTGAAGGCTGAGTTGTATATACGGATAGTATACGAAGCCTTCAATACCCTTTCACGGCTAGGCATGTATAGTGCTTTTCAAACAAATGCAATGAAATAAATAAATAAATACCACTGAACAAAACAGCTTCACGACAAAAGTTTTTTAATTGTCCCTCCAATCCCGCTTTGTAGTATTTTTGCGTTCGATGTAATAATTAATGACTATCATAAATAGACTGGCTATAATTCCTATATACAACATTCAAAAAAACCACCAAAAAAGAATCCACTTACCTTTTAAATAATGGCGCTACGGCATCTGCCTTTGGCGGTACACAATAACAAAATATAGATACATAAAACCGGGCCCGGTTAGATTATTCAATTTGTATACACCCGTAACACTATATCTAAGTCACAAAAGCATTGAATCACACCATTTACCACTATTTATTTAGTCTTAATAAACAGAGTTTTACACACCGAGAAACTTTTCCATTCCGCCATTATTAAAACAAGTAAAAGTGTCCTGTGATTGGTTGACTCAAAAATGTGTTCAAAAACGCGCATGCGTGGAGTAGTGTTTGGTGTTGCCAATACAATTTTAAAATTGAGAGCATGAATAATAAATATAATAATGTAATAACCTGATGATATGAATATTCATTTTTATGATAAATAAAATAAATCTCTTCATACCATTTCGTCTGAAATAAGCGAGATTATTTTTTAGCCCGCTAATCATTTAGTCACTAAAAATGATAAAAAAATATAATTCAGCTGTTTGAACAGGCTTCATGAACACAGACGCCAAGTATACATAAAAATTAAAAAATAACTTCCCGGCCTAGGCCTTCAATTTTATATGAAATTCGCTACCTGTCCTCTGGAGTCGATCCGCCCTAAACGTGATACTTCGAAGCCTATTATGACGCACGTAACGAAGACATTTCATTGCATGTTTGAGAAAAAGAATTTACAACTTCAGGTTAGTATATGTTACATTTACATGATATATCTTAAATTGTTCTTCTATTCCTTTTTTGGGTTTTGATCTAGATAATTATTAACACAATAAATTGGATATACTAAAAGGTGTTAGGTAAGAGGCTTACTTAACATACAACAAATTGACTGCACAACTGACAAAAGCACAACAATAAATTGACTGCCTGATAAACAATAGGCAATCGGCATTACGAAGCGCTGAAAACATTAACAAAAGAAGATCAGAACTACACACAATCAAAGCCCTTTTCAGTGCGAAAAAAAAATGTAAAGCTCGTTCTACACTGTCACCTCCAATCCAGTTTCAATTAACGTGGCCAGAGGAGCGTAAACGTACGCGTTCCATGGGCGGGGTACACATGTGCGAACTGGCAATTTTAATGCCTGTGCTGCCTAGCCTGCGAATTGAAATTGGAATTGTGACATAACCAAGACTGATAATACAAAGATGTTTTATAGACCTTATAATTTTAAAATCATTAAAAAAGTTATACATTTATAAAATATATGCATGTCATTCATCACATATCTTCAGTTAGGTAGGTACTTTATTTATTAATCGTACAAATTAATACATTTGCATATAACTATGCATTAAAATGGTCAAAATAATTAATGGGATTATAATAAACGCAAGGTTTTTGATCGAAACTACTAAGTTTGCATGGTAACTTATTAAAGTATGTTTGTCATGAATAATAGGTTTATAGAAATATCACTTTATTATCCCGCCATGCACCTAACACTGTTTAATTAATACTTATATACAGTTAATTTCCTTAGTAATAACTAAAACAAGATCTTTAAACGTTAAATCAACCATAAAATTGATATTCATCCTAGTTTCTACCTCACGCACTCAAGCAAGCAACTAAAGACGTTTATAATCCAATTATAACCCGATTGAGTTTTAATTCAATTGCCACGTTGTGTTCCCGTCTTAATGCACCCTCCCAGACGGCTAATTATGCGCCTAGGGTGTCTAGAACTGAAGCCTACTTGCCGAAACAGGAATTAATTCTGATTTAGAACTCGTAGAAAGTGGTGAAGACTCTAATTTGTATACAAATTGGTTGTAGCAGGGATGTGTGTTACCTACGTGTGTGGAAATGCGGTGGGAACACACTTATCACTTTGTGAGAGAAGTGAAAATGTTATGTTACTCAGAGGAGGAAATGTATGTTTACCTCTCGTGTTTGCGTTAATAATTTAAAAACCAGTAACAGTAGCATATCACTAGATAAAAAAATGTATGATATGAAAAACAAAATGGATGATGACAAAAAAAAAGAAACGAAATGCATTTTTCTCAACAGGATTCATAGGACATAGAACACCTCTTAAAGGGGGTGTGATGAAATAAACTTTATGAGACGTTTCCACGGCAAGAGTTGTGTTAATATCGCAATCTATTAGAATAAATCTATTATAATCATACGTCGGACTCCAGCGAGCATTTTCGTCAGCATTTTCATCTGTCAGAATGATAGGTAAGGTTCGCAAATCAATCACTTTCGAGTATTTGGCACCTAATATTTATAATGTGAAATTCCAAATATCATAGCAACTAACTACGTTATTTATAGACGTACTTGGACTACACGTAAGTCAAAATGGCGTAAAAGTTCGTTTAGCTTTATCCGTCACTCAGACAATTGCAGCTGTGAGAAAGGAATAAAACACAACTTCAAAGAGTATTTACACATTAAAGATGAATAAATGATAACGGGTAACTAATTTAATTACAAATACTAGGTACATTATAATACTCGTAAGTTATGATTTTTTTGGAAACTTTACCTTGCCCTCAAACTGCCCCTATAGTCCGACGTATGATTATAATTGTATACATACAATATCATTGCCAGTGCAAACTAGGCGTAGACAAACTAACCTTCCCTTACCTTCACAGTATACCTACTGTGAGGTACCCCTCAATTGATCGTATCCGTCTATAGTTTGCACGTCACGTGCTAACGTCAAGTATCTACAGGTACTCACATTGTCACTGCTAGTGTAGACTAGAAGTGACACTATATGTATAACTATGTGCTTGGTATACACTATATGTATATGTCAAGCATATAAAAGCTATACAGGCACTACCATAGCTGCCACAGTTTACATAAAGCACGATTTTTAAGGCTTTAATATACATATTGCATTCAGCTTTTCAGCTTAAAGTGTCCATCTTGGTAGTCACACTAGTCACACATTCACTTATGTTATTGTGTGATAGCCGTGTTACACATTAGAAGTAATTTTTCAAATCAAGTACGCTCAGCCATACAGGCTTACCGAAACATGCTTAATTTTTTCTTTGAAAGGCATTTTGCATAATTTTTTATTTAGTTTGATTTCGGTTTTGTTAACTTAGTAATGAAATGATTCCTTGAATAATAGCATGAATAAAATAGCTTTTAATTTTAACAAATAAATAAATATTACAGGACATACACAAATTGACTCTCCAGGACAAGCTCAAGAAGGTTAATTTACTATTTTAAGCCAAGTAAAATTTTTAATTTCAAATAAAATATAATATCTACCTAACCCTTCCAGGTTAAATCTAAAAGGCCCTCGAGGCATTGTACCAAGGATGCTGGCGGCATTTCCGCGTTAATAGCTTTAACTTCGTGATATTTACTTTAGATTCCGTGGATTGTGTTACAAGCACCCATATTTTTTATTAGGACCATTGCTAAGAGGATTCTAAATATGTTTAAGACAGGTCAACGATCCCACCAGACATAATGATAGCTTTCAAGGTTAAATATGAAGATAAACGTTCGCACTAACAAACAAACGATAAAGCAATGCACATCAAAAGAACTGTACTAACATGTCACATATATATTAATGTAGTAACTGATAGCAAGGACTCAGTACATAGATCGACATCATACTACGCAGACGCATCTGATCATGTGGCTATATATAGCTCTTGCGTTGATTGCTTTAGTATATTACGTGTTTATAAGTCTCAAATATGACCACTGGGAGAAGAAAGGAGTGCCAACAGCCTCTGGGAATGAATGGTTCTTTGGACATTTTAAGCCAATTATATTGGTGAAAAAGCATTTGATTCAGCTTTATGAAGATATGTACAAGTAAGTTTAAAACTAGCGTTAGTTGCCATCAGTATCGAAGCGGATTTGTTGATAGTTGTCACTTTTTTGTCAAAACGATATACGAATTTAGATGTTTTTGAATAACCGTATTAAAATTACAGGCAGGATGTTTCCTGACTTATATTCCAGCAATAAAATTAACAATATACATTTGGGACCCGGAAGTACAAAACAATAGAGAATAATATAATTACAGCATGAATGTATTTACTTACAAATCTATACGAAGAGTGTTATTCATAAAAGAAACTAGAACTCCTTCATTTTATGTCAACAAAGAAAGTCACTAGACACAAAAATTATAATAATAACAAATTATTATTTGGAATTTATTGCGTTATAAGTGTTATTATGATTGATTTTTGAATACATTTTCCTATGTGAGTTAAGACTTTTATGCTAGGTGGGTCAGAAATTGCATGTAATAAGATAATGACACCACACTCAATTGATATTTGTGGGATCACACTCATTGTATGAACCAAAATTAGTTGGGGTCCCATCAGAACAAAGCTAAATCAAGGTCGTTTTCATCATATACGTAATTATATGTTATTGATTGCGTGTCCCTTAAAGATGCTGCGTCATAAAAGCCTGTTGAATAGGTCAATTAATATGTACATGTGGACCATAATATGGCCTATTTTTGGATAAGTTTTATACCCTGGCCGTAAGAGCAAGACCCTCGAGAAAAATAATTGGAGACGTCATTTTAAATCATCTAATTTTGTGTAGAATGCGTTTTTGTTTGTAAGGTCAACACAGATAAGTATAGTTACGGGGTAATTGTAACTGCCCTGCACTGAAATTGAATCGAGGATAATGTCAAGGGCAATGACATAGATAAGGACAAAGTCCCTTATTATGTATACATGTATCTTATTGTCTTACTAAGGTACATATTTTGGCATTTTGGTAGAGTTGATATCTTTGACCTTGATTGTACATTTCGTTTGATCTGTCATTCCATACATTTAAATTGTCAGCGTCTTATTGGCGCATTGAAGTCATCATCGAATACACCGTAAAGTCCATGCTGCTCTTTGACTGCGAAACGTGGAAAGTGACTATAGGACTGATACACAAACTATAAGTGTTTGCCAATAATTCTCCTCGGACGATCCACCAAATCTTCTGGCGAAAGACTATATGAGGAACTAGGATTTTTGAAAAATATGTCGAAAGTCTTCTATCTTCCAAAAAGTAGCGCAACGGAAGTGGAGATGGGACATACCCTTCGAAGAGGAATGTCGTCACATCGAAGAGAGCTAGTAGTGTTTGAGTGGCCCCCATAAGGTGGAAAGCGAGCCCTAGGACGTCCCGTGTACACGTGGCAGAAGAGCGTGGAAAAAGAACTACGAGCCGCAGGATCAGGTCAAGGCAGTTGCTGAAGACACTCGTTGAAAGTCGTGGACAGATCTTGTGGAGGTCCTATGTACTTCCGGGCTTCCCTAGAACCAACAACATACATTTTTAATCTTTTCCATTGAATTTTCAATAAACGATTGACTATGACCCTAGTACACTTGCCTTGTAGTCCCTAGTTACTCTTACAAGTATTAACCTTGTAAAACAACATAAACATTTAAAATCTAAATATTCAAGCGTGAACGTTGAAATCTCCCAAAAACAAAAATACCAAATAATATACGATACTCCTAAAATAGAACTTTACAATAAGACGAAGAGGAAGAAATTACTTATTTGGCGTAACGAAAACTAAAAAAATAATTCCAGGACGTGACTATATGTATATAGAACACCAAATAGGATGTCACTCTGACAATATGAGTAGTTCCATGACTGGGCATGCAGCGACGCTGATTTTGACCCCAAAAAAAAAACAAGAATATAAAAAAATATACATATTTAAAACTAGTATGCCAAAAACTAAGCTTTATACTCATTTCAACTTACACATCTTAGACTGTATCCAGTAATTACGATTGTAACCGAGAATTTCGCCCTAATACTTTGAGTAATCCCATATTCAGCGTGATGTTTCTGACGATGGACGATTACTGACAGATCTGTAGTTAAAAATTAGTTGATAAATTGGATGGTATTATTTTGTTTTTATTGGCAGAGAATTCCCTGACGCACCACTCATTGGCTACTACTTAATGAACGTTCCCGGATTAATGATCAAAGACTTGGACATCATCAAAACAGTCCTGATCTCCGAGTTTTCCAGTTTTAATTTTAATGGATTTGTGGTAAGACAAAATAAGTATTACATATGTCTACTAGCATACACCGGTGACTTCATCAGTCTTGAAGAAGTCTATAACTTTCAACCACGTTTTTCACATAGATATTTAGGTGCAAAACTTAACTAAAAAACCATGTCTATGTAATTACAAATTAAAACGGGCTTATTAAATCGCGTTAAATCTAAAGGTATTCTGACGACAGGTCTGGCCTAGTGGATTGGTGCCTAGTGACACTGACTATGAAGCCGACGGTTCTGGGTTCAAATCTTACTAAGGGTATTTATTAGTGTGATGAGCACAGATATTTGTTCCTGAGTCCTAGGTGTTTTTACGTATGTAGTTAAGTATTTGTACATTACCCACAACACAAGCCTTCTTGGGTTTACCGTGGAATTCAGTCAATTTCTGTCAGAATGTCCTGTAATATTTTATTATTTATTTATTGATATCTTGTCTAATATTCTGGAGTAAATAGTAGCTAGGTAGGTACTATGTAAAATCAATGTCATACATTTTACCCACAGGTTAGAGAATTCGTTACCTTAAAACATGTTCCCTTTTGAGAACCTTAAGAACGCGAAATTAATTAGTTACAGATCTTGTTTGGTTTTTAACTTTTGGACTATACTTGGTTTATGGTACTGATATTCAAAATGTTTTTTTTTTTTATAGGTAGACAAAAATGCTGACCCAATCGCCGCTGTCCACCCGTTCATTCTTAAAGGCGAAGAATGGAAAACTGCTAGAGCCCAAGTGACGCCATCTTTGAGTCTGTCCAAGTTGAAAGGTTACTTGCACAATATACTCAAAGTCGGAGACGAAATGGTGAAATACCTGAAAAACTACAACGGGAAAGTCGAATTGGAAACACGTGAAGTAAGAAAACGACGTATTTTTTTTGTTAAACTAGCTCACTTTTTTTTCTTACTATTAAATTTTTGGCCAAGTCGATCACAAGGAACCAAAAATCGTTCAAATCGGTTGAGCCGTTCTCGAATTATAAAAGCCGGAACTAACACAAACTTCTTTAATTAATATAGATAAATCTACAATCAGTTCATCCGGGCTATGAATAACAGCGGAAATTGTCTCTATCACTCTCATGATGCCTTAATTGGAGTAAAAGAGAAAGATACTCGAAATTCAGGAACTTCGATGTTCCCGGTACTAGGTCAGTTGTGAAATTAGTTTGTGGCTGAGTGTGCCTCCAAGGAAACATCTTCTATCAATATTCCTCTTTCACTATCTGTTCTGTAGTTCTATTTTACTATGCCTTCAAACTCTTGATAAAGCCGTCGATGGTAATGGTTAGGGGGTTAACTCATTCGGATGGCATAATTATTTTTATCTATAAGAAAACTTGAAGCGACTTTTTTCTACACATGAATATTATTTTATTTTGTTTATAACGAATGCTTGCAAAACAGTGTCAGAACTCTCTTTAACAGAGCAGCTACACCACTATAGATAAATTATTTTCAGCGATAAGCCAAAAATATAAGTAAGTGCCAGTCAACTATTGGTTCTACAAAATAAATGTTTTCATTCTGGTTTGATTGGAACGGACGAATTTATGATGACATCGAAGGCATCTTATTATCGTTTACATTTACATATTTTCCATCTGTATTTTTCTAATAAAGAAAGAGGTCATCTCAATGTTTATCTAGGAGAACGTATGGTTACTTCGATTTTCGTTGTAGGCCCTCAGAAACTACTCGAATGTCGAAATCGTTTAAGAATTATTTATTCTTCTTATTGATAAGTTCAAACTACCAAACATATTTAAAAATTGATATAAACAGTGTCAGAACTCTCTTTAACAGAGCAGCTGCAGATAAATTATTTTCAGCGATAAGCCAAAATATAAGTAAATGCCAGTCAACTATTGGTTCTACAAAATAAATGTTTTCATTCTGTTTTGTTTGGAACGGACGAATTTATGATGACATCGAAGGCATCTTTATGTAATTTTGATGCGTTTACATTTATGTTTCCATCTGCATTTTTCTAATAAAGAAAGAGGTCAACTCAATGTTTATCCAGGAGAACGTATGGTTACTTCGATTTTCGTTGTAGGCCCTCAGAAACTACTCGAATGTCGAAATCGTTTAAGAATTATTTATTCTTCTTATTGATAAGTTCAATCTACCAAACATATTTAAAAATTGATATAATATATTTAAAAATGTTTGATTAAGTTTTTTTTGGTTACAGTTATCTATGATGTATGCCACAGATGTTATAGGAAATGCGATATATGGAGTAGAAAACAATACATTTGTGAACAAGGACTCTTTGTTGGCCGTATTGACAAAACAAATAGAATTTGAAAGTACTGTGTCTGACAATATTAAGCTATTTTTTCAACGTCTACCGATTGTAAATAAGTTTTTCCCAGTGAGGTGAGTTATGTTTATATAAAACTAATTGCCCCGGCGAACTTTGCACCGCTTGAAAGCCTATAAAGGGGGTATTTGCCGTGTGATGCCGACCGACATTGCCGTGTGATGCTGGCCGACTAGAACAGCACCACCCCATCGGGTGTCGTAAGAGGCGACAAAAATACTACGGACGGGCAGCAGCGTCCGTCGAAACCCAATCTACATTTACTGCGGTCGCCAATCCACCTGCCAAGCGTGGCGACTATGGCAACTACCCCAAGATGATACAAGTCATATTTGTTGGGAGGCCTATGTCCAGCAGTGGACTGCATACGATCACAATGAACCCAAAATCGACCAAATCGGTTCAGTCGTTCAGTGTCGGAACTAACACAACTTTCTTTATAATAGAATTCAATACTATTTAAATAGTTTAAATATAAACATATTTAAAACATAGGTTTCCAAGGTTGAATAAACATGTTGTGACCAATAGGTTCTTTGTTATGTAGCTAAGCCGTGTATAAACAGTAGGTATACTTAGTAAACAAAAATATTTTTTTTTCGTTTATTTAATTTTATTTACGAATTCGGATTTAATGGACGCCTTCCCATTAGTACCAGCTGAATTAAAATCATCATCATTATCATTTCAGCCGTGAGACGTCCACTGCTGGATATAGGCTTGCCCCAAGTATGACATGTATCATTTTGGGGGGAGTTGCCAGTTGGTGCAGTAGACTGCTGACTAACTGTCGCTGTCGGTCTTTTTGCTTTGTCGCCTCTTACGACATCCGCGGGAGAAGATGGAGTGGTGTTATTCTTAACCGGCACCACACGGCCAAATGGATAAAAATGAGAACAATCCAAGGCAAAATACGGAAAAAAAAAACGTTACTGATATACAGAATAGTCGTACCTACGAGTAGTATGTTAAAAGATATCATAAATTAAAGGCGTTCATGACGCCTTAATGCAAAGTTTTACTTACTTTTAGATTTGCCTCACCAAAACTCCAAGATACGATGGTTGCAATCACACGCAGGGTAGTAGAGGAAAGGTTAGCGAGTGGTGAAAAACGAAACGATCTCATTCAATTGCTTTTGACACAGAAAGAAAACGACACCAAAGGAGGTATAGTATGATCATGGCGACTGACGATTTTCGATAAATCGACTAAGAATCAGAGACGGAAAATAACTGCTCTTAATGTATAGGTAGTTTCACCAGAGTTGAAGTCACTCACACAATAACATCTCATGAATGATAGGGAGATTACTCATTCATTCCATTCGTTCACTCTTTTGCAATCAGTACTGTATATAGTTGTGTGCGTAATCCATTCGCCTCAACTCTCGTGGAACTAACTATAGAATTTCACTTACTTTTTACGAAATTATCATTTTAACACCTATGATTTTAAATATCTATCGCTCGTATATCTACAATATTATATAATATAAGTATAGAATATTATTAAAATCTTCGTTTTCACACAGTTTATAATTTCACAGTTGAGTTCACGACGATGTGAAAGAATATAGGAGGACCTTTGACAGTTTTGACAGAAAGTTCAGACAATTATGAATTGTAGTTTAGTCTTCCACAACAAGACATAATAATATTAATGTAGTACAATTGACCATACTAAAAATTCAAACACATTACGCAACGTGACCAAGCCAAGGCATAATGAGTGTAAACATTATGCAAATGTCACTAATGCATTATGGAATGAACGCAAAGAAGAAGTACCTAAAAATAACAGGTCACTCAGCATATTTCTGTTTTTTTTTTTTTTCCAGTTTATACATATGAATATATGAGCGGACAAGTGTTTGTATTGATAATTGATTTGTACGAAACTGCGAGCAATCTTTTAGCTTTAACATTATTCCTAGTAAGTATAATTCCCTTATGTCTTTTATTATTTATTTTAGTTTCCAATCTCTTTTCTTTACAACTACTTTTGAAATGTTTTGGTTTCAAACGTAACCTATTCCAAAATTTCAGCTCTCAAAACACCCAGAAATTCAGGAGAAACTCCGGTCCGAAATCAAAACAATTAAATCAAAAAACAACGGAGAATTAACAATTGAAGATATTGAAGGTGCCAAATACCTGGATATGGTTTTCAATGGTAAGATATAAAATAAACTGATACAAAAGTTTAGTATCAACAAGGGTAATACAGATACGGAGATTGAAAGGTTCCTTAATATTTGGTATGTCTTTTCCGTACACGGAACAATGCTGTTACGGACATTTGGAAGGTGTATGCGGAGACGGATCGAGCCAACGCGCAGAGGCCCTTTCGACAATTTAATCATATGTAAGGGGTACACTAAGCGGATGTTGCCCCTGTACAGAGACAGCACCCGCCATGGTGTAAGCACTATTGAGCTTTAATGAAATTTCAAATGTCCTAGGCTATTGGGTGGAAAGGGTGGACCTGGGCTATTGCATCAACATGTCGTTAACTATAGTCTTCTGTCTGTCTGTCTTATTTTTGTTTGTCCACTTTATTATATTTGTCTATTCTTAGGTACTCATCTTGTATAACCAACTTAAATATTACGAAAACTTGTTTCTTGTTTACTGTATAAGTTCTAATATCTAACATATGACATGAACATCTACCACAAATGTTATTTGTTTTTTTTTTTTATGGATAGGTCTGACTTCATTATCTGTTATGAGCATTTCTCAAAAAGTTCGTACATTTGGATCACGTTTTCGATTTAGATTAAAAGCGGTAGACTCATAGAGCAAATGGTGCTTAGCAAGATCTACCATATTTCCCAAAATGTCCTATAAAATTTGTATGGAACTTTCTTTTTATGTTACTGAAAGTCTATAGAAATAATTTCATTAATACGATTTGCAGAATGTTTCCGATTATTCAGCTTCTTCCTATCAAGAGAATGCACCAACGATTGCTACGTGACTTTGCCTGGCTCTGAACCTTTTAAAATTACCAAGGGTACTCCGGTTATCATACCAGCAGGAGCAATTCATAAGGACCCTAAATATTACCCTGATCCGGATACATTTGATCCGGAGAGATTCACTGAAGAAGAGGTGGCGAAAAGACCGAGGTTTACTTACATGCCATTTGGAGAGGGGCCGAAGAAATGCATTGGTAAGTTTGATTAGTTATGATTATACCTAGATATTTTTCTAGCACGAACGATTTCTTGTAAGTGATTGACAAAATAAAAACATCGACAGTCCTGTTATCGATAAGTACCCCTTCAATTTCCATACAGGTAATACAAAGACAAATATGGGGTAATAGGGTTAAAAATAACTAACAATAATAAAAGTCAATTTATTTATATTTAAATACCTACTTCAGAAAACAATTTGGAACTATTCATTGCAAATTATAAACGTAAATTGGATCAAAAGTATACGGATTACGTTTAATTTGTTCAAGATCGGTGACACGCGGCGTCTAGGTAGGTAGCCGATATAAGACTGTGTGTACATCTTGAAGTTGAAGTAGTATGTACTTATCGATAGCAGGATTGTCGATATTTTTATTGTGGCAAGCACAAAACAAATGCCGTTCCTGCTAGAAAAATATCTAGGTATAGTTATGATTAAACTTATTTATATACCTGCATTGATCATCGTCATATATAAATACAGTGTAGATAATATCAACAATAATCCCAGATGGCGCCAGTGAGCCTTAATTAATGTAAAGGCATGAAATAGTTATCTAGAGTTGATAAAATTGAAGATTCTGTAGTATTATATCTTCAAATTCAGAAATATAAATATCTACTTTTATTTTCGTTATATGTCTTTTGAAATGAAATACATACAAGAAGAGAGTTTTTAAAGCTTTATTAGCAAAATTATTTATATTTTTTAGTTTTTCCTTTCTACACTTCAATTTACTACATGAGAGATTTGATTTCGTAACTATGATTTTATATAAATTGAAATAGATAAAATATACTTAAGTAAAACTGACTAGGTCTTCCGACGTTCGAGGCAGGATTTGAACCTGCATCTCCAATTTTCGCGGCAGACGCACTAACAAATTATTCATTTAACCCGTTGAAATTTATACATATTGAATATAAATAATTAAATATAATTTCAATCAAAATTTGAAATGTTCACATATAAATATTATGGATTAACTAAAATAAAACTAGTACCTACTCGCGAATCAAATACAATTTATCTTGAGCTACGATATTTCAATACAGCGTTGACTAGTCAGTTAATACAGTTTGTTAAAGCAATTTCTCACAGTTCTGGACTCAGTAAATTTTAACTTCTTTATAATTTAAAAATATTTGTTCCAGGTGCTCGTTTCGTCACACTGCACATAAAATCAGGGATTATCAAGATCCTTGACAACTTCAAGCTAACACCTTCATCGAAAACCAAGCTCCCCTTCGAGATTGACCCCCACTACACATTGACTATTCGTCCTATAGGCGGAACTTACGTGATTTTTGAACCGATTAGTACATAGTCTTTATGTTCTTTGACCATATTCTGCTGTCATATAATATTGCATTTAATATATTATAATCAATAGAAAATATGGAAATACTCATGCCGTTTTAATGTCACAGACGGCTTAAAACTTGTTTTTAAATGAACCTTCGTGTATTCGAATATGGTTCAGTTTAGCATGTTGTACAAACATGCGTAGCGAAAAGGTTAACGGTTAACCCACGCAATGTCAGAGGCCACAACAAACGTTTTATTTACCTTTGTGATGTTATTACTTATTACAACTACTGTATTATTGAAATTTAACCGAAAAAGTTTTAAAATAAAGTACCTAACATAGAGTTCTTTTTTTATTGAATAGCATCCTGAGTCCCTTAATATTTTGAGTATTTAAATTGAAGCGTTGTCTAAATTTATCAAGTTTCACTTT
This sequence comes from Grapholita molesta, assembly GCA_022674325.2. Lineage (NCBI taxonomy): Eukaryota > Metazoa > Arthropoda > Insecta > Lepidoptera > Tortricidae > Grapholita > Grapholita molesta. The sequence continues at coordinate 16,556,641 of CP053125.2, forward strand.
TTATTTTATCTTTAAAAGCAATCTTAACCTACTGTTACTTGTTGGTAACTAGATCCATAGGAAACTTAATCTCTTATTCATAAACGTACATCAAAGCTACATTTGTTCATATAATGTTGTCTTTATCATACAAAAACAATTGTGCAAGTGACAGATAAGTACAAAACATAAATTAAGTAATGTAGTCTTCGATATTTAAATCGAAAGAAAAATAGAAAAACTTGACTCGAAGCGGGACTCGAACCCACAACCACTAGATCACTAGCCCAGTGCACTACCAATTGTGCTATCCGAGTACCTTTTCCTATTTTTCTTTCGATTTAAATATCGAATATATTCGCTAGCGGATGTTTCTGCATAATAAAAAAATAATTTAACTAATGTAGGTTTGATAGACGTTTAAAATAAGCGTTTTAGTGTATTTTGTTCAAGCTGTAATTGTTAGTAAATTATATAAATAAAAAAAAAGCTGTCTAGAAGCAAGAAAACAAAATTATCTCAACATTTTCCTGCTTCACGAATCCTAATCGCGTCAACACAAAAACACAATCAGCCTTACAATAACTAAACCAACACTTTATTACGTATCGGTACAGAACCCTTTGTCCGCAAAAAGGGAAAAATATCAGTAACCGCTTTCCGTAAGGCTCGTCATTCAATACCCGGTGATATCTCATTTTGACGCGCGAGTGAAGCGAGGAATGGCGATTCGGCCCTTAAGGGCAGGCGCAAGTCATAGAAGACATGAAAACGATATCTCCTGTAAGAGTTACATCACAGGAGATAATTAAAATTTACCTAGTGAGACCGTGTAGTTTGTGTTGGTCAAACAAAACGAACTATAGCAGAAAATGTTCAAGAGCACATCACAACTGTAATAATTCGCCAGATGTGTAAATTTGCCATGCCATAACTGAGCACTTATTGGAGTCTAAACCAAACTTCAGCTTCATAGACCAAAGATTCTTTCAACTGAAGATAAGATAACAGAGAGAGCTGGTTTAAGCTTTCATGCGGTAATTTAAGAAGTATTAAGCGTCACCAAATACTGTTCTGAACAACATTTAACGGTTGAGCTATAAAGTTTCAATATCGATTTGTTATAAATGTACAACTATATCGGTAAAATTTATATCATGACACTCATCATTAATAAATAGTGTGTCTAATTTCATAAAAACTACCAATTGACTGCATCTCTTACAAAAAACAGGCAATTTTCTAAAACATGTTTCACATGTTGTTATCATTTTATGTTACTTCTAAAGGCGACATTAACAGGTGACATAAATATCTAGTTTCCATGAATATCTTAATATAAGTGGTTTCACACGGAGTCCAAGGATGCGGGATTCCATACCCTTTTTTTTGTCGCTGGGAAAATGCGTTTACGGCCTGGGGTAGACCCATGATGGTAGTGAGCCAAGAGGAGGAGAGGGGAATACCCACTAAAAACCCAACGGCGTTGTCCGCATTGCCGTTAGGGGGAGTGCCACTGGATCACGATCTTACTCGACGGTGACACTGTCCTGACGGGATTCCATACCCACCGGGTCACGGTAGTACAGCTAGGACTACTTCTAAAGACTCAAAAATTCCTTAAATTTTTAAATATTCCTTGCAGCAGCAGAATCTCTTTTGACTTCATCCACACTGGATCTATCTCGCCAGAGGCTGTGGCCTCTCGGCACTGAACATTGAATTTGGTGTCGCCTCGCATTTTCCCGAATATCGCCTCTCGTACAAAGATTACTTTTGTATTGACATTTTTTACAATACAATCTTTTCTTAAAGGGAACCAAGTTTTAAAAAATAGCAACTGTAGCTGCAGAACAGAGACAGTTTAATCCTGCGTCATTTATTAGCTGAAAACCATGATCTTACTTAAATCAATGAAGGAGGACGTACAAAACCATTATGGGGATAAATGGATAGGCATAATGCAAAAAAAAACAGTTTGATATAATTGAAAAATGAATTTAAAAATCTTGGATTATCTCTGACTTTTAGCTTATTTTAATTAATTTTGTATCTTGTATTTTCACATTTACCACATTTTGTAATAGTTAATTTTTATTCGGTTGATCATTATTAAAATAATAAGTAGGGAAATTTAATTAAAGTCACGTCAACCTCGGGTGCAATTAGATAAAATTTTCACCTGTTTAAATATACATATAATAAAATCAAATTTTAAAATTTTAACGCATTAATTTATTCGTGGAAATGCACATAAAACTTACTAAAGTAGGTACTTAGTTTATCTAATTTGTTAAAAATATGAGATATTATTTGCGTTGTTTTCGCTTAAACTAATCTTATTAATATAGAAGTTCTCATAATTACTAGTTACTATAAGTCTAGGTATAACAGTTACTATAAAAACCAAAATAAAACAAATGGTAATAGACATCATGTATATACTATTATGTAAACTTGGTAATACACAAAGATAATGGTCCAAAAAATCTTAACCACGAATCTTTCATTACATTATTTAAAAGTTTTATTTTGCTATTGGCTCGAAGTTAACCCAAGTGCCACCAACGGGACGAAGAGTGAGAGTGTAGTGAGGGTCGATCTCAAAGGGATATTTAGTTTTGGGCGAAAGCGTCAGTTTAAAGTTGTCGAGAATCTTGATAATAGCAATCTTGATGTGCAATGTCACCATGCGAGCTCCTGCAACACACATATTTCGTTCATTAAACACAAATACTAATTGCTACTTATCATTGTCATCGGTACGTAGTTAGGAGAAAGGATTTATAGATCATCATTTCATTTTTTTTTTCAGATAGAAATTTCACACAATCCTGAAATTTGGACCCATTTCCTTAAATACTAATTGTTCCAATCGCATAATGTATTGGAACTTTTTACAAGTCACTATAACCTTGAAGTATATTAAAAACTGTCATAACTCCAAAAATATTTAAGGCTTAATAATTTTATACATAAATTCATATAATTTTTTTTTAAGGATTTATTTATACCTTTTTTAAAGAGAACCTGAATTGTTATTACCTATGCACTTCTTAGGTCCCTCTCCAAACGGCATATAGGTAAACTTGGGTCTCTTAGCCACCTCATCTTCAGTAAACCTTTCTGGATCAAATTTTTCTGGATCCGGATAGTATTTCGGGTCCTTCTGGATGCTAGCTACTGGTATGACGATGGATGTACCCTTAGTGATCTTGAAAGGCTCAGATCCGGGCACGGGTATAATGCAGTCCTTTGTACATTCTCTTGAGAGGAAAAAGCTGAACAATCGGAACATTTCTGGGGACAAACGCAAATATTATCACTTAACTGGTTAAGTTAATGACTTTGGCTTGGCCTAGTCGGTAGTGACTCAGCGTATATTTCTATGGAGACATATGGCTTTCCCTTTTTGGAATTTTAATTGAATCAGAGAGATTTTTAGAATGCCTTTTTCCAAAAAGTGTTCATTAGTTCATTACCATTGTAAACCTTTTCAAGGTATTTCGCTCCTTCAATGTCTTCAGCGGTGAATTCCCCTTTGTTTTTCATTTTGATCTCTTTGATTTCAGATCGGAGTCTCTCTTGAATTTCAGGATATATTGACAATTGAATGGTATAAATTGATCGTTAAAATAAATCATGATAATATTAAGTTCAGTTACCGCGAACTGGGTCTTATCAACAATATGCCTTTTTATTTGTGTATGTAAATTTTTATTTTTATGAAATGGACGAGGTAAACAGCCTTATAAATAATCATAGCTGTATTTTTGTTTAGGAACCCTACATTAGTTTCTGATATTTTACTACCATATAGTCTATCCATTTACATGATCCTAATTAAAGATTATAGTCATTTAAACTAATGATAATGGTCATTTAAACTAAGTTCTGTGTAAAAGTTTCATTTTCAAATAATTTACAAGGATTAAAATTTTATTATAAGTACTTGCTACATCAATTCTAAAAAAGGACCTTGAGGCATTATACCAAGGATTCTGTATCACAATGCGTTGTGCGAGGAAGCCGCCAGTTCTTCTGTCACCAGGTACGTCTATCAGACGCGTATTAATGGTGGCGAAAGATCGACGCGACGGATAATGTCATTAAGCGATATGTAATTTTTTAGATCGTTCGTTTGTTCTTTTGCGCGATTATCCCATTATAAATACAAAAGCCATTTTATTTAATTCCAACAATAATGCCTTTTAATTTTAAAATATGTACAGCATCATTGGCACAATGCCTCAAGGGCCTTTTTTAGATTCAATGTAGTTATTATAATATTGTAAATAAATTAATAAAAGGTAATTAACTCTGTAACTTACGGTGTATGAAAGCGCTGCTATAGCGTTACTTCCAGTCTCGTAGAGGTCAATTATAAATATGAATACTTGTCCGCTCATATATTCATCGGTAAATACTGAAAAGAAAGTAAAAACTACAGAACGTCTACCATGGTTGACATTTTATCGTCTGTCACGCTATCCGTCACTTTTGCACTCACATACTTGTTAGAGCGTGACAGGTATTGTGACAAGTGATAAAAACCCAACCATATTAGGCTAGCAGTTCGCATAAATTGCTAAATAGGGAATGCTCAACTTTTTATAGGTTACACTGTAGGGTGCCCTTGGTTTATGAGTTTAATTTATATATTTATTAATACAAACACAAAACATGTAGATGAATTTCAGCTTTTCCCTTTTCGAGTAAATATAGCCCTGACCTGTAGAGCATTTTATAAGTATCATTCTTTTTTCGATAGTCGGGATTTTGGCTGTTTGAAGGTACGCTACATTTGCCTTCACATGGCCATACTATTCATTACCATACGTCGGACTCCAGCGGGCATTTTCGTGGCATGTCAGAATGATAGGTAAGGTTCGCAAATCAATCTATTCACTTTCGAGTATTTGGTACCTAGTATTTATAATCTGAAATTCCAAATATCATAGCAACTAACTACGTTATTTATAAAAGTACTTGGACTACACATAAGTCAAAATGGCGAAAAAGTTGGTTTGGCTTTATCCGTCAGTCAGACAATTGCAGCTGTAGGAGATAAATAAATGATAACGGGTAACTAATCTTTTTAACTATGTTACAAATACTAGGTACATTATAAATACTCGTAAATTAAGATTTTTTTGTAAATTTTACCTTGCCCTTATACTGCCCCCTATAGTCCGACGTATGTTCATTACAATTACCTATGTTACTTTTTTAGTCAAGTGTCATAATACATTCCTGTATTTCCTCGTTAACTATTGATATTTATCGGAGAGTAGTTCGCAGTTTGTGTGTGGACCATACATTAATATTTATTTCAGACAATTGAAGACAATCACTGCCGTCGAGTTACATATTGAAACCCATGTCACACAACGTATGCTATCAAAACTGTACTTATAAGACGACGCTCCTCGTAAACAACACATTTGGTCGTCACAGGTCAGATGGTCTTAGGCTCTTGAATATACGATCGATAAAGAGGAAAATAGATGAACGAATAAAGTCATTCGCTGTAAGCCTTCTGAAAAAAGTTTATATATTATTAGCAAACCTGGGACAACTCGGGGCAAGTTATAGGGATTTGATATCAATAAAAAATGTCGATATAATTATATTACTACTCGATCTGTCACTAATTTATATTTAGTTTTAAATCAGTAAATACTAATAAGCCATACCTGGTATAACTCAGGGCATAATCATTAATACCGACGAACATGAAAAAAAAAAATTGTATATTATGAAAACTATTTTAAAATAATCATGTAAATACCCATTTTTTTTACAAAATGATAAAAAAAAATTCTATATGTCTAATAAAATTTAGATGTTGTCATTAACATCGATATATTTTATTATCGATCATATATTTGGTCACGCACTTATAGATGCCCCGAGTTATCCCAGGTATGACTATTAGTAAAAAATAAAATTAACAGTAATACCTCCTCGAGTATCACTATCTTTCTGCGTCATAAGTAGTTGGATAAGATCGTTCCTCTTTTCACCGGTTTCCAGCCTCTGTTTTACTATCTTCCGGGTCATTGCGACCATTATGTTTTGGAGGTTTAACGTTGCTAATCTGTAGAAAAGAACCAAAATAAATTTTAAAGCAATCGTGATGAAGATCCTCCCTCCATCTATATGTTCCTTCTAAAAAGAAAGTCGCACTACGTACAAGAACAGGCCCGGTACCGCGAACACCGAAGTTCGTATATTTCGAGCATCTTTCTCTTTTACTCCAATTAAGGTGCCATGAGAGTGACAAAGACAATCGTCCGAAATTTACGAATATCGTTGTTCCCGGTAGCGCCGCTGAAAGTTATTTTATTTTATATGATAGGTTTGATTTTTTTAAATTATTGTGTCTAAAGAGATTTTGGTATGATGATATTTCTTAATTTATTAGATATTTCATCTTACTTTATTAGATAAAAAGTATTACGAGTACGCATTTATTGTCATTCACATCAAAAAATTATGCAATGTCACATGAAGTCGTGAGACTCTAAGAAGTGAACTTCACAAGCTTTAATTCCGAATTTAACTTGCTTTGTTATTTGTTATGTGTATAACTAACTTTAAATTATTAGTATCCATCATTTCGACGACCGGTCTGGACTAGTGGGTAGTGACCCTGCTTATGAAGCCGATGATCCTGGGTTCAAATCCCAGTCAGGGCATTTATTTGTGTGATGAGCACAGATATTTGTTCCTGAGTCATGGGTGTTTTATATGTATTTAAGTGCTTATATGTGCTTATATGTAGTGCTTATATATAATCTATTATATAATTATATCGTCGTCTAGTAACTATAACACAAGCCTTACTGACCTTACCGTAGGACTAGGTCGATTTGTGTAAGATTGTAGCTAAAATATTTATTTATTAATTTATTATTCAAAATAATCATTTAAAATTACATCCAACCCAACCAACGGTAAAATAAACACTTAAATTATAGTTTTGTTCCCTTGTGAATAAAAACAGTTTTGCTGTTTTCCACGCGATGTCGAGATAGTTAGGTGAATATATTATTGGCATTTAGTTTCTTTTAATAAACAGAAGTATGTCGTTGTAGGTTTTGGGTACCTAGACGAGAGTTACGAGAGGTCCTTAAGGACGGCCATGGCCGGCTAGGGCCTCTTTTCCTAACTGCCATTCCACATAAATTTTTCATAATCATGGCGATTGGCCATTAAAAATAAAATGGGTCACATTTGCTTATTGATTCGACATTTTGCCAGTACCTAAACAATGTTTGGTAAACGTTGCAGTTTTGTTTGGCTAAATAATTAAAATTTTTCTTAACATATTTTATTTATTTATTGGAGTTTTTTTTTAATGATTGTATTGCATATTTGAGAAAAGCACTATTGGCGTGAAAAGGGGTTGTCGGCCTCGTAACAATCCTACAGTAAGTCGAATACATATACTCGGCCTCTGTAGTAGTGTTTGATAACGTAACAAAAACGACTAATTTTATTATCATTTTCTTTTCCTCCTATCATCCCTATATTTTTGTATGGCTAGCTAATATCTAATAATCATTATGTTACATATTTGTAGAGTTATCATGCAAAATAACTTACCTTTGAGGGAAAAACCAACTTATTAAAGGTAGGTTTTGGAAGAAGAGTTTAATATTATCCTTTATTGTACTCTCAAATTTAAGTTCTCTTGTCAAGTGCGAAACTAGTGAATCGTCGCTCTCAAATGAATTGTTCTCTATACCATATATGGCATTGCCTATGACATCCGTACCATACCTCATTGCTAACTGTAAAAAAACGTTTATTTTTAATCGCATGCAAAAATTGATTTATTTTTAATTTTTTTCTTTTCCAATAATGGACTGAAATGGATCACACCGAAAAGGCCTCCACCTAGCTTGTATCAAGATCTGATCTTGAAGTTGGTCTAAACGACGTTTTGAAGTGGTATTGGTATTTAATTGAAATCTATTAAAATATTACAGCAATGTGAAACCTGAGCACCCAGGCAATAAATAAATAAATAAATAAATAAATATTTCGGGACATTCTTACACAAATCGACCTAGTCCCACGGTAAGCTCAATAAGGCTTGTGTTGCAGGTACTAGGCGACGATATATATAATAAATAGATACATATAAATACTTAAATACATAGAAAACACCCATGACTCAGGAACAAATATCTGTGCTCATCACACAAATAAATGCCCTGACTGGGAATCGAACCCAGGACCTTCGGCTTCATAGGCAGGGTCACTACCCACTAGGCCAGACCGGTCGTCAATAAAATTCCACCAAGTTTAAACAGTTTGATATAGATTGTGTAGGCGGATGTACTTTCGGTACAAGTATTGCACGCTGGCAGATGATCGCCCTCGCAAACTAAAATCAAAGACCGTATGCAAAAAACATAAGGCCTAAATTCGATTGTGGAAAAGTTGAGCCTTGAGTAAAATTAAATGGACTTTACTGACAAGCCTTAAAGTAGACTTTCGAGTGGCAGGAATTAAATGGCAATATATAGGGAGATGACCGCACGGCCTTGTTTGTATCTACTTCGTTTGATCTGAAGGTCGGGTCATGCGTAGGATGCGTGTGCGCATTTTAAAGGTGCATTACCTACACATTTCTTGTCCAGTGTATCTAAGTTTATATTATTTTACTTTTGATATATCTTTGAGTACCATGTAATATTTTTATAGAGCAATCAGAACAAACTAAAGTAATAAGTACAGTTAATAAAAGTCATATTATTATCCTATCATATCTATGCTATGAAGCAGATAATTTATTCTAAATGTGAGAAATAAAATATTATATTTATTTGTTTTTGTGATGTAATACTCCTGCTGATACATCCTCAGATTAGTGTTAAATTATTTATTAAACCTTTTTCTACTAATATGAGAATATTAAAACTATAATTTTGAGACCTGATCAAAGACTCATCTACACTCATAAAACCTTCTGTTGAAAGTTCAATATCAAGCAATCAAGAAAATGTCAAAATGTCTTACGTCTCGTGTTTCAACTTCGGCAATTCCTTTACAGTTCCTTTTCACATGTTCGACCATCTTGTCTGCCACGCTGAGGATGTTAGGTAAATAGCCTTTCAGCTTAGCCAAGCTAAGAGATGGCGTTACTTGAGCTCTGGTCGTCTTCCATTGTTCTCCTTTTTGGAAGAATGGGTGAGCTGCAGCGAGTGGATCGGCTTTCTTGTCAAACTGAAATATTTAAAGGAGTATATAGAAGTCATATAGTCGGCCAGCATCAGTTATTCATAAAACGCCTATTTCGTAACTTAACAAATAGCTCAAAGTTCATATAAGTCATACATGCAATACTATATTGATATATGTACCTAACATACTTTAGAACTAATAGTAACCAACGGAAAAACAATAGAAATTTTGTCCCAAAAAAGAAAAAAAGCGTTCGTCTTCAAAAGGTAATCGTAGTGATTATCAATGCTCCCACGTCCTCCGTCTTTATAAAATCAATGAATTAAATTTAATTATTTAAAAAAGAGAGTAATCGTTAAAACGTTAAAGTTTACGTAACTTTGGCTAGGTTTTCAAGAATATAATTCAGTTTGGATTTCGGAGTTAATACAAACCTATCATACAAATGGTAAGGACCGAGAGGACATGAATGGATCGATAAGAATAATCGATCTTGGCCATTACCAAGATAATATATATAGCCTGGGGCGAAAAAAGGAACTTAGGAAGGCCCAGTTTGTTAAAAAAATTAAAGAGTTCTTGATAGATAATGTATTTTTCACAATAAGAGAGTTGTAATGGTCATTGAATGCTCGAAGCTGATAGGAATGTAGGAAGAATATTAAGAAACAGACACGCACACAAGATGATAGCATGCTTTGTCTACCAATACTCTAAGTTGGAGGGAAAATAATAATGATAATATATGATCCAGAGGAATCTAATAGGAGTAATGTCTCGTCTACGATAAAGTAAGAAGATTGTCGATAAAGAAGAAGTTTTTAACGTAAGAAAACGTCACCATCGCGTTAGAGTTACCGCGTTCTAGACGTTTTTTACGTGAAAAGAAACTTCACTAGAGCCTCTGAGTTTAAATTCGATATAGCTAGAATATTAATTTGGAGACATGAATGTTGAAAACCTTGAAACTAATCTAAGTAGATAATATTATATTTAAAATAATTGCTTTAGCAAACCCACAATTTCTGTCTTTGTAATTATAAATATGTAGGCTCGCAAGAATTATGTATTCGTATTCCTAATGGATTAGTATGATTTTAGATACAAGGTCATCAAGCCTCTATTTACCACGCTTACAAGTGGCATAATTGTATAATTTACTTAAACGGATTTTGTTTTGCTTAAAAGATAAATATGAGTTATTACTGTAATATTTGTTTATCACACGTTTTGTTTACTGTTTAAATATTTTTAATGAGTCCGGTGTTTTTGTTTGTGGTATCACAGTAGATTAAGCTATCGGATGTCTGTAAATATTTTGTTGATTCAAATAGTATACAAGAGTAACAAAGAAATGCCACTTGAGCTGGATTTGGCGTAGACACTAGTTTTACGAAAGCGACTGCCATCTGACCTTTCAACCCAGAGGGTAAACTAGGCCTTATCGGAACTAGTCCGGTTTCCTCACGATATGTTCCTTCACCAAAAACGACTGGTAAATATCGAACGGTATTTCAGACACGAGTTCCGAAAAGCTAATTGGTACAAGCCGGGGTTTGACTATTGCAAGTCGCACGTTCTTATTGGTAGGCTCACACGTCACTTTAACGGCCCGGCCACGACAATGCGCGACTTGCGGCGCGGCAAGCGTTTTATCTGTTCGTTGCGCGGTCAAGACGCATAATGCACTGCGGTTAGTTAGGATCACACGCAATGAACAGATAAAACGCTTGCCGCGCCGTAATTCGCGCAATATGGTGGATATTGTTTATACTAAAACGTCCTAATTAGAAGAGGCTTTTTATTCCCCACAAAATTTTTGCGCCAAGGTCTAACCCGACGAAATTACGCTGGTAGCAATTTTGAGGCGTCTTTGATTCACATTGGGTATACCTATTTAGAAATGGCCGTTGTATTGCCAGGCCTTTTACATACGTACATATTAGTTACTGCCTGCAACTTCATTTGCGTAAGATCCCACGGGATCCCACATTACGGGGATATCAAGTAAATAAATTAATGTTCATGTATAAACAATATAAAATATAACAAAATGGGATCAGAAGGAAGTCTCAGTCTGCGGAGCAGGGGTATGTTTTCAAAATAACAGGGAACCTAGAACTTGTGTGAACCTTGTTTATAATATTAGGAGGATTTATATTTTATTTTACGAACCTAATTATTATTTAGTTACCTGTAGTCCATTAGAGCTAAAGTTTGAAAACTCCGACACCACAATCGTTTTAATGATATCGGGATCTCTGACCATAAGCGTTGGGACGTTCATTGTGTAGTAGCCAACCAACGGTGCATTGGGAAATTCTCTATAAAAATATTAATTAATATAAAAACCATATAGACACTAGCGCCATCTAGAGATTTTGTAACAAAGTTTAATTTTATCCTTCATAACATTAGCGATTTCTTGAAATTACACGATAATTTATAACTATCTCTAAAATTTACGTTTTTATATTTAACGTTTTTTTTTGAAACTGTTCTTGCTAGGTAAGACTCCAACTAAAGAAACGTAACATCTCAATAAAAATACACACAGTCTAATTAGTGACCTAATTAGCCGATTGATGGCGCTGTATCCTCGGATATTTATTTTGTATGTTGCGCTGTTATGTTTGGGGTGGTAGACGTGGTAGTATTGTTAGTTACACATGTGGAATCTAGTCTATCTATATATGTAGTTTTCTAACGTGTACTTTATCTAAAATATCTCACTTGGATCCAAAAAGTTATAAACATATCAAATATTCTAAAACAGCACGGGAAACGGGAAAAAAATCATTTTACTCAATAATATGTGACAGTTTTTGACATTCGACCATTTTACTCATGCTCGCTTTCTATTTTTATATAAAGAAATTCATAATTTGATTCTGAAAATCATACGAAAAACTCGACTTAACGTCCAAAAACAAACGCGTCGTTAAAAAGTCAAACTAATGTAAATAAATATGCTTTTGTTTACTTACTTATAAATAGTATCAATAACTTCCACCGCATGCTTCTTCAACAGAATAATCTGCTTAAAGTGTCCAAAAAACCATTCGTTCCCGGACGCTGTCGGTATTCCTTTCTTCTCCCAGTAGTCATACTTACAACTTTTAAACACGTAATATGCAAGAGCGAACAACCCTAGTGCCAAATATAGCCACATGTTTATGCGGGTCCGCGTAGCCTAGTGTCCCAGACCGTACTGAGTCGTTGCTATCTTGCTTGTAGGTGACATAAGTATATATCATTGGCATATCTATGTTCTATAAATGTATTCAGTAAGTTACGTATGGAGTGATAGACAGGGCTCAGTGTTGCTGTTTACAGGGCTGCTAACGTGAGATATACAACAAAGAGTGTTTATTTGTATAAGGACACTTAAATTTTCGACAATAACGTGCGATTTTACATTCGACCAGTTTTATTTTGATACAATTTAAAATTGATTTATGAGAGGTAGGGCACAGCGAAGTACCATCACGCTTGAGTCTGGAGAAGCCCAACTGGGGAAGTACCTCCTCCTTACAAAAGACCACAGCCATAATAGCACTGCTACCTTTCAGGTAGGGTAGACCGGGGACAATAGTACCGCGGGGCAATAGTACCATCGGTCATTATTTCACAACTACAACGAAATATATATGTGTGGGTATTCACGGCGAAGCGCAATACTTGTCCGGACCTGCTCACCAGTCGGTCGCTCGCTGCGACGAGGAGCGGATGCGCTAGGAGACCATTTTTGTTTTCCGGCGATCAAAATAATTTTTAACGAGAAATGATTTGGCTCTCTATCAAGAACATAATAATCTTAGAGGTATTGAAGCTAGTATTGAATTATGATTGGCTAGTTATCAAAGTATTTATTGTGGCACAGTATGGGGGTGAGTTTGGTACAGGAAATTAAATATCAATACTTTATGTAATTTTGGGTATTTGGGGTCATTAGTAGCACGCGAGCCGGGGACAATAGTACTGTTACAATTGACACCGCGGTACAAACGACCCGGTTATTGTTTTTTTTTTTATTAAAATAAGAAGGTTAAATCAATACTAATTTGATATTAAGGGAGAAATGAGTTTTAAAGTAAAGTACTAAAAGCAGTTTTTATACCTACTTGTTATAACTGTTTAAAGGTCAATCGCCCATCATAGGTAAAATTTTGGTGTATTTAAGAATTACAATATAATTTTTATTTTTATTTTGAGGCAGGGTTGATTGTAACAGGGGGCAATTGTAACTATATACAAAGAAAGTGTGTTGAATATCTGAATATTGTATTTGTTTTGAGTATAAACTAATAATAAATAATCATAAGTAATAGTAATCTATGGCTTAGGTTTTGATAGTAAAGCTTTATTGTTGTTATTGAATAAAATATTACTTGTGATGTGTCTACAAACTAACCACTGATCTCAATTTTGTATTGTTACGTATTTTCTTTTCTAACACTGATGTAATTAAAAAGATAGATTAAGTTAAGGTCTAAAACAATAAATCTTTATATAAAAAATCTACGGTTTAGGTTCTATTTATATTTGAGTTTTTGGTACTATTGACCCTTAGTAAGGGTCAATTGTAACAAGAGGAATCATTGACGAAAAACAAGATTTTCTGAAATATTCTTAGCTTTTTTGAACAATCATTAATTAAAATACGTGGCTTAATAATCTACTATTTCATATGTATGAACGGTTTTGGTCCAGCATCTATATTTTCTGAGCTATGACCCATTGTATAAAAAGTGGTTCAATTGTCCCCGGTCTACCCTATGTAGTGTTGTGTTCCTGATGGTGAGTAAGGTTCCCAGAGCTCCAACACCCTTTAAAGGTCGGCAACGCGCTTGTGACTCCCTTGGTGTTGCGGTTGCCCATGGGCGACGGTAATTGCTTACCATCAGGCAATCCGTCTGCTCGTTTGCCACCTTTTGTCATAAAAAAAAAAACAATAAAGTTTATTGATAAGTAAAGTCAAAATAGTTATTTAAAGAAAAACAAAGAATACATGTCACCTTAAAACTAGGCAGATTACCTTACATCGAAAACTAAAATAAACTTTATCTACGCTTCCACAATATTTTTGTATAAAAACATTGATAAAGTAATAAAATGTGACACAATCTTCTCGCAAGTCGAACGCTACTTTGACGCACATTGAAACAAATCAAAATATCAAGTAAGTACCAAACAAACCAGTAAAAGCAGCGTAAAATAAGTAATATACGTTCCTAATACAGACTGATAAGGAATTGAATTCGCCCGCTTCGTCTGTATTTCAAGAAAAATATAATTTGGGTATTTTCAAGGCAAGAGTGAATAGGCTGTTACTGAACCAGCGTCTTACATTCTCGACCTCGTCGACACTTACTATAAGGTATGACTGAGGTTAAACGCTGGTCAGTCTTGTATATATATTAAAAAAAAAACTAAAATACAATAATAAAGTTCCAAAATTAGTAACATATTTAATAATATTCAAAGTCACAGACAGCCGGCCACTCTGTCTCCCCTCGTTTGTCGTCACTTGACCTACTCGTATTGTACTCTATACTACAACGTTTAATGAATAAACAAAAAAATATTAATTTGTTTTCCACGGAAGCAAAGTTAGAGTTTACCCTCTCCCGCTAATACTGAGACCCACAGGCGAGCATAGCGAATGGTTCAAAAACGTTGGCAGGCAAGGCATGACGGCGGAACAGAGTTTGCTGCCTAGTGAAACATTTTTTTTCCTTACCACGGCGAGAAAAATACTAACTCTAAAGCATTACAAATTCAAACCAAATTATTGGTACCTATCAATCACTTATCATTCAAAATAATCATTTAAAAAATCCATCCAACCAGCTAACTTCAAAAATACTCATAATATATATTAAATTAGTCTGCACTCCCGTAGGCAAAATGCAGATTTGTAAATAATAAAGGGCTGGCTGCCGTGCCGTGCCGTGCCGTGTGTTATGCCGTGTGATGCCGGCTGACTAGAATAGCACCACCCCTTCTCTTCCCGCGGGTGTCGTAAGAGGCGACGAAGGGAAAAATCCTACGGACGGGTAGCAGCGTCCGTAGAAACCCAATCTACAGCTACTGCGGTCGCCAACCCGCCTGCCAAGCGTGGCGACTATGGCAACTACCCCCCAAGACGATACAAGTCATATTTGTGGGAGGCCTATGTCCAGCAGTGGACTGCATACGGCTTAAATGTATGTATGTAATGTATGTAAGTATACTGTATATATCGCAGGCTGAGTACCCACAACATTAGCCTTCTTGAACTTACCGTAGGGCTCAGCGGTGGACTTCTGAGGCTGGCGTGGTTCAAATCCCAGTATGGGCATTTATTTATGTCATGATGATGAGCACTGTCATTCTATGTATTAGTATACTGTATGCCGGCTGTCGTGCCGTGTGATGCCGGCTGACTAGAATAGCACCACCCCATCTCTTCCCGCGGGTGTCGTAAGAGGCGACGAAAGGAAAATTCCTACCTGTTCCTACCGTTCCAATTCCTGCATACTTAAAGGGCTGGAAAAATATTTCCAAGACAACTTCACAATCTTGTGGCTCAACCGAAAATTCTCAACTACAACCAGCCAGTAAAACATATTCATTTAAACCCTCTTACCGTCAAGCTACCTCCGTGCAATGTACTCAGCCTGTCAAAACCATTCACGATTGACGAGGGTAACCCATTATAATACCTGCTTGACCCTATTCTTGATCGAGGGTAATTTTAGCGATTAATAAAGGAATCATCTCGATTGTGTGTAAACCATCAAACTTCATTTGAAAGATGGCGTTTTATACACAACAATATATATACCATCTGATGATGATGATGGATATTTTCAAGTCGTGGTTAATGAAGATTCATTATGACAAACATGATCTACTACAAAATTTATATTTTAATAAACTTTATGAACAATAAAATATCTCAAACCTTTAAAATTGATTTTATATAAGGGATTGGCTTATCGACTTTTGAGTCGCCCTATGAGGTAATCTTAAAGAGATCGCTTTTTAGCTATAAAACAGCCTGTTGTTTTTGTGTGGTGCCTCAACTATTTTATTTTTAAGGTGTACAGTAAAGAGGATTTATGTTGTATTATCATATTGATAGTTATATATATTTTTTTTTAAATGGCCGCTCGAATGTTTTTGTTCCTATGAACCGTGGTACCCTCCTAGCGGAAATAAGATAAACACGCCTATTCATAGCATTGCTACGAGTCACCTACAAAATTACTTTTTGGAAGTATAAGAGGTGCAAAAATATGACAGTACCTTATCTTTGTATAAATTTAAACGATAAAATATTTTTATTTTCCAATTCAAGCACATTACAATGTATTTATGAACGTTAAAAAAGAGTGCTAAGTTATGCAGTTTAATATTTGTGAACTTTTTACTGTTTTGATATGTTTACTGAAAGGATTATTATGCATTAGTTATATTAGGACACATAATCATTTATTTAAACAGTGTACCTAATAAAACACCTAAAGATCATAACATAATATAATCAAATATGATACACGAAATAATTTTTCATATGCATTCTCTAACTCTCTGGCAGTACAGTTAGCGTCAAATAGTTAGTTACAGTCGGTATGGCCAAATATAACGATACACATCCTTACTGCTATATAAATAAAGATCTGTACCTATCGATATATTTGGCGATATATTTACAATTGAAAATTTAAAAAATCTAATATCAAACAAAAAAAAAAACGATTTGTCCTACTTTCCGAGATCTTTAGTTACATTTTTCACCGAATATCAAGAACACAAATGTGATATTTTTAGGCTACAGCTCCCATTATATGCCTCGTCGACAGTGATTGGCTTAAATTGCCTGACATACTGAATTTGAAGAGACAGAGAATGAATTCTACATTGACCACGAGACGGTCAATTTGATTTGATTTCGGGTCAAAAGGTCTTCAATCTTAGGTCAACGAATTGTACTTCGTGAACTTGATTAATAGAAAACTACTCAAATAAATAAGATTGTTTGATATGGGGCTCGATTTAGATTTCAATCATTTGCATTTTGGTCTAAAAACGAAAGCCATTTCATGATATATAGGTACTTTAATATTATTGTATAAATTATATTCGTGTATACAGGGTGGAAAAGTAACGACTCATTTATGAATAAAACAATGAAGAACATGCCAAATAGTCATTGCTTTGTCAATACACCATTGCACTTACCCAATTTTATTTTGCAATAGTGATTTCTTCCAAAGCAACACAGTAAGATAAAACTAAGTCACGACAGCAAAAACCAAGATATTTACAATATTCAAAAACCATTCAACAAAATCTTTGAATCCAGGCATTCATTTCCTCTCTCCGTCTCCCGCGCACACCGGAAGTGCTGAATATCTCGACGGCAGCCTTGCTGCAGACTGCTGTTTCCGGTTTCTGCGTCCGTTTTCAAATACCCTTTTTGGTTTTGAAGAAACAATTGGCATTTATTTATGTTTTCCTTTTCAATTGTTTTTGGAGTGAACGGTCGAACTCTTGGCAACAAGTTAGTTCTTGTTTGTTTATTTTATACGCCTTTTCTATCTATTAATACGTATAATTATGAAATTTATGGACGTCGTCAAAACTACCACCGATTTTAACCAGAAACTACAACTAAATTAGTTAATTAGCACAACAAAGCAATTAATTAATCTTTTGTATGTACTGCCAGATTAGTAAAAAAGCAGTTCGGGTTAGCAATCATATTAAAAAAAATCTACTTCGAGTAGTCAAATTTGTTTATACATTATTATTTTGTTATTTTCGTTTATATCTTGTATTTTATTAAACTGTGTCGATATAAACATTTTAAGTAAAGTAAAGTGGAACCTTTCTATATACCGTAGCATTAGAGGCGAATTTTATTCATACCCATAGATAAAATCTTTCAATCATTCCCCACTTTATCTTTTATATAAAATGATCAACTAATTACTATTCTTAAACACCAAGTTTATAACAAAAAGGCTTTAAAATATTCACACAGTGTTTGTAAAGTAATACTGAAGCTCTACTCAGCGTGATATTAAAATACACTTCAATAGCCATAAAAACAGGTTATTTTGTATAAAAAAAAAATATATACATAGCGAATGGTATTCATGTTCTTTAGTGCAGTTTGCAGATATTGCATTCGGCGTCACTTTCAGCTGTTGACAGCGGCAGTCTACGAAAATTGCAAAATTTATCTTATACTGAAACTTTATAGTTTGAAAATATTTTGCAATTTTTGATGAAAACTTGAAGCCACAATACGTCAAAAATTAAATTTGGCATTTTGATTGTTGTCATGAATTACTAAGGTGACATTAGGGAGTTTTCAGAAAAAATGTCTCCATTTAGAGTTTGGCCAGTGAAAAAAAATTGGTTTACTCACTTAAAGCATAGACGATTGAATCATACCGTCTCTTTCTTTCGCTTGCACTACGACCCCAAAAAAAGGGATGAGTATAGTTTATTTTTTCAACTTTAAGAGTAACAATCGAGTAATAATTGGTTAGCCAGACTCTAGCATTGTAACAAACCACCCCAAAACAACCATCCCTCACCTCGATATTTGAAATAGAACCCTCTAAAATTACTCTGAAAATTGGCCAATGTGATCGTCTAGTTAGTGGTAGGACCCCTGACGTGTGACATAGAACCCGAAATTCTTTACATGTGAGACGAAGCTAATTTTTGGACTCGACGTAAGGAATAATTAATTGAATTTATGAATATTCAAATAAATGATATGTTTGTATTCAGTCATCGGTAAATTATAAAATAACAGATTAGGCTATTTATTGGATATTGAGATAATTTAGAGAAACACAAAGGAATTTAAGTAGACACATTGGCACATAGTTTTAGTTCAGTTAAGTAGTAAGACTAATTAGCTAGTGAGTAAAGTATAGTTGAATGGTCATAAAGTATGAGCAATAAGTATTTATACATTTAAATTAGGGGTTTTTACACCCCAAGGACCTTCTACGCCTACGTGAGCTCCGGGTTAACAAAAAGATGGCATTTACCCTGAGATAAGTGACCTATTTGCAACAAACCAACCTATAAATCTGAATAATTAATTAAGTGTATTTTCATACACTATGCCACTTTTTCGCACGATGAAGGACTGGAGCTGTCCTATTTCCAGTCAGTGTGAGTATTACTCTCGTCAACTGGGCTTCTACATCCTACCTCTCTATTCCTAGGAGTGTAAGACTCAATTAATGGCTCGACCAACGTTTCAAAACCTAGCTGGTAACCGATGAAAAGAAACGCTAAGTATTCATCAGCCAGCAATTGACTTAGAATGAGGATTTATTTCAGACTAAAGGATAAAACCACCCGAACCCATAAACTGTAAGCTATATTCTGCGCTTTCTATATGTAAAAGACGAAATACCGAGTTTAAGTAGTCGTTGAAGAAGTTCTATACAATTTTCTGATATATTGAGTATTATTTCGCCCAATATAACCAGAAAATAACCCAATGAACTGCTCTGCCTGTCAAAGGGGCCCTAAAACAAGTTATTCTGTTATCACGGAATAAAATGTATGCCTATGAAAACCAGTTTACTCAGTACCTCGGCCTTACACGAGAAAACCAGAATCTTAAAACAAATTAGACGTTAAACTTGACATCTCAATGAAATTAATAATTAAACCGATTATGGACAACCGTTGAAGACGAGAGAAAGCAATATCGAGTATACCTTTATATATTACAAACTTTGACAGATTAACCGTTAGTTTATCACCTTCCATAAAATGATGATACCAAAACCCTGAACTCCCATTACCTATTTCCCTCAATTGTGTGTGAATTTACCCTAACACTACCCCATTTCTCTAGTATACCCAAAATATCAGTCGCACTTACCATTGACTAAATATTTTGGTATATACAAAGTGTATCCCTAGAATAAGCTGTACACGTTCGGCCGGCGAAACCGAGATAACAACCTAGCAGCCTGTGTTCTTGTCTCCCCTCGCTGACGTCCGAGGACAAGGGTGCAGCGAGTAAGACGGCCCTAACGTGTATATAAATAAAATATATAAATAAATTTAACAAGAAACTATTTCCTGAATTACTGAACAGACTTCAACGAGCTAGGATATCCCTAAAGGCCCGCACGTGAGACCCTCGCATTCATCTGTCAGACCTTCAAGAAATATAAGAGTTTTGAATAAGCCTCCTATCGTCGGTAAAAAAGGACGGCTTCCCAGCCCTCTCCAAGCATGGGTCTAACAATTAAAAGACCTTCAACTATCTTTCGTTTAACACCGCTAGGTGAAAGATAATTAACCAGGCAAACAGTCTGCCTAGACACTGATCTGGCTTTATGAATTTAAAAACTCAAACAATAAACTATTATAATTAAATTAAATTAGACATTACACAAAACTACTAAAATCCAAGTTTGACGGTACAGGGACAACGTCCGCGCACAGCCAAACCTGGTACACAACCCCAAGTCTAAGCATTGCAAGGATATTGTCCTTAGCAAGGCCCAACAACGAGTCTAAGTAAAGTAGTTTTAATTAAAAGAAGTGTAACAACTTTGAATCAAATAACTATAAAAGATTAAA
The DNA here is from genome assembly GCA_022674325.2 of Grapholita molesta. Classification (NCBI taxonomy): domain Eukaryota; kingdom Metazoa; phylum Arthropoda; class Insecta; order Lepidoptera; family Tortricidae; genus Grapholita; species Grapholita molesta. The sequence goes on from CP053125.2 coordinate 16,577,440, forward strand.
AAGCAGGGTAGAATAATCACAACCACTTGTACCCAAGTTTAACGTTACGGGGATATTGTCCACGCACAGTCAAACCAGGACACCACTCTAAGCTTAGACATTACAAGGATATTGTCCTTAGCAAGGCTCAAACCCAGAGCAAGTGTAAAGTAGTGCAGAAATTCCACCTACCTATGGTTTACTACGAAGCCAGAGTCACGTATCGGTCGAGAGCAAAGAGTCTAATCCCTTTTTCAAGCAAATACTCATCTTTTTATACCAACTAACAGGGACATAACTGGGACATATAGCCCATGTCAAAAAGACACAAGTCTCATATTATTTTCCTATTGTTTATTCCGCAGACCTAAGGTTCATATTCAATATGCTTTAATAGTCAAATAAACCATAGCTAGAGATCATAAGTAACTCTTTGTTTACTTTTCCTTACGGTTCACGCTTTTAAGGTCATATTTGTCTGACACTAAATAATAGGCTTCAAACTAATGTTTTGAACGGCCCGTATCAGGTACCCTCGGTTTACAATCCTAATGTTGCGGGTATCTTCCTGCCAGGGGAAATTCCTTGAATGTATTCTATTGTAAACTTAAAACAACAAGTACCTACATAAAATGTTAATTACTAATGTAAATAAATATTTCTTAATGAATAAACCGATAATAACGTAGTGAGAAAAAGAAAAGATAAATAATTTAAAGCTAATCCATACCTAAGCAACAAATATTTGTTACAGCGCCAGCTGTGAATTACACGGAGAACTAATACGATACTGTATTATCCCATTGATTTCATAACCAGCACTTACTCAACCATAAGTCATGTAAATATATGACAAATATTTTAGATGGCGCTGTCATTAAGATCACACATCGACATTTTAGTAGTTGAATATAATATATTATAATTTAAAGAATCTGAGGTAAATGCTGCAATGAACATAAAATCGGTTTAAATTTGAATAGGGGTAACAGGTCAGTCACAGCATGACTTGTAGGAACAATAACTACGAGTATGAGGAACTACGTATTAAATTTTATAAATACTTAGATTTGGAGCTCGTTTTATAAAGTTTAAGTACAATGCAAAAAAGACAAAAATAAAATATCCATGCAGACTTCATAATGAGCGAGAATGCGTTGCGATGGATGTAACTGACGATGACTACTAATCGATTTTATCAAACCAGCAGGACAGGTGTCATTCAAATAATTGCGATGATTAAATGACTTGTTGTATTTATTTCAACACTCGCGCGACGTGTTTCGCGGAATATAGGCCTCCATTTTCAAGCCCTAGGTCGCCTATAAATGCCGTCAGCCGCTTGTAGCGTCTGCGTGACAATGCTGCCTATAGAGATGTACTGTTGTGGTCTCCCTGACACGTCGATGTTGGCGTCTTTATGGTTCAGGAACGTTGACACTGACGTTAGATGTCGCGTAAAGCATAAAATAGGAGACCAAAGCATAAGGCACTGGTCCCACCGCGTGCTAGGATATATAGCTAGGATATATGCCATAGCCGGGCGATCGTAGTTCATTGCCGGGCGATGAGCTATAAACATATATCTCTCTCTTTTATTCATACGGGAGCGATTATCTTTTGTTTCTTGAAATAGCTGATACCTCATAGCTTAGCGGTGGGACCAGTGCCTAAGTGTGTTGAGTGTCCGTTCGCCTCGACGTCTGCGTCGCCGGACTACCGCGTGTCGCGCTGTCAACTCTTAATATCTAAAAACCAAATGACTAAATAAACGTGAGTAAAGCCGTTATTTTCATTTATTAAATGAAACAACATGATACCCTTGAAAAAAGATGATATAAAGAATATTCGATATTTTTTCAATAAAAAGTTCCCTTTTTCTGGATCAACCGCGAATCCGGTGTAACTAGATCAGTCTGTAACGCGATTATACATTTCGCGAACTAAATGTCGTAACCGACATAGTATTGCTAATCACATACGACTTTTATACTAGAGTAAGTTATATGGGTTGACAATGCCAGAGGACGCTTTTATCCGTAATATAATGTAATATTGTGTACTTTACCAATATTTTCCTATTTCAGACAGTTACGTTTAAAGGAAAGTAAGTCTATAAGCAAGCCGGAGCGTACTACATCTTGTGCAGACTATGAACTAAGTACATAGTGGCAGATAGTAAGTTTTATTCTAGTAAGATCTTTATTATTTAAATATACATATAAAATAGACACAATTTGGCTAAAGATTTGACTTACAGCCTAAACCACATAGTCAAAGAAATATAGATTATATTATTATGATATATCTTTTCAATCCTACAGGATAGAAATAAAATAACTTTTAAGTTAAAATGAGGTTAAATCTGAGACGGTCATAGTAGCGGGTGAAAGCTTAAAAATTCAATAAAAATCTTTACATTTACTCCAATAACTCCATCATTTTCGCCACGGCTACCGAACCCTTTAAAATTCAATTATGCGATGCATTTCACGGGGAGATAACTAGATTACAAAACTCCCGGCCCCGTCGGCTCATATTTGAGAAGTTAAAAGAGGATTTGTCATCGGAGGCGTTCGACCGGCAGACATTAGGAGCTACTCCCTCGGTGCGGTGGTCCTGTAGTTAGAATTCAATAAAAATATATTACAGGACATCCTTAAAGAAATTGACTGAGCCCCACGGTAAGCTCAAGAAGGCTAATGTTGTGGGTACTCAGCCAGCGATATATTCAATACATAGAATGATAGTGCTCGTCATCATGACATAAATAAACAATTACATACCATACTGGGATTTGAACCACGCCAGCCTCAGAAGTCCACCGTTGGACGTTAGCTTCCCCACAAGTAACATGCAAACGGCGATCGGGCGGGGCGGCGCCAACCCGCCTTTGCTTCCTGTCCTCTGTGGTAGCGGTTTCCGATCGCAGTTCAGGGAAAATACCCTGTACCTCCAATATAAACACTAAATACATTATGGAAAAAAAAATCTACATAATTACATACTAAAAACACTCAAACTACAGATAACTCATGAAATGGGTATAAAGATACTTTACGTGACACTGGACGGTAAGAGAGATTTACCGCCCTTGGGCGCGACGAAAAATCTCACTTTACACCCCGATTAACACGTAAAACTATGTACGCATCACATGCGGTAATAAAGAGGGCCTCAGATCGTTTGTTTATGGCCACAAATGCTCGCGATCTGAGCCATTCTTTGGTTTACCGCCCTGGGTACGTAATATACTATTCTGAAGCAGAAACGTCTGCTAACGAACCCATAATTCTTATAAATAAAGAAAAAATAATTTAGCGTATGGTATTCGGTGAAATCTCAATTAAATTGAGACTCCGGTCCCGGTAAAAAGTGTCAACACATTTACGGTAGATGTCGCTAGGCGTCTCCCAGGCGTATCAAAGGATATGGTGAGGAAACTCGCCTCCTTTGAGGCAACCTCTGTAGCTCATTTTGTAGAGCGATAGCCATATATCCCAGAGTCGCGAGTTTGAGTGCCCAGGGAAATTGATTTTCCATTTTCCCTTTATTTCTAAAAATTATGTTTATAAAGCTCTTTCTGTTTACTGCTGACATTAATTTAATGACAGCTAACGACTAGAATTAATGAACTATGACCATAGACGAAATTAGGTACTATTTTTATGATAGTAGTAAAAATTGTAGTAAAGACAATAGATGAAGATGGCTCATATAAGTTATAAACTGATGGTAATAGCCGGCTATTACGTAATTGTCGATATCTACTGATAGTATCACTGGTTCTGGAAAGTTCTTATAGAATTACGAATTGAACCTAACATGGACGTTCATATTACAAATATTACTTATTTATTTTTACTTAGTATGAAGTATTTTTAGTTTTGTTATAAGAAATTAATATAACGATATCTTTCATTGTTATTTTCATGATTTCAATAAATTAAAATTCAATTAATTAAAAAAAAAGATACACCGACATTTTGATGCTTTTACAACATTTGAATGTTTTTTTTTTCAACATCTAAAAGTACTGTTACTTAAAACGGGAAAGTTGCCATGTATGTTAATTTTGATTTTTAGATAAAAAGGAAAAGTAGGTAAATAAACTGAACTCGAGACTTTTTAAGAATTATGATTTCGTTAGCATATTAGGTTCCTGCTTAAAAAAAAAAAAAGTTAATTTTGATGAGTTTTCGATATATTGGCACTGCCGAATTTATATAGCAATGAAAGTACGACTAAAATTAATTAACGTGTCTTGTATTGCTGCTAACAAGCAATAATAAAGCTTCGAGTTCCCGTTACGGACACGCAGACAAACAGCAAACAACTTCGCAGACAGAATGCAAGCAAATAATGAAAGTTCGTCACCGTCACGTTTATTCGCCGTTAAGGGGGGAAGCTGTTTAATGTTGTTTGGCGTACAGGGACTGTTGTGCAACTTATTATTATTCTTAATTTACGAGTAGCCGCGTAATGGATATGTCATGTGGTGCATGATATGAATTTGCATAGTGACGAACATAGGAACGTGACTTAACCAACTGGTATTAAAAATTCCTTCATTTATTTCAGTTTTTTGCTCTAATATGTGTACTGTGTGTGTCTCGGACTACACTGCTTTTGCTCTCATATTTCTATGCTATATACCAAAGATTTAAGCATGAGATAGTATATAACATCCTTATGGTACAAAGCCTGAAGGCCCTCTTTTAGATTGAATGTTGTAAGTAGTTATCATGATATTGTAATTATGGTAAATAAAGGTAGTTTCGATGTGGAATTAAGACGCATGAGCCTCGCAGTGCAGCGGGGTAGCCGTAGATGTAGTGTAGGGATGCCCGGCCGGACTCAAGCGGACTGTCGATATTTAGATTGAAAATAGTTTTTTGTCTTAATTTTGTATTCTGTAATCTAAATTAATGTTTATAATACTGTTATTGTCCTTAATCAAAAGAAAATAACCAAAATTAAGACACTTATGGCAGATATCAATGAAGCTAAAAGTCTTCTAGAAGCACACAAATGAAGAAGTAGCGGCTATGGTCAGGAAAATTCATATTTAGGAGCTGCTGAATGTGTATGAAAACTGGTTAACATATTGCGTCAGCTTGTGCGTAACACTTGCAGCTTGAGCTATGAACATAGAAATATGGGCCATGCCCAACAGTGCCGGCTAGCGAACAGCATTACCCTTAAACTTGTTGTAACGGCAGCCTAATTAAACCGTGTTACTGGCGTTCTAGTACGGCCGCCATTAAAACGACTCGACACCAGGTAGCTTCCGTAATTAGCTTTAGTGTCAACAGATTCGCTTGTTTCTCGTAGCTAACTTTGATAACTTGCATTAGCAATCATGATGTTATTTGCTGAAACCGTACGTTTGAAAGAGACTAATCTATTTTTCTTCTGTTCTTAATCTTTTTCTACCAGTCACAGACGTTAATTAATGGACTTAGGCGTCTTCCATAACCGCCATAGGTGGTGATCACTAGCCATTGCAATTGCTGCCACTGACTTTCACAGACCCATACAAAGTCATTACCGACCATCTTTGCCCGGCAGGTGATCAACTATTTCACTTTATATAAAATTATTAAATTAATTTGGTAAACATACTTCGTAGCTAACTGAACTATCAAAAAGTATGATTTACAGTTCAACGGGATAGGGTGAAATGATTCCTCTTAGCTGACTTAGCGAAATATTAATCGCTTATAGATAAATGTGATATATTTCGATTTCTTTGAAGTAACTAAGCAAAACTCAGCCACAAACTTCCACTGCTGAATACGTGCCTCCACCATAGACCGCTATAATGGAGAACAATTAATGAGCATGGGGGATTAATGCCATAAACTTCACGCTCGGCAAGCGGGTTAGCGATCGTATGATCCATCAATCTAAAAAGACGCTGCTGTCCTTCTTGCGGTGTTTTTAGACGCAGTTGAAGGACAACACTTGGGTTCCTCAACACTTAGTAGAAATGGCGTATATGTAATCTTAAGCTTAGCAGCTGTAAATAACAGCTAAGCTCAATATTTTTATAAATCCCATAACCAATATCGAAATTAAATAGTGTTTGTATTTAAACCTCTTACAACCCTCAGATCTTTCTGGAGTGGTTCACACCCCCACATCAGCCGTTCAAGGACACTTGAGAGCTGATACCATCCCACAAGGCATAAATAAAATATTTGAACATGCAAAAATATACTGTAAACTCTTACAGTTAAGGTTCAAAATAGTGTAACATAATATATAAATATAGTCTTTTAATTTTTTTTGTTGTGCTGAAGTTTAGCTGGCTGAGGGTAGTTTTTGCTTGATTCCTAAGGGTGTTATTTGTTAAAAATCAAAATGTGTAAACGACGGGGTATTGAATTAATGTAACGTGGCTTAAGCTCAAAAGCTTAGACTCGTTCATGTAAATATAAATACGGTTAGGTAAACTCTTTAAAATCCATACCATTATTTCAAATATTAGAAATATAAAAGCATTTTATTAAGCGTGATCGCTTACTATACCTATAAAAAGGCTGAAAGTCACCCAAAAGGCAGCGAAGGCTATGCTGGGAATGTCTCTACGTAATCGCATCAGAAATTATTTCAGTCGCAGCATAAAAATAACAACCAAAATACGAGTCCGGAGCCCGGATTCCTACACTTACAACATAAACTCATTAACTTTGTTTTAGGTAATTATGAATGCTTAAAAGTTATTTATCAAGTATTATAAACTTAGTTGCACAATATAGCCTTATTTATTTATGTAAAGCTACGACTGCCAAATTTCACAATATCAAGAACACATCAGAAATAAAGTTACATCGTAAACTGCGCAAAGTTTCGGAACACCCTATATGTCATTGAATATATCACTCCGAGCCGTGTCGCGGAAAATTCTCTTCAAATACTAACAAAAACGAAACAAGAAGACCGTGTGCCAAGTTTCATCTTCATATTTTCCCGAAGAAATCTCTGCAGATGATCAGAGACCATAAAAAATTGAACTATGAACTACGACCAATCGCCTTAAGGACATGTAAATAAAGTCTATATTTGCGAATAGGGGGGTTTAGATAATTTGGGGGTGGTAATGCTAAGTGAAATCGAATATTTTTTGCCGTAAACTCCGATCTGGTGGTGGCAGGAGTATTTCTTGCGACGCTGTTTTGTTTTTAACACGTAGGCAATAACTAATACAAGGTGCTGTGAATTGATCACGGCCCGTTACAGTGAACATCGAAGTTTGTATATTCCGAGCATCTTTCTCTTTTACTCCAATTAAGGCGTCATGAGAGTAACAAAGACAATCCTTCGAAATTTACGAATATCGTTTTTGGCGGTAGTGCCGCTGGTTCGAGTGCCGTGAGGTTTACTTATAAATGAATATAATGTTGCTGTATATTATGTTATAAAAAACTTTTCTTATTATGGGAGTTCTAGGCTCTTAGGACTATGGTGATTAGTTACATTGAAAATTATGTAATTTTGGAACTTACTAAAAATAAATTGTACTTACTAAATACAGTTGCGTGTATTTATTTGTGATCCACTTGGTTCCTGACAAAATGTATTAAAGTCTTTTTTTAAAGATTTTAGGACACTGGGTCAGCACACAGCGTAATAGTAGTGGCCCTGCCTGTGAAGCCGATGATCTTAGGTTCAAATACCGTAAGTTTATGTGTTATTATTTGTGTGATGAGCATAGATATTTTATTCTTGTAAGTGATTGACAAAATAAAATCATCGACAGTTTGGTTATCGATAAGTACCACTTAAACGTCACACTGTTAATACAAAGACGAATGGTAATAGGGTGCGTTTAAAATAGATAACAATAACAAGATTATTGAGTGCGCGACGGGCCGGTGACGCGAGCGGCGAACCGATCGGACACTCAGCACTCTTAGTGCTTGAAAATGGAGGCCTATGTTCTCCGAAACATGTCGCGCGAGTGACTAAATAAACGTGAGTAGTACCGTGTTAATCGTTAATTATATAACAAGATTATGTATTTATTTATATTTTACATATAATTTTGAAATTATACATTGTAAATTATAAAAGAAAATTTGATCAAAAGTGTACGGATTACGTCGAATTTGTTCAAGATCGGTGGCACGAGGCGTTTAGGTAGGTAGCCGATATACGACTGGTTTTATGTGCGTCTTATCGTTGAAGTAGTATGTACCTAACGATAAGAGGATTGTCTATAGTTATATTGTGGCATGCACTAAGCAATTGCCGATCCTGCTAGAAAAAATATCTAGTTATAAAAAAAAGACTAAAGAAAAAATAATAAAAGAAATTTAAAAAAACGTCGTTAAAATTGGGCCCGTTTGGCATGGTGCCGAGTATGCTGGCAGCATTCCCCCGTTGTATCGCGATACTGATTCGTTGCGCGAGTAAGCTGCCAGTTCTGCGGTCACCAGTGGAGTCGACGAGCCTTTTAGAAAGGTCTTTCAACATAAAAAATATTATTTATTTATTTATCGTATGGCATATTTACATGTCACTGCATTATAAAATTAAAATTTAAAATAAGAAACGTCGATTATAATGAAGTGCAGATTTCCCATAATAATGTGAGAAAGACGTCACCTGAGCATGAAACTTAAGTTCTGAACGAGCTCCGTACATTTAATAAATTTCATGGACATTTTCATAAATTTGCAAGCGGAATTAACATTTTAGTTGAACGTGTTTGCATAATCATGAAAAGGGTATTTTGTTGTACCGAAGCTCCGTGTATTAAACTTAAAAAGTAATTATACCACAGCTAGTTGCATTTATAAGAGAAAATCTATTACGAGGTTAGCAGTGGAAGGTCGGTATGCTAATAATTGTAGCTAAACATTTGCTTATAATTGTAACTATACAAAATTCTAAACGAGCTAGAGATAACTATTTTTTTTCATATTAACAGGGTACTTTATATTTTTTATCAAGAAAGAAATCGGTACAAATCTCCACAGACCTCAATTTCTTGAGTTCAGACTTCAGATGAAATTCTGCAGTGATTTATTAAAATACTGTCAAAATTATTATTCTACTTCATTACAATTTTTATTTATAAATATAGGAGTAGAAGAAAAATACTACGTAATAAATCTACGGAGGGATTCGACTATATTGATGTTAACAACAAAAAAAAAACAATTTGAATCTGCTTGTTAAAAAAAAGTCGTTGATGTACAACTTGCCTTTACACTTACATAATATTTAAATAGAAAAACATAAAACAAAGACTATGATTATTATACTTTCTGTTTTCAGCTTCATAATTGTTCAACTTATTATAAGGTATTTGAGATATAATGAAACTACTAACTAATGAGTTCTTCAAAATTAGTTACCTGCATGATTTTCTACTTTCTATTCTCAATATTATAAATATTTCACTTCAATTTAACTCAAGTCCACTAAACCTTCTCAAGAATATGCACAAAATATCGTTATTTTCTACGTATGATTGAAGTGGAGACCCTATTAACGCACACATTCGAATTCATTTTTATAATAGAGTAACCGGTGCGTATTTATTAGTGATTTTCCAAAAAAACCTTGACTATATTGAAAACCATTTCATTTTAACCAGTACCGATTTTCAAATTAACCCCTGAAAATCAAGTTTTTCCCATTTATTTTTTTAGTCGTATGGCAAGTCATGGTCGCTTTACAAATTTACAAATTAATTTAGTTTTTCCCATTACAGGGACGGTTACGGTTAGTAGCGTTTTTGAGACATTAATTATGTTAAATTAAAAAATATATATTTATTTAGATCATCATCATGTTAGATGTAAGTCATCCACTGCTGGACATAGGCCTCCCCTAAATATGACTTGTATCATCTTTGCTTTGGGGGTAGTTGCTAGTCGGCAGGCGGGTTGGGACCGCAGTACCTGTAGATTGGGTTGCAATGGCACGACTCGACACCCGCGTGAGGAGATGGGGTGGTGCTATTCTAGCCAACCGGCACCAAAGATCGGTTTAATTTCATAATGAATAAAAATAAAGAGCTTAATCTAAAAATAGCTCTTTATGGGATTTTATAACTAAACATCAAACATTCGCTCGAGATATTATGTGCAAAATATAATCAAAAGAAGGATACTTTCTTACCAAAATTTAAAAGAGTACATGAAAAGCTTCATGATCTTATGTTACCTGTATCAATATAAATACTTTTATATTTTTCACTTAAAGAAATACAGCCATATTCTATCTTACAGAAATAACCCTAACACACCCCATACTTTATCCAAAAGTAGCACGCATGAGTTGACTTAAGCTTTCTCCCATACACATATTCAAAAGGTAGTCACAGTCTTTTGGGATCAAACACACTTACAACCTTTTTACTTTAACCTGTAGCTGCGACTACATTAATATTCATCGATGTTACACGTCTATTGACATATCAAACCTGATCAGTCTCCCATGAAAAGGGCCATAATTCACTCTGTCAAAAATATGGATCAGGAAATATTATTCGAAGGATGACGAAATACAATTTTCTACGTACTTGATACGGAAAGAATATATATGTGCAGAACGATTCTTCAACCAACAGAGGTCAGTAGGTTTTTCTACTTATGAGCAAATAGCACCATCACCAAGTTGAAATTTAAAGTACCATCACGCTCGAGTCTGGAGAAGCTCAACTGGGGAAGTACCTCCTCCTTACAGAAGTCCAGAGCCATAATAGCACTACTTACCTGAAAAGGTATGTAGTGTTGTGTTCCTGATGGTGAGTAAGGTTCCCAGAGCTCCAACCCCCTTTAAAGGTCGGCAACGCGCTTGTGACTCCCCTGGTGTTGCGGGTGCCCATGGGCGACGGTAATTGCTTACCATCAGGCAATCCCTCTGCTCGTTTGCCACCTTATGTCATAAAAAAAAAAAATTGCATGATATTTTTGACTGATACGTTAGGTAGCTTGAAATGATAATGACTGACTCTTCAAAAGTGCTTTTTTATACATATCAGTATCACACAATGATTGACATACAGCTACGTTTTTCTTACTAATTCACAAGAGGCCGACATCGTAATGATCGGGGAATACATCTGTATTCCCTTCATCTGAAGGGAGTGCATTCCATTCCACGGCTGTCCGCACCACACAAATTGAGAAATTGATTAAATTGTTTGAGTAACTCTAAATCCTACCGACTGCGCCATGTAATGTTTTAGTAAATAAAATGAATTAAATATATTAATAATAATTTTATATTTTGCCAAATGCACATTTGTATCTTAAAACAAAAGAATCGTTCTCCTCTTTTTACAAACTGTCATATAACTAAATAGGTTGCCTTATAACATTTTCTAAAACGTCCGTACATAGTGTAAGACGCCATCAGCTGTCAAGCGGTCTCTTTCAAACATTGATCTTTACAATATTAAATAGATTTAGTATATAGTATGGCTCAGAATTAATATTTTCCATTTCACAACATCAATTAACAAAGAAAGAATAACAAAGAACTTTATGGGCAGCCTTTCGCAAGGGACAAACTTAGGGTTCTAAGGCTAGTGAGTATATTTTTAAGTTTTTATGATGTAGTTTTTGTTACTTTTGTTTATTATGTAACCTAAAAAATATTTAAAAAAACGTTGTTAAAACTTAGCCTCCTTGGTGCCGAGGATGCTGGCCCCATTATATATATATATATATATATATATATATATATATATATATATATATATATATTTTTTATGACATAGGCGGCAAACGAGCAAACGGATTGCCTGGTGGTAAGCAATTACCGTCGCCCATGGACACCCGTAACACCAGAGGAGTCACAAGCGCGTTGCCGGCCTTTAAGGGGGGTTGGAGCTCTGGGAACCTTACTCACCATCAGGAACACAACACTGCATACCTGAAAGGTAGCAGTGCTATTATGGCTGTGGTCTTCTGTAAGGAGGAGGTACTTCCCCAGTTGGGCTGCCCCAGATTTAAGCGTGATGGTCATCGCTGTGCCCTACCTCTCATTGTTGGACGTAGTTTAAGGACATACCCGGGTCCGGGGTATGTTGTCTATTGTTATAATGAAATCGATTTGAATATATGTTTTTTTAAATATGCGTTTTAGTTTACCCATGGCATGGTAAAAAAATGCGATTTCAAAACGTTTTTTTGCATGTTTCACTTTCCTCGCTGCAGTGAGGATAAAAGTTTTGTGTTACACACGGGTGCAATTGTAATTTACTTCTCGTGTATTGAAACACTCGCTACGCTCAGGATTCTATTTTAAAACCACTCGCTTTGCTCGTGGTTAAACTATATAATCCATTCGCTTGCTCGAGTTTCAATCCCACACTCGCAGTTAAAATACAATTTTGCACCCTTGTATAACAAATAACTATTTTTTGTTTTTGCAAACACATTACAAACATTTCAGCCGTATGCAGTCCACTGCTGGACATACGCTTCCCACAAATATGCCTTGTACTCGTATCATCTTGGGGGTAGTTGCCATAGTCGTCACACTTGGCAGGCGGGTTCGCGACCGTAGTAGCTGGAGGTTTCGACGACGCTGCCGCTGCTGCCCGTTAATAGGATTTTTCCCTTTGTTGCCTCTTACGAAATCCGCCGGAGCGGAGGAGATGCGGTGGTGCTATTCTAGTCAGTTTCATTCAAGTTAAATAATCACACATAAATTGAATGTACCTAATAAATTCTCAATAAAACATTCTGAAACATTTTGTTCTTTGCCTCCAGTAGCTCTCCAAGCGCTTTATATCGAAGGATTTAGCTTGACGTCGACATCTGAAATAGAAATAAAATTGATTTTACGGAATAAAGGACGCTGTATAAGGCTTGAGTAAGAATTTGAAAGTAAATCACTGTTAGAAATACAGCCAATAGTGGTATATAGCGATTGTGCGCATTCTGTTAGAACATATGGAATGTTGTAAAGCGAAAAATATAGGGAAATTGGCAGATAGTTGATTCTTAAGGTAATTGTGGTTTTATAGTAATCAACTAAATAAAATATAACCCATGATGACGTATACTACGAGGGATAAATAGAAAAAACTCGTATAGCACAATTGGTATTGCACTGGCCTAGTGATCCAGTGGTTGTGGGTTCGAGTTCCGCTGCGAGTCTTTTTTTTTTCTATTTTTCTTTCGACTTAAATATCGAAGATAGTCACGAGCAGACGTTTCTGCATAATAAAAAATAAATAAATAATATTTACAATATTTACATAAATTATACAGCCCGCTTCGTAATAGCCATACTAAGTAAGGTATATTGAATTTACTCTTAAGAGCGCTGGTGGCCTAGCGGCAAGAGAGTACGACTTGCAATTCGGAGGTTGCAGGTTCGAACCTTGGCTTGTATCAATGAGTTTTTCTGAACTTACGTACGAAATTATTCAACGTCGCTTTTTGTGAAGGAACACATCGTAAGAAAACCGGTCTAATCCCAATAAGGCCTAGTTTGCTCTCTGGGTTGGAAGGTCAGATGGCAGTCGCTTTCGTAAAACTAGTGCCTACGCCTGGGATTAGTTGCCGAACAGACCCCAGGCTCCCATGAGCCTGGGGTAGCAGTGTACAAATTGCAGAACATTCCCAAAAAGCGGAAACGTTCTCGGGAATGGTCGCAGAACATTCCTGCAACATGAAACTTATTGTTTAAATAAGAGAATATACCCGGAATAAAGTTTAAATAGGCATAACTTGAAACTACATGTTATTATGCATATATTATTGTCTATTACAGTCAGCTATTTGGATGATAAGTGTTAAGTTACCAATAAGTTCCTTAAATTCTCATTGTATTTCAGAGAACATTTCGACTTTCGGACTTCACAATTATAGCCTTGGGTCGGTACCGCGAATATCGAAGTTCATATATTGCGAACATCCTTTTCTTTTACTCCAATTAAGGCGTCATGAGAGTGAGAGAGACAATCGTCCGAAATTTACGAATGTCGTTTTTCGCGGTAGCGCCGCAGATTTAAACTAAGTTACCGAACTATTTCTTGATGCTTGTCTTTGGTCGTGTCAAATTGACGCGTTGACTTGTGTCAACGAGTGAGCAAGGAGTTTTAATATATGCTGAAAGAAGTTTTTTATATGAATAATGACAATAAGTAAAATGTGCTTTATAAACATCACATTAAGGTTAACTTTCGCTAGCCGAACATGAAGAAAAAAAAAACAAGCTGAGTGGGACGGCTAGAACACAGACTTCTATCTCTTTCTGAATGTTCTGAATTAATCTGAAGATCATTGCAATAAGTAATTTCTTACCTAGCTGTGTACATACAAAAACAAATTTGTTTTTTTAAATTCATTTATTTTACACTAAAATGTTATAAACGACCGAGCTAGGTGTTTGTTGTGGTACCTTATTTATATAACCAATGACCAGCCAATGACTATAATTATACTTCGATACACATGCATTTTACTGTCCGTTGATAAGATGATAATTGATAACTGGAGTAAACTGGAGTGCAAACCCGTAAAATATTTATATTGTAATAATTATATCTAAACTATGGTGAATGTTCATGGCAAAACCACGAAGTTATTAAGTAATTCGATAAATTCTCGTTCTCGAGAACATTCTCAGAAGTTAACGAGAAATTCTCATGTGGAAAGGTTCGCAACTTTGGAAACTTCTCTTGCGTGCATTGCTAGCCTGGGGTCTGTTCGGCAACTAATCCCAGACGAATCGAGCCTGAACGCGAGGAAGATCAACTGTTATGTCTGAAAAAAGTAAGAACAAATCAAATTATTTTTTATGAAATATTTTGATTTGCTTTGATTTTTAAGTAGTAATACTACTACCTATATAAATTAAAAGTTGAAATAGATGACATATACTTAAGAAAAAACGACGAGGAACTCCGGCGTTCGAGACAGGATTCGAACCCGCATCTCCAGCTTTTTTTTTATATTGATTGTAATTTTTTTTTTTTAACAGAAAAGTGGTTATTAAATTAAAATATGTATCATTATCTAGGAAGGGACCTTATTGTCGATGGCACTTACGTCGAATCAAGTTGCGTTTGTATTGTATCGTCTTGAACAACGGCGTAAGCGCCATCGACAATAAGGTCCCTTTTCAGAGATAATGTCACATATGACCATTTTTCTTAGATCATCAATGGCATTAACTTATTATTTATTTGTGGAGGAACATATTGCTGTTCGAGTATTTTTTTAAATGAATAACCTTGGGAACCAGTTATAATAAGTGTTTTTACTGTTTAAATCTTAATGTAGGTACAATATAATTTTTTTTTTACTTTTTGAACGCTTTTCCTCTCGCGTCAAAATGTGACGTGTACAAAATATAAACCTTATCTGTCAGCAGGACAATTGCTTTGACAGCTTCCGCCATAGCCACTTTAGTGGTCGGTGGCGTGGCAGGCACGACATCACGCGACCACCTTGGTGATGCTTGGCGTTCAAAAGGTTAAGGTTTGGAGTTCGACAAATAATGAAATTACCGTTTGGCGTAGAAACGCTTGGTCCATGGAGTCCCAGTGCGTACAGTTTTTTTTGCAAAAATCGCGAAACGTCTGGTTGACGGAACTGCTGGTGACCGAAGAGCTGGTCGGACCACGTATCGGCGTTGCGATACAACGAGGAAATGCCGCCAGCTTACTTCGTACAATGCCTTAAGGGCCTTTTTGAGATTTAATGTAGTAAGTACTTATATTTATATTTTAATTTTATAATAAGTTATAAATTTATTTTAAAATAAAGTACTGTACACGTTAGAGTGAAACATGAAATTAATAGGTAATTCAGTGGCGGCGGGTCAATTATTTTCTTAGGCAAGACGGAGACCATAAAGCTTTGCCTTTTCATTGTGATCCCGAGGAAAGTTGTTGACTTGCAAGAGAGTTAGTAAAGCCGGCGGAAATCGGCTTGTATGGACGCACCGCCGCTGATAGGTATACAAGATTTTAATTAATTCAAACATATTTTGTTTGCGAATCATACTTGTACACATACCAATAGGTACATGAAATTATATCAAATCGTATTTATATTTATATCAAAACATTTCAAGCAATATCAAAACGCTACGCCAAATGAGAAGCGTAACACCACTTCAGCCTCATAACGTATTAAATAAACAAGTGGAATTAAACGCAGCACCACACAAACGTTGCGTTTAGTTATTGCTCGTATTCGAGCACTGTCATAGGTGCGCACATTGTAGTTTCACTACAATGTCAATACCACGTGTTTAAATGGGTTTGGTGTAAAATTTTAGAAATTGCGGAGCATATTTTATTGTTGATAGAAGGAATTTTATCAAATTCTTAGCACTATTAAAATAGTGTATTGTCAAATTATTTACTTGACAAAACCCCACTAAAACAAAAACTACGGCAGTATAACAAAACACACACACATTTCAGCCGTATCCACATATCCACATATACATATACAGTCCACTGCTGAATATAGGCCTCCCACAGATATGACTTGTATCATCTTGGGGGTAGTTGCCATAGTCGCCACGCTTGGCAGGCGCGTTGGCGACCGCAGTAGCTGTAGATTGGGTTTCGACGGACGCTGCTGCCCGTCCGTAGGATTTTTCCCTTTGTCGCCTTTTACGACACCCGCGGGAGGAGATAGAGTGGTGCTATTCTAGTCAGCCGGCATCACACGGCATGACAAAACAAGTGCTCATAATTCATGTCGTGGCCGGGCCGTTAGGCTGTTTCTTGAGCATCAAGATCAGCATTGAGCATCAGATTTATATGAGAGGTAGGGTACAGCGATGACCATCACGCTTGAATCTGGGGCAGCCCAACTGGGGAAGTACCTCCTCCTTACAGAAGACCACAGCCATAATAGCACTGCTACCTTTCAGGTATGTAGTGTTGTGTTCCTGATGGTGAGTAAGGTTCCCAGATCTCCAACCCCCCTTAAAGGCCGGCAACGCGCTTGTGACTCCCCTGGTGTTGCGGGTGCCCATGGGCGACGGTAATTGCTTACCATCAGGCAATCCGTCTGCTCGTTTGCCGCCTATGTCATAAAAATAAGAAAAAATCAAAAGATTTAGTATTTTTTTAGCACGTCACAACCAGACTATACATAATCAAAATTGTAAGATGGAACCACAAACACAGTGTCCACAGTAGGTGCCACAAAGTGTCCTGATGAATAGCTAATATGCTTAAAATTCCATTACGCTACGTTCATACAAAGTGTCTATGGAAAAGTAGCGTAAGTGGATTTTATAAAAATGGGACATTTTTTATATTCTATGAAAATGGATTCTTCTTACTATTTTGATGAGAAGTAGCCTGTTTGTTCTTAAAATGCAACCCCAATTCCATCCAACCCCATTTATTTATTTTTTTACATAAGGTATTCGTGCTTGCGCCAAAGAGACCCCGGTTTCTAAGATGCCAACCTTTTATTAATGTATATTTGTATCCTTTCGAATAGTAATTTAAATTTCGCGTCCACGTACTGAATGTGTGGACATAACAAGGCCGTACACGGGTGGATATAAGAATAGATAAGATATTATAAAGAGTCCTTTCCATCCCCAAATCATACTCATCATAATATTTAAGACATTACTTCTTGTCGGTGGAGCAATTTCAAAACTCATTCTACATTCCGCCTTTTCTTTTACTTCTCTATAAGATGAACTCCGTTTTTTTCTTTAATCTGCGTCATGTAGCTTGTTCTTGGTTGACCTTTTTATCATATTTCTCCATCTGAAATTGTCCTTATCCACACTACAGATTAAGAAATTCAAAAGAGTAACTTTCAAAATATTTTCCTCACTCTAATTACACCACGCCCGACCGCTCAAACATTTCGCGGCCCGACGAGGCCTAGAGAGGCCAATTTGTGCCCAATTTGCCGCGTCCGTATTACTTGTGTAAATAGAATATTTGACGATAAACATGAACAGAACTACGTGCGTGTGTTGGCAGTTTGCTTTTAGGTACGTTTCATGCCTAAATATGTATCATAGGTACTAAAAGAGTAGAATATAATGTGCACCATAAAATGGACCTAACTCAGTAAATTCTCAACTTATAGCCGGCGGTGTTCGATACGAATTTGTCCACTTATAAAACAATTAACATAATATTTAGCTTTTACAGTCGCCACCAGGTTTATCGGAGCGGCCAAAATAGTCACAAATATCTATATTATCAAGGCGACAAAGTTCATGTCCCGAAATTTTTGAAAACCTCGGCTGCTCCGATATATTTGATAGCAACTGTGCGCGCGTATTAAATATCTTACTAATACACCCACACTAATATAAGATATTGATAGATGAGTGTTAAGGGGGCGATTTTTGGGCCTCGAGGTCTCGAATTGTGTCATTTTAAACGAAATTACTGTCAGCAAAGAAGAAATGATTGATGATATAAATGAGTAGGTAATAGTGAGTATCGAAAGTATATGTTTGGTGCCAAAACAATAGTAAGAAAGCTTTGTGTCCGATTATTTTCGACCTTAAAGTTTTTTTAATGCACTATTCTTAAAACCGACCCCGAGTAGTACCAATTACTTCGGTGAATTTTAAACCTTTTTTTATTGGAAGAGAGTCCATTATTTTGAAACAAAAGAAATTCCACTTTATTTTTTTGGCTATTGAAAACAGGTTGAATTGGCAGTTTCCTTGTATGGTGGTTCTTAAGAGAGGTTTTAGGCTAATTTATAATAGATAGATAATTTATTAATATAGGTCACTCCAAAGATCTTACGCAGACGAGTCCGCGACCAGAAGCTAGTATAATTAAGAACTTTTTATAACGCTTTGAGTCATTTTATAAAAAAAAAAACTGTCCCATAATATCCTGTAATCAACTCAAGACCCGTCAGAGCCATCAATGAAGGCAATCATCGGTCACTCACCCCTGATCAATATTTCGGCTTTTCATATATTTGACAGCTCCGACGCAGTGGGTCACTAATTTGTAAGCTAAGAAACGTCGGAGACTCACACCATCATGAATGGATATACGACATTATGTGAATAACTAGGTTTTTATAGCGGAAATACAAAAAAGTGTATGTGCATGTAGAATGAAGAGGTACATAGGATGTTTTGGATATGAGGATTGGTTTAATATGGGAATTACGTATTTAGCGGTTAGGGTGAGGTAATGGTTGTTGGATGAGTTTTGAATTTTATTGAATTTGTAGGTTTTGTGAAGCTTTAGAAAAAAATGTTACTGGGTTATTTTGAAAAAAGTTGTGAAAATCTTTAATGTTTTTTTTTTTATAAAAATATTTTTTTATTGCACAAAAATATTATCAAAATATACTTATAATTAATCATAGGGTAATCAGGAGAAGGTAAATGTGAGGTTAAGAATTTTTTTTTTTTTTAACAAAATTAAGATATGTCTCAACTGTATCTTTGTTTCAATTAAAACTGGTTCCGTTATAATCTACATTATTATTTGACACAAATAATTTGTTCTTGGATTTGACCCTATAAAACGAGAGATTTTATTTCTTCAATGAAGTAATTTTTGAGTATTATTATTCATTTGTTTTGTCTAGACATATGAGTCGCGCAATTCGAAATTGCGCGACTAAACTGCTTAGAGCGTTATCACACTCGAGCGATTTGAAAGCGATTTCTATACAAAACTCGTACGCGGCGAACTCGCGGTGTATTCGCCTCCATACAAAACTCGCTCGCAAATCGCAAGTAGTGATATCAGCCTTACACTGAATAATTTTGCTTCCATCAACAGCACAGTTTTCAGTTCATATTATTTTCTACATTTTAAATATTAACGTTTAACTATAGTACGGTAACTACAGTAAGGTCAAGGCATAAATATTTATACAGATCTTAACCTTTCCATATTACAAAAGTAAATACATATTTCTGATTCCATTAACGCTTCGGCATTAATAATAAATATTGGAATCCTTGCGTTTTCGTTACTTTTCATCTAGTGAAATCCGTAAGAGTGAAAAGTATAGTGCGATTTTGTGAATATCAACTGGTCATTCACACTTTCCCCTTCTCAGCCTGTCACATACTCGTACCTTTTCAAATTACACTGAGCCTAAGCCTTCAATTGTGCAACGCGTGTGCAGAACTGATACGGTGACGTCACTATTCATGGTCACGGACAAACGGTATTTCAAAAACTTTTTTCATTTTAACGGTGACAATTTTTGGGGGAGCGAGTGGTCATCGTGTTTTTATTGCCAATTTTATATACCCATTTATCAAAAACGTATAGGCATTGCTCGGGCATGCGTTTAAATGTACGGTCGCCATCAGATATATTGGAGATGTGGAGGTGGTAACAAATGTCTGAACGTGCGCTTTATCACGTGGACAATAGAGGTGTTGTTCAGATATTTTTGACCACCTATACATCTCTGATATATCTGACGGCGACTGTACAGTTGGATACTTCTACATCGAAACATGTACCGGCGGCGCTGCATTCCTCTTGTTTTCGGGCTGTATCTTGACAAATAAGTACCGTCTCGAACGCCGGAGGTCCATGTCGCTTTTTAAATAAGTTACAATTTTTTTATACAGTATCTACATTTTACATAATATTTTAACTAACTGTGATATAGAATGTCGTAGACACACGTTCAGCGACTAAAATGTAGAATACCAAAACCATAAAATAACTCCGAAGCCAAATTCAGCCAAATAAAATATCTACCAAAAAATCCTTTCACAACATTAAAACTTATGCACATAATGCACATTGCCTCATATTTCAATATTGAATCAACCTCAATTGTGAGCCGAACAATTGTGCGAATCATTCCGAAATTGTTCATTGTTCAATATAAATCAGCCTTTTAAAGTAATAATTTTTCGATAATCGGTCAATGAAAATGTTATCGCCTCCGGATTGCGGCTGTAGTTTGCCTTTATACTTATAAGCTCATGTTCATGTACAACAGTCGTTAGTAATCAAACTTCCTTTGTTATGTTTTCCAAAATTTATATTTCTAACTCTGTCAGAAACGAAGAAATGGTATTTGAGAAACATGAATGGTAAAAAAAAAACCGGCCAAGAGCGTGTCGGGCCACGCTCAGTGTAGGGTTCCGTAGTTTTTCGTCCGTCACAGTAAGTGTTCCCACTTAAGAGTTAAAAATGGGCTATTTGATACATTGTTGTTGACATATTAATATTAAGTACAGAACCCTAAAAACGGGCCCACAAATGACGGTGACAACTAAAGAAAGAGTTATAGATCCCAACTATACATGGAAAATTCGAAAAAAAGTTGTCAATTTCAGCCCCACCACGAGTAGTAAGAAGGGGTTGTAATATGGAGTGATAACCAGCCAGCGTCATTTGAAGTTAGTCAGTCAGTTTCAACCTAATGTATGGGCATGTATGCTCCGAACCCATTAAATCAGAAAGAATCTTAAAACCGCTATGTAGGGTACGAGCGTTCCACCTACAGCGACATCTATCGTGTAAGTTTCTTTTGACGTAAAAAATGTCTCGAATGCGTAAGTGATATTACTGATATTGATATAATATGGGTAACTCTAAGAAGTGATGAAGTGTGCCATGTCATTCAATAGAAATTTTGACAGCCATATCTTGGGGAATAAGGGCTAATTTATTAACAATTTGTAAGAAACTATCGCCTTAACGACTTTAGTGCTGGAATAATATAACGTACCTATTATGCTTGCAAAAAAGCCTAAGATATATGCAAACCTACGGTGCTTCCGCCTTTCTCGAGCGAAAGCAGATACCATCTTACCAAAAACTCGAAAGATGTATGAAATCCTGCGGCGCTTACAGTTTTTTCGAGTTGATAAAGTTTGTATGGGGGAACAATATTTTAGTTTTTTAGTATATTACTCGATTTTTTCATACGTTCTCACCGTCTAAACCTTCCCTAAGCTACTACAAATATTTCAAGACCAAAATTAGACAAATCGGTAAAGCCGTTCTCAAGTTATAGCGTGACCAAGAGAAATAGGGGTTCATTTTTATATATATAGTTTTTTTTTCAAAAACTATTAAACCTATCAAGTTCAAAATAATTTTCCTAGAAAGTTTATGTAATGTTCTACTTTTGAGATTTTTTTCATATTTTTGAAACTTGTGGTTCAAAAGTTAGAGGAAGGGGCGCACTTTTTTTTACTTCTGGAGCGATTATTTCCGAAAATATTTACATTATCCAAAACTAATGTTAGTAAACCCCTATTCATTTTTAAATACCTATCCAACAATATATCACACGTTAGGATTAGAATGAAGAAAAAAAACACACTTCACTTTACGTATAGGGTAGGGTACCCTAAAAAAACATATTTTTTCACTTTTTATTTTTGCACTTTGTTGGCGTCATTGATATCATATTACTACCAGATTTCAGCTCTCTAGTGCTAACGGTCACTGAGATTATCCGCGGTCGGACGGACAGACAGACATGGCGAAACTATAAGGGTTCCTAGTTGACTACGGAACCCTAAAAATAATAATCGGGAGTATCGAAAGTATACATTTTAGGGACAAATAATGGTGAGAAACTTTTGCGTGCGATAATTTTTCACCATTCTTAAAAATCGGCCCCCTGTACAACATTTTTTTGGAAAGAATTATTAATATTTTCATTACAGACTATATTATAAATAGTCGAAAGGTTATTCCTATTCTGTACCAAGAAAAACAAGGATAAAAGGATTTCCGTTAAATATGCGAGTATGCAAAAATCGAGTAGATATTTCATTCGTACACTTTCAACGTGAGTGCATATTAAAAAATTAATACTTCCGAATTCAACGGCGTTTTTAATATTGGATGAAACAAAATGTTGGTAGTTATTTCTCAGTAAATTTAATTTTTCTTTTAGTGCCTTTCCAATTTAATGATTTTAAATAATTGTGCCGTTTAATGATTTAAAATCCAGGGGAAATTGTTTAACCATTTGGTACCATCGAGCTGATTTGAGTCGAGTTGGTGGATAATGGAATTCTTTGGTAGTTTGACGGTCTAATGGCGTTATTCTTATTCCTAAAATGTCTGTTAAATTAAAATTATTATGATTCGTGTATCTGACAAACTATTACGACGGTATGTATATATATTTTTTTATTTCTATTAACTCTGAGCATACAATCAGGAAGCAAAACATCGTTAAACTTTACCGTCGCATCAACCTTTCTCAAGACAGACTTAAACACATTTCCAATTTAAGAAATAAAACCTTGCGCACACATTATCTAGCTAAGTGCGTCCGCAAACAGCTTTAACACACTCTTTTCAGCGATATCAAACAAGTCTAGACATGACGAGAATATTAAGAACCCTGTCATAACTCCTAAAAACCTCTGACGACTCAAATTTCCTAACGCCAGGGAGGGGTTTGGGAGCCCTTGACTATCTGGTCGACATGAAGATAAGGGTGCATACAGACTAACGGGGAAATCGACAAAGAAATGCAATTAAATGTAAAATAGGGGCTGTTTCACACGATTGTTGACACGCCGTGACGAATGGGGAGCGCGGGCGTTTCGTCTATTTATTTGATCAGAGCCTTGGTAAGTGGGAATTGGAAAGAGATCTGTCACTATAGATTTAACTTGCTTTAAACTTTTTGAATGGAGAGGCTGTTTTGCCGTTTGTTAAGGATTAATGTTGATAGGAATTTAATTTGATTCCAACCTTATTGACTACTGACCGTGTAGAACAATTTACCTCAAGCTGTGATGCTTTATGGGCATTAATAAAAGAGGACCCATTAATGCAAGTATCCAAGGATATTTAATTAGAATCTTAATATTTCCCAAATATTGTTGTTTACATCCGCCTTTGCTCGCAGTAGACAGAATCATTTTAATAAACTGTTTAACTTAATATAATGGGTTGAGCCTTCAGAAGATGAACTTTTGAAATAAGTAACCGTTTGAACATTTTGACTAGCCTATTTACAATTGTTATAAGTTCTTATTTGCAAGTTCATTTAATAATATATGAAAACTTTTTTCTCCTAATATGATCAAACGAGCACGTGATTCTGAGCAGGAACTACACAAAAATTACTAATTGATACCAATAAATAAAATTGCCAAAGTCTATAAATTTTCATAAAACTATATATATTTTTTATAATCTACCTCATAGCGAAAACAAATTCGTTATCAACCCTAATGCGTTTAGACAACGTTAATTTAAGCCAAGGTACTGAATATAAATCACAAAGTATCTATTTATAGCAATTACCAATTCATAATACAGAAAGTTAAGCCCGCGGGTATCGAGTTAACGGCCCGGCGGAGGCTACGAGATTTATGCATTTTAAATCACAGCTGAAGCCGGGGTCGCGCAACACCGATTTTTATACGACTTGTTAACAGCTGAGAAACTGACTAATACAGGGTAATTTATGGGTCGTGATCTAGAATCAGTTTTTCTAATTCAGTAACTGGTCAATATTATCTTATGACACTATCTATTCGATCAAAAGAACCTTAATTATCTTTTCTTATTTTTTCATTTATAATTTGTTTCACGTAAAATATTCTTAAAGTAACCAAATCATGGTCTATGCCTTTTGACATGCGCAGTATGGGAAGCGACAAATTGTAAGAAAATATATTTTTTCTACTTAAGTACCATCTGAGAAATAATAATTATTTTCTGTGATAGATAATTAATGATTCACATAATTAGCTTCACATATGAATTCTGTGTCATGCCTTGTTCTCTTGCTCCACGACCCGTACACCCTGTAGTTATGGTCATTATTCTGTTTCGACTTGAAGTATTTCTTGTGTTATATCTACAAGTCAAGGGGAGTTAATACAGGTTTATACGGTTCAAGGCTGTATTCTTACGTGTCCTTGCTTAAATCACATAGGGCGGGGATAAAAGTAAAGGTCCTTGGATGAAAAAAATCAATACTTAATTAAAAATTTAAACTTTGTTAGCATCACTCGTGTTGCAACGTGCAACACCATGAGTGAAATCCGTATTCAGTTTTTACTCCGCGTTTAGACATGCTGGCTCGTCACTCGCCTCGCTGTTCGTCGAAACGTTCGACGAGACTTTGCCCATACAAAAACGGGATGAGAGGGACGAGAAGAACAGCGAGACGTCCGCGTACACATGCGAGCTCGCGTTTCGCCTCGCCATTCGCCTCGCTACTCGCGCGAATGTGTGGCGGCAACATTAGGAAGAACAATCCGGATTGTTATCTCATGTAGGAAAGTTAAATTCCACAAACTTTATATGATTTAGCCAAAATGTAAGTTAATTTGGCTAAATTATAAGCGGATTTGTTTGACTCTCTACGTTAGTATTCCTACTTACGGTGCTGTGTAAAAGTAGCACATAATTCTGTAAATTCCACCGCCACTTTTATATATCCTTAATTACATAAACACACCTTCTATTAAGTACTTGAAATTTTTATTCCTTACCAGGTAAACTTCTGTTCATGTTGCGAACAAAGTGTCGAATTGAAGTGAAATAAAAATTACACTCTGTATATGATTAGTCCATGATCCTTCTCTTTTGTTATTTTTTTTTATAAGTTGTATATTTAGTATGAATAAGTTTTTTTCTTTAAAGCAATGGCGCCGTTCGAACTAATCAGCCGTAGGGTGCGTAGCAACGCGGAAATACTTAGTCGAGCGTGCTTCGTTAACTCCGAGTTATATCGCGCCGGGTTCATGGCGTGTGCGATGGAAATGTCTGTGTGCAGCGACGAAATGACTAGGAATATTCCAAGCAATGCCATAATAAAAAGTAGATATGTTTTTTTTTTATTCAAAAGGAAATGTTACAATTTATTTAGATACTTATCTGCCAAACTGCAAAACAGTTTAATGGCAGAAAACTTATTTACCCTTTACACATTGACTGCTAGTAACTCCCCAGGGGAGTTCTGCGTTTGTAGAGGCTTTCCTCTTCATAGCGGAAAAACGCTGGGATCGCCTACGAGCGTAGCGCGTACGAACTGCGACACAAAAAGTGTTAACCTTGTGACATACATGTTTTGCCTTACAGTAACTGCAGTATAACTGCAATATGACTGCATAACGAAAGTGCAGCTAGCTTGCAGTTGGTGTGCGATTGACAGGAATGCACGAGACCTGCAAGCGGACTGCATAATGGGTTTGCAGTTTTGATGCAGCACCAACTGCATCAGAACTACCGTACCGGCCCTTAAGGAGCTTAAAAACCAACAAGGGCTAGTAGTGACGGAGCTAATTTGAAGTCACAACTAATTTTAGTTTCCTTTACCACGTATAGTAAAAGTTTTTTTAGTGTTGTGTTCCTGATGGTGAGTAAGGTTCCCAGAGCTCCAACCCCTTAACGGTCGGCAACGCGCTTGTGACTCCCCTGGTGTTGCGGGTGCCCATGGGCGACGGTAATTGCTTACCATCAGGCAATCCGTCTGCTCGTTTGCCACCTTATGTCATAAAGTTCTCAACAGACAAAAGAATCACCAAACCGTTTGGAATTGAGTCATATAGATATTTTGCCAGTGATACTGATTTTTATATTATCTCAGTGGAATAATATTTTTCGTGAACAAGAGTGTGAAAATCTAGTTAATGGCTATCTTCCGTCTAACCAATATACTTAAGACTTATTTACAAGGTACGAGTTTGAGAAATCGTAGCCAATGACCGCTTGACCGCTGGTTTGATAATGATGATAGTGATGACAGCCTTGCAAGAAATTACTCGCTAAAAATTATGATATACAACCGATTTTATTTTAGGGTTCTGCTCTTTGCCAGATTAGCACATTGACTACCGACCATACTATACCTCAACAGCCTGTGATAATGCTCCCTCATCCTATACAAATTTCCTGATCCCACCGGTAAGGCTCAAATAATCACTATTTTTTGAAAGCCTTTGATCCCATAATGCTCATGGCCACACAAAGAAGTAAAGGTGATCCCACCGGCGTTTCGCATGGGATGACTCGCACGTGTGACGACCTGTAAAATACACAGTATTTACTATAATTATACTTACAAATATAACCGCTTTCTATATACATACATATATGTAGCCGTGGCTAATATGGCTTTACTTTTCTGTAGGAGCCGATGGAAACCAAGTATATGAGTATGAAAAAT
This sequence comes from Grapholita molesta, assembly GCA_022674325.2. Classification (NCBI taxonomy): domain Eukaryota; kingdom Metazoa; phylum Arthropoda; class Insecta; order Lepidoptera; family Tortricidae; genus Grapholita; species Grapholita molesta. Next base: position 16,604,511 of record CP053125.2, read on the forward strand.
ATGAAAATGAGTCAAGTCGGAAATTAGGTTCCATAGACGCGCACTCGCGCAGCCACTGGTATACAGATACACTTACTTATAATATCATACTTTCTTCACTGAAATACAATAAAATATTGAATAAAATTTTGAATTGGTTGAATAAAAAAAAATACAGGTTAAAGGCAATAAGATAAAATGTTGCGACCACAGACTTGTTGAGTCGACACAACTCCAGGGCAGCTATATCAACCCCTAAAATTTTGTTGAAATATGGTAAAATCTTATTTAGCTTTCAGTGTTGTATGACGACAACCGTACGATTCACGCAAGACAGTCGCACCGTGTAAATGGTGGTGCGGTGAGCGAGTAGACGCGAGGTCGGACGTCGTCTCCTGTGCATCAGTCTTGCCGCCTCATCGATCACCCGCTGCCCCTACATCCAGGAAAAAAGGTTAGCGGGTTTAAATTGAATTCACTAACCAGCGTCGATAGTTTAAAAAACACCCTGGTTATAAATAAGCCTTAAAAATTGCTACTATTAACAAATGTGTGTATTTGAAAAAAATGTCCCAAAAAACTAAATACGTTTTTGAAATTTCCTCATTTGTTACGATATACATTGAGGATGGAACAAAATAGAAAAATAAATAACAAAACTTTAAAAACTAGCATTTTTTTTTGAGAAATACTCAAAGTTATAAGGATATATTTTATATAGGGTGTCAACTGCGAAAGCTGGAGATGCGGGTTCAAACCCCTCCTTGATCGCCAGATCACTTTTTCTCAAGTATATATCACTATTTCAATTGATAATATATCTTGGTGGCTAAAAAAAGATACTTAATGCCACGGCGTATTTTCTTTCTCTCTCCTAGTCAGGGCAGATAAGAAGGTATTCTACAAGGTATATTATGATTAACAGATTAAAAAGGACAGAAGAATTCGAGTTCCTTATAAAATCAGAATATTCTTGTTTCACTCGATACTAATATGTAAACCAAATGATCATCGAAACAGCTCCATTCACTGAATTTCTAACGTACAAACATTTTATATTAATTCCATTGCTCGTTTTTAACCATCAGAATAAATTTGATCAAAACAACATCCAACACAAAGCGTTGTAACTTTAACACTTAAAAAAACACGCTGAAGAAAATTTGAAATCATGAATATATTACCCTAAAGCACCGAGGAAAATTTAAAACAGATTTCCGATGGAAAATATGTAACCGGGTGAGAACAGGGTTGAAAGACACCCGGCGAGGTGCCGTGGTCACCCCTAACCCCCTGGTGGTAAGGTACGTTTATACTTTGTAACGCGCACTAAGTGAATCAAACTGTCATTCTAGCTATAACGTAGCAACTGGAGGTGTACGATTTGTGTGGATCGAAAAATCCTAAGTACTACAGGTACTCTATAAAAAACAATATGAAATAAAAGGTATGTATAACTTTTATTAAATCAAACAAGGTTCTTTATTCAAGGATAAAATAAATGAAGTGAACGTAAGAATATTTATAAAACGAAATAAAAATTAAGCAGAATATGAAATAAATTAGTAGAGGTATTCAGAACATACGCGACGAAATTTTTAAACGCAGCTTGACAGAGAGTACATTTTGTACTGTTTGGCGTAGAAGTGGCTTTTAGGAGAAATCGCGAAGTGTGGTTTCTGTAGGTAACTGGTGACCAAAGAGCTGGCGGCCTCGCGCACAACGTATCAGCATTGCGATACGAGGGGCATTTCCTCCAACTCCAACATCCTTGATACAATGCTTCAAAGGTCTTTTAGATTCAATCTAGAGTATAGTTCTTATTGTAAATTTGTTGGATCACAACGGAAGAACACCGCTGGCTTTGCTGAGTTGTGACTCTTTTGTGGCAAAAATGTATAAGTTAATACATGTTTATGGTCTTTTGTTTTGTGTTGTTTTGTCATGAATAAATGTGTTTTCCTTCTTCTTCTAATGTTGTTGTAATTTCAGTTATTTTAGAAAATAAAATTGTTTTATGTACCTACGAGTAAAAAATAAATCATTTGCTATGCAAGGGCTTATCCTCTTTGTTTCCAACTCTCACGGCATGCGTAATATCATCCCTTGCAGAACTGAACAGGGGTGCACTGCCATCCTCGCACCCTTCGGAACTGAATCTTTTCTACCGTAAAAACATACTTCCCATTTTTTTCAAATTCATTTGCTATTAAAAAACTTTGGGGACCGGCAAGGTGAAAAGCGTGAAGAACGTGTAGACACAATTTTCACAGTAGAAGTGTGCTTAATAATATGAAGTATAAAAGAATCTTTTGCTTTCATAATTATAATAATCATATGTGCTGGATATGATATTTGATGACAGGTCTGGTAAGTATAGTGACCCTGCCTATGAAGGCGATGTATTTGGGTTCAGGGTTGAGATGTCTATTTATTTGTGAGTTGAGCACAGGTATTGGTTTCTGGGTCATAGGTATTTTCTATATATCAGTAATTAGCCTTCTTGAGCTTACCGTGGGGCTCAGTAAATTTATGTAAGAATGGTGCTCATGGTATTATATATATTATTTTATATCTGATAGATGTAATTGTTAATACAGTATTAAAAAAACATGTTAAAATAAAATAATGCTTACTCGTAATTGTTCTCAATACATATTACATATACGACCTATATGGTCTATACTTCTATACACTATTTTATTAAGCATTATGCAGATAGTTTGAAGACAGTTCTAGTTTTTTGTTTGGCATAATTTCAGTCGTAAGTCGTCCACTGCTGGTTATAGGCCTTCCTAAATATGACTTGTGTCATCTTGGGGGGCAGTTGCTATAGTCGCCATGCTTGGCAGACGGGTTGGCGACCGCAGTAGCTGCTGATTGAGTTTTGACAGACGCTGGTGCACATCTGTCGGTTGTCTGGAATATACATATTAAATCGTAAAAAAAAAAACTTATATTTGAAAATATTTTATAATAATATATAATTATTTTATTTTTCATTGCTAATCAAAGTAGGGACCATGGTAAAAAGCGCAGTTTGGAACGTCATGATCTAGATAGGCTGGGATCGCTCTCTCTATTGCGCTCCATGGGCCTATATCCAGTCATTAAAGCGGCCTATATCCAGTCATTAGTAATATGAATTTTAAACAATTGTCATTATAATTGCGAAAGCATTTTCATTTTTATTTTGTTAACTCATTTGTTGTTGCGCGGCATTTTTACATCGAACCTTGTAAAGCAAGCAAAAAAGCAAAGCATTTATGCCATGAACAAGTTATATAGTTAGTAGCATCCAAAGTACTCACATCGTTTCGTACACCATAGAAACTATATGGTGTGCCGAACTATTTGTCTAGTTTGAATGCCGCCAACTATATGACGGTGACTGTACATAGAATTTGTTCTCGTAATTTATTGGCAATATTAAAATGAGATTGTTCCAGTTCCGCATAGTTGCATGCATTTAAAGACAATATTGGCGGCGGTCGTGCGGTTGCAATTCCGCTTGAACAGTCCGCGCTGTCCGCAGGCTGGGAAGGGCTCTTATTAAGTTTAATAGCAAATACTGCTACACTCTATGGCATCACAAATATTTTAAACTTGTTTGACAAGTAAAAAGTTTTATGAGAGGTAGGGCACAGCGGAGTACCATCACGTTTGAGTCTGAAGAAGCCCAACTAAGAGTACCTCCTCCTTACTGAAAACCACAGACATAATAACACTGCTACAGGTATGATTGTGTTGTGTTCCTGATGGTGAGTAAGGTTCCCAGAGCTCCAATAACTTTTAGGGAAGGCAACGCGTTTGTGAATCCTCTGGAGTTGCAGACGGCCATTAGTAATGGTAACTGCTTACCACCAGGCGGGCCGTATGCTTGTTTGCCACCGTCGTTGTATAAAAAATGAACGGAACCTATCGTTGGTGGAGAGTACAAGATTTGGATGGTCCGCTGCGCCAGGGAAGTAATTAAGTATTTGGTACCATAGATAGATTTAAAGCAAAAGTTCATTTCGCATTGTGGAAATAATAAATGAAGAATTAACCTATAAATAGTTACGAGTAGATATTTATTATAATGAGTAAAGATAAACCGGCACCGACATTTTTAATTGTTGAAATTATCTAATGAAAAGTAGTTTCATATGGGATAGTATGTGAGCCGCCATAATTATCGTTGATCAATCCGTTATATGGGCTTGATGCCACCTACCTATCATTATATAATTGTTATGTTATTACAAATACGACATCAAAATTATTTTCATCTGAATAGGTATTAAATTAAATATCCTATTGACTTCCACATAGCAATAAACCAAACGTATTGAACGCTCAGCCGCTGTCCGCAGGCGTGGATTGCTGAAATCCTTCGGGCGTAAAATCCTTTGGCTTAAATCGCTTAAGCGCTTAAGCAACGCCTCATCACGTCTAGTGGTCACACGGACCTTTTATTGGCAGCGCTTTTTGAGCTGGAATTAGAGTTTGAGGTTTTATTTATTGGCTATGTGACATTGCAGTGAAGCTACAACAATTCATTAAAGGAAATTAAATGAGGATTAAATAAAACCTACCGGAACCACAACCGTACTGGAAGGCGCAGCGTGGGAAGACCACACACGAGGACCGACGACCTGGTAAAGATTGTGGGAGACCTGGAACACCGGTCATTGTGGGTCGTTATGGGGGAGGCATAGGTCCAGCAGAGGACGTCCTTAGTCAGATAGGATGACGATGATGAGGATAAAATGCACCTGCGGAAACAAGTATGAGAAATATTCGGAAAATTACGTACTCCGAATTCAGTCTAATAACTCGCTCTACCTAGAAACTGATTTAGCCTAATATAGAATGAGTCATTTTCAGAAACTGAAGAAATACACGGAACTCAATCTAATAAGAACAGGATCTACTCAGAAGCTGACTAAACAAGAATCTGGAACAGTCGGAATTAAACCTATTCCGAATTTGGTAACATCCGCCCAAGTCCTTTTTATATTTTGTGCAATAATAAAATAAGTAAATAAAACAACCAATTTCAAACATAAGCCAATATTGAAGATGATTCAAATATCTTTACGATAAAATATTCTCTATGGGCGACTCTCTCTCATGACATTTCTCCAGCTCTATGTCTACCTAGACAATATACAGGGTAGTTTAATGTCGTGTGATCTTAAGACCTTGGAACGAAGTTTACCGTAAGCTGCTGCAGCGGCTGCTATCCTGCAGTTTACTTCATTGTCAAGGTGACACTTAGCTGTAATTAAACATTAAACTTCACACTAAAGTTGCTGTATACATGGCAATCGTCCTGCCAAATCTCCTATATGCTTCGGAGACGTGGTGCTTGTATCGTAAGCACATCCGTTCATTAGACAGCTTTCACCTTAGATGCCTCCGTGACATTATGGGCGTCCATTGGTCCGACCGTGTTAGAAACACGGAGATCCTCAGACGTGCTGGTGTCGCTGGAATAGAGGCCTACCTAATGAGACGACAACTACGATGGTGCGGGCACGTCTCTCGTATGTCACATAATAGAGTGGCACAGCGCATCTTTTACTGCGAACTTCAAAATGGCAAGCGCAAGCAAGGCGGCCAGTTTCTGCGGTACAAGGATGTGTTAAAACGACATATGAAGAGAGCGTGCATAGAACCGTCGATGTGGGAAACCTTGGCATCTCAGCGTCCACACTGGAGGCGTACTGTGCACGTAAAGGTGCGTGAGTTTGAAAGCGCGAGACGCACAGAACTTGACACTAAACGTGACGAGTTGAAGGCCAGGCCACCTGTGGCCATAATTTACAACTATGTTGGAGGGGTGCTGACTTGCAGTGAGTGTGGCCGTACATTTACTGCTAAAATCGGCTACGTCAGTCACCAGAGAGCGCACCAGCGACGCTCTCAGCAGTAGAACGCAGTCGCTGTGGTCGGAAACGGCTAGGAGAGATTATTATTATTATACAGGGTAACGACAAGAGGACATTTAATAACGGCTGCACCATTTACGTTCTGATTGGACGTTAAACAGCTATAAATGGGTAATAATGTACACTACAATACTGATATTTTCAGGTTTCCCCCGACCAAATCACCGTCTATAATTGCAGTATACCGTAAATAGGCACATATAATCAGACCGCAGGCCCCACGCATCCGTTCGCGTGCGGTCGGCGGTTGTGTCCGCTGCAGCAGTTTGGGACAGATCCCCTTTATATTAGATGGAGCGTATATTTATTCAGCGAATATAACTACGCCTGTATGTGCAAGCACTACAAAACATGGAGTTTCAATACCACTGAGTTTCACTGAGACGACCGGTCTGGCCTAGTGGGTAGTGACCCTGCCTATGGTCCTGGGTTAAAATCCCAGTCGGGGCATTTATTTGTGTGATGAGCACAGACATTTGTTCCTTCCTCAGTCATGGGTGTTTTCTATGTATTTTAAAATATTTATATGTATCTATCTATTATATATATCGTCATCTTGTACTTACAGCACAAGCCTTACTGAGCTTACCCTGACTAGGTCGAATTGTGTAAAATTGTCCCAAAATATTTATTTATTTATTTATATTTGTTAATAACTATAATGCTGTCTTAGGCATCGCACTTGTAACCTCTGGTCTTGTAGGTTTCCATGGAAAGCGCTAATTGCTTACAAATAATAAGCGTTGGGTTTAGCTTATAGCCAGTCCATCCTTTCCACCTAGCCTAGTACATTTTAGATTCCATTAATACACGTCCTTACGCCATGGCTGGTGCTGTCTCTGTGCGCGTCCCATGACACAGACAGGGACAACATCCGGTGTGTGTATACCTTAGATGTACTTATATTGTTGAAAGGGACTCTGCGCGTTTGCTCTGGGTCCGAATCCGCATACGCTTCTCCAATTTACGGAACATCATTGTTCTGTGTATTGAAAATATATACGACAATCATTACGCTTTCATTTACTAATAAGATACTCAATAAAAATTACTGGAACTGAACAAATAGTAAACATGCAAAAAAAATATGACTAAGTTACTAGACGCCTACGAATGAAGAATTTTTGTAAGTACTTCATACAGCGGAGTCCATATGAGGTAGTCCGAGGTTTGAAATGAAACGCGCAGATCAACTTCAGACGCTGAAGCCACAGTTTGGAGCGGTATTTGTTGCAATTCAAAACTGTAATTTAATTGTTGCATATTATTTATTATATTTGAGCTGGTAATTAAGTTGAAGAATTAAATTTTGCAAAAACACATTCGAAAAATCATTGTCGTAATATATTGTACAGTATTCACAGTTTAAAAGTTTTGCACAATCCAATATTAATATCAAATACAATTCCACAATCCAATATTATCTTCGACGCATTGCCCGGGCATTTTGCCACGGCTCCTGGGAGCCTGGAGTCCGCTTGGCAACTAATCCCAAGAATGGGCGAAGGGATTAGTTTTACGAAGACCATCTGAGCTTCCAATCCAGAGGGTAAACTAGGTCTTATTGGCTTTATTTCGGTTTCCTCACGATGATTCCTTTACTGAAAAGCAACTGTGGTAAGTACAAAATGCTATTTCGTACATTAGTTCCAAAAACTCATTGGTACGAGCCGGGGTTTTAACCTGCTACCTCCAGATTGCAAATGTACGCTCTTACCGGTAGGCCAGCACCACTCTAATAATTCCGCAGTTGCAGATAAAAGCAACTTGATAAGTCCTCAAATACTTCTGCTAGCCTAATATGGTCGATTTTTCATCACTTGTCACAATATTTGTCACGCTCTAACAAGTATGTGAGTGCGAAAGTGACGAGTAGTGCGATAGACGATAAAATGTCAACCATGGTATCAATATCTCACAAGCATTTATGAATATCTCTGCTGTTAGTGAAACTTCATTTGTCACTCCAAACTCAGTAAGTAGCATGAGCAATCTTAAAACTTCTGAAAATCTCACCGTGTCATTTACCAACTTGGAATCACGCAAGAACACTTAGGGCCCACTTAAAATTTTCCCAACACAAATTCGCTAAATGCAGGCAATGTTTTCAGTGCAACTAAGTATAGAATTTCTTAACTCGTAATTACTTGCGAGTTGTTCATAAGTTGCGGTTCCTACTTCGAGACGTGTGCGTTGGGTTAATTATTGCTGATGGAGGATAGTTAACAAATTAGTTAATATTAGAGAAACTTTAGCTATGAATAGTTTGTTTAATAAGTTTGTAAGTTGGAAATGACGGGCTCCACGATTATACAAGTTTATATTCTATCACGGTGAAATTGTATTTATACTTTGATATGCTATTTGCCAAAAATATAATAGAAGAGTGAGATTATTATTTCATGTTAAATCGGATTATGAAGCGGACTATTTAACACATTATTAAATAAAAATAAAAAAACAAAACTAATGCGAAAAGAAACAATACTAGACGAATTTCGGTTGTTGCGCGAGCAAACTACAGTTTTCTAAGTTAAAAATAATTAAGTGAAAATTCCTTTACGAAGGTGCGCGTATTAGCTGTCAGTTTATTTAAGTAACAATGGACAATCTTTCACAAATTCTAAACAATAGTTTATTTTATACAGTCAAGGTCAAATATATCAACTCGACCAAAGTACCAAAATATATCTATACATGTACCTTAATAGTAAAAAAGGGGCCTATATACAAATTATGGCACTTTAACCGCATCTATATCTTTGACCCTGCAAATTACGAGATAGCATTTCCCGTAAAGTTAGGAAGCAGTATCTTAACGAAAAATAAAACCTGTCAATATCTACTTTAAAATAAAAATTTCTAGTGTAAGAAACTTTATATTTAGTTCCACTCAGACCATTATTATGGAAGTAACATTCCCAGGCGCTAATTATCCCTGAATATAGGAGAAAGGAAATAAGCGGTAATATTCTGACATATTCTACTATCCTAGCGAATATTTCTATTGCCGAGGTATTTGAATAAGGTTAACCCCCCTTCCGGGTCAGACATAGAAGACAGATATTATCAGTAGCGAACTCCGACAAAAAGGTGTGGTATACGTATTTATTACAATATAAAGCTAGGTTAAAGAAATTTGAATATAAATATTTTTTTTTAATTCCATAGTAGGATTTCGACCATTGGCTTCGTAAGCAGGGTCACGACCCACTAGTCAAGACCTGTCAGTATATAACAAAAAGAAAAGGGGATCAGCCTTTATTACCTAATGTTTAGCCTACATGCTACAACAGCTAATACGAGTATTATTGAGTCAACTAAACAATTGAACTGGTATATATTGCTTGGCTCAGCTTGGGTGACAGCCAATAACAACACTATAGCAACAAAAAGCATTACTAAAATTGAATTGTAAAAAAGAATTAAAACTTTTAATTTAGAGATGTTCTTAATTTTTGGGACTCATTCTCTTCAAGGCAAGTGTGAATAGGCTGTTACTGAACCAGCGTGCTACACCCTCGACTTCGTCGACACTTACCATCAGGTGCGAAAGAGGTGAAACGCTGGTCAGTCTTGTTTAAAAGAAACAAAACTTCTCTGATGTTTTGAATCCATTATGGCTAACATTTATGTCTCATAAATGTGCCCAAACAGTTCCATATAAGACATAAGATCAGGCAACCCTTATTCATACTATACTTAAACTGTACACTGCTCCAAGTCCTGATGAAACGATGATTGATTTCTGTTTGCACTGAGGGTGGGTTGCAATTTAATATCTTATTGTTAATCGAACTCTGGAGCGTTTGCGTTGCGGGAGAGCTTAATTATTGCAAACGCCATTATTGTTTTGGTTACAAATTTTAGTTGAAACCTTTGATGTTTGTCTTGGCAACGGATTGTTGCCGCTGGAATGGCTTCTTGATTTGAACGGAATTATTTGAGTTGAAGACTTTGTTTAAAACGTCAGTTTCAATTTCAAGAGTCAGAATATAATTTTACAGTTCCATTAACACGTGTAAAGTTGTGTCGGTAATGTAGAATACTGGAAATTTCCATACAAAAAATATAGATATTACAATTTCTAATAAGATAAAAAAGGCGTATCTATCATTAAATTGGCCTCGGCTCTGGGAGTGAAATAGTAGGATACATTAAAAATAATGTAATAGTACTAATGTAAAAAAATAAAAATCGCTGGTAATATTATATGGAACTTACCTTGACTCATTTTGATCTTTTTAACTTTCTTAATTACGCCTTACGTATGACAAAAAGGCAGAGCCATTAGGACAGACCGGTCTTAAGAACTTCGTAATTGTGTTAGAAACCTGAAAATCAGCAGCACTGTCTCAAAAGGAAAAGTTTAATGCAAGAATGTTGATAATATGTGTTCTATAAAAATAATAAAGTATATATATTAAACTACGTTTTTCATTTTCATGAATAAATTTTCATCGATTATTCATTAACACCCCAGCTAAGACAGCAAGCATTGTGTATCTAACTTAATTTCGTCATCCACAAATGATTACATTTGATGAGATTAAAACAGCATCAATCTTTATTAAACTGTTTGGAAATTAAGGAAACTCCAGAGATGCGTCTGTTAATTCCGAATTAACTTTCCCATTTAGTCGAGTATTAGGAGCCGGGGAGGGATTACACACCGTCAACTAGAATAGGACAGTCAGCAGCAGAAGTAGCTAAGCATTTGAGGTGTTCAAAATGAGGTCAACACGTCTCTATTGTCAAGAGAATAAGAGCGCGTGTAGGTCATTTTGAACACTTCAAACGCTTAGCAACTTTTGCTGCTGACTGGACAAAAACATTTTTGAAAATGACACAACTCTACAACTTTGGCCGAAAACATTAAGCACCTATGCTTTAAAAAAAAATAGTAAAGTATTATTGAAATAACAAAAAGTGACCAAGTGACCATCCAAGGCATTTATTTAAACAGGTATTTATTTTTAGTCCGTTCAAGTCATCTACTTGAATTTAAAATTAATATTGATAGTGTAATAATTACTTGAAAAACCAAAGGAATATCAATTTTTTGTCATACATATATTTCATAAAATAATTTGATGTGTGTCTATTTATTTAGTGCAGTATTTACATCATTTAAATGTTATAATTTAATTGTTTATGACTTAAAATTATGAAAAATAAACACAACGTAATTTATTAATGGATATGTTTAACTCCCACTCTTAAACTACGGGCAAATCGGGTGGCTTGGAGATAACCCTTATGGCTACGTAATAAAGTCCACCTGCAACAGTTTTTAGCGGATAACTAATAACATTAGTGTAATTGCGATGCACGGTAAGTTAGTCCATTAGTAGTATTATTGATGGGTTTCGAATTGCATCCTGCCCGCTGGGACTAAAAGAGGGTGATGGGAAATGTTTCGACTGCTCTCGTTATAGTTTCCCGTGTGGGACACGTTAGAAATTATTTTATTGTTTAGAATACATACGGATTAGGCACTATAAACGATTAAATTTTGTGGTAATGTATAATAAATATTATGTTGGAACGACTATTCTGATTTAAAATTTTACTTAGCGTCTTTAAGACAGGAGCTGAAATTATGCGCATATTTTTACCTATAACTAGCGATTTATAAAAAGAAGAAGTTACATTATTATTGGTGATGATATATAGTTTTATTATTTTATCTTTTACTTATATAATCCAAGTATAGTCTAAGTAATAACTAAACACAAAACTATAAGTTTTTAGTTATTGGGTATCAAAAATTTAGTTTTTATATTTTTCCTGAACATTTTACCAGTATTATGTTTTACTGCTACTAAAACAAGTGTTATGTTAATAACGACCCCCATTTAAGTAATTGTCTGTTCGCGTGTTTCATACTGGACAAAACTCGCCCTTCATATTTTATCATTGAATGTTGAAGAGTAAGTCGGTCTAAATATTTAAGAATGTGGCCCATTCACTTATGTACACTTCGAAGACTGACATAAATCAATGCAAGAGAAAATTTAATAAGTTCAAATTCCAAAAAGATTATGATAAAATGAACTCTTATTATAATACAATACAAAAGAACATTTTTCTCCGTACAATGGAGACTTCCAATTACTAATAAACGTATTGTAAGGTATTTAATAAAATAAATATTAAAAAAACCATTCAAATCTACGATATTTAAATCGAAAGAAAAATAGAAAAAGTTCGAGTCAAATTTTTGTATTTTTCTTTCGATTTAAATATCGAAGATATTCGCTAGCAGACGTTTCTGCGTAATAAAAAATAATTTAGAATGGGGTAGCACATTGTTATCGATGAATTCTCAATGTAAATTGAGACTTCGATGTCGTTAAGTGTTTAATACGCTGACGGTAGATGTGACTACACGTCACCCATGATGACTTATACCACGAAGGATAAGATAGAAAAATTTGACAAGTCTAAGCGGTACTCGGATAGCACAATTGGAAGTGCACTGGGCTAGTGATCCAGTGGTTGTGAGTTCGAGTCCCGCTTCGAGTCCAAAAAAAAATCTATTTTTCTTTCGATTTAAATATCGAAGATATTCGCTAGCAGACGTTTTTGCATAATAAAAAATAATTTAGAATGGGGTAGCACATTGTTATCGATGAATTCTCAATGTAAATTGAGACTTCGATGTCGTTAAGTGTTTAATAGGCTGACGGTGGATGTGACTACACGTCACCCATGATGACGTATACCACGAAGGATAAGATAGAAAAATTTGACAAATCTAAGTGGGACTCGGATAGCACAATTGGAAGTGCACTGGGCTAGTGATCCAGTGGTTGTGGGTTCGAGTCCCGCTTCGAGTCAAATTTTTCTATTTTTCTTTCGATTTAAATATCGAAGATATTCGCTAGCAGACGTTTCTGCATAATAAAAAATCATTCAAATCTATTTGATTTAAGTCAATCACTAGTACAAATTATGAAAATAATAAATAATCAGACTATCTATATTCATAATACAAAAATGAACGATTAAACTCACTCCTTACATCCACTTAAAACTAAACCGTAATACTGATTATGATTAACATTGTCAGTATTCTGTCATTAAGAATGAAGAAAGTAGTAAAATTTTTAGTTAAAAACAAATCGCACCTATATTTAGGAGCTGCATTCTTTACTTATTAATAAATAATCAGACTATCTATATTCATAATACAAAAACGAACGATTAAACTCACTCCTCACAAACACAAGTTAATCAGATGATTAACTTTGTCACTATTCTGTCATTAAGAATGAAGAAAGTAGTAGAATTTTCAGTTAAAAACAAATGGCACCTTTATTTAGGAGCTGCTACATTCTTTACTTATTTAACTAAACACATTGTGAACAGTAGGTATACCTTACTAAACCAATGCTTAACTCACTACTAATCGTGTTTACAAACTGTGCCAAACTTATTCAAAACTCTACCAAAGCCCGAAACCTGCCAACTTCCTAAAGTCCCGGAGTCAGAACATGAAAGTGGCTGATTCCCATTTTCAAAAGAAGTCCTTTGATATTGTCTTGACCGAAATTGAGTTTGTCAGAATAAGTTGGCGCGTCGCCCAGTTCATATAAATCTGCATATTGTACTACTATCTCCCGTTGTGATTACTTACTTTCGCTTAAATGAGTATGTTTTGTATAGTGAAAGCTTAATGCCTAATTTATGTAAATACTGTTATTAAGATTATATTTTTTCTGAACTAGCTTCGGAAATGAGATTAATAATAGAATTATCCTCCGGAGACCCAAAGCTGTGCTGATGTGCAGTGTAGTAATTGTACCCTTGGTTAGTCAATTTAAATTAGGTTATGGATGATACACAAACAAAAAAAAAATGTGCCTGAATAGAATACGCGTCTAAAAACTAATCATACATTTACAAACACCCCGTAACGGTTACCAATTTGGCGAATTGGCAGAAAATACTTAAATGTCCAATCTGCTTAAATACTAAACCTATTTTTAGAATAAATTTCCTGCTGTGGTTGAACTCAGCTTAATTTTAAGAAGATATTTCTATTTTTTTTTATGTAAAATGTATTACGAATATGTAACCACATATTCGTAATAAGAGATATATTTCAGTTCAACTTCCAACCGGCTTTTTATTTAGCTTTTTATTTCTAATTAATGATTACTATAATAGGGTTATGTAGGGTTATGAGAGGTAGGGCACAGCGATGACCATCAGGCTTGAATCTGGGGCAGCCCAACTGGGGAAGTACCTCCTCCTTAAAGAAGACCACAGCCAAAATAGCACTGCTACCTTTCGGGTTTGTAGTGCTGTGTTCCTGATGGTGAGTAAGGTTCCCAGAGCTCCAACCCCCTTTAAAGGCCGGCAACGCGCTTGTGACTCCCCTAGTGTTGCGGGTGCCCATGGGCGACGGTAGTTGCTTACCACCAGGCAATCCGTCTGCTCGTTTGCCGCCTATGACATAAAAAAAATGTATAATATTTAATACTTATACCATCCCATTTGGTATCTGTCACATTATTATATGAAATGATTGTGAAGTTAAATATGATATAATTAAAAAGTATAATGTTCTTTATCCCACTATGGGTGAATCAATCATTATTGTTTATTTGTCAATCATAATTATGTACATAGGTATAACATGTTATTCTACTTAATCTTACTATTTCTTACCAAAACATGTACAAAGATGTTTTCATGCCTCATGCTTCATCCTTACATTAAATCTGATATTTTTAACTGTATACATAATAATATTAATGTCAATTATGTAACACGCTTCCGAAACAAAATGGACCTCGAGACATTTTTTCACTTGTTTAGTTACACAATTTTCTAGATGATCCATCGTAGATAAATGTAAGCTGTACCGCTCTCTTCTGAATTTGAGCGAGCGCCAAGTTTTGCAATCACAGCCGTATGTAGGCCAAGAGGCTGCGGAGGCTTAGGCTTTTTTGCCCTTTGTACATTTGCGGGAAGGTATTGTAATGCACTTTCTACGGTTCTTTTGTCTTTAACGACATTGTTGATATGGTTCAGCCCACTGATCCATGTTATTGAGCGTATGGAAGGAGTAAAAAAGGTAGTTTGAAACTTGGATCAGTCTAAGGCGGTGCACATCACAGCCCCAATTCGAGTACATAGTATGTAACATAGATAAATGGGATACAAGTTCTTGACTTATTTATTTTTAGTGCTTTTTCTGGAATGGAAATTACGAGTTTACTAAATTAATAGCCGGAAATCTACGCAATAAACGTAAATAGCGATTTAAAAACTTATTTAGTTTATTACTAGCGAAATTCACACTAATATTATAAAGGCGAAAGTTTGTGTGTATGTTTGTTACTTCTTCACGTCTAAACGGCTGGAGCGATTTTAATAAAATTTGGTATGGAATTAGCTGACACCCTGGATTGACAGGTTACGTTTTGCTGCGGGAAAAGAACCACGGCGGGTAACGCCGTGGGGCACAGCTTTCGTAGTTGCGTCGGGAGCGGCCCGGAGTGGGCTTTTAGAATAAGTTATATTTATTAGTAATATTTGAAAAATCTGTATGAAATTCTGAAAAATATATTCGCAGTGGCTTCTAAGTCATACAGCTAAACCTCAACTATTATGCTCAACATAAACCAAATTCTGTCACATCTCTATTCCTGATTTAAGGGTCCAAGACGCCTTGTTAGGATCTTATTTGTCGACGTAGTCCTACATTATTATAATATCGGATCTCCATGTCCGAAGCATCCCACGTCGGAGCCAAAGCCGTATATCCACATTTTGTCGGTAAACATTTCGCGATCAAACAACATATCCGAGGGAATATTTACTCGGAACTATCGACATTCTCAATGTATTTTGGTACAAATCTTAGGCGGAGACGGTAAGAAAAATATATAAATACCTACAATCTGTAAACCTTAATTACGTTAACAATTTTCCAAGACAAGAACTATCATCATTGATAGGAAAAACATATTTATTAATGTTTTCTAGTTCTCGATATTTTGCTATAGAATGCATGAATCATAATCATGCAATAACTAATGTTGCGTCGAATTTTAGTAGTGGTCTACCACATACCATAGCGTTAGGCTATCTTACGGTTTTTGCTTAGTGCATCTCTGCTTATTCTAAATGCAATGGCCTGTAGAGTGTTGGCCATTAGCCTTTAAAATATCATCAGTCATCATTTGCATCATCTTGACCATCTCTTTTAGATGAGGAGTCTCGCATCTACTCCCTACAAACCACAGCACCTTTGAAATAGGTATGACAAAACAATTTCAACGTTTTTTTTTTTCTAATTTTATTTACGCCTCTAATGTACTAGAGGAATAAATATAAAAAAATCTGGAACCGATTTGACTAGAGTAATTTCCGATACTTCTAATGTTTACTCTAGGTTATAAGTTTGTTCGAAGTCGAAAGTAAAGACATTATAGGTGAAAAACTTAAGAAAGTCATCATGTCGATGTAGTTTTGCGGAGAATTCAAACTCAAACTCAAACTCAAACGTTTATTCAGTAAGTAGGCCACAAGGGCACTTTTACACGTCGAGTATACAAAAGTAAAAGAGAAAAATAAAAACTACACCGGTTCAAACCCTACACCTCTGACCCGAGAAGTATTTTGACTTTTATGACCGGCAAGAAACTCGGCGGGACTTATTTTTTCAAAACAGTTTACAAAAAAATCTTAAACATACATGCGTAATTCTGTAAGAAAACATGTCAAACAATTTCAGTAATTAAATACCACAAAAAATATATATAGAAAAGAAAATTACCTACCAGTCCAAATATGACCGCTTAGAATTAAATTAACATGACGTTTGGTATGCTTTCTTATCTGAACTGTGTCCTACACTCTAATATCCAAATTATAATAATTTATCATCAACACTTTAAAATACAAATCGATTTTTTTATAGTTATTTTTGTTCCCAATTGACAAAAATATAAAATATACTTATTACAAATTAACCTTAGAGATGTAAAGGTCTCCAGGTGTCTAGATCTACATATATTATTTAAAACACTTTTTTTTTTATAAACAAGCACCGAATGAAGTGTATCACACTAAATATTATAAGCAAAAGGAAATACAATTAGAAGGAAATTATAGCCCCATATAGCCAAAACAGACCGGTCTCCACAAACAGCACCCGTTCACGAGTACGACGCGTATCTCAGCCATCGCCTCCCTCAACCTTTCTTCGGGAAAGTGGCGACCCGATCAACAACGCCACCGTAAGCAAAGACTTTTAAGTGAGCATGACATGTTCAGGCTGGCAGGCTCTATTAATTAACAAAACTAGTGACATGTATCATGGTGAGAAGCAACATTCTGTGCTGGTCCATTACAAACTGTTACTTAAGTTTATATTTAATAATAAAAGGAATATAGAGTTGGAGATGTTTCTATGCGTCAGAATCAGTATATAAATCAATAAAACAAAATGGTATATATATATAATATATAATTAGGGATGTATAATGTCCCTAACTGTCTGAAGACTAGATTAGAATTAAAACATTATAACAAAAAAAAAAAAGGAAAAAAGAACGAGTTCAACATATCTCGTGTCAGACATACTGGAAGCTAGTAGGTAACAGCCATATCGTTAAAAAAAAAAAATAGTAATTTTTAACTCTGATTGTACTACAGTATCAGGCTACAGGCTTAAAGGCAACTTTATCTCCAATGAATTCTTTTAAAGTATAGTATTCTTTTCTTAGTAGATATAGTTTCACATATGATTTGAATTCATTTAGTGGCAAATTCACTACCTCAGTAGGCACTTTGTTATAAAAGCGTGTACAGTTTCCAGCGAAAGATGAACGAACCTTGGCGAGACGGTGGCCGGGCACAGCAATCTGATTTTTGTTTCTAGTATTAAAGCTGTGGATATCACTGTTAAGCTTGAATTCCTGGATATTTTTTCGCACATACATTATGTTTTCTAGTATGTATTGAGATGCTACAGTAAGAATATGCGCTTCCTTAAATTTTCCTCTTACAGATGCTCGACCGCGCATTTTATAGATGCACATTTTGTAGCACAAATATGGTCTCAATATCAGCCGCTTTACCCCATAACAGAATTCCATACGACATAACACTATGAAAGTAACTGAAGTATACCAGCCTGGCAGTCTCAAAGTTTGTTAAATGGCTGATCCGCCTCACTGCATAAGCTGCCGAACTAAGTTTGCCTGCTAAGGTGGCTATCTGTGGATGCCATTGCAATTTCGAGTCCAGAGTGACTCCCAGGAAAACAGTCTGATTTTCAAATTCCATTGAATCACCGTTTATTACAATCTTGCTGTTGTTAATCTGCTTTACGTTGGGAAGAGTAAATTTGATGCACTTCGTTTTCTTGGCGTTCAACAGTAGGTTATTTGCCGTAAACCAGCTCTCCACTGTGGACAGCGCACTGTTAATGCTATCGAAGCTATTTTCCTTTCTGTCCACTTTAAAAACCAGCGATGTGTCGTCTGCAAACAGCACTATGTCATGTTTATCTTTAACGAGTTTTGGTAGATCGTTAATGTAGACCAAGAACAGGAACGGGCCAAGTATTGAGCCCTGAGGTACGCCAAGTGCTACAGTGGACCCGGGTGATTGAGCTCCATTAATAACCACTCGTTGAGTTCTGTCCGAAAGATAAGATGAAACAAGATCAAGGGCCCTAGTTTTTATCCCGTAATGGCATAGTTTTCGCTTCAAACTTTCGTGATCAACGCAGTCAAAAGCCTTCGATAGATCGCAGAATATTCCAACAGCATCTTGTTTTGCTTCCCAGGCGGCAAATATGTGATTAAGAAGGACAGCACCTGCATCAGTGGTCGAGCGACCTTTGGTAAAACCAAATTGATTTATATCAAGCAAATTGTTTCGGTTGAAATGTGTCAGAAGTTGATTTAGAATAAGTTTCTCGAAAACTTTGCTTAATGCCGGCAGTATAGAAATTGGTCTGAAATTGGTTGGTTCCAATCTCGATCCCGATTTAAACAGGGGGATAACTTTACTATGCTTCATAATATCTGGAAATATTCCTGTTTCAACACACATGTTAAAAATATCAGCTAAGTGTGGCGCAATCGATTCAACAATGGAATGTAGTACTTTAATAGATAGGCCCCAAAGATCTTCAGTTCTTTTTAAATTTAGAGATCTAAAAGTTTTAATGACTGCGTTCGGAGAAATATAAGAAAATTTGAAGAGTTCTGTACACTCCGTTACATTTGTTTTCAATATTGCCTCAGCGACGTCAGGCGATGATTGAAGGGACTTTGTGGTTTCTACCGGTACATTAGAGAAAAACTGCTCAAAATGCTCCGCTACTTCATGGTCAGAACTTACTAAAGTATTATCAATACGAAGGTTATAGTGTGGATCTTTGATCTTACGTTTCCCAGTTTCGTCATTGATTACTTGCCATACAGTTTTAACTTTGTCCTTGGAATTTTGGATCTTTTTGGACAAAAAATCAGCTTTAGCAGCGGCACACAACACCTTGAGTGATTTGGAGAAGTTCTTGACATATTCTAGAAATTCCGGATTTTTATTAGTACTTCTCAAATCATACAAATCATAGAGCTGGCGTCTTTTCTCATGAATATCCGGCGTAGCCCAGTCGCTAAATTTCGCCTTGATCCTGCCTTTCACCTTTCTCGGAATAAAACAGGCATCAAATTCCCTTTTAATACAGTTAAACAGCTCGATACTCATACGGTTAGGGTTTTCCTGGGTAAATGAAAGATAACATAATCGTTTCTTTATATTCTGACTAAATAAATCTAATCGCTTTTCTGATATTGGTCTGCACATGGTGTCTTGTGGAACAACCTCAGTTTTTCCACTGAAACTTGTCCGCAGTGGTCAGAACTCAAGGAGTTTATTATGGATTTACTAATCGCATCCTTGTTACTGAAAATGTTATCTATACATGTAGCACTGGTCGCTGTAATACGCGTAGGTTCACAAAATAAATTTACTAGATTATAGCATTTAAAAGTACTAAGTAACCTCACAGACATGGATGATGACTCAAGTAAGTTAATATTAAAATCACCACACACAATTACACTTTTATTACTACTGAACACACTAGTAAGAACTTCATCTATCACTGATTCAAATAAGTTAAAGTTTGCCAATGGAGGCCTGTACACGCATATGATTATAAACTGTTCAAGCTCCACACAAGAAAGTTCAATATGGCGTTCCACAGACAAGTCAACAACAATGAGTAAAAAAATACATGGAGAGGCCCTATTCCACTATACATACTCTGTGTTATCCAAATATGTGTAATCTCGACATAGAAATAAAAAAATATAATCTGTTTCTTTCTTTCTAATAACCAATAGTGTACGATAAAAGAGACCACATGACATTTGGTTGTTCTCTATTCCGATTCTGTTTGACATTAATACCACGTGATTGTTTCCGGCTGCCTGTTTTCGCCAGCCGCCATTTTACTTGCCAAACTGT
Source organism: Grapholita molesta (assembly GCA_022674325.2). Classification (NCBI taxonomy): domain Eukaryota; kingdom Metazoa; phylum Arthropoda; class Insecta; order Lepidoptera; family Tortricidae; genus Grapholita; species Grapholita molesta. The sequence continues at coordinate 16,624,934 of CP053125.2, forward strand.
TTATAGTAGTTGAGCTGTCAAGTGGTGAGTTTCTCATTAAATTAATTCAAACATTAATTAATTCCCTAACTTGTAGTTAGTCAAGTTTTGAATGTTTTATGGCCTGCAGTTTAAATTCTATTTAATTTTTTATCACATTCAATAAAAAAATATATTTCAATCAATAAAAGTATTTATTATGGCTCACATGGAAACAACGGAAGGACGCCATTTTATTTGCCAAAAGTATTTTAGGTATACACGCTCAATTCGTAGGTAGTTCTAGTCCATATGATTATAGGTCTGTGGTCAACAATGTCTCTACGCTCCTTACTTTTTATATTATTGTTGACCATGATTAATGACCCGCCGCGAATGCACGATTTCCTAAAAAAAGAACTTACTATACTATGATTGTTGAAATTAAACATAAATTCATGACCTTTAAGCCAGTGCTCCGTTATACAAAGGACGTCAATGTTCGAGTGCTGTACGAACAAATCAATTTCGAGTTGTTTACTGGTAAACCCTTGAATATTCTGGTGAACTAAGTACAAATCATCGGTTTTATTACCCATACTAGCATCGCAGTTATGTACGGGAACGGAGCCGGTCGGTGCACACGTTGTCGTAGGAGTTAGTTTAAACTGATATCACCAGACGGCTCCCTCCCTAAATCCGCCGTGTTAGACGAGACGGGTCCCACAATATTACATGCTAACAGGTTAGCACAGTCGATTAGATATCTTTTCCGAACATAAGTTCTATTACAGGGCATCATAGAATATTTAAAACATTCATTTGTATAATTATTAACATTACCAGACGGCATCTTCTTTAAATCCACCGAATTAAACACGACGGGGCCTTCAATATTATATGCTAACAGGTTAGCACAATCAATAATAATAATTAATATGGATCTTACGTCAAAATTTGAATATAGAACGCCGAAATGCGTGTACAGACACGTTACTACTACATAAACCAGGTGCTTTAGCTAAGTTTTTCACCTATACTGTCTTCATTTGTCATTAATAGTTTTAATTCAAAGACATCTTGTTGTAAATGAAGGTGATCTAAATGTTCTTTGTTGACGGAATTCTCAAACTTTTAATATTCAAAATGACCGCATAACATATGTAAAATAGCTGTTTAGTACCATAAATATACAATCTTTGCTTGAATTGCCTGTTCATTTGTATTTTATATCTTAACCACATATCTTTAAACTTGTTTGGGTATATGCTGGTATCAATCTTATTTCATCATAATCCCGCTGTCGCTTATGCTCCAAACCCAGTCCCGCTTGTGAAGAGAGAATAATGTTCAGGATAGTTTCACTTTTCCGCACCGCTGAACTGGATGCCTTGAATACATCGCGCAACTTTTAAAACGGAATCATTATTGTCACTACTAAGTTCGAATTTTAAAATATTTCCCTCATACCGAAGTTTGTTGGGCATTTTATGAGGCGCATTCAACTGGAAATTTGCAGGTTCATGTTATTTTGGAATTTGGGCTTTATTTTTTATACAGCTGAGTTTTTATTGCAATGATGTAAGTTTAAGTTGCAAACGTTAAGAAAGTAGTAAATGAGTTTTTTGTTGCTTCGATGAAGTATGGTGGCGTTGGCAAGTTTCCAATATTCTTCTGAGTCTGTTTTCTTATATGCCCTTAAGTAACAAGTATGGGTGTTTGAATTTAAATTGCAATTTTATGGAAACCTAGACGTGATTTCCCTTTTATAAATCAGTGTCTGATACTTTAACTACAAGTTTGAGTATAAACTAGCTGAACGTATATGCATCTTATATATTCATTTCAAGTATATATGCATCCATTTTAATTGCCTTTGGGAATTTGTCTTGCTGTCTGGTTATTTACATGTAAATAAGCTGCAAGTAACTATAAAAAAGAATAGTTAAACCAAAATCTTTAAGAGATCTTTTTTATACGAAAATTAAAGTCTGGATTGCCACATTGCTTCTAAAAGCAACCCTGCTAACCTGTAACCGAGATGCAAGTTGTATAAACGAAAAATAATATGTGGAAAAAAAAACAAATGCTGTTCGATTTTTTTTTGTTTCGTTAGCGTTTCTACAATTGATTGGCGTCTGTGCTGCGATCCCTGTTGTTGACTTAAAATATAAGTACCTGTAAATAATTTAATTCGAACTTTGAAACGTTATGTTTCAGCCTCTCTTGCTTGTGACGATCTCGCAGTGTATTTGGCCTGCACCATTAAGCGTGAGCGAGAAGCCAACAACGCGACGAGGGTATTGCGGTCATGTCAAAAACAGATCGTAACTATAATACCATTTTGGGGTTTTAAAATTGAAAGGGATAATGATAAATTTATTTGTATGTTCGTGGTTTATGGACGTTACCTAATAGATATGCCTATTTAAGTACATACTTATCGGTACTCTCTATTATGTATATTATGTTCGTCTACAAGGCTTATATTGAGTCTATCAGAGTACTGTCCGTAAATGTAGTATTGTGTACAAATTGACAATTTGAAAGTGTGTGTAAAGCAGAAACTCGATATACAGCCTTTATAGAATATACTGTTACAAAGAATAAATGTTATAAATTCAATCACTCCAATAAAATAAATTCAGTATAAATTTTGCTACCTATTACTCTTTTTTTATACTAATGGTGTCATCGCTTTAACAAGAGGATGAAAAACGAAAGGCAAGAAGACTTCCCACTTTTCTAATACTCCAATAATTGCCGAAAAGGTATAAAACGTACGCAAGAGTGCTCCATTTGCTACTTCAAAGGCAATGGTCGGTGTCAGTCCTCATGGGCCAATTCTCCCCATTCTCCCCAATTACGGGGAACGGGGAAGTCGCACGGTGGAACAAAGGGTTGCCATTCCGGCCACTTAGCCACCGTTTACCCCGTTTGGATTTTATAATTGAAATTCTAGTGTTTTAGGGTACCATGGTCAACTGGGAACCTTTATAGTTTCTCCATGTCTGCCTGTCGGTCTGTCTCAAGCTTTGCTCAGTGATCTTAGTCCTAGAAACTGTAATTTGGTTTAAAGATCAATCATGCGAACAAAGTGGTCAACTAAAGAAAAAAAAAATTTAGGGTTTTCCTTATGTGTAAAGTGGGGGTAACTTTATTTTTGTTTCAACCTTAAAGTGTGAGGTGTAGTTAGATAGGTATTTGAAAAATAATTGAGGTTAGCCTAAAACAATTTTAGATTATATAAACATTTTTAGGAATAATCACTTTGGAAGGTAAAGAAAATGTGTCATCTCTAAACTTTGAATCGCAAGTCTAAAAAATATGGAAATAATCAAGAAAGTACAGTTTAATAAAGACAAATTGAGTTGCAAGATTTCACCCGAACATACTTACATATATACAATGTAAGTTAAGTAAATGCTTGTAAAAAGTTTAAAACTTAACAAATTGTTGCTTCAAAAGACTTAAAAATAGAATAACCGTATGAACTAATTCGTAAGCATGATAAGGATAGCCTTGTAATTATTTTATGAGTATTTGGTGTTGCGTGGACGGGGCGATTCGTAGTTTATATTATACTGGCATGCTATGCTTGCATGACAGTCCACCGTTCCAGTAGGTGGGCGAGTACAGTGGGATTCGTGAGGTCATGGTCCACGCAATAACTTGAAAGCTGCTGTAAGTGTTTACTTCCTTCCTACCGTACTTGGCTGGAGATTTAACAATGACTTGTAAATATAATAAATAGTTTGGGAGCTTTAATCAAACAATCAACGAAAAATTTCAATTTTATTTATTCCTTTTACAAAAAGTGCGGCTTGGGATCACTTTGTTAATGTCTCAATATTCGCTATTTACGTTTATTTATTAGAGAATCTAGTAAATAAGGGCATTGTTATTAGTTATAACAACACCCTAAATTTACTAGATTCTGAAATATTTAAATGTGTAGCAGATATTGAGACATTTATAAAGTGACTGCCCAATGCACCCCTACCTCCCCAATAGGACACGAGTGTTCATCGCGGCGGTTAGTTGCAAAAGAGGACGGAAGACGTGGCGATTGGATGACGTGGTGTCGGTGCGAAATTGCGGCGCTAGTGTCGCGCGTCGCTCTTGTGTATGGTTGTTACGGGGTGCATCAGTAGAGCGAGTGTACACATCATCAGTCTTCTACGTTCACCTAATATTGATAATATCTAGTCGCTTATGACTTAGAACAAAAACAAACGAGTATGAGTATAGGTTTCTAGGTTTACGAGTTTATAACTACCCGCTAAACAGGAAAAAATGTGTACCCACAGCTTATCTCGATATATGAACAGTCTTTTACCGCTACAATTCCTTTGCTATTGTGAAAATACTAAATCAAGCATTTAATTTAACATAGCACGTTATTCCTCAATATAAAGTACGTAGTAAGTTGACATTCTTGTTTACTAACTCTTTTCTCTATAATTTACGTGTGTCGTTCATTGACCTATAAAATATTAGGGTCGTGTTAACTGCCGATGACCTTCAAAATGGGGCTCCATACAAAATTCAGAACTCCGGCTTGCTTTATCCTACTGCGGGTTTTATACGGTGAAAGTGGTTGCACGATTGAGCGGCGGGACCGGCTACGTGTCTGCAGTTGCGTCCATTTTAAACAAATGCAAATTGTATGGGAGAGGCCGCTCAACGCAATGGGCATACCGCAGAACGCGGCGAACGCTCGCCACGGAGGCCGTACACTTAAGGTTGACGGTCACGTTACACCGGCCCGCGTCCGAGCCGAGGCCACCGCCGCGACATTTTGTATGGGATGAATCACGTGACCACCGAGCCTCCCGAGTCACTGTCGGTCGCGCGACGGCCATTACAGCTTTGTAAAAAGTCTCTGCTCGGCCCGGTTATGGGAAGGCGACGTGATGTCCACGCGATATCAATGGGCGTGTGATGATCGTCTACTCGCAACAAATGGCTGGATGGAACGACGCTCGTGTTCATGTCAATATTCGAGTGTCGTGCCGCTCGAGCCCGGGCCGCCCCGGTGGGTCGACGGTGGGCTCGGGCTCGTAAGGTCGACGTGTAGGAAGAGCGACGGTGTAACTAGTCATCTTTTTTTTTATGACATAGGCGGCAAACGAGCAGACGGATTGCCTGGTGGTAAGCAATTACCGTCGCCCATGGGCACCCACAACACCAGGGGAGTCACAAGCGCGTTGCCGGCCTTTAAGGGGACTTGGAGCTCTGGGAACCTTACTCACCATCAGGAACACAACACTACATACCTGAAAGGTAGCAGTGCTATTATGGCTGTGGTCTTCTGTAAGGAGGAGGTACTTCCCCAGTTGGGCTGCCACAGACTCAAGCGTGATGGTCATCGCTGTGCCCTACCTCTCATTGTTGGACGTAGTTTAAGGACATACCCGGGTTCGAATCTTGCCTTTACTCGTATAGCTGTAGCAGATGCCAAAGGCTTGAACCGCGCATTTCATGACCGAGGCGTTAATCTGCCCCATCCTTTATCTCCGGTCACCTTAAAGCGCCTAACTGTGAATCCCTAAGCCAATTGCGTCGACCGCTTTCCTTGAATGCCTCCGTCTTGTGTCAACGACTCGAAACAAAAGGTCGTATATTGAATATTACTTGTTTGAAGATAAGACGTTTTAGAAAGTGGTATAAGGGTGACGGATTAACCACCTTTACAAGTGCAGTGGACTGTGTGGAATATTTTAGGACCGTCCATGTCGAAGGTCCGATATAAACTCTTCACAGGCTTCAGCACTGTGTATTTATGTTAACTAGGCAAAATAGGCGGGTCTATTGAATTAGATTATTTACTTTAACATTACAATATTAACTATGGGCAATTTATTAATTTTAAAAGCTTTTAATTAACTTGCAATGTATGTTTGTTCGGGTGGAATCTTGCAACTCAATTTTGAGGCAGACAACTTTAACCGATTGAGCTGTTTAGCATACTCATGTAAGTTCGGTGATAATGCAATATTATGGTACCACGGATATGATGATGGAGCCAGAAGTCTGCAAAACCAACTCCTAGTTTAGGCTCGTCAGAATCCTTTCGAAGAATAGTTGATGATTGTACAAAAAAAGTACAGCTGGTAATAAAAGCTTGTACCAAAAATTACATTTTTTAAAGAAAGTTATTATAAAGTTGATGATTGTACAAAAAAAGTACACCTGGTAATAAAAGCTTGTACCAAAAATTACATTTTTTAAAGAAAGTTATTATAATTATCAAGCCGTGTGATGCCGGTTAGGAATAGCATCTATTCCCGTAAGAGGCGACAAAGGCGAAACACGACGGATGCAAAACAACATTATAACATATTTGGCGGAGGCCTATGTCCAGCTATGAACGTCATATGTCTGAAATGATGATGATGGTCGTTGCAGACTCTTTTGCTAGCAAAGTCTAGTATGTTTATTACTGCCACATAAACTGTTTTAACATATAGGTTAGATTATATGACAAAAACACACGTGAGTCATAAAAAAATGACTTTACTATTATTGAACAAAAAATTAAACTTTAAGTTTTCAAACAACGGGAACAGACTAACCTTCACTGCAACATCAGGACGCAGTTACTGACCGGCGTCTTAAACAATTCAAACACAGTTTAAGATTTCTAGACGTAAATAAACAAAAATGCACTTTATGCAGCTGTATCAAGGTTGAAAATAAGACAACACTGAAATATATTAGATATAGGAGAGTGTGACCGAAAGGCTGTTCCAATAGCTTGCTGAACTTTTGACAGACTAAGATCTTTTGAGAGAAAAAACATAATAAAAGTGACTAGATACAAGTCCATTTAATACACTGCACATGTGCACTGTAAAGTAAAGAATCTTGTAGACCAATCAAACGACTTGGAAACTAGGATATTTTGACCGCATACTTGGACCGTACCGGCTTCTACTTCTTGATCCTGGGTAATCTAAACTACTTGAACTTAAACTGCGCTCAGAAATCATCGCAGGACGGGCAGAAGAGGCTTATCAGAGCGATTGTAAGTAATCATGTCAAGCGTACCTTTACGGCATCGAACTCAGCAGCGCTACCTCCCTGTCACTCTCTTGACGCCGTAATTAGAGTAAAAAAGAAAGATGCTCAAAATTTACGAACTTAGATGTTCACGGCATCGCGGCAGTATACAGCGTTTCGCAATGTTTCAACTCGCCAGGGATCATGTTATACTGATGGTTTACCTGAGAATCACCATAGGAATAAGACCAGGCGGAACACAAAGTCCCCAAACTTTACGCCATCACGCCTCAACACGCCTTCCATTCGGGCCAGATTAACCGAAGTTCGGGGAAGTTCGGCTAACTTCGGGCTACTTCGTGAACTTTGGTAAGCGTGGTCGGTTAAGAAGCGTAACAATTTCGCATATTGGTACGGTAGGTCATTGTTTTGCTTGCGATGTGTAATAGCTTAGTCTCAATTGAAACATAGCTATTTTACTAATAAAAATTACAGCTTTACTCACTTTTCGGCTTTAGTCACTCGCGCAATATTATTTAGGTGTGCTTAGAGCCGTTAGCGGTGGACGAGGTAAATCCACGTCCTAGCCTAACAATGAGTTTTGACATCAAGAAAGACGCGTGACGAGTCGGCGGCGCTAGCGGCGAGGCGAACGGACACTCGGCACCATTAGGTCCAGAACAGACAACGAAACGCCATTGCAACCAAACTGCAACGTATAGTTACTTATGAGTTTCATTTAAGTTTCTGCTATTGCCTTAGAAAAGCAATACATGACACAACAAGATTGAAACATGACACAAACTCATTGCAAATCAGTCGCAATGAAACCCGCTTGCAAGAAACTTGTGTTTTTGTTTCATCGGATTGGCGTGTTTCTGTCACAAAATGGCTGACGAAAAATGAATTATGGTACAATATTAGGTTGCGGCGTGTGGGGAAAACGAACGAAACTAGTTTCAAACCAATTATTACAAAAGGATTTCGTTGCAGTTGCGTTTCCCCGTCTAATCTGGGCCTTAGTGCTTGAAATGGAGACCTATGCTCTAATATTATTAATATTAATATTCATGACCCTTTGACTCTGCTTTCTGCGACAGCTGGATGGAATATGGAGTTCGCTTTGGGTTTTTAGATAATTAGTCATTGTCTACGTGTACCTATTGAATATGGTACCTTTCAGGTATGCAGTGTTGTGTTCCTGATGGTGAGTAAGGTTCCCAGAGCTCCAACCCCCCTTAAAGGCCGGCAACGCGCTTGTGACTCCTCTGGTGTTACGGGTGCGAATGGGCGACGGTAATTGCTTACCACCAGGCAATCCGTCTGCTCGTTTGCCGCCTATGTCATAAAAAAAAAATATCCTTTTGAATCATTGATTTTCACACTTAGGTGTATATTCTGTAAAAAATAATTTTCACTCTATTTTTACAATATATATTTAAATACCAAAATTTTCACTTTAACTTATAAGTACCGATACAATGAATTCTACGCGAGTGTGATGGTCAACTTTGGGACTTTGGGTCTGAGGAGGTTACGATACGTATTTTTTTTTTAGTTTATAGGTTTATTGAGTTTTAGTTATACAATTTTCATGACTTCTTTAGAGTTTTTTTGTGTAGTTTCATCACGATCTTCATAAATTTACGTGATAATACAATGTGAATTATACAAACACTTAAATTCACTTAACATTCTACTTAATTCACACTTAACGGCATTATCATTTCTTTATTCAAGTCACGGATAACCGTTTGTTTAGATCCGGCAACTTGAGACGACACGAGTATCCGGGTACGGTATCCCGGTGAACAGATTGCTTAAATACAATATAAGATACGCCACTCTCGTGACTCTAAAGTGCGTGCGTGCGTGCGTGATGCATTATCATTAGAAAACATGTCACCTAATGCGTATAAATACTCGTACACGCGAGTTTATGACGTGTTTTATCTTATTTCCATACTTCATACTTATTTTTATTAGGTCAGAGTCTAGAACATTGTTATTATGTTGCAAAAAGCTAGTGGCGGTGCATCCATACAAGCCATTTCCCGCCGGCTTAATTAACTTTCCGCAGTTCAACAGATATCCTTGGGCTCATGAAGAACATATAAAGCCGTATTGACTTCGTCATGCCTAAGAAAAACTTAAACCGGCCGCCACTGCTCCACGTACTTATATACATCATGTCATAGGAAACTTATCTATATTTGTTACGTTAAAAGAACAAATTTTAAAGAGAAATGGAAGCAAATAGCTCAATGTGTTTTCGCATGGAAAAATTGTTACAGAGCCCGATTTGTGATAATAATTATGATGTTTTGTGATTTGTGAAAGTAATACTAGATATTATGTTATAGGTGTGTATTTCTATTTATTTAGTTCTTTTCTTAGGATATGATTAAAAAAAAACTTAATTAGGTATGCTTTATTCATGTCAATCACACAATTTTTTTTTTCAATTACAACCATATAAATTAACTTAATAGAAATGAAACTGACCTGAATTAATATAACAAACTTGAACAAAAAAAAAATATCTGTAAATATAATTATATATTTCTATTATATTGCAACAAGTAGAAGTTATTTCCAAAACGAATACCAAACCTTGCACATTGTATAAAGGGGGTTATTTGCCAAGCGTTTACGTTTTTGTGGCATGTCTGTGATATGAAAATGTATAATCTGTGGGATTAACCCAGCCCCGCCCGGCACTCGAGAAGAGATTTAAGGCTTCGCCGACCAATATTTGCTTGGGTTTGTAATTTGAGATAATGTATTTGAATTACAGTTACAGGGAATTCGATTATTGAGTTTATTCGGGACTGTAAGTTTTTGATATCTTCTTACGTTTGGTATATTGTTAGATTTTAGGTTGTATTTGTAACGTCTATTCTGTTAAATAAGTTTAAATAGTAGAGAAGAAGTCAGCTTTAAAGCTTATTTACATGGGAGAAGTTTGTAGTTGATACTGGATTAATGTCTAATAATATGGATTACAGTATACTGAGGGATTAGATGTTTACTATGCGGCATGTTATAAAAGTACCAATGGGACTACCTACATTAATATTACAAAACACATTTAAATTAATAATCATAAAATTTTGAAATAAATCATCCGACAGTACTCATTATTTTCAAAGAAATATTTCGGGACAATCTTACACAAATCGACCTAATCCTACGGTAAGCTCAGTTAGGCTTGTGTCAGGTGTATCACGATGATATATATAATAAAAAGATAGGTACATATAAATACTTAAATATATAGAAAACACCCATGACTCAGGAACAAATATCTGTGCTCATCACACAAATAAATGCCCTGACTGGGATTTAATCCAGGACCATCGGCTTCATAGGCAGGGTTATTATCCACTAGGCTAGACCGGTCGTCGCTCAGTTTAAATAAATCAAATATATCGAAATCAATAAAGGAAAAAATAAATAAAACAACTGTAAACTATGTATATAAAACCAGAATAATGTACAAAATCATGTTCGAGGAATCCATATTGAAACATTTTCCCAGAAAAAAAAATCACACAATAAATTCGATACAAAAGCATTGAAATAAAATATTCCCTTTTAAAGATAATTTTATCACAATCATTTTTATAATGGCTGTTTACGAGAAACAGTCGATATCAATTCATTTATTAAAAAAATGGCCGATTCAAAATCACTAGGAATTTTTAACTTTTGAAAACGTTGATAAAACTGAAACAACCATTATCAATTGCCCTACATGTATGTTTCTAAAACATCAATTGTTACAATATAATTGTGGTTAGCTTTATATACTGAACAATAAAAATACAAGACTCGATCAATAACAGAACTATATTTTTAATAATAGGTACTATTTACCACACCAGCTTCATGCTGAGTGGGACCATTTCGTGAGATATATCTTTTAATTATGTATCTTTCTGTCAACTGTTATTTCTGTGTATATGTCTCGAATAAATAATTTATATTTTCTATTTCGATATTTAATGACTGACAGTTTTCCCGTCGGTTTTGGATTAACGGTCAAGTTATTTAATATGTAATTTGCAATAAAGAAATATATTTTAGTGTTTGTGAAGTGTTAATTAATTACCATTCATCTGCAGCACCTAAATATATAAAAATTGTTTTAGTCAGTAATTTGACCAGCTGTTAAGCGAATTCAATAAAAAAATATCTAATTTCAATGCATAACTTGGCAATACCTACAGTCTGAACTTCTGCAGTATTAGTGCTGCATTACTACCGGTTTCCATTAAAAAAAAAACTTTTTTTTTTGATTTTTGACAGCAAGAAGCAGCATGCGGTAAGAAAGAAAAACGTCGAGCGGCAGCGGCCGAGCCGATGCGAGGCGGTTTAATATGTTTGTTTCGCTCTTACTGCGTGGAGATAAAGGTTTTTACAACCGGCTATCTTAGCCGAATCCGCTTGACTAGTTTTACACTTACATTGCTGCCAGTTCGTCGATTTGTTAACGAGTTGTCATGTCACAATAGGAATATAAAATACAACCATTAAATAAAGAACAAGAAAGAAGTTTGGCATGCTCTTAACCCCTCTAAAAATCCCGTACAATATTAAAGGGTAAATAGCTAGAAGCTTCCAAAATGAAGTCTTAGACAACATCCGACCCTTGTGTTACATTAAAACATCTCCGTAAACAATCCGTCCAATATTGTAAGAGATCGCTAAATGTTTGAGCAGACCGGGTAAATATTCCCTTTCCTTATAAACAGACACAAGTTAATAATAAAGACTGCATTAGAAAGTAAATTTCTTTCGCCTAGCACATTTACTGCTAATATTAATTATATTCGATTCCCTTATTATATTATGTTGTACCAGCTGTGTAAAACGTAGCCTGTGTGTTAATCCAGGGTGTCAGCTAACTCCATACCAAATTTTATTAAAATCGCTTTAGCCGTTTAGACGTGAAGATGTAACAGACATATACACTCGCACAAACTTTCGCGTTTATAATATTAGTGTATATTGGATGCAGCAACATCAGCTTAGTGTACCTCTTTTATTTCTTTAAATTGTAGAAGGCAGAGGCATCTGCCTGCATTTCCGCATTGGTGTTTGCTCCGCGTATGCCTCCCGTCCAAAACACCATTGTTCTATGCATGGGAATGACTGTATCTTTGTGGAACTCTAAAACAGTAGGTAAGCAATAAAGGAGTAATTGTTTCACCCGTTTTTACTTTATGTATCGTTGTATCACATTCTGTGTAGAATAGACTATATAAACATTCTGTGATCAGTGATTACTTATAACCCCGACAGCAAGCAAACAAGCGTACAGCCAGCTATCCAATAGTGCTTAGGCTAGGCTAGCACCATGGAAATAATAAATTATGCACACATATATTTTTGCATATCCTTATTCTTATAAATTACGAATCTGTACTTAATACTGTAATTAATCTCATACTGATCACTGGACTTAAGTAGTTAGTTAAGTAGTACCTAGTAGTAGTATTTACAAAGCTAAAGGCGACATTATGAAATATTTTGAATGCACAGTTAAAAATAATAAAAAAATAAATAGGTGCCCATAACAAGATATCAAGTCTGTATTATTCAATTATCTTTGTACTAACTAAGCACTCACTGCGATTCCTAGCGATTGTTTGTGATCTTCGAGTTACACGATATGTGTTTGTGTGAGTTTGTCGAAACTGTTATTGATTAAATCATATCTATTTACCTATCAGCCATTGAGGTCCACTGCTGGACAATAGGCCCCCATAGACCGAGATGGAGCGAGCACAAGTAACACTGATATATGCAGCCACCCAGTCTCAGAAAATCGTTCGATGTCATCTAGTTTGTCAACGTCCTACCTTGCGCTTTCCTATTTGTGGTGACCACTGCCTCAAGGGCCATCAACTTTCTAGTCCACAAATACAATGTGCAAAAGTTACCTCCTACAGCGCTATTCGGATTGCATTCTATCGGAAAGTCGCTACACAGAACTCATGCTTGGAGTGTGTAAAACAACAAGCTTTAGATTGCTTGTAATCGTGACAAATCGTGCTGTAATAGTACATTTCGATACTAGTGAAAAAAAAAATTTTTCGATGAGGGTGAAAGTTGGAGCCCGAGTGAAACGAGGGTGACAATCACCCGAGTCTTAAAGAAGTTTTTACACGTGTATCGAACCCAATTTTTCATAACAAGTGCCTTAAAAAGGGAATTTTAAAAGCGCAAAGTGCACTTTTTACGCACTAGTTAGGAAAATATAATTATATTAAAGGGTCAAAAGTGGGACTAAGTGGTTCGTGAAATATCACACTCGGCGCTGGATAGCCAGTTCTTGGCTTGACACGCTACCGCGTGTCTAGGTTGTGATTTTAGTAAGCAATAAAAACACTATGAAGGAATTCGATTGAAAATCCATCTTACCAAATAAAAGTGAAAGGAATGACATCGAATCAATCAAAGTTCTATGTCGTATTGGGAAAACAGCGACCCATACATTTCACGTTAACTTGGAAAATTTATTGAAACGATTCGACCGTGTAGGTATGTAACAGAGTTTTGTAACCAGATACAAAATAAGAAAAAAAAAATTCTCGTAACCAGTTACAAACTAGTAAACATATATTTGAATATACTAATCGAAAAACACTAGGCATCGTGAGGTAAGTGAGGGCAAACAGCCCGGAAATACGAGCGTGGTGGGGCTCAATCAAAATCGACAAATTACAACAAAAATGGTTGCATTTGGTTTTATACGAAGAATTAATACCTATTAGTAATTGGTTTCCTAGAATCCGTAAGAGAATAAAAAAATCTAATGTATCCGATGTAAACGGTAAAAAACTCAATTGTTTGTTATTTACGAATGAAAAAATATATACCTACGAGTATATATAAACAAAAACCTTCAAAGCAAATATAAACTGAACCGACCAACACAATTAAAAACTGTGTCCATTAATCCACTATTGAATATTCAAACACTATCAAAGCTTCACATTTTTTACGATTTGTGGAGTAAAAAACATAAAAAAGTTGAAAACAGAACTAGCATAAGTTTATTCGTGACTGTCGAATTAAATTTTCCGATAATTTTCGCTGCTATGGCGTCGGGTTTATTTGGTGTCGCACCGACAATAACATTGATTGGATTTGAGAACGAAAATCGTAGTTTAGTTATTTCGTTTATGTGCTGAAGGCTCGCTGACTATAGGTAATAATATATGTTTGTGTTTAAAATAGGTGATAATTATATTTTGTGGTTTATCCGTATGGGTATAATAGGCTTGTCAATTTCCTTTTGGCTTTATAAATTAAAGGGTAAAAAAATTTTGGTGCATAAGGAATGTGTCTCCGTGAAATAAACCCGACAATTATTCGTAAATTTCGGACGATTGTGTCTGTCACTCTTATGACGCCTTAATTGGAGTAAAAGAGAAAAATGCTCGAAATATACGAACTTCGATGTTCGTGGTACCGGGCCAGGTGTGACTCGTGGCTCACAAAGGTGAAATGCTCGTCTTGTATAAAAAAAACCGGCCAAGAGCGTGTCGAGCCACGCTCAGTGTAGGGTTCCGTAGTTTTCCGGCCGCCACAGTAAAGGCTTGGGCACATAGGCGCGTTTTGTGAGCGTGGCGGTAGCGCAGCGTGACACCTGTGTGGCTAATGTAAAGAAATAAAGCACACATTCGGACGGCAGCGACGCGCCCTGCTGCGCCACGCTCACAACACATAGGCCTTAAGTGTCCCAACTTATTAAAGTACCGAACCCTAAAAACGGGCCCACAAAGGACGGTGGTAACTAAATAAAGAGTTATAGATTCCAACTACACATGGAAAGTTCGAAAAAATATTGTCTATTTGAGTCCCACCACGAGTAGTGGGAAGGGGTTGTAACATGGAGTGATATCCAGCGTCATTTAGTAATTTAAATACTGCAGTATTGCTGTTACTAAGATAGTCTTCGTTAAAATCTTCAAATATAATACAATAACTGTTATGTGACAATAAATTATTTATAAAACCCACTGCGACGCTGTTGGGGCATTTGCATGATCTATACAAGGCTACTATTTTCACATTGTTTACTTCAATAGATACTGCTTCACAGTGTTCAGTTCCGGTAATTTCACTGTATGATCGCGGGTTGGAATATTCTACATTATGTTTTACCATTGCACATACACCGAAGCCGGGGTTTGCAGAATACTCTTTCGGGCCATTTGTTCGGACTATTTCTTCAAAATGATTCATGTTGAATGATTCTTGAAGGCAACTCCAAGTTACTACCGCTAAATAAATGTCGCATGCCATTGTCTGCGGATCGGTTACTATATCCTGCAAGTGTTTACGTAGAGATTGTACGTTATGGAACATTATTTGACAAGAACTGCGGGGCTCTCTTAAAAAGCGATATATGGGTATCAGGGGATTTAATCTTAATTTTCTCATTTCCATTACGACGGAATCATGCTCAGATGGTGGACGTGGAGGACGAAAAGTTTCGGTAACAATGAATAAACCCTGAGCGCTAGTGGCACGTGAGCAAGCGACGTATAACATAGACCTCAAAATATTGGGCTTTAAATGTACAACAACTTTTTGTAATGTGGAACCCTGACTTTTATGTATAGTAACAGCTTCAGCGGGAACTAGCGGGAATTGGCTGCGACGCACTTGTAAGTTTGAAGACTTGTACCTTTTTACAGTGTACGTAACTGGTTCTATTGGAGTCCAATTATTTTTTAACCGTGTTTTGTAACGAGCGAGGGATGTTGAGCTCTGAATTCTTTTTAATTTGCCTATATTTGCGTCATCGAAACATATCCAAATTCGTAATGGTCTTCTCTCACCGGTATTAGGATTGACTGCAAAATCAATTGCAGTCAATACCCCCGTGGTTCCATTCACTAGTCCGTCTGTAGTGTTAATATTTACCGTCATCATATACTTGGCCGTGACTTTTAAAGTTATAGCATTAGGTAATCCGTAGGTTTGAGACGTAGGTAACTTGGCAACTGTATTTAAAGCTTTTTCTTTCATGGCAGTATTAGCTTCGCCACTTACACTATCGACAGCCCGGGATACCGCTCCTTCGGTAGTCATATTTGACAGTACTTTAGAATTATGCTCATCAACTTCACGGTTACTGCTGAATAGATGAACTGCGCCCTTACACGTGTCCGGAAGTGATGAGTTACTATAGCACCGACTTTCAATTAAATTGACATCTTCAGGTGACATACACCCACTAGCCATATTATTTAATGCCCTTGCAAAGGCAGCATCATCCCTTTGGCGCATTATTTCTTTAAGCTCTGTCAGTACAAATAAATCCCAAAGCGGCGTACCTGCTATTTCTGCTAAAGGATTTC
Source organism: Grapholita molesta (assembly GCA_022674325.2). Taxonomy (NCBI): domain Eukaryota; kingdom Metazoa; phylum Arthropoda; class Insecta; order Lepidoptera; family Tortricidae; genus Grapholita; species Grapholita molesta. Next base: position 16,641,277 of record CP053125.2, read on the forward strand.
GAGAATTAGCTTGAAACACCCAGTTGTCGCCAACAGGTGGTAATTGTCTGAAGTCTCCAACTACTATTACTGAAATTCCGGAAAAGAAGGTTGAAGAATGATATATTTGCTGAAGTCTACGATTTATTTGATGGAATGTCCTGGATCCTAGCATTGAAATTTCATCAATTACAATTAAACGCAGTTTTGATAGTTTTGTGGCCAGAGTATTGGCTATACTTGGCGACAGCTCTGGTAAAATATTGCCTGCTTGAGACACTGGAAGTCCAAGTGCACTATGGATAGTTTGCCCTCCTATTCCGAATGCAGCTTTACCGGTAAAGGCTGTTAAAAGTATTTTTAATTCATCGGGATTACTGCCAGGTTCTTTGTTAAATAAGAGAGTTAGGCACTGATAAATTGCTTTAATTAAAACACTTTTGCCAACGCCAGCCCCACCACTGATAAATAAATATAGTGGAAGTGGAGAAGTAAAGGAAAAGTGTTGATAAATATGAAGTAACGTGTCCCTTTGAGCATTATTTAATTTTCTAGCAAGAACCAGAAAATCATCATGCGACAAATGAGGCGGTTGCGCAATGAAAGTCGAGGGGTCACCACACAACTGGGGCCCGGGATTTCCACCTTGAATGAGGTCTTCTGCTACATCTACTGTTTGTGTCTCAAATTCAAAGCCTTCAAATACATCCACGTTGACTCCTCTTCCTTGCAAATCTTCGTTTTCGTTTATTAATTCTACATTCCTTATTTCTGTTAACAATCTTTCAAACATTTCAGCGTCACCTAACTTATTGAATTGTTTACTTTCGGCCTTTATTCTTTCTTTATACTCGTCAAATATGTCCTTTATATTTATGTTGGGATTTAGTAATTCTTCTTCCTCGCTTCGCCAAGGGATGTACAGCATTACTTGTTCCCTATAGAAATTATCTGGATCATCAATATAACTGTACCGGCGAAATCGTATAATTCGAGCCTTCGTTCTTTTCCGTATGTATCCTAAGTTATCTTGCAGAGTAATCCAGTTCCCTTCCGCTTCAACTTCTTCAACAGCCTGGGAAAAATCAATTGCTTGAGAACTATCATTGAGAGTGTCTATTGATCGAGCCGAATGAGTTTTTTTGGAATATGTGTAATATGCTACAAAATGGGAAAGACTTATGTTTTCTAACGATAGTGGTCGCTTTGAGTAATAATCAATAATACCTTTTTGAAATATATCGGACGAATCAGGTTCGAGCCTTTGTAAGTCAAGATGACTTTTTAAAATATGCACTCGTTCTTGTGGCAAACTAGTGTTTATGTACATTTCAGCTTCACTAGCTCGTGACAGCGGTAAACCAGTCAAAACATAGATTGCCTCTTGAGCAGAAATCTCACTAGAATTTAAGAATACATTTGATACTATTCTTAATGAGTCTTTAACACTTTTATTTCCTTTTTTGGCTTCGTCCAAAGCTTCACGCAAAAGGCGTGACATTCCTCGGTCAGCCTTGTTAATGTAGTCAACAATGTATACTGCGCACGCAAACGGGTCTAATATAAATTGAATGTCCATGTTTGCTTTATGTAAAGCTAATATTTTTTTACTAAATGGATTAATGAATACATCCTGAGGACTACGTTTAAGAACAACCGTTGGTCGCTTTAAGGTGCTTCTAATAGCTAATATGTAATCTTCATAAACAACTCCAATCCAGTTCAAAAATTCAACGAAAGTGTATATTTCTGGAGGAATATCTTGTATTTTTTGGCTGATGTCTTTTGCCAATTGTTTTGACTTTTTGAAATCTGGATCGTCTTTTGAAAGTTCTACTAACACTTTCGTTTCATCCATGGGGAAAAATGGTATACCAAAGCGACATAGTCTATCTGATGTTGGCCGGCATGTATGTGTGTGTTTATGTAGTTGTAGATGTCTAAGTTCGTCAGGTACTTCAGTGCTGTTACAGGAAATAATATTGTCAACAAATTTGGAAATATCACGAGCAGATGCTGTATCACCGGGTATAAAAGAGGGCGCTTCGTCTAACCATAACATCATATGAGCATGAGGCGATCCTCTATGCTGAAACTCAATGCGATAATAAAAGTGGCTGACGTTGTAATTTAAGAAAGGTCCAGATGAACAGGACCAGGTTTTTTGAATTTCTTTTAATTTTATTTCAAAATATGTGGCGCAAATGAACGGATCGGATTGTATTAGGCGAGCTTTAGTATTGTATGGCAAATTTTCCGCTTCGGGCTCAGTAAGTTTTTTCTTGTCAACTACTTCACTAAGCAAGATTAATAATGGAGTCCATTGCACTTCAGCAGCAGATAAAGTTAAAAACAAAGTGGGAACACCGAACTGTCTAACCATGGCCAACAACTTTTTTTTTTCACTTTCCCAGTGAGCAGGAGAATTTCTGATTCCACCAAGAACACGATATCCATCGTCATGTTGAACTAAATTGTCAACAAAATTATTTTGAAGCACATTACATGCAAGTACAGGGGCACCTCTGACAGTTTTTTTTCGTAAACAGGTCGTAACATTATTTTTGATGGCAATAGTTTGTTGTTTTTTCAGGGCAGTAAATAGATAGTCAGGTCTTACAGCTCGCCTATCATTTCTGGAAATTTCTGAACGTGTGACTTCAGAATGACTTAAGTTCACCAGAAACTTTCGCTCAATAGCGCAATGTACTTTTATGAAGGCCAGCTCTTCCAGATGTTGATCAAAAAGCAAGGAAATTGGCCGTTCACTTTCTCCTGGAGCCATAACTATTGTTAGGTCTTGGTTTTCATCTAACAAAGTTTCTGTGCCACCAGGATTTAATTCAAGGATCTCATCAACATCACTCTCCTGCTCAAGTGAATTACAGGTACATTCTACAGTGTCTTCAGGTTCATTATTTGTCCATGAACCTTCAAGTTCTATACCATATGCCCGAAACAAATCACACGATACTAAATATTCTGCTGCTCTTCGTATTATTTCCGGCCGGACTTGTTCTTTTCGACCATGTTTATAACAGAATTTACGCTTCAACTCTACAGTAATGATATTATCATCATTTATCGACCGAGGTAAAGCATTTACCATGTTATTAATTTTTACAGGTACATTAATAACATTTCCTGATAAACCATGCTGATATCCCAATCCCTGGCCTCTACGAACTATTTTCAAAAATACGTGACGGGGACTTACTAATCTTTCCTCCATTGAAGTTAATTCATTCAAAACATCCGGAATATTTGGAAACTTCAATCCATTAGCTATTGCCAGTCGCGGCATTCGCCCTTGCGTAATATATTTAGCACACGTATAGCAAAACTCTGCTGATTCATCAAATGGATTTAAATTAAATACATTTAGCGCGAATTCTGCATTATATTTAGTCGAAATAGCATGTATGCCGGACCTTATCTGAATCGTGCCGATAGGAGATGATGACTCTCGTGGCATATCAAGAGCACTGATTTAGATAAGGGACGTGATATTAGGAATTCTGATGTACAACGTTTGCATGTGTATATAAGCGCTACCGTCCTCAGAATAAACCAGTTTAAGTATACCCGACTACGGTACCTTTACTCACCCTACCACTTTCCCCTAAAGTGGTGAACCCGACGTGTCATCATGTCGCCGACACCGCAAAAGGCTGCTGGTGGCGCCAGTGCCGACGCGATGGAAGTATCGTCAGCCACAGTGTTCTCCCGTGTTCCAGAATTTTGGAGGGACTTTCCTAGGCTATGGTTCTCGCAATTTGAGGCTATCGTGGCACCTCAGAAGCAGGGCGATGACTACAAATACAACTTAGTCATTGCCAAACTCACAAAGGAAGAAATTCAACAGATCAGTGATTTAATTACCACCCCTCCAGAAGACAACAAGTATAAGGCGGTTAAGGACCGGTTGATTAGCTGTTATGAAGAAAGCGAACAGAGTAGATTTCAGAGGCTGCTAACGGAAATTGAGTTGGGAGACCAGAAGCCTTCTCAGCTATGGCGCAAGATGCGAGGTTTGGCAGGCGGTAAGATTAATGATGAAACTATCAAGCTTATGTGGCTTCGGCATCTACCATCATCGGTTACAACGGTTTTGGCTGTAACGGACCAGCTATCAGACGACAAAACATGTGAGTTAGCTGATAAAATTTTTGAAAACACGAAGAAGGCGGGAGTATCCGTAGTAAACAATCAGACATGCGAGGTCGATGACGTCGCGAGTTGCTTAGCTAGCGTAACAACACAGCTGGCAAAAATGCAGTTAGATATAAATGAGTTACGTCACGCGAGTGGGAATTATCGACGAAGCACGAGTCGGAATGCATTTCGTCAGCATTATTCGTCAAGATCGGGGTCGCCAGGCCGTAACAATAGGTTATGTGTATATCATTATCAGTTTGGGGGAAGAGCTAAGCAATGCCGGCCACCATGTGCATGGAAGAATGGACGTTACAACACGTATCAGGGAAACTAGGTCGCGCGCAAAGAGTGGCGGAACTTTGTGCGATACATCCCAGCTCCCGCCTCACGATTATAGACAAAACCAGTGGAATTAAATTTTTAGTGGATACAGGAGCGGCGATTTCTTGTATTGGAAGACCCTATGGGAGAGTTAAGAGGGACTCCAAGTATATGCTATATGCGGCCAATGGCACTAAAATTAATACTTATGGGGAAAAGAATTTAACGCTCAATATCGGGCTTCGGCGATCTTATACGTGGACGTTCGTGGTAGCTGATGTGAAGCAAGCTATTTTGGGAGCTGATTTCTTAGAGCGTCACAGAATTATGGTCGATATTCATGGTCGTAGATTAATTGACAAGGTTACAGAGCTTGCAACGCCTGCAACCATTGTTAAAGTAAAGCAATCGTCAATAGTTTCGATTCGGACAATCGATGAGAAAATCGATTCACGGGTTAAAGAAATATTAGAGAAACACATAGACATAACCCGACCGTCGGCTATGAAGGGACCACCAAAGCATAACGTTAAGCATCATATTTTGACAGAAGGGCCACCGATATCATCACGCGCGAGACCGCTGCCTCCGGACAAGTATCACATAGCTAAGAAAGAGTTTCAAAAAATGATGGAGTTGGGGATTTGTCAGCCATCCGATAGCCCATGGGCAAGTCCGCTTCACATGGTTAAGAAGAAGAACGGAGAATGGAGGCCATGCGGGGACTATCGAATGTTAAACAAGGTTACTGTGCCAGACAAGTACCCCCTTCCGAGGCTTTTGGATTTTACATATATTATGGAAAATAAGAGAGTTTTTAGCAAGATTGATATTCGCAAAGCGTATCATTGTATTCCTGTTGCAGACGTGGACAAAACCAGCATAATTACGCCTTTCGGCCTATTTTCGTTCCCACTAATGCCATTTGGGCTCAGGAACTCAGGTCAAACGTTCCAGAGATTTATGGATTCTATATTCAGAGATTTGGACTTTATATTCGTGTATGTGGATGACTGTTTAATAGCCTCGCGGGACGAAAAAGAGCACTACGAGCATTTGGAAATCGTGTTATCGCGACTGAATGAAAACGGCATTACGATCAACATGGAGAAATGCGAGTTCGTTAAGGCGGAGATGGATTTCTTAGGTTATCATATAACGAGCCAAGGAATTCGACCTACTAGAGAGAAGTATGAGGCGATCGCCGATTTTCCTAAGCCAAAGACCATCAAGGAGTTAAGGAGATTTTTGGGCATGGTAAATTTTTACCGCAGTAATTTGTCCAACGCGGCGCAATGTCAAGCTATTTTGAACGAGTACTTGCACAACTCAAAAAAGAATGACAGTACCCCAATCGTTTGGACTCCCGAGGCTGAGCAAGCTTTCGCGCAGTGTAAAGAGAATGTTATGAACGCAGTAACGCTGGGTCATCCATTGCAAGATGTGCGGTTGGCACTTTTCACGGATGCCAGTTCGTCGTGCGTGGGCGCGGTGCTTCAGCAGTGGGTAAACAATGCGTGGCAGCCGCTAGGGTTTTATTCTAGGGGTTTAAGTGAGGCTCAGCGGAAATATTTAACTTTTGATCGTGAGTTGTTGGGGATCTACATGGCTGTGCGTCATTTTCAACGGTTGATCGAAGGGAGACGGTTTAAAACAATTTATACGGATGACAAGCCCTTAACATATGCATTCACCAAGAAGACTTCAGTAACCGATACCCCGCGACATGTTCGCTAGTTGGATTACATATCTCAGTATAGCACGGACATTCAGTTTATCAACGGTGAAGATAACGTAGTAGCTGACAGTTTTTCACGTGCAATAGATGGGATATGCATGCCATCGCCGGTTGATTATGCGGAGTTAGCAAAAAGTCAAGAAGGTGACGCCGAGTTAGTTAAATTGTATAGGAGCAGGAAATTAAAAATGGAGAGAGTTAAGATTTCAGGAATGCCATATACGATATTATGCGACACTTCAACGGGGGTTAATCGTCCATATATTCCAGAGAAATACAGGAAGAAGCTTTTCGATGCGGTTCACAATATTAGCCATCCCGGGAAACGTACGTCCAGGAAGTTGATAACTCGACGATATATTTGGTACAATATGAATAAGGACGTAAACCAATGGTGTCAGGCTTGCATGATGTGTCAACGATCAAAAGTTTGGAGGCATACGGTGTCACCGTTGGGGGAATTCACTCCGTCGGCGCGTTTTGAGCATGTGCATTGTGACATTGTGGGGCCTTTACCACTTTCCCAGGGAAAAAGATATTTGGTGACAATGATAGATCGCTGCACTTCGTGGCCGGAGGCTGTACCAGTTGCCGATATTACGGCTGAAACAGTGGCTCGAGTGATATACGAGGGGTGGATAGTTAGGTTTGGATGTCCCCTGCGCATTACAACAGATCAAGGCCGCCAGTTCGAGTCAAGGACGTTTGAGTGTCTGACGCGATTGCTAGGGGTGCAAAGAATCAGGACGACAGCGTATCACCCTCAGGCAAATTCCAAGGTTGAGCGTCTACACAGAACCATCAAGGCATCCTTAATGGCTAGAGGCTCTCGGAATTGGGTTCGGGAGCTGCCTTCAGTGCTGATGGGAATAAGAAGTGCAGTGCGTGACGACACAGGTTTCAGTGCAACTGAGATGTTGTATGGCACGCCGATTAAGCTTCCCGGGGATTTTTTCACGACTGAAGAGAGTCCTGAAACCTACGTCGAGCTTGTAAGGAGAATTCGAGAAAATATTTCGATGTGTGCGGCGGTGCCTACGCGCCGATGCTCTAGCCAGAAAATGTTCATTCATCCTGAATTGGGGCACTGTTCACACGTATTTGTGAGGTGCGATATTCTACGTCCGGGCTTGACCCCGCCATATGAAGGTCCGTATTTGGTAGTATCTCGATCAGATAAGGTTTTCGGCATTCAGAAAGGAGGTAAAAAATCGTACGTGTCTATTGACCGTCTTAAACCCGCGTTTTTGTTAGCCGAGCCAGATAGTGGTAACGCAGACGCACGACATTCGCGCACGTATGTCACGGAATCCGGCCGTTCAGTTCGTTTTCGGAATTAGCGGAGTCTAGATATATATTATGCGTAGCGCTAAGGAGCTATCATTATATCGGCACACTTCGGCGAAAGAAGATAATACGTAAAGAGGAGTGAAAGTGAATAGGGGTCTTAACTGCCTATAGAACCTATCACTGTACAGCGTGTGCCCTCGTGAAACCGTTTTAGTACGTCACCTTTTCTGCCTCAACAACAACACGCAACCAGCCGCCGGCAACGCTCGCCTTTAACTCTGTCAAACTGTTTTCGCGCCTGCCATCTACGGGACCAGCTCTTGACGCTGACAGCCGCAGCATGGGAGTTCAAAGCTCGAAGGATCCAATAAACTACAACACCGACAACAGGCTACAGCAGCAAGAGATGGATGAGATCAAGCAGTTGATCCTGGACGAAATAAGGACAAACCGGCAGTTTGTCCTTCTTCAGGCCATAGTTACGGTAGTAATTATGTTTGTAGTTATGGGACTAAAACTGTTGGACAAGAGGATGAAGGCTGTCGTAGACAGCCGACAACAAGCAGGAGTTTAACCGTATATTTTAATTTTTCATTTATTTATTTTTTTATTAAAGGGGGAGCCATATGCCGGACCTTATCTGAATCGTGCCGATAGGAGATGATGACTCTCGTGGCATATCAAGAGCACTGATTTAGATAAGGGACGTGATATTAGGAATTCTGATGTACAACGTTTGCATGTGTATATAAGCGCTACCGTCCTCAGAATAAACCAGTTTAAGTATACCCGACTACGGTACCTTTACTCACCCTACCACTTTCCCCTAAAGCATGCTTTATTAGTTTTCTTACAGAATTTTTGTGCCATAATCTACCACAACATGAACAAGGATGATTGTATCCTTCCTTGGTGTTATCAAAATATTTTCGTTTAATATTATCCCAATCATTACTATAATTACAACGCGCCGATTGTCGAGCTCTAGTGCCTCTAGCTCGTTCAATTTGTGAATAATGTGGATTTTGGCGAGCTATTTGGTGAGCCTGCGTGTTTCGCTGCTGTTCTGTAACCCGGAAAATAGGGTTTTCTCGAGCTGTGCGGTGAGCCTGTGTATTGCGCTGTTGCTCGGCAGCCCGGAAGGTAGAGTTTTCACGAGCTATGCGGTGAGCCTGCGTGTTTCGCTGTTGTTCTATATCTCGGAAAATAGGGTTTTCACGAGCTTTGCGATGAGCCTGCGTGTTTTGCTGCTGTTCTATATCTCGGAAGATAGGGTTTTCACGAGCTGTGCGGTGAGCCTGCGTGTTTCGCTGCTGTTCTGTAACTCGGAAGATAGGGTTTTCACGAGCTGCGCGGTGAGCCTCCGTGTTGCGTTGTTGTTCTACCTGTCTAATGACGGGAATCTGACGAGTGGTCCTGCGTCTCTCAGTGTTTCGTATTTGCTTTGTCTGTGTGTAATCAGTATTTTTTCTTCTACGTTTGGCTTGGTCGGATCCAGTATGTTGCTTGTTGGTATGTTCTAAATATAATGTCGGACTTGGATTTTCTTGAGAACTATTTGATTCATCTGTAAATCTTGGAGTTTCAATTATGTGCGTAATGCCTGTAAATGTTGGACTTTCAATTATCTGCGTAATGCCTGTAAATGTTGGACTTTCAATTTTTTGTGTAATTCCAGTAAATGTTGGACTTTCAATTATCTGCGTATTACGTATAAATGTTGGGCTTTCAATATTTTTCTTGTCATTAAAGTTTTGACTATCAGTTTCTTGAGACTGTATCTTTTGACACCTTTTGTTTTTTTTCTTGTTAGCATCTTTAATTTTATTTTTGACCTTTATTTCTAGGACATTAAGGAATAAATTTGCTGGTGGCCGGCCCGCTCTTCTTGCGGTGTTAGTTGATGGAAAAAGATCTAATACACCTCGAGATAACATATTAAACAAATGACGTCGCATGTCCTCGGCAATGTAATTGACACAGGATGGATTTACTCTTAAAGCTAAAGCGGTGGCAAAACAAATAGCAAATAACCCACAGTCAATACTACAGCGTCGTCCTCAACATGATTATTGCTGTTCAAAATATAAGAGAACATTTTAATACCGAAGTAATGCTTAGCGAATAATTATTATGAATATTATTACTTATTAGACAAGGAACGACCAGAGACAATTGCGACAATTCGGGAACGAGAAATTTTCGACCTAATGTATGGGCGCACCTGCCCCGACCCGATTAAAACAGAAAAAATCTTAACACCGCGATGTAGGATATATGTGTTCCACGTACAGTGACATCTATCGGGAAATTAAGTAAACTATTGCGCGCGAGCTTAGGGTATGGAAGATGATTTTTATGGCATAATTCTTTATTGCGTGAGCCGATTTTCACCGTTTTTGCTTTATTTGAAAGCACATTATATCATTGTGATTTTGTAGAAATTACAGGTAAAATAAACACCTGCTTATATGGTTAAATTACAAACTTAATTCAGAAATTATTTTGTATTTTTTTTCAAAAACTATTAAACTTATCAAGTTCAAAATAATTTTCCTAGAAAGTTTATGTAAAGTTCTACTTTTGAGATTTTTTTCATATTTTTGAAACTTGTGGTTCAAAAGTTAGAGGGGGGGGGACGCACTTTTTTTTTATTCTGGAGCGATTATTTCCGAAAATATTGAAATTATCAAAAAACGATGTTAGTAAACCCCTATTCATTTTTAAATACATATCCAACAATATATCACACGTTAGGATTAGAATGAAAAAAAAAATCCCTCCCCACTTTACTTATAGGGGGGGTACCCTAAGAAAACATTTTTTTCCACTTTTTATTTTTGCACTTTGTCGGCGTGATTGATATACATATTACTACCAAATTTCAGCTTTGTAGTGCTAACGGTCACTGAGATTATCCGCGGACGGACGGACGGACGGACGGACGGACAGACATGGCGAAACTATAAGGGTTCCTAGTTGACTACGGAACCCTAAAAAGGATATATTATTTCACTGCTCTACTACCACTGACAATTATAATAAATGTATTAAAAGTATACAGAGTACGAGCACGTTACTGGTTGCCGTCCTATCATCAATATTTTAACAACAAATTACGTCAATTTTAACCACATTAATTACGTCTCCGTTTTTCCGTGTTCCTGGATCTTAGCCCGGAAATAGACAAAAGGACGGACAGAGTGACGTTATTGAAATAGGGATTCCTAAAACGGTAGAACCTACTGATAAAAAGTAGGTTCCTTATATAGTGGGAACCCTAGCAGGAAAAATTTGCAGCTACCTGCAATTTTCCGTGCATCTTCCGAAAGAGCGCGCGTCGAGCATTTCTCGCGTCAGAAGACATTTCTTACACGTACATGCGAGTTGTAGTTGACGTCATGTCTAGGTGGAATATTGGACGTAGGTATAGATAAATTAGCTAGAGCATGCGAGAGCGTGGAAATTCCATTTTTAGTGGTTGTACGGGAAAATGTATTTCCGGACCGATATGACATCCAAACCTTCAAGAAAAGAGCGTATAGGGATCTTAAAGGCCGGCAACGTACTTGTGACTCCTCTGGTGTTGCGATTGTCCATGGGGTCCATGGGCGGCGGTAGTTGCTTACCATCAGGCAATCAGTCTGCTCGTTTGCCTCCTATATCATTAAAAAAAAAAAAAGGAAATATGAAATATAGCATGCCTATCAACACACAATACCACTACATGGAATGCCTATAAAAACACAACCAACCAATATAGGTGCAATTCCACACTCTCGCAAATGTATCTATAGCTTATATTATTCTGTCAATGTATAAGTGGATTTTCCAATAGTAAAATCGATTTTTGTGTGAATTTAATGATTCATGAAATGTGTGACCTTCTGTCCTTGCTGTGCATGTGTCATTTTGTCAGCTGTAAATTGTCCACTGGAGACAGGCCTCTCCCAAATCTGACTTGTATCATCACGGGGGTATTTGCCATAGTCGCCACGCTTGACAGGCGGGTTAGCGACCGCAGTAGCTATAGATTGGGTTTACGACGGACGCTGCTGCCCATACGCTGGTATTTTGGACCCGGGTATGTCCTTAAACTACGTCCAACAATGAGAGGTAGGGCACAGCGAAGTACCATCATGCTCGAATCTGGAGAAGCCCAACTGGGGAAGTACCTCCTCCTTACAGAAGACCAGAGCCATAACAGCAGAGTAGTGTAGTGCAGGTATGTAGTGTTGTGTTCCTGATGATGAGTAAGGTTCCCAGAGCTCCAACCCCCTTAAAGGCCCGCAACGCGCTTGTGACTCCCCTGGTGTTGCGGGTGCCCATGGGCGACGGTAATTGCTTACCATCAGGCAATCCGTCTGCTCGTTTGCTGCCTATGACATAAAAAAAAAATGCCACTTCATGGAATGCCTAAAAAAACATAATGCCACTATAGACGCAATTTCACACTCTCGCAAATTTATCTATAGCTTTTATTATTCTGTCGATGTATTAGTGGATTTTCCAATAGTAAAATCGATTATTGTGTGAATTTAATGATTCATGAAATGTGTGACCTTCTGTCCTTGCTGTGCATGTGTCATTATGTCAGCTGTAAATTGTCCACTGGAGACAGGCCTCCCCTAAATCTGACATGTATCATCATGTATTTGCCATAGTCGCCACGCTTGGCAGGCGGGTTGGCGACCGCAGTAGTTATAAATTTGTGTTACGACGGACGCTGCTGCCCATACGCCGGTATTTTCCCTTAGTATCTCTTACAACACCCGCGGGAGGCGAGGGGGGTGCTATTCTAGTAGCCGTAGTCTTATGTATACCGGAATTATGTTTTTGTTATTGAGTTTTACTTTTGCGCCAAGGACATTTCGAGCCGAACTCTTTTACTAAGCTCAAGCTAGTCTTACGTTATTAGTTTGTTGTAATTGTGCTACTGTATTCTATATTTTGTCGAGTACTTACCTATATACTATTTTATTTTTGTTTATATGGAAACATAATACTATGAGTACCTGGAATCTGTTAGGCGCCTTCTATGTGCGTATTCAGTGATCTCTACAATGCGAAAAAACGCTAGGTTTGATTATAAACCCGACACCCGACCCGATTTTGGACCCGGGTATGTCCTTAAACTACGTCCAACAATGAGAGGTAGGGCACAGCGTTGACCATCATGCTTGAATCTGGGGCAGCCCAACTGGGGAAGTACCTCCTCCTTACAGAAGACCACAGCCATAATAGCACTGCCACCTTTCAGGTATGTAGTGTTGTGTTCCTGATGGTGAGTAAGGTTCCCAAAGCTCCAACCCCCCTTAAAGGCCGGCAACGCACTTGTGACTCCCCTGGTGTTGCGGGTGCCCATGGGCGACGGTAATTGCTTAACACCAGGCAATCCGTCTGCTCGTTTGCCGTCTATGTCATAAAAAAAAAATAATAATAATAAACGTATCGCATAGCAAACACGCCGGGAAAATTTTACCTTAATAGGTGAATATGTAGTTAACTCAACGAAGAAGACTAATCGATTGATCATTAGTCATTTAATCTGTTGTTTGGCACCTTCTGAGTAGGCAGGTATATTAGTACAAGTATCATTACATTGTGGGCCATCGGCGTACGCCGAATTCGGTCGAATGTAACCCCGCAATGTAATGAAAATCGTATACAAGTTCTTGCATAGTCTAAATGGGGCTTTATTATTTAACTGACATGAAAATGTTAACGCACTACAGCTATAAGTAACATCAACGTAGTCATACATCAAATACATATTTTATATAAATACGAGTATGCACAGATATAATATAACAGTTTTATGTCTGTATTTTTTACTGCCAATGGGGTCGAAATGTGCTCGAGTGGAGACCACGGACTAGCAAACGCTGCCACAAGATGGACAGATGACCTCATTAAGGTCGCCGGATGACGCTAGATGCAGGTCACTTCCAACCGGTACATGTGGAGGTTCAAGAGCGAGGCCTATGTTCAGCAGTGGACGTCTTATGGTTGAGATGATGATGATGACTTTTTTACTTAGGTCTTTGTCTATACTTTAGCTGTAGATCATTTCGTTACATAGGTGGCAATATTAGGATACAATATACCGAACTCTACTCACAACTACTTATTTAGTTAGTACCTACCCACTAGCCACAGACTATATAAACAGACACCGCATAATAAAACACGCCTCCCAAATGTCCGGAGCACCATCGTAACGTGTACGGTAAGGACATATACTAGTATTATGTAGGTACAACCTTAACACTAGTGCCTTGGCCTATACCTAGGACTAGTTGCCAAGTGGACCACATAGGCTCACATTTCGACTTGGTGGCAGCTTTTTTGGCACTGAATCTAATAAAACTTTTTAAATATGTGTAGGCATATTTTGACACCATGATCTCATCGATATTTTTGACCCCTAAGGTATCTAGTCCTAAATTCCCTTAGGAGATCTGTGGAACAGGTGCAGCATGTAACAGTTCTTATTAAGCGCACCATCCATCAGTGCCACATATTACTTATGCATTCGCCAGCGGCCGGTAATCTAGGACGCCGGGTAGTAGCGTTTTATTGTTACCTCTATTCAGATAATTAATTATTCTGTGAGAAAAATTTGAAGCTACCTTATAATAGATGTATATACGAGTAGTACATACTGATATTATACATGCAAAAGTTTCTGTCTATTTTCGCTTTTTGATTCAAAGGGTGCAATGTGGTTTGCCCATTGCCACTTCAGCTATTTATACATATTATTATCAACCGTTGGTCACATGCCACTCACTATTTCAAAATTTCATAATAATTTGGGGAGATGAACATAATATAGGTACCTTATAGTACCTATATTATGTTCATTAATATAGGTACTATAAACACAAAACTATCATGAGATTGAAACATAATACTTATATAAAACCGAGTAACTCACTTGAGTTACCCGCTTTTATACAATTAATGTAGGTATAGTTACCTACTGTTATACTACACATATAAATGAATATAAATGTAAGCAACTTAGAATGACCGGGTGCCGCCGTTGCTCGGGTTACGGGTAGAAGTTAATGCCTGTCGATTGAAGCGCTGGTTCGATCCCAGCTCTGGGCACTGGTAGTCGATCACTTTTGCTTTCAACTAAGACATCTATAGTATATAGCGTAGTAATATTAAATAAAATAACGTAATTATCATTACTTACTTACGTTAGATAATATTTTATAAAAGTTTTAGGTACTTGTTCACAGCAGCTTGACATTGTGACTTTAAATCAAAAAAATCTATTCGCATGTTTTATAAACTATTGCCATTATAATTTCATGTCTGATCACAATTATTTCAAGACGCTTTGGAACTATTTTATTGCGCTAACAGATTCTGTCGCGAAATTAGCTTGCTAGTGTCTAAACGTATTTAGGATGAAGGAAAGTGCCCTTTTCAATCCTATTAAGCCTCTAATGCAAAATATTAAAGCACAGAAACAAATCTATTTATCGCCAGTCTTATACGCTGTCGCACTAAATAAACTCAACGGTATCTATATGGAAAATAGAGCTTAATTTCATTAGTTCTCTCCAAGCGGCCGTAATGCAAAGCGGAAACTCCCTTGAGACAAACTCAATTAATTCCCTTTAAAACACAAGTCGCTTTCAATGAAAGCCTGAAAATTTAAACATTTTCTGATACAGCTATAAACGTTTCACGTCCATTACTGACTGTACTGCTAACTAAAGTTTTAACCTTTTAATAAAAGCAGCAATGAACATAATACAAGTCCTTGTTCAAACTAAGAGAGGGTTGTCCAAAGTGCGCATGTCAGTAAGTAACTTGTTGGCTCGGAAAGCATTTGAGACCGGCAGTGCGGCGTCCGACGTCCTCAGCGTATCCCGCTGGGATTTACCGCTCCCGGACCAAGTTTCCGTTACGACACCGCGCGTTCGAATTTTGAATTCGGAATGGAATGATCGTGTGGTTTTTCCGTTATGTTAAAAGCGGGTATGGAAGTATGGATACGACGTGACTTTATTGAAATCGAAGTTGTTAAAGACACTGGAATGTTTGAGCTGTAGTGTTTATGATGGGTTTGAAGAGACTTGTTGTCTGGGCGGTCTGGCTGGTGTTGCCGTTGGCAACGGGCCATCTCAACGTGCTCATCAGCCAGGCTGAAGTGATGAAATTGCTGGGTGAGTCTGATTAGAAATTGCACTTGAGTTTAGACTTGAGACTTGGCAAGTTGGCGTTGCTCATCTTATGAACTAAGTACAGCCGCCGGAATTTGTTAATGTTTATCTGTTTATACTCAATAGTTTGATGGAATTTCATCGATCTCGTGTTTAATTTCTTCTGATGTATATTTTGACTTACTTTCGCTTGTTTTAAAAATAATTATCAATCAAATTAAGAAATATGCAACAGATATTATGCTTAAACTCTTGATTGATAATTTAATTTTCAATCCAGTTTTCAATAATATAAACCATAAGGATAGGAGCTTTAAAAAAATGAACTAGTTGTATTTTGGACACATTTAAATACCACCTAACGCTTTGTTATCCGTTGGACTATTTGCTCGTTTGTCAAGTTCATAGCGTATTAGTTCAACTAAATTATCAATTCTGAAATCCAGTATTTAGTAATTGTATTCATTTTATTTTATTTATTGACACATAGGTAAGCATAACAGTATACTCCAATTTCTTACATACTAAAATTATTTAACAGTTAATTATCTTATATTGTAAAGCTTGACTATTTTAATAATGTAAAAATATGAAAGCAAAAAATTTACAGTCACGTAATTATCTTAATACTCAAATTGATGTCACATAAACAATAAAAAAAAAATCAGTCGGTTTGTAGTCATAAATAATGCAATTTATGCGCGATATGTCATGTTCAACTAAAGTTTATTTGTTGATAATTAAGGCGCAGTACAATATTTACCAAGGGGAAGTATAAAGCATGATTGACAGGAAAGGTTAACGTCGAAATTAAATATTTAGACAGGCATTATGTAATAATGAGTTTAGAAATAGAAAGCACGAAAAGTATTTTTTAACCCTTACATACTTAGAGTAATTCATTAGTCACGTTTAACCCCGTTGTTACGGGTTGAAAATCTAATAATCTTCTCAGTTGTGCTATTGTGAAATGAAAAAAGTTTATTCTGAAAGTTCTACGTTCAACGGCTCAGGCAGTGCGTTGTATCATTATTACCTACGATTTTTTTATAATTATTAAGATTAGATTGTCATCTGTTCACGCACATATTATAAATTGCATTTTACAATTTATAACGTGAAATTGAAATGAGCTATATATCCAAGAAAATACACTACATATACGTTCTTTTGGTATTCAGAATCGATACTTGAACTATACATTCCCGAATAAAACTTTTCGGGAGGCAATATTGCTACAGCGACTGGGTTAAATAAATATCAAAATACAAAATATGAATTAGCAGTTGCTTATGATTATTTTTTGAAATTCATACTAAAACTTAATACGATATACCTACTATGTTTCAGTTGCTTCTGATAATGTTTTGAGTAACAAAATCAAGTATTTTTTTACGATACGGAATCTATCTAATTAGTAATATTCAGGCCGCGGAACTTTGGTGCCGATGACAGACGCATGACGTAGCGGCTGTACACAGAGTGTTTTTATCTAGATGACAGATAATCATTAATCACTAACAACTTATTGGCATCTTTAGTTCACGGATGTTTTATTGACACTTGAGACGGCTAGTACTTATAAAAACATAATCACTTAACTGTCTTTGTCAATGTCATCAGAAAATTATCGAAAACAATATTGTACATCGTTATATGATTTTTTGTTCGTGAATTTTAGAAATGTGAATTGATAAGGTACAACATTTATAATTAACTCATTATCAATATCGCTTGACCGCAGTCGCCATGGAGTCGATGCAGCCGTTTTTGCAGACATTTCCTTAGTCAAAACTTTCCTTAGTTTATTTGAGTCAGGTTGAATATCAAGTTTGACATTGCTAGTAACTCGGAGAGCTAGTGACAACTGTCGCATCTGTCAAAGCGTGATGAAAGTTAATAGTTATGTTGTGTATAATTTATAAGAACATCCTATATCCCTGTTATTTTGCGTCATAATGATGTCATCGGCACCAAAGTTCCGCTGCCTGAATATTGAGTATGAGATGCGAGAGGAATCAATAGTAAACAAATACTTTTAAAATAAGAGTAGATAATATATTAAAAAAAAAGTGATTCATCCTTGAACACGTCATGCCTTATATTTCTCGTAAGAATTCTTTTACGTATCGCTAAGCAAAGATGTTCCATATATCTCGACGTGACGACATTTCACAATCAGCATATTGATATTTCTTGTATCTCAGATCTACATATCATATATGTATGTATGTAATATAAATGTACGTGAAATGTGTCGCTTATCTTCAAACTCAGGTAGATCCATTCTGCTAAGATTGATTAGATTTCAGATTATTATATATTTTTAGATAATCAACACCATACATTTAGACAAATCAGTTTTATATAAATTACTTGAAACTTTATAAGTTTTGTGTTTAGGTCGATATGATATCCAAATAAAGCCATTAATAATACTAATATTAAAAATTAAAGTATTTATTTGCTTACACTTGCAAGTAATTTTACTATAAATACATACTTTTTTTTTCTTTTTTCTCGCAAGCGATATAAGTACAATTATTAAATCTCGTCGAAAGACAATTATTCTTGTTTTCGTTCGGGAAAATAACGTCCTTGTGGAAATATGACTTATTTTACTAGTAGACTTTTTTCAATCTACTAAAGTAATTACTGTTGGCAAAATCTCTGATGAGATGTTTTCCAGCCTAGTTATCAAAAACAAAACAGTAATCAAAAATTGTCTATCAAATAGAATTTAAGCTAGAACCATATTTTAAGTAAGCCATTAAAAATATTACAATATTTATTTTTGTATTTTTTTTTATGACATAGGCGGCAAACGAGCAGACGGATTGCCTGGGGGTAAGCAATTACCGTCACCCACGGGCACCCGCAACACCAGATGAGTCACAAGCGCGTTGCCGGCCTTTAAGGGGGGTTGGAGCTCTGGGAACCTTACTCACCATCAGGAACACAGTACTACATACCTGAAAGGTAGTAGTGCTATTATGGTGTGGTATTAAGGAAGTAATCATCATCTTCCTCGCGGTGTCCCGCTATTTGCCACGGCTCATGGGAGCCTGGGGTCCGCTTGGCACTAGTTTTACGAAAGCGACTGCCATCTGACGATCCAACCCAGGGCGGGAAGTACTATCAAATATAATTGGCTGAAAGTGTTATTTCTACCTACTAATTTCTTAATCCAGGGCCCAAAAATTTGAATCGACTGAAAAATATAAAACTTAATTGAGTTACTGCCATGTAAATATAATTGCAAACAGCGCTACGCGCGTGGAATCACCTCTACTAATCCATACATTTTTCTAACCAGAACCTACGGGATCTTAAGAGAAAGCTTTCCAGTAACATATGAAGTGTCAACTTAATCAATAGTATCAAATTCGGGCTCCATTAACTGTGAAACCTGCTCCATTTTGATAACTTGATGTAACTTCTCCGCCATTAGTTATGTCGTAACAGCCAGTGAAAATCCATTTAAATCTAAACCTTATCCCGACGCGTTAAAGTTTAATTTGATCTAATAGTGTTAATGGCGGTTACGCCTGTCTCTTTTTTGGTTGGATTTGATTATAAATTGCGTTACGATGCTTTGCGCTTTGGTTTGATAATTAATGTTGAGCTATTTGATTTTCGACATACCAATAATAATTAATGCTTACTATAATTCTCATATCGTAGTGATAGACTGATTGCAGTGCAGGGCAATGCTCGTCGATATCACCGTCTTATGTAACAAGAACCTTGATGGCCGAGAAGAACAAGACAATAATTGTACCGATAGTTGTTTCCGCGAATGGTCTCATAGCGAACATTTGGAGAGAATCTCGCTACGTGGTGGTGGTTGGATCAAGGATCAGATTCAGAAGGTAATCCTGAACACGGCCCGGATAGTCGCGACGATTCCTCTCTCTGCAGCCCTAACCAACGGCCTGGGCACTGCCCTGTTGCTGATGGTGGCACCTAGGGTTAAGTTTTTAATTGTTTTCATATGAATTATTTTTTTATTTTTTATTATGCAGAAACGTCTGCTGGCGAATATCTTCGATATTTAGATCGAAAGAAAAATAGAAAAATTTGACTCGGAGCGGGACTCGAACCCACAACCACTGGAGTCAAATTTTACTATTTCTTTCGATCTAAATGTTTTCATATGTTTTAGATGTATTTTTATTTTATAAGTAAAACTGTTGTAAAAAAATCTAGCCTAAGAGACAAAATTATTAAGAAATAAAGGCTTGATTTAACAAAAACGATATATATTTGACTACGATAGAAAGAAAATGCTAGTTAAAGAGAAATAATTATCAAGATACGCTTGGAATAAAGACAATTTTCCTACATCCACCATCCGATCTGTGGCCTTAAGTCCATATATAAGGTACAACATTTATTTTTGATGTATATACCTATTTATAATGTTTTTGGTTTTGAGTATCTTATAATAAATCGTTTAAATATATATTATAATTTCGAAAAAAATTGGTCAAGCGCAAGTTGATCTGAAGGTTGATTATTTTCAACTATGTACAGCCGGTATTCTAAAAAAAATCGTGTCTTAATCAGATCTGGCTGTTACTGAACCAGCGTGCTACACCTTCGACCTCGGCGACACTTACCATCAGGTGCGACTGAGGTCAAACGCTGGTCAGTCTTATATAAAAAAAAGGTCGTATCAGTGCTGTTTTTTTAAGTCAAATATCTACTAGAAAAACAACAAAATCAAAATATCATCCACCCAATCTTGTATTTCCTAGTACTACGGTAACTGGCATGTCAACTTGTTTCCAATTTCCTCCCAGAAACATTCCAATATCATTGCGTTTGACTTGCCTCACCTCCCACACTCGCTCCAACTGTTGATATGTCACAAAGGCATTGACGACCCCTGCCTCCGAAGATCAAAAAATGTAATTATCTACCCCTGATCTACCCTCAACCATTTATATTTGTTCTACAAATTCGACATATGTGAGCGCGTGTCCAATGATAGACACGACACGGGAAAGTAAGCATTGACGTGCATGTTGACACTAAAACATTTCTTTGTACATTTTGGTATATTTGTGTTTTAATTGTCAAAACTTTGGTAACTTATCCCAGGATTTGGCATAGGTTTTATGAAAGTTTTATTCTCAATAGTCAAAACATGAATTTTCTAAGTAGAATACAGTATTGATAATAATATAAATATGGACAATGTATTTATTTTTAAGTCATTGTTCATTGTTTTTACTATATAATGAATAAATATAAAAGAATAAATATATTAGCAGTTCACGGTACCTATAGTTTATCAAGGCACTTTTAACTTTGACTGAAAGAAAAAGATTAATCATAACGAGTTATAAAACGGACATTAAGTCAAAATTAATTGACACCGAGAAAAAGACGGTCCGCACTGTATACGGTTATATAGAGCCGATAATTATGTAGCTATTTCATCCAGTATTCCACTTGCCCCGTTACTGAGTTATATCCAGAAGCGACCTGTGACCATTCACAATATCGTCCATTCACATTTCGATCTCGTATCGTTTAACTATGGAAACAATATAGTGTACCCGCCACTATTTTATTACTTTAGGGAGTACCTATTTCGTCAGATCTTGATGGGAATCTCATTAGAGATAAAAGAAACTTGCCTCTGTGCAATGCATACTGAATTGGCCCATAAACCAAGCTGTCAGATAAGTGCAGTGGTAGAATAATGGTCAGTGCATGACGGTATGAAGGTTGCATATTTGTGATATTGTTGGTTGTCTAGAAATGCTTGGAGGACGTGAGTTGCATGTGAAATGCAGTTGGTCGCAGACAGACTTTTACAGTCTGTGGTTTGATATAAAAATAAAAAAGCAATGGTTAAATCCACTTCTTTTGGTGAGAATTAAACTTGAGACTGCGGTATACTGCTCTATTAACTGAGCTACCGGGACGTAATCATCATATCAGCCGAAAGACGTCCACTGCTGGACATAGGCCTCCCCCATAGCGACCCACAGTGACCGGTTTTCCACCACCCGCATCCAGTGGATTCCCGCAATTTTTACCACATGGTAAAAATTGCATGACATCGTCGGGCCACCTTGTGGGGGGTTTGCCCACGATGTGCTTTCCGGGTCGTAGTCACCACTCGAGAACCTTTAGGCCCCATGGGTTCACGTGCAATGTGTCCCGCCCACTGCCATTTAAGTTTAGGGATCCGCAAGGCTGTATCGGCTTAATCGGCTAGGTACCTTGGTTCTGCTGCGTACCAAGACGCTTCATTTTATTGCATAACTTAGTTAATAAACGATAAATTTTATGTATGGTTATGTAGTATTTTATGATTTCAAGTTGAATACAAGAGATAAGTAAACCCATTAGGATATTAGGTATTAATTTAATTCGATTTAATACATATTTATTTATACTGCTACTTAGAACATTAATCATTTTTGCATATGCCACATAAATCCAATAGTTAGCGTAATACTCGTAATAGTTCAATGTTCAGTTAATTTTACTATCTATTTACATATTTCATATATTATCCTACATATTCGTGGCCACATACTGTAACGTAAAGAAGAATCCCACTAAACTCTATTACTTTTATAGCTCGACAGTTCAACGTACACTCGATTAGACAAGCGCATAAATCATTTTAACGACAAATGACAGTCGTATGTGTCAAAAATAATAGACTGGAGCGACATCTGTCGGGCCGGGAATTAATGACAATTCAAACATCAATTTGGGAGTCTTATCGTATGCTCGCAGCGGTGGGGTATCCGTGTGTGGTGGTGTTAAAGCATGGTTAAACCTTAATCCCTTGTAATAGGGGTTAGAATGTGTGTCAGCTTAGAGTCGTGCGTATGGAATTTAGCGATTTTTAGTAAAGCTTAGGGTGATGGTGGAATAAATGGCGTGATTGGGAATGCTGAATGGAAAAGTTGTGTCTTCATTTTGTATGGGGTGCCATGTTTAGACTGGTGGTATCTATAATTAGATCGCGATTATTTTACATTAATTGTGTTGGCAAAGACCGGTTGCACAAGACCATCTGTTACTGTCATCAATGTCATCATCATCTCCCTCGTATTGTTCCGGCATTTTGCCTAGACTAGCCTAGAGTCCGCATGGTAGCTATTCATTACAAGAATTAACGTAGGCAGTAATTTTACGAAAGCGTAGGTAACGTAGGTAGAATTTTTGACGGTGATGACATTTGTCAAAAGTTGGGATCTTATCAGTGTCACAAATCAAAAAAAGTTAATGGAAAGGTCGAAGATGGTTTAATACTAAATACTTTTCAATTTTCACAACTGTCAGCTCATACTGCATATTACATACTGTGAACACGTATTATCTCATTTTTTTTCTTTTTAATTTAAGAGCTGGGCTCTTGTCGGTGGAGCAATTTCCATGCGGTTCTATCCTGGGCCTTTTCCTTGACATCCTGATACGACATGACATTTACTTTCCCTTTTATTTGGTCAATATATGTTCTTCTGGGTCTTCCTAGGCTGATCTAAAGTAAAACAGTGTAGTTATTTGTTGTGTCTCTGCTACACCGATTGTTATTATACCCTGTATATTGGTTCCAAGTATCCTAATGCGTATGTAGGTACATTTCGGTACTATGTCCAATAGCCAGGAACATACTGTATACCTAATAATCCCTTTTATAGTAATTGTACTAGTGAAAGAATAAAACCGTATGATTATCTTATTAGTCAGTATCCTTAAACCAAACTATATAACGTCACCCTAGTTCACAAACTGCGTACTAATTACATTATTTTCAAAATTTGTTTTTTTATCGCTACCTATATAAAATTGAATTTCTGCGTCGTATGGCATTTACAAAAACCTTAAAAGCCTTTTTCCTTCCATGAAAAAACAATGTGACACAATGGTACTAAGTACGAAGAGAGGCATGCGCTTTTGTACTAAAATCCATTATTTTTAAAAATTTCATGTACAAAAGCATTAAGTGACTTTAGGTCATTTGACTCCTATTTGAAATTATGCAATATTCGTACTAAGTGCAGTTAGTTCAATTGGAACTTATTATATTTTGCATGCAGTAATGTATTAAGTCGCTTTAGTACAAAAACACTACAAAAAACATGTCACAAGAGCTGTTAATTGAATGTCTTTTGAACTGGTTGTTTAACAAACATGTTAAGTTACTTTGGATACAGTCGGTATGTTCGTAAACTTTTTTAAAGCGAAATTGAAAAAGTATAAATAATTCAATTTCAGTAATAATATTTTCTAAGCGGTGACTAACATGTTTCGTTATTTACTTGAGCCATTTTAAATACGTATTATATTATTTTTTATTATACACCTACATTAATAGGAAGCGTGTGCGCTACTGTACCACGCCGTGCGCTGGCGCTGGGGTAGGAAAACTGCGCGCGCCATTCTTTTTAAACAAAAACAAATATACCCACAAATAGTCTCAACCTATATTTTCGGAGGGAGTTAGTCGTTGTAGTAATAGTAATTGAAAATATTACGTTCGTAACAATGTTAAGTAAAGGTCGAAGACTTGTAAATTTGGTAAAGCAGAATGATGTCAAAATCACGAAAACTTAAATAATTACTAGATACTATAACAGCACTTAACATGGTTGTGCGCAGTTTTTTATACTGTAAAGGTTAGATTTTGATGACACTAACACTCTAACAGCACTTAATACACTTGTGCGCTAGCATTTTAGTCGTATTCAATGAATGGTTTAATATTATTAGCACATAGTGTGGTAGAACATAATAATGGAAGTGATGTTGATACATTTGATTCGTTTCTTTCGACTTAAATACATTTGATTCGTGTTTGGTTTGGCATTTTGTCACACCAAGTACACTTAATTAATTGAACTCTTTAGTCGAATAACGTATAGTTAATGCAACAGTTCCCGTTTCATACATTATACAAGTTACAAAGATACCCACACTAACATGTTCTTTAGTTGTTTTAGTTATTTTCTTAATGTATTGAGATAGTGTTAGGTTTAGGCATTTTCATCTCAGAAGCGTCAGACTTTTTTTAATACTATACATTACCCACAAAATGCCTCTACTAGTAAAGTTAAAAACAATAAACAACCAAATTTATATTATGCCAACTAAAACATTCTACTACATGAAAATAGGCGTTTTGAAAAATGACATTATAAAACACAGACCAAATGTTGAGTTGGTAACTGTTAAGTTGGCAAATGAAACATGTTTGTTTTGATAAATTGGGAAATGAACGTTCGGCGAAATAAAATTACGCGAAACGTGAGTTGGGAAGTGATATTCGGCCATATAATTTTTATAAATAAGATACCTAGGCGATAAATAAGAGAACCCATTATAACTAACAGTAAAAAACTGATACAGAAATTAATGGATCTCAAGATTTTTCATTATTATGTTAGTAAGATGCGACAACGTTTAAGTAATTAAATTACATTTTTTTCAAATAGAACCGCAAAAGATTGCATTTATGTTTTATTATTGTTTTTTATAGTACAATTTTTAACCTACAATGGTCAGTATAATTATGTTTTAGTTCGATTTTGTTCAGATTTATTAAAATGTCTGTTTTAATAATAAAAAAGTAATAATTCATAACATGTCTACTTGTTTCTTTTCATTTCCATTACAAATATTTTAATAATTACAGTACCTTATGTCCCAACTACATCGATGACGTATTTAACACGTGCACACTTGTATTAAGTGAGGGGGTTTAGTTGTCTAAAGTTCAATTTTCAGTATGAAATCTTTCTATGGTATATTATATTTGAAATATAATATCTCGAAGACCTATTTTACGCCACTAATACATAATTTATAACTTTTTGTATACCATTGATATAATATTTATATGCAAACATTAGATTTGCTCTCCTGTAAAATTACTCAAAGTGTAGTTAGTACGGTTGTGAACTAGGGTGACGTTAATATACCTAATACTAACTGCAATACACAACGGCCATCTTTCATCTGCCAGTGTCATCAAAATCAAGAATCTTTTGTTTTATTCCATCCATTCCTAATTTGATTCATAATTTACCTCATACCATCTTGGTAACCGTTATACCTTCCTATGTATACAGAAGCGGAAGGATATAAGTGCTAGGTTTATCCGAGCAAAGTCAGCCATTTCGTATAAGTCCCGCTGTTAAAGGGATAATATCAATAAAATCTACTAGAAGCTGGTTTATGGTGTAGTTTATGGCATAGTGTGATAATATATGTTAGAAATGGGTGCTAAAAGGGCGCAGTTATTATAAATATTATATAGATACAATGAAGATATTGGGAAAAGGAAGTGTTTCATATAACTTCGTACAAATATGTGAGAAATAGATATTACTTCAGAGGTCGGGAAGTAAAGGCTTGCTGGCCGAGTACATGTAGACCGGAACGGATTATTACGAGGCCGACAACCCCTATTCACACCAAGGTATGTACTATTCTAAAACATGTAATACAATAGCTAAAAAAACTCCAAGATATAAAAGTTTTAGCTTCAGAAAAATAAAAAATAAACGAGACAAATAAAACAGGAATATGTACCATAAATTGATTATTGTTTTTAATAGGCATAGTGGCATGATGTCATAAAACCATTAATATTTTTTTAGTGGCCTATCTCTATGATAATGCGCCACAAATTAATGAGGAATGGCAATTAAAAATGTGGACAAGGCCAGAAATGTCACCCTTAATTAACTCTTATCCCTCTCGCCTAACCAAACCTGCAACCACATACTTCATACATACAAACCACTCCACATACTCCACATACAAAATGCATGTGTGAGAATTTTGTCCTTGTGTTGCCGGATGTTTTGATGTCATGGATCACGGATAGAGTACCTACGTAATCATTTTGTTTAAAGTAAAGAATAATTGCAGAAAGTCACAGCTACAACACTAGTCTTAACACTTTCAAGGAATGAAAAACGTAGAAACTTCTATTGTTTACGTTGCTAACGAAGACACATGTCCTCCATTTGTGCATGTCTGCTATGTGGGTCACTGAGCTTGCTCGTGGTAATGAGGGACGCTGGAATACGCAAAACTAGAGCTGGGGCCGTTGCCACGATGATAATCGTTGCTAGAAAGCGCAATAGAAACGAAAATGACTGTATTGGAATCTGTCGGAATAACATCTCAAATTAAAAGGTCACGTGGTCTGGTATAATGACAATAACTTACATGTACTTATCACTATTGCTACATTAGCCACTGTCCACTGCTGAACATGGGCCTCCCTCGTAGACCATACAAAGTAGCATTGGGTTAATGTCATAATCGTCATGCTTGGTAGGCGGGTTTGCGTTCGCCAGTATCCTACAACGCTTTAAGGGATACGGTCAATGTGGGTAAGACCGGTATAATTTATTTTTAAGGGAAGTCCGTCAATACTAATGAGATAATGTAGGAAATTGGTTGGTAGACGGTTTTTCCTGATAGACGGTCTTACCCACATTTCTTGTGTTTAGGGAGAATATCCGGGTCTATGCAATACATGCACTTACTTTTGCTATATTCCTATCTATTGACACATGTCTGGCCCACTGGGTAGCGATCTATAGTGCCTATGAAGCCGATAGTCCTGAGCTTACATGCCAGTCAGAGCATTTAGTAGTGAGCACACGTCCTTCCACGGATCTCGTAAAAGGCGACAAAGGAAAAATACCAGCGCATGGGCAGAAGCGTCTATCCAGCTCCAATCTACAGCTTTACGCTCTACGGCAACTATGGCAACTACCCCCTAAAATATACAAGTCATATTTGGGGGAAAGCCTATGTCTAGCAGTGGATGATTTACAGCTGGAGAGATGAAGAGCACAGGTATTTGTTTCTGATTTTGAGTGATGGGTGTTCTATTGTATTTAAATATTTGTATAATAATACATCGTTGGCTGAGTACCAACAACACAAGCTTTCTTGAGCGTAGCGTGGGGCTGAGTCAATTTGTGTAAGAATAACCTGTAATAATTATTTGTAGTAGTCCACATGGAAAGGTACCTTATGGCGCTTGGCGCTTACGCTATTGTTACCTAATGACGCTTCAATGCTGATGTACCTAATATGACACTGCAACTTAAGCGCCAAGCACCATAAGGTACCTTTCCATGTGGACTACCACATTTATAACCGATAGTGTAGGTACCTTAATGCACAGTGGAAGTTTCCAGCGTTCAACGTGTCGAAGATTCATGTCGTCCATCTTGCCGTCCGCTATCTAGGTCACTGCGCTTGCTTATGGTAATGAGGGATGACTACCCTTCGCTATTTAGGTCCTGTGCTTTATGTACTATAAAATGTGATATGACTGAAGTAATGAGAGATGGAATAATTTGAGAGGAATGGTAGATTAAGATGTAAAGTATGTAAAAAAGGGACTCAAGTATTTAGAAAAGGAAAGTAAATTATATGTGGATGTTGTAAAATAAAACAAGGAGCGTTTATATATTTTAATTTATTACTAGTACGAGTATGTACTAAAATATAAGTAGTAGCTAAGTTTTACGAATGAAAAAGATAGCTTTACTCACGCGCACGGAGAGAGGTCGTCATTTTCCAGCACCAAGAGTAAAATATACGAAAGGTTTAGTTTAGGTAGTGCTTTAAAATTTGCCTTATACATACAGCCAAGGTCAAATATATCGACTCAACCAAAGTGCCAAAATATGTATACATGTACCTTATAGCAAACAATAAGGTGCATGTATACAAATAATGGCACTTTGACAGCATCTATATATTTGAACTTGACTGTACCTACGTATTTCATCTCTGATTGTAAAATGGAAAAATTAGGTATAAACTTCAAAAGTAAACTGAGGCGGAAATTAATCTCTTTAGACCCGATTGAAAGATAAGAAACGACCTACTTTCATAGTGAACGAGACGAAAATTGTGTTTTTTAATTTTATTTCAACTTTTTCTTCAAGATTACTTTTACTACTTTCATTTTTACTTAAGTATATTTTCCATCGAGATTATATCGAATAGAAAATCTATTAGAGATCTTATTCTAAAGTATTTACCTCTTCTTGACTATATTCGTAATTTTGATAGTTAATGCCATTAGTGCCCTGTTGGGAAAAAAAAAACCTTAAAAACAAATCCTAATTGTAACTTCTATATTAGGTTTGTAATAAAAAAAAAGCCAAAAACATGATTAATCTTTAAAAAAAATAGCATTCAACTTGAACTGGTAAACATGTCACAAGAAATATTTATAAACGTCTCTCGGGACCAGTTTGTCAATAATGACCTTTATTACAAACGACTTAAGTGTAAAACGCTAAAAAAAGCTTTAACAAATTGGAACCTTTAAAACGCATCATTCAGTGTTACCATGATGAACTAGTCGTTGGACAGTCACGTGAGTTGCGATGGTTAATATTGCTCAAAGGGAGCAGGTGACTCGTACTTTAAAAAAAAAGGCATTTTTTCAACGGTATATTCTCGATGGTTCACGATTCGCAGTTACTGTTTAAAATAAATATTTGTATGTTGTAAATTGAAATATATCAAACTTTATAATATTTTTAGAATAGACGACCAAAAACGAATCAAAAATGTATGAAATATGTTTAACACCAAGTCAAAAAACAAAATTAGGCAATAATAAATTTATAAAATCATTCACAACTTTCAGCGTTAACGAGATTACAACAATGAAAATTCATTCAGTTGTCCAGTGTCTTTAGGCTTAATACGAATTAAATTTACCAACTGATAAGTAAGTCACTTCTATAAAAACCTTACACGATTCCTCGAGAACGATTATTGTTTTGTTTTTCAATACAAAAATAGAAGCCATTTTTTAATTTGCATTTAACAGTTGTAGTGGTTCCTTTTACACTGGTACGTCCGAACATTCGCCTCGCGAGTAAGCGAGAGCAGCGCCCCGATGTCCAACCATTGACGCCGTCTCGCGTTGCATTATAATTGGCTAGATCTGCTCCTGTCATTTTTCACGTGACGCGGTCGAGAACCCGTGGTAATGCATCACGGATGATGAATGGTGCTGATATTTAAGAAGTAATAAATTTGAGGATATTAATGGGGGTTTCAGTGTGAAACCGGGGGTTGTGAGGTTAATTAGCTGCTGGTACCTACCTGATGGTTTAGTTGTATTTATTGAAAAAGGAAACTAATAGGTTTACGTTATGATACATTCAAATATTTAATAATACAAAAGTGTCGGCGTTTCATTACAGAATACAAACATACTCAGCAAAATTTCAATTAACAACATTTTCATAATATAGAAATATTAGCCTAAATAGTTAAACGCTTATGCTATACGGACGTTCACTTCAAACGTACACTGCTGTGCCGGTACCATGAGTTGTGACATTACGGTTTTCGGTTCGATATCGAGTTTACTATCTGTGCATCTCGTTCGCACTAAAATAGTACAAGCGAGATGCACAGATAGTAAACTCGATACTCGTTATCGAAAACCGTAATGTCACAACTCATGGTACCGGCACTGGATATACGCCTCCCCCAAATGTGACTTGTATCATCTTGGGTGGGAGTTGCCATAGTCACCACAATTGGCGGGCGAGTTGGCGACCGCAGTAGCTGTTGATTCGGTTTCGACGGACGCTGCTGCAAATTCGTCAGTTTTTTCCTTTTGTTCCCCCTATTTTCAGTCTTGCCAGCACGCGGAATGACCACGAAATTATAAGGGTTTCGTTTATGCAACGCTATAAACAATTCAATTATATTATAGATACATAATGTGAAACTTTTTAATGAAAGCGAATTAAAAACGACGCAATTTATTTTTATTTCATGTTGCTATCACATTGATATTAAATACGCAAGTAATTAACTTGTTATTTAGAATAACACTGCAGTTCATTAGTACCCATACAATTGCCTCAGGGCCTGAAAATAGTGCAGCGGTTGCATAAACTGCGTCCGGTAAAATTGGTCTCGTAAAATGTATTATTGCAGTTATTAGTTTTGGCTTTAATGAAACAAAGTATAATTAATTAGGGATCGGGATAAGTTAATTTAAAATGGTATGACTTCGTTGTCGATTATATTTTTGGCGCATATAAAAACGCCAATCGAATCCTGACGAGTGCGTTAATGTATGTGTTTATCATATAACAAATATTGATTTGTTCTTGAGATATTTACATTATGTATTTATTTAAATATATACACTTACATTAGGTGAACAATTTCTGAAGGACCATGTCTATGTAGTTGCGCAGACAATTATTAAAATGGAACTTACGGAATAAAGAACGCTGACATGCGTGTATAGACTATAGACATGTTACTACTACAAAGCCCATGCTTTAGCTATTTGACCTCAGTCGCACCTGATGGTAAGTGTCGACGAGGTCGAAGGTGTAGCACGCTGGTTCAGTAACAGCCTATTCACTCTTGCCTTGAAGAGACCCAAATTATATCTTTGTCTAGCATGTATTATATGTTATTTATTTAACTATCCGAAACCGTTGAATCGATAAAAATTAAACTATTACTAAAAGATATACAAAATAAAATAAAAAACCTGTGTAGTATACCTAAAATGTAATAAGAATCCACTGGTGGGACAGTAGAAGCCCTATAGAACCCTAGCCCTATAGCCCCCCAGAACGGTGAAATACTACGATCACCAACCCAGCTGCCCAGGGTGACAATTATGTTATTGAACCTTCCAGACCCTTCCATAGTCATTCTATGAGGGAGATATGTCCAGCAGATATCCGTGCTTGATAGATACAGTTGAATGGGCACTATTGGACTTTTGTTACCTAGCTTTGCTTTTAGTTTTTTGTTTTTCGAACATTATTTACTATTAAAAATTGAAATAGATGACATTATTACTTAAGAAAAAGCGACGAGGACCTTTGGCGTCCGAGACGTATTACTACTTAAAAATCTAAGCAAATCAAAATCTAAATTTAAACTTCTATATTATATATCTACACTATCTACATCTACACTAATATTGTAAAGGCGAATGTTTGAGTGTGTATGTTTGTTACTTCTTCACGTCTAAACGGCTGGAGCGATTTTATAAAATTTGGTTTTGAGTTACATAGCTGACATCCTGGATTAACACATAGGTTTTTTTCCCTAAGGTTAACACCGCGGGGAACAGCTATTACAGTATTTCATAAATAGTAGATTGTTTGACAAGGGGCTAAAGTAGGCCATAGTACCACGAGATGGTTATTTTCCCGAACGAAGTGAGGGAAAATTGATCGAGGGGTAATAAGGCGTTTAGACCCGAGTTATACATACTAGTTTTCACTTCGATTGCGAGAAAATAAAACAAAATAACATTTTAACAATTAACAAATACAATTTTATTCGCCCGCAATGAATTCCGAGTCAAAAATGTTTAATTTGGTAGTCATTTTATTTTTTTCACTGCTTTGATACAGATAGGATATATCATCTACGCCGTGATTAAATGCCATAGACAACGTATAATTGGGGCTTCAAAGAGTTTGCCAACGATTTAAACTTTTTTTTAATGCTTGTGAAGTAGGAACTAAAAAGCACCTAATGCTTTGAGAATTTGATTGCGTTTCCTCATTGGTCGATTTTAATATTGCGGTATTCTGATTGGTTGATACTTTATACAAAGTTTTGTTTAATGATTTCACATTTTTAAACAGTATTCGCACCAAAAAAGAATCTAGAGTTGCGATTAACTTCGATATGTGTCGTGATTGGTGGATTTAATAAGGTGAAGTGTTCTGGTTGGTCAATTTAAAACGTTTTGTATATCATAAATATGTATACATATTTTCCCAAGAGGCTAAATGTCCTACTTTAGTCCGCCTTGGCAATCATTATATGACACACTTTTAGAGCATGAGAAGTGAAAAAAATAATTGATGTATTCTTAGTTTCATTAAATACCATTGTTAATTAGTTTCATAAATAATCTTTCACCAGAAAGGCAGCAAAGCATACATTCAACCGGTTGTGACACATTCAGTCTACTGGGAGCGGTTTGATTGCGCATTTGGTTATCAATGTTTTATGGCATATAATACTCATATGTCGCAAATTTATTGGCCATAAAGTACGCTGAGTTTATTTAGTATACGGTATTTTCAGAAAATATGGCATACGTTTGATTTTATGCACGAGGGAATGTATTGTTTATGGGTGAATTGTAAAAACTGCAAGTAATCATTTGTTTTATCTTGTAGTGCTGGCTGAGAATAGTACCACCCGGGGCCCATTGCATAACAATTTACAACGAATAATATTAGCGGAACTCTCTTGCTAATAAAAGCAATCGGAAAGAGACTTCCGCTAATATTATAAGTTAAAAGTTGTTATGCAATCGGCCCCCGATCTCCCACATGCTCGACACCCGGGAAGGAAAAAAAAACAACGAATGGGCAGCAGCATCCGTTGAAAAGGAACAGCTACTGCAGTCACTAACCCGCTTGCCAAGCGTGGCGACTCACCCTAAGATTATATCATATTTGGGGGAGGCCTAATACCCAGCAGTGACGGTTACGGCTGAAATTATGAATGACGATGAATAATTTTGTTAGAAATTGGAAACATAGTATAAGTATATTAATTCCTTTATTTTGAAGTCTAATATGTATCTTTATACTATAACTAAGCTTAACGATAAACGTTGCCTGCATAAAATATATGTACACGATATGCGCTATTTCAGTAAATGGTTTCACGAAATCAAGTAAACTTCAGCGTAAATAAATCTAAACTACCAATTACTGTAAGCCTACAATTCGCGTGTGTTTGCTAGGGCTGTCTCTATAAATAGACCGGACAAAGGACACCGTGGGAACCATCTGATGCGCTCCGCGACCGTTTGTCAACCCTTCACCAATTACAAGATAGAATTAAACATAGGCTGAAATAGCAAGCTTAAGGCTCTGTGTACTTGTAAATAATACAATGGGGTACCCGACAGTTACACGGGTTATTTTGATCTAACAGTTGACAGGTCGATGACAGGTTTAGTCTAGTGGATAATAGTGACCCTGCGTATGAAGTCCTGGGTACAAATCCCAGAATTTGTGTGTCATTACCTGAGTACCCAAAACACAAGGCTTCTTGAGCTTACCGTGGGGTTCACTCAATTTGTGTTAGAATGTCATGTTTTTGTTTATATATTATTTATTTACTAACAGCAGGCGTTGTCATGAAAAATACATTTATATGTTGATTGCTAGTCAAGGAAATAAATACTTACCTTTTATAATCTAACCTCACTCTCAATTAGTGCCTGGGAAGGGTGGCGATTAAGGCATCAAGCTAAGTTTATTAGGACGCTCATGGGCCATAATGTCAGGCTGAAGTAGGTACTATACGTACATGAATACTGTACTTCTTAGTATTACCGTATTTATTATAGCCTCCTGAAGACTGGTGTTCTACATATAGTACATAAGCTCCAATCAAATGATGACTCTTTGTTAATCTGATAAAATGTTAATTAGGCTGGCAAACTTTGGTACGTAGTCGTCTGGAGGATAGTACACTATTGAAGTATGATAAGTGAGCCAATGGCATTTTAATAGTATGTATATCAAAATTAGCATAAGAATTCTTACACCAATACATAAATCAATTAAAATTATTTTAAATACTATGATCAAGACTTGTAATTGACTCATTTTAAAATACATGAGTCCAGACAAAAAAATATACTATATGTAATTAACACATCCAAAATATGATTGTGATATCTCTACTTAAAAATATAACTGATATTACACCGTACTTAAGTACAAGGTATGAGTCACTATCAGTGTACCCGTGTCTTTTGAAGCACACCATGCAATCAAAGTGTACCCGGGTAACGTTACCCGTGTTCCTGAGTTAAGCCTAATATCCTTACTAATGCACGGTATTTATATCCGTCGATACCTCCGACAGCTCCGGACTGATTGTCAATAATTATCGTGTTCTATATCAGTACTGTTTGACGTGAGTTGACCAGTGCGATATTTATGAATATTTAAAGTGGGCGGAGTTTACGGACAGCAAATAATAGCAAGGTTTTCTTTGCATTTTATTTCTTTTTAGCGACAGAATAGAAATTATAGCGTATGTGATTCGTTTTTATGGTTCTAATGAGTTTAAAAAATGTGAGGTAGGATTTTTGGTAGGAGTGGAACTAAAAAATCTAAATCATTATTTACAGCTTCCCGTTTTTTCATGGCATTTTCTCCTCTTGGGGTTCGCTTGGAAACTAATTTCAGGATTTGGCATAGGCACAAATTTTGCGAAAGCGACTGCGATCTTACCTTTCAACCCAAAGGTGACTGTAATCTGACCTATCAACGAATGCGACTCTAACTGACTTTTCAACCCTTTCAAACAACCTTCCGAAAAACTCATTGGTAAAACTGTGGCCGGGGTTGGAACCTGTAACCAATACTCCATTAGGGGTTTGATCCAGCCAGAGTATAAAAAAAAAGTATTTATCTTTAAGTATCGTAGCTTAAGTTTATTTTTATTAACTTACGCAGTAAATCAATCATTACAGCATACACAAACAACGATAGCATCAGCTTAGTCTGCACGTGTACCCAAAGTTTTCAGTTTATCTTGTGAGCTACCACATAAGCGCAACCTATTCTCATCATCCAGCGTAAGGAACCTTCGTGTACACAATATTGTTATTAATCTGTAGGTCATCATTACATTGGTGGATCTGAGTCATCGAAGACAAAGATAAGCGTGACGCGTGAGGGAGTTATAGCTTGTTTACCTTTTCTTACACCGGCGGACAAGTTAATGGGTTTCACATTATGAATTTACTGTAATTTGTTTAAGTGGTTTTAAAAAGTTCAGGTACGTGCTTATTTTTGGAGAGTCACGTTGGGGTAAAATAATTAATGTAGGGCACTAATAGTAGTTTATGTATCTGTGCATAATGAAGGGCATTACAACAAGAGTGTGGGTTTATGAAACGAGCCGAAGGCGAGTTTCATAATAATATCACACGATTGTTGTAATGCCTAATTATGTATAGTTACATACACTACTTTATCTACACACATATCATTAAGTGTTTTAAGATGAGTTCAAAAACCGTAGGGAAATGACTTATTACTAGGGTTACTTGTAAACATTAAAAAGTCAACGAACAAAACAAATGACAGCTTGGAACGGCGGCGTTGCGTATTTCGTATCTCAGTCAATTTTTTTTATAAACCATAGACAAGCGAATGAACTCCCTATTCTACTGTCACTCGAGTTCAAATGTCGTTCGATTTATATTAAAAAAACATAACGAATTGGCGTTTCGTATCAATGACTGTTTTAATATCTATAGATACTAGATTAGACACCCCACTTGAATTTGACAGCTGTTCCAAATTTAAATTCATAACCTACTGATTTCAGTAGGTAATGTTAACATTACCTACTGAAATCTTTCTGATGGTTGGTAATGCTGGTCATTGCCTACGGTTTCTGGACGCATTTTAGAGCACTTATGACATGTACGTAGATAAAGTAATTAAAACACCTTACTTCGTTAAAGGATTTAGGAAAACGCACTCACTATGCATAGTCAATGTATATAATTTCATACTTTCAAAACAGAAATTCTAAAAGTGTTTCGGTAAATATATGTGAGTTTCTAAAATTATTGTTTCTTCATAAATGAAAAAAAAATGTGATCTATAAATAACACAATCTGCTCATCAATTTTGAGTTCCTTTCAAGTGGAAAAGTCACATTATCATAATCGAATAAGTAAACAAATATCTTATAATACTTAGTCAGCCGAGTATATGAAAAACTTCAAGAAACTAAAGTTTTATTTTTAGAAAAACTAAAAGTAAACACGCCAAATGGAACAGCAAAACCACACCATAAATTGATTATTGTTTTTACTAGGCGTAGTGGCGACAATTAAAGAACCACTTTTTTTTAATGGCCAAGATTCTGTGTCACAATTTTGTACAATAGCAATTAAAAAAGAGGACAACCAAATAACAAAAAATGAGGGAATTACGCCTAGCCAAACCTGCAACGACATGCTTTGAGGCCTATTATAAGGAATATAATGCCAACATTGTACTGCATGTCTGAGAAAATTATGCTTGCGATTAAGATCCCAAGTTATTCAGCGAATAGGGCTAATCCGAGGATTGAAAAAATCTCAGACTGTAATAAAGATTTGACTGAGCACTACAAAATAACTATTCACTTGTTTAACTTTACTTCAAGTGCATTAGTTGGTATTGTATTTGTTACTAAGTCAGTCTTTGTTTTCTAGTTAAACAAAACTAGGAATGAAGTGGATTCCGTTCGTATTGAACTAACAAACAAGCACGCCAAGTTCTAAACTTTTTCCAAGTCACATCGATACATTTTAAAACGTCTTATATTGTTATCAACTGTTATTGAATAAGCTGTTGTATGTCAATGAAATAAAGCTCGTTTTTAAATTAGATTAGTCTTCTGTATAGAATGAAGTTGAGATAATAAAGGGCGTATCTAGTGGAGCACAACAAAATCAAAAAGAAAATGTTTTCCTCTCGCTTCAGAAGATAATTATATATCGTTTCTTTAGGCAGTTTTCTCCAAACGCAGTGGAGCAACCCGAGGGAATTGTATTATATAAAACTTATAATATTATAAGAAAGAAATTAATAAATTAACATAAAATATACAACATATAAACTACATCAAATAGTAGAAGATGCAAAGGATATTTCAAAATTAATTTTATATCCATAAATTTTAGGATTTTTTAACCATATGGATCGACGACCTGGTAAAGGTCACGGGATTCCACTGGATGCGAGTGGCGGAAACAGGTAATTGTGGGTCGCTTTTGGGGCGGCTCTTTTCCAGCAGTGGACGTCCTCCGGCTGATGATGGTGATGATTTTTTAAGAGTTCAACCAAGTATTCTAAAGAAAGTTGAATTGAAGACTAGATAGAAGTAATGTTGCTGCTAATTATGACAGTTAAAAAAAAACTACTTTTCTGAAAGTTAATCTGTAATTTCTAACAAAAAGTCGTTGCCTACATTTATCATTAGCACCTATACCGTATTATTATACTTTTACTATTACGCACGAAAAATTAGTTTTTTTTCCCATAAAATATTCAACATTCGTTCAACACGATTAGTCACAGAATATTTAACGTCAAACTACGTAACATTGGTAAGTATACACTTAATGGTAAGTGAGAATAATTAAGTAAGTATAGTCAAACCCATAACTTTGTATATAATTTTACATATTACTATAAGCAATCAAGGTTCAGCATACGCGATCGAAAACGAGGAAATACGTAAGAGAACCACAGATATTGCTCTCAGAATAACTAGGCTAGACCTAAGGCAATGGGCAGGGTACATTTCCAGAAGAACGGCTAGCCAATTAGATAGGGCTAAAACTATTTGACTGGCAACCGTGTGCAAGACCCGGTGTATTAGAGCTCCCACAAGGTATCCGAGGGCCTAGTCGACGGTGCGGGAACTCGATGAAACTAAACTGCGCAGGACCGGTCATCTTGGCGATCCTTGAGGGAGACCTATGGCCAGCAGTGGATGTCTTAATGATGATGATGATCATGATTCTTATATGTGAGAGTTTACATTAGCGTGACTTGTATAAAAATTAAATTATATTGGTTTTGTGTGTCGAATTATGAACTATGAAATCTGTATGCCAATATTTTTTTTGCCTTTTTTGCATTGTAATATTGCTTATAGTTTATGAAACGATCACCAAATCTAAGCATTTTTAGAAATTAATGCTTGATTATCATCACAAAACTGATATAATTTTCTACAACTCATGTTAATTGAGTACAATTTTCTAATAACTCCCACATACGTACGTTAGCTCTTTGAAAAGGAAAGAAAAGAAAAGAAATTGTACCTTCCTACTTTTGACAGGAATCCAACAACTCGACAGCAATAAAGGTACAAATTACGTAATATTCGATTCCAACTACCATTTGACGTGTAAATTGTTACTTTAGTCGTTTAAAAAGAATATTCGTGTGGAACTTTTAAGTGATTAACAATTCAACTTCAATAACGATTAGGTATTAAAAAAATAATGAATAACGGAAAACTAGAGTTACAAAAGTTTGACAGTTCTCTATAAGATGACAGTTGCGTTGCGGCGCCATATTTAACGCTGTACAGTTGATTACATAGACATACGATTTAACTAGACGGAGCGTGCTAATATAATAATACCACGATCGAAAGGGATGGTTTTATATAACTTTCCATAGAGACGGCGCTATTTTCGTCTGTGATAGTCAAACTCAACTCAAACTCAAACTCAAACGTTTATTCAGTAAGTAGGCCACAAGGGCACTTTTACACGTCGAGTATACAAAAGTAAAAGAGAAAAATAAAAACTACACCGGTTCTAACCCTACACCTCTGACCCGAGAAGTATTTTGACTTTTATGACCGGCAAGAAACTCGGCGGGACTTATTTTTTCAAAACAGTTTACAAAAAAATCTTAAACATACATGCGTAATTCTGTAAGAAAACATGTCAAACAATTTCAGTAATTAAATACCACAAAAAAATATATATAGAAAAGAAAATTACCTACCAGTCCAAATATGACCGCTTAGAATTAAATTAACATGACGTTTGGTATGCTTTCTTATCTGAACTGTGTCCTACACTCTAATATCCAAATTATAATAATTTATCATCAACACTTTAAAATACAAATCGATTTTTTTATAGTTATTTTTGTTCCCAATTGACAAAAATATAAAATATACTTATTACAAATTAACCTTAGAGATGTAAAGGTCTCCAGGTGTCTAGATCTACATATATTATTTAAAACACTTTTTTTTTTATAAACAAGCACCGAATGAAGTGTATCACACTAAATATTATAAGCAAAAGGAAATACAATTAGAAGGAAATTATAGCCCCATATAGCCAAAACAGACCGGTCTCCACAAACAGCACCCGTTCACGAGTACGACGCGTATCTCAGCCATCGCCTCCCTCAACCTTTCTTCGGGAAAGTGGCGACCCGATCAACAACGCCACCGTAAGCAAAGACTTTTAAGTGAGCATGACATGTTCAGGCTGGCAGGCTCTATTAATTAACAAAACTAGTGACATGTATCATGGTGAGAAGCAACATTCTGTGCTGGTCCATTACAAACTGTTACTTAAGTTTATATTTAATAATAAAAGGCATATAGAGTTGGAGATGTTTCTATGCGTCAGAATCAGTATATAAATCAATAAAAAATTGTATATATATATAATATATAATTAGGGATGTATAATGTCCCTAACTGTCTGAAGACTAGATTAGAATTAAAACATTATAACAAAAAAAAAGGAAAAAAGAACGAGTTCAACATATCTCGTGTCAGACATACTGGAAGCTAGTAGGTAACAGCCATATCGTTAAAAAAGGATAGTAATTCTTAACTCTGATTGTACTACAGTATCAGGCTACAGGCTTAAAGGCATCTTTATCTCCAATGAATTCTTTTAAAGTATAGTATTCTTTTCTTAGTAGATATAGTTTCACATATGATTTGAATTGATTTAGTGGCAAATTCACTACCTCAGTAGGCACTTTGTTATAAAAGCGTGTACAGTTTCCAGCGAAAGATGAACGAACCTTGGCGAGACGGTGGCCGGGTACAGCAATCTGATTTTTGTTTCTAGTGTTAAAGCTGTGGATATCACTGTTAAGCTTGAATTCCTGGATATTTTTTCGCACATACATTATGTTTTCTAGTATGTATTGAGATGCTACAGTAAGAATATGCGCTTCCTTAAATTTTCCTCTTACAGATGCTCGACCGCGCATTTTATAGATGCCGCGGACAGCTCGCTTTTGTAGCACAAATATGGTCTCAATATCAGCCGCTTTACCCCATAACAGAATTCCATACGACATAACACTATGAAAGTAACTGAAGTATACCAGCCTGGCAGTCTCAAAGTTTGTTAAATGGCTGATCCGCCTCACTGCATAAGCTGCCGAACTAAGTTTGCCTGCTAGGGTGGCTATCTGTGGATGCCATTGCAATTTCGAGTCCAGAGTGACTCCCAGGAAAACAGTCTGATTTTCAAATTCCATTGAATCACCGTTTATTACAATCTTGCTGTTGTTAATCTGCTTTACGTTGGGAAGAGTAAATTTGATGCACTTCGTTTTCTTGGCGTTCAACAGTAGGTTATTTGCC
Organism: Grapholita molesta; assembly: GCA_022674325.2. Lineage (NCBI taxonomy): Eukaryota > Metazoa > Arthropoda > Insecta > Lepidoptera > Tortricidae > Grapholita > Grapholita molesta. The sequence goes on from CP053125.2 coordinate 16,682,167, forward strand.
GTAAACCAGCTCTCCACTGTGGACAGCGCACTGTTAATGCTATCGAAGCTATTTTCCTTTCTGTCCACTTTAAAAACCAGCGATGTGTCGTCTGCAAACAGCACTATGTCATGTTTATCTTTAACGAGTTTTGGTAGATCGTTAATGTAGACCAAAAACAGGAACGGGCCAAGTATTGAGCCCTGAGGTACGCCAAGTGCTACAGTGGACCCGGGTGATTGAGCTCCATTAATAACCACTCGTTGTGTTCTGTCCGAAAGATAAGATGAAACAAGATCAAGGGCCCTAGTTTTTATCCCGTAATGGCATAGTTTTCGCTTCAAACTTTCGTGATCAACGCAGTCAAAAGCCTTCGATAGATCGCATAATATTCCAACAGCATCTTGTTTTGCTTCCCAGGCGGCAAATATGTGATTAAGAAGGACAGCACCTGCATCAGTGGTCGAGCGACCTTTGGTAAAACCAAATTGATTTCTATCAAGCAAATTGTTTCGGTTGAAATGTGTCAGAAGTTGATTTAGAATAAGTTTCTCGAAAACTTTGCTTAATGCCGGCAGTATAGAAATTGGTCTGAAATTGGTTGGTTCCAATCTCGATCCCGATTTAAACAGGGGGATAACTTTACTGTGCTTCATAATATCTGGAAATATTCCTGTTTCAACACACATGTTAAAAATATCAGCTAAGTGTGGCGCAATCGATTCAACAATGGAATGTAGTACTTTAATAGATAGGCCCCAAAGATCTTCAGTTCTTTTTAAATTTAGAGATCTAAAAGTTTTAATGACTGCGTTCGGAGAAATATAAGAAAATTTGAAGAGTTCTGTACACTCCGTTACATTTGTTTTCAATATTGCCTCAGCGACGTCAGGCGATGATTGAAGGGACTTTGTGGTTTCTACCGGTACATTAGAGAAAAACTGCTCAAAATGCTCCGCTACTTCCTGGTCAGAACTTACTAAAGTATTATCAATACGAAGGTTATAGTGTGGATCTTTGATCTTACGTTTCCCAGTTTCGTCATTGATTACTTGCCATACAGTTTTAACTTTGTCCTTGGAATTTTGGATCTTTTTGGACAAAAAATCAGCTTTAGCAGCGGCACACAACACCTTGAATGATTTGGAGAAGTTCTTGACATATTCTAGAAATTCCGGATTTTTATTAGTACTTCTCAAATCATACAAATCATAGAGCTGGCGTCTTTTCTCATGAATATCCGGCGTATACCTTTCTCGGAATAAAACAGGCATCAAATTCCCTTTTAATACAGTTAAACAGCTCGATACTCATACGGTTAGGGTTTTCCTGGGTAAATGAAAGATAACATAATCGTTTCTTTATATTCTGACTAAATAAATCTAATCGCTTTTCTGATATTGGTCTGCACATGGTGTCTTGTGGAACAACCTCAGTTTTTCCACTGAAAGAGGCCTTTTGTCCGCAGTGGTCAGAACTCAAGGAGTTTATTATAGATTTACTAATCGCATCCTTGTTACTGAAAATGTTATCTATACATGTAGCACTGGTCGCTGTAATACGCGTAGGTTCACAAAATAAATTTACTAGATTATAGCATTTAAAAGTACTAAGTAACCTCACAGACATGGATGATGACTCAAGTAAGTTAATATTAAAATCACCACACACAATTACACTTTTATTACTACTGAACACACTAGTAAGAACTTCATCTATCACTGATTCAAATAAGTTAAAGTTTGCCAATGGAGGCCTGTACACGCATATGATTATAAACTGTTCAAGCTCCACACAAGAAAGTTCAATATGGCGTTCCACAGACAAGTCAACAATGTCTCTACGCTCCTTACTTTTAATATTATTGTTGACCATGATTAATGACCCGCCGCGAATGCACGATTTCCTAAAAAAATAGTCTCACATATTATGTTCCCCTCCAAACTGGACCCTTCAGCACTATCAAAGTATTTCACTCCATTTGTATTTGTTTGTTCCCCTCCAACAAACAAATACAAATGGAGTTTTCTTGGATTTTCAACCAAAGTTGCGGTAGGTAATGAATAAAGAATAAGCTAATGTTTTTGTTATTAAGAATGTCCTGTAAAGCAAAACTATAGTGAATTGTTACATATTGGGTTACAAAGGCCAGCATATCATTGTCCCTTACCTTCTTTAGTCATCATTCCACCTAGGTTGATAAACAAAATGGTGACGATGATGAATGATGATGATAAAAACTTTTCATACCGTAAGTAAGATTATTATAAAATATTGAACACGTATTCATTACATATTCTTTTGACAGTTAAAATTATGTTATGAAAAAGATAAAGCGTATAAAGAGTGATGGCCGTGATGTTTTTTTAGTGCCAATTGCACCAAAGCGTGGCATTAATATGTCTTCTTATGTTTTGAATGAAGAAAAAACAGCCAGCCGGGTCATAGTCAGTGTATAGTTCCGTAGTTTTAAAATGCATGTTTAACGAAATCTCACACATTATTAGGGTTGAACCGAAAAATAAATAGGCCACATCTTACATGTGGGGGAGGTACCCTAATAAAATATATACGTTTATTTTTATTTTGTGACTTTGTCAACATGATTGACTTACATTATATAATTAGCAAATCACAGCTTTCTAAGTCTTAACCGCTAAACTGAGACCTGAGACCGCCGGGGACCGATAGACAGACATGGTGATACTATACAACATTTGTTGACCACCGTACCTTATAAAATACGTGCCAAATACTTTTGAATACTTTGACATAACAAGATACATTGACAAGTAGGAATGATATTGTAAACCAGCATACCGTCACTACTAAGTTGAAACGCAGTATCACTGTACTCATCCCATATATAGTTACGTCATTTTTCTTTCAATTGCCAGAATGAGTTACGTTTTTTCAAAGTGACGATATGACATCGTAGCGTCCATGACATAGTTCTCCTTATACGTAATAATTAGTAGTAAGTGGCATTCACCATAATATTATTAGGTATATAAAATTTATCTGCGCACCTACAACTTAAATGTTTACCAAAATAAATATTATCATGCCAGCGCGATTCAAACAAATATTGCTACGAATTTAACCAGATATTTGCAGACAATAACTATTATTCTAAAGACAAATTAGCATCTTCATCTTAAAGCCAGCTAAGAGACATTCTGCTTTCTTTAAAACAATTTCGAGGACGCAATTCTGGAAGTTGGAACATTGTTTTGCACTATAAGGCTTAATGGTGCCAAATGCTTGTGCCAAAAAGTTATAACAGCAAGCGGAGATGAAATAGGTAGAGATTTCTGAATAACATTTTAATTCTAACATTATAGTGATTTGATACGTCTATGTGTTAAAGTATTGTATCTGTATCAATATATCGATAATTCTATTAATTGTGTATAAAATATGGATACTTTTGGTTTTTATTTATAGTGGTAATAAAAAGTTCTATTTTCAATCCGATAGTCACGGGTTCGTAATACCACTAAAGGTAATAGGTACCAACTTTTTGAAAGTACTAAATGTTTTAATTATTAATTACTACAGTTTCCATTGAGTATTTCAATTAGGTAGTTACTTTAGTGAGTTTTGAATTTTGTGGAATACATTTTAATAGACAATTTCTCCTGTTTGTATTATTTCTTATGATTTTTTTTGAGTGAGTGACTGTAGTTTAAAACTATAGTTCATAATATAATTTCAAATACTTTTACCGCTTCTGCTACCTTTAACAGTTCATTGTTAATTCTATTGTTTTCAAAATACTATAATAACACTGCTAAATATTACAGCTCAACCATACTCGTAGCATATCCCAATACAACCATCATTAACAAAACCAAGCAAAAGTTATAATTCATCCCCCGAGACAAATAAACTTGTAATGGAGATATTCCGCCACACAAGGTCACATACGTGACGGGCCGGGAATACGTTGCCGGTTGCAACAAGTGGCTATAATGTCGGGGAACAAAATAAGGCCGCAAAATAATACTTTATCGGGGTTTATTGCCTTCCATTTTGCAGATGTTCGTTCGTATTTCGTTATTTGGGTAAATTGCATTGATGCTTTTATTTGATTGATATGTTTTGTATACACTTACACATATTCAATCAAATGATGTATATTTATATAGCAACGAGAAGGTTATATCATCATCATCATTTCTGTCGTAACTCGTCCGGTACTGGACATAGGCCTCACCAAATGACTGGTATCATCTTGAGTTGCTATAGTCGCAACGCTTGGGCGGGTCGGTGACCGCAGTAGTTGTAGATTGGGTTTTGACGATTTTACATATTTTACCTCTCATGATTCACGGGGACCGAGATTGGATTGTGGTATTCTTACTTCTAGTCAACCGCACCATACAGTGTGATATGGCATGTTATATGTATTTATATTAAAAACATGATTAATGATAAGAACATTACGACTGATATGAAATTATTATTTAAAGTACAATTTAAAGAACTTCATTAAGAAAGGATTCTAAGAAATTCTACTTCTGAGAAGAAAAAAATATTACCGAACATTTTCTTCGAGGATAAAGGTTACTAATATTATTAAAAATATAGAGAAGGTATAACCTTCTTAGCCCTAGCTACCTATATAAAGCACAAATTTAAATTACATATATTATCACTATCTTTGTAATCAGGATTAAAAGTTAGAAGCAAAACTATAAATTTGGTCACAGGCTTAGAAGAACTATTTTTGTCTATAACAGAAATGGAAACTTTGCGTCTTACTTTCTATAAATATTTTACTAAAGTTTAATTGTTTACTAAGGATCCAACTTGGGTTCAAGTCATGTAAACTGAAATCTAGCATTAAACCCGAATTTCTAGTTCCAGTAACTTAGTTACATAGTAACTTAGTCTATCCACTGTCTTGAACCAGAACTATCTTGACTAAAGACTTAGAAACCGTATCGCAGTCTACTAATATACATTTCACTGCCCCATCTCTCGTAATGTACTCACTCATTAGAAAAATATCCTTGTATAAGAAAAATAACCTTCATTTTATTTTTATTTTGTGATTTTGTTACTGGTTTTCATTGATTGTAAAGAGGGTAAAGTCATAGACGGAGATTGAATAAGATAAATAAATGAATATTACAGGAGATTCTTACACAAATTGATTGAGCCCCACAGTAAGCTCAAGAAACCATGTGTTGTGGGTACTCAGCCAACGATATATTATATGGTAGAGAATATATACCTTTTGGCGTTAAGTTCGCCATTTGTACACTTTTATTGTGCAATATAATTTAAATAAATAAACATATAATAATTATACAAAATATCATAATATTTAATTAAAAATAAATAAATAAAACAGGAACCTGTCTTAAAAATTGACTGAGCCGGGAAACCGGATAAATATGTTTACACTTTTATACCTTATTTTGTAATGTAATACTTTAAATACATGCGTAACACAACTCGGGAACAAATTATTTGTGTTCATCACACAAATAAATTTCCTACGTTCAGCTACGATACGAAGCCGGAGTCGAAAAAAACGTTATAATGTGTATCGTAGCTGAACGGTTTTCGTAGTTAGGAGTTCTTGGTACGTCACCGTTTAACCAATTCGTTGCATCTTCCATTTTCAAATCTTTATCTGTGGCGGCGAACGATTATTCCATGAAGTGGCAGGCGTGCTTTACGCCATAGAATGTGATGACACTCCTCTCGTGTCATACGCCACACGTTAAAACATTGATGACTCGCCTGTCATGCCGTCCGCACTGAATCGGATAAATGAAGCAGACTATTTATAAGTCTTTGTGATGTCATCGAAAGTAATAACCACGAGTAACTGTGCATTTGCATGCTCCAATATCCACTTGAAATCGCTAACATATATTATATTCAAGTGGTCACAACATGTCACTCTTCATTGGGCAATTTACGGGCAATAATATAATGTCTTCAGTCTAACAAAGGATATACAAAATACTTACGGATGCCGTGCCGCTGTTATAAGCCGATTCTCGGTGCATTTATAAAATCACTGTCTACCTATAGTCGAATAGTGATGAAACGACTATTTTTCACAGCGGCGCGGCATCCGTACAGTTATTTCATCCATGAGCACAACTGCAGTATGATATCAGTTTCAATTTGCGAGAATAGCATATGTTATTTGAGACATGTAGTTTAGAACTTTCTTGTAAAGTTAGAACTGCACATGCTTTAGTTCACAGGGCTGTCGGGCAGTAGAGGAATATCTAATCTATCTCTTTTAATAACCTTTTGCCTATTATTAGTAAAACTGAGCTTCCCGGGATATTCTTCTTCTTCAACCCTTTTTTTCAATTATCGAGTATCATTAGCTCGATTTTAGGCTTTTTGCATCCAGTCCTTTTCAACCACTTTAGCAATGACGTCGGCCTATCTTGCAGACTGCCTTCGAATCCCCAAAGTTCGAAAAAAAGGGGTATTACATTAATTTCAGCTATCTTTTTCTGTTTTAGTCAGTATGAGATAAAAAAAATTCCATGTCCGTACTTCCAACTGTTTGTATAGCTCAGCGATCGTTAGCAGTATGAAGTAAATGAAGTTGGAATTTTGTAGGTGCCCATTTTTTTTTTAATACAACGACGGTGGCAAATAAGTATACGGCCCGCCTGATGTTAAGCAGTTACCTTAGCCTATGGACGCCTGAAACTCCAGAGGATTTACATGCGCGTTTCCTACCCTACCTTATATGTCAAATACGTGGAGACTATGACAACCACCCCCCACTCATATTTTGGGCTAGCTTATGTCCAGCAATGGGCGACTTACGACTAATTAAATGATTATGATGATGATATAGGTAATGTTTGTAAGAATTATGGTTTTATTAGCAAACGTTTCTGCATAAATTAATTTAATAGGTACCGAATGTTATAAACTGCTAATAATTAAACGAGTTTCAATAATTTTTAAAAACGTCATAAGGCATTCGTACTCATTGAACCTAAAAGCATTTCAAACTTAATTAAACCATGACTAAACAACTCCAGCATTCGATTTCAGTTAGCTAAATATGGTCGCGTTTTTATCATTTGTCACAATATCTGTCTCGCTCCTACAAGTGTGTGAGTGCGAAAGTGACGGATAACGCGATACACTTTACAATGGCAGCCATGCTGTTATGGCAAAATTTAAAGTCATCGTACATTTATAAAGCTTGTAATACCATCGCATTGAAACCACAATCTAGCTGAATAACGACCTAACTCCGTAGCCACCAAAGTCGGTTAAGACTTTATAGCACTAGACTTATAAATAACTCGTACTCATAACTTTCGAAATGTCTTATATGGTCGTTTACGACCTCTACCATGAGTTACTTCAGTTTAAATACATCACGATTTTCGCATCGATTTGTAAGGATCTGTACAATTTCTGCATACAAATATTTTACGGAGACGTTAGCGAATGCATTTTTGCCAGATCGTGGTAGGGTTAAGGTTCCTTTATCGTTCCGTGGGAACAGGAACGTGCATGAGACAAGAACACCATTAGTCAAATCTTGTGACCGAGCAAAAACGGTCTTAAGGAAATGTCTAATTTTAAGCGGTTTGGAAGTGGTTGAGGGGTCTTGCGGTGATATTTTAAAATGGAGAAATGTTGTAGAGGGAAGAGGATATTTATTGTTTTTAGATAAAGCGAATTTTAACTATTTTAAAGTCTAATCCATCTTTCTTTCGTTGTCTCGGCTCCCGGGAGCCTTGGGTTCGCTTGGCAACTAATCCCAAGAATTGGGGTAGGCACTGATTTTACGAAAGCGATTGCCATCTGACCTTCCAACTGAATCTAGGCTTATGAAGATTAGTTCGGTTTCCTCACCTAAAAATGACTGGTAAGTATCAAGAGATATTTCGTACATGAGTTCTGAAAAACTCATTGGTACGAGTCGGGGTTTAAACCTGTGCCCTCCAGATTACAAATGGCACGCTCTTACCGCTAGGCCACCAGCCCTTTTTTATATTTTAAAGACTAGTACTGGTTATATTATATACATAACATTACATAACCATTATAATAAACGGCTTCTTTTTACATATAACACTATAACAAAAATATAAGTCGATCACTTCAATTTGTATGAGCTGGGAACACTAAATAAAACTGAAAGTAACATTTTCAAAACCCATTCAGCATTTTCATGTAAATGGTAAATTTTAATAGTAAACTTCAAAATAATGAAATTGTATATTTTTCACGCAACCCTACCAACAATCCTAATTTCATTTTGTGTAACACATCTGATACGTAACAATATTATAACAGGGAAATACTCAAGACATGCAAATGGGTGAAATTACTGTCCCTCCGAGTAACAGGCGTGACACCTGTCAGTTACAGGTTCGATACCATCAGCTGCTTGAATATAAATGAAGACGTGTATATGTGTACAGTCAGCGTCATATAGTTGGGAGCATTTAAAGTAGTCAAATAGTTCGGTACACCATACAAATTCTATGGTGTACCGAACTTTATCAGTACTTTGGATGCTACCAACTATATGACGCTGACTGTACCTACGCATTGAACTAGTTAAAATTCGACAAAATTAATAGCTATGCATGGAATAAAACAACTGAAAACGAAAAATTTAACTTTCATCTCGATTGACGGCCTTTAAAATTTTTGAAAGGACTTAATTGAAAAACAATCTTTAGTCCGCCTTAAGGCCTGGAACACACGAAATAAAAAGTCTAGTATTATAATTTGTAAAGGTATTAAGCCAATAAATATTTTTCTACAATTTTCATGGGCAATAAAAACAAATAATTTTTAGTCATCTATTGGACTGAGCTACCATTTCTCAGATGTGACATAAAATAATTTCGGCAACAATATTTCATTTTCCTAGTTGGATTATGTGAATTTAGTCAGAAGGTAAGTTCAAAAATGCTTTTTATAAAGTAGGGATTTGAATATGTGTACGCAAACCTAAAAATAACAAATAAATGTATTTAGGATAACTCACAGAATCCAATTAAAGAATTTGGGAGAGGATGCTAAATCACTTCATAAGTACTATTTTATCAATGACCTTTAAATAGAACCAATCCATAAGTAATATTAAGTAGACTTATTTTCAACCTGATTACTATAATATACGGATATTTTGGTATAATATTTTAGTTTGGTGTAATATTAATCAGGCTATGAGTCACACAAAAATATTCTCAAATAATTATTGTAATATTGACACCCACTGATGTTAGTCACCTTTGAGAGGCTTCTGCCATAATTATTAACACGAAATACAATAGCGATAAGCCTGCAGGGAAGCGGGAATTAATCTCTTCCTATAGGTAATAACTGGTCAAATATAATAGGTACATTATTATAAGTAAATTTAATTTTAACAGACGAAAAGGGTTGTTTAATTTTTAATTTAGTTTTGATTATCCTGAATATTACAAATGTTGGTCTAAAGAAATTTTGCTTGAATTTATTTTTGTAATAATTACGATGTAATAGCCTTTCCTTTCAACAATTTGCTACAATTTTTACATTTCAAGCAGAAATATTTTTTATTCCAGTCGCCTACAGATCTTAGCATTCCAATTAACCTGAAGAATCGCACTTTTAACTTTTTTAGGGTCCCCTAAGTAACGGTACAGCAAACTTAATCCGGTCAGATCTAGAGGTGCCAAGTAAGCAATAACTGTTTATTAATACAAATGATATTACTAAAATAAAATTAATAATATGTAAATAGATTACTTTTTTATAAGCCTAAAAATATTAAGGATAACAATTTTTTTTTAGTATGTTTAATAGGGTTTTTTGTCTGTTGAGCGGGTTGTATTGCATCAACTATAAGATTTTCAGGCTAACAGTTTATATCTTCACAAACTTTTTTATTCTATTTTTTTTCTCATCCTTTAGATCGCCGGTCTTACGTGCTTCTAACTACAAAAAATCTGCAATTTAGTAACAAATCGAAGATTGATAACCTATTTTAAATCTGTTATAAGCAAATCGATTCACAAATCTGACGGAAGTGAACATTTTCATCTTTATTCGGCCCCAATTTTTTGATTGATTTACTTGTACAGAACCCACTCTTTTGGAACAACCCACTGGAACTTCATCGGTTTTTTTTTAATTGCACAAAGCGAAAACGAGTTTTTCTGCGAAACGGTGGTAGGTCAATTAGGGCATAATCACGAGGAACTTATCAAAGAAGATTTTTCGGAAAGGCGATAATTAAAAACATAAATTTTAACGAGACCGATTGTCGAAGAAACTGTCTTTCAAAAGAGTTTTTAGGGCGCTAAGCTTTTTTACGCTACTGGCGTTTTTGTGAGCCTTATTTGAGGGAAAAATGTAATGAAGAGGAATGAGATATTTTTTTTAGTATAGTTAAATAATGTAGTAAAGTAATTATATGATACAGTGAAATAGTTTATATCTCAGTTGTCCTATTCGAACCAATAAAATAACGCGTACGTACGGACTATAATATATGTATTTAAACTGTGCGATCGTATATCTGTACAAGTAGCTATAAGTTTCTGTCAAAAATGTAATTTGGCTTTTTTTTCACCACAGGTATATCTTGTATAATTTAGGAGTTGCTATGGCTTTTGGCTTCAGCATCAGATCAAATCAGCGGTGTCATAATATTGCATTGTCGCTGAACATACAACTAAATTTTAACAAAATGGTTAGAAGATATCTGCTTCAAAATTGAATTACGTGATTTGACCCGAACATTGACACTGTCATACATACTTACTTGTAAAATAAAACACTTTTTCATTTATGATACTCTTATTCTGCCTTTTAAGAATTGTTTGCAGCCCTAAATAATACTTTAGCTTGGTGATTAAATAAATTATAAAATGGTGTTACGTTTGAATACCTAAGGTCTTACGATTAATCATCGAAAGTTATGAATATAATACAAAGTATAATTTTTTGCTTATTCATTTAGTAGGTACACGTTTGACAAAATAGAAATCCCTCTGCGGGTCATCAATAATAACAATTGTAATTTTCCATTAGCAATGATTACGAAAGTAATTCAAATATTTATTATAAACGGAATCTCGAGCTACCTAATAAATATTAAGCTAGAAAAGCACTCGTAGTCACTTTCAATTATAATCAAAAACAAGAAAGAGAAAATTTGCGAAAATTTCACTCACAAAATAAGGAACAAACTCAAATTTATTGCGGTGATAACAGAACTTCGAAAAGGCGGCATAAATTTAAGTCGAGTGTACTTTGACTTGGAATTACGAGCCTTGGAAAAGTTTTGGGCATAACATAAGCATATTTGAACTTTTTATGTGAGATAGTTTTAAATGGCCCGAAGTTTTTGACTTTTTACTTTTTCACAAATTTTGGTATATAGAACGACAGGATCTTGTGTCTTATCAGTAAATTTTTAAAGTACAGTTTGGGTTACACTACTAATTTATTAGAGATATTGATGTTTACATATATATGTCTATCTATACATATATATGTAGCCCCCGTAGATCATTAAGCCAGTTGGAATTATAATTGCATTGAAGAAACATGTATTTTACTGTGTTCCTACTCCTAAATACAAAACTGAGCTTTAATCCAAAGAATATATGGTCCTTCGAGCCGGATTTGAACCAGTGACCTGTGGAAACCTTGAATAGTCACGATTCTTAGTAATTTAGCTTTGGACGAAGTTAATGTTATATTAGTAATTTAATATATAGATTATTTCAAAAACATGTATGCAATTTTGTACCCTATTTGCAATACATTAAGAGTGGCACAGTCGAGACTACAGCTGTGCTCAGTTGCTCAGTGTCAAGTTTATCTGTCCTTAATAAGATTTTTTTTCTACTGTTACTGGAAAATTTGGTGTGCCAGATTGGAAGTTTTAACTATATGTTTGTAAGTAGCCAATCTACTTTATTTCGTGTCATATTCATAATATGTTTAAATCGAAAGAAAATAGAAAAATTTGACTCGCGGCGGGACTCGAACCCACAACCACTGGATCACTAGCCCACACTAGGCACCACCAATTGTGCCATACGATTTTTCTATTTTTCTTTCGATTTAAATATCTTTGATATGCTAGCAGACGTTTCTGCTTAATATAAAAACAATTCATAATATGTGTCTTATAAAATGATTCTATACTGTAGCTTAAAAACTAGAAAACTGTTACAAGTCTTCAGCCGGTTTTTATTGCGTTTTCGAGAAACAATTGTCATCTTAGCTACAGCCTCAGGAAAAAATTAAGCTTTCTTCCCTGCTAGGAGGAAAGCGACATTTTTCTATTTTAAAAATTTGTTTCAATACATTTTGAACCAGCCGAAAAAATATAACTAAAATTTTACTTATTTTGTTAGCAACACTCAGTGAAACTATTAGTTACAGAACTGCACTAATTAATTTAGTTTCCTTGAACGCGATCGTTAAACAAGCTTTTTTGTCATCATCAGCATCATAAATTCTGTCAAAAGGCGTCCCCAAAGTATCGCCAAAATTTCGGGTCCTGACTAGTTTGTCTCCAGCCGCCTTGATCGCTAATAAATAAATAAATAAATAAATATTTCAGGACAATCTTCCACAAATCAACCTAGTCCTACGGTAAGCTCAAAAAGGCTTGTTGATAGAATAGTTTTTGGCCCCATCAGCCATCCTAGCACGTTCTGAATTATAAGTATTATAACGTTGTAAAACAATTCTTCAAAACACACTTGTAACATGCTTCTTCACTTCATAAAACACCAATCCATTACAATCACCATTACTAGCTAATCTATGTACCACATAAATCTGGAATTTTTGCCGCCTCGGGGCCACAGATAAAGCCTTTATTACCTTCCTGCGCGTATTTACAGTCCAAACTCCGCCACATTTATTAAAACAGTGATAACATGCTATTTATTGTCTCCTTCCCTCTTTAAGTTGCTGAATCACGCGAGATTTTTGTACGCCAAGGTGTGATTTTGTCGCAAAACAATATTAATGCCCGGGTAACACACGAAGCTGTTTTGGAGGTAAATTGTGCATTTTTATTAGGTAGTAATCGTAAAAAAGGTAATGTATTATTCCATTTGAAAATAGTATTATGCTTTTTTAAGTATTAATTCGGTAAATTATAGAGAATGCTGTTAATAATGGTATAATAATTTAGGTTACCAGCGACGCTATGAGCACTTTTTGACTTTTTACTATATTTTAATGAATAGCCCATAACAGTAGTTAAACAACCAACACTTATTCTACGTTTAAACAATACTCGTAGTTTTATATTTACTTAATTGAAGGATCAAACAATTACCATTAACTTCTCGGCGTATTCAAAATATTCGTAGTATTAAATCAGGTCAATCACAAAGCAATTTGTTAATTAAGGTAAACACCTCAATGCTCAACATACGGTAAAATGGTTATTTTTATGAAAACATTTTATCGTTTATCACGCTATCCGTCACTTTCGCACTCACATACATGTTAGAGCGTGACAGATATTGTGACAAGTGATAAAAACCCGACCATATTAGGCTAGCTCATGAAGGTGGCCGCCAAATACCGGTCATTGTGGCGTTCATTGGGGAAGTCTTTCGACCAAAAAAAATATGTTTTCGTAAAAAATGGGTATAGTTTTACTGCCCGCCACACTAGACAATAGCTCTCCTATGGAAGAGAGATAATCTATATTATTTACAATACAACAAATAATAATAAATACATCCCTCAAATTTCAAGAAGCTATACTTAGTTTTTTTTTTTTTGACATTCAACCCCTGTATGAGTGTTTACGAAGTAATAGACTGAGGCTACCTAATTAACTTTCAAATGATATTTTGAGTTTATTTTCCAATACAAGTTTTTATATTTATAAAAGTTTCCAGACATGACTAGTACTTACTAAATATTACCAAAACTTTAACTTTTAAAGTAAAAGTATTCAGACATATTTACGGTTAGTTTGTAACGATATAAAGTTACAAAATTAAGTTGGAAGTAATTATATTGAAAAGAAAATAATAAGGATATAAAGAGAAAGTGTAAGTACCTACATTGAATCTAAAAAAGGTCCATGAGGCATTGTACCAAGTATGCTGGCGGCGTTTCATCGTATCGTAAAGCTCATACGTTATGCGAGAAAGCCGCCAACTCTACGATCACTAGTTACGTCAATCACACGCTTTGCAGAATAATTTGAGATAAAATGTAAACAATAAGATGATGATGATGAAGATGGATTTAGGATAATGAACGGTATTCCAATACCTATTTCCAAATATTAAATTATGTTTCACATGTATGTAACATTTAATCACGTTGTCATTCTGACAATCCATTAGTCTAAATATGTTCATTTTGATATGTGATTTAATAGCAAGGATATAATCATTTATGTACACAAAATGCGGGTACTTGGAAAAACTCACACAGCAAGAAGACGTAGGTGCCTCCACGTCAGTCCAGCCGCGACCACAGAAGTTACAGCACTTACGAAACGTACATATGTTACTATATCTTTTGTTTTAAAGCGATTAATTCCCGTTTATTACGTCAAGAGAACTGTCAAAGTCACTTAGCAAGAGAAACCTCGCTCGCGTAAATTGATCCAATTTCGGTGAAAAACTGTGAAATACTGCTCCAAGATAATAAAAACGTGTAGTATATAAACTGAGAACAAAGTGAAAGCGTTATCCACGCAAAACTTTTCGTTATTTTAATAAAAACAGTGCAAAATACCAAGTGCTTGACATAAACCTCTAGTTAAAAAATAAACCTACCCCACAATACCCAACATTTTGACAACTGTCATTTCAAGAAAGTGTTGCCAGAGTTAGGAAAGTTCGTTCTAATACCAAACAAAATGGATCTGACAGAGGCTTCAATGAATGAAATATTTTCAAGAATGAAATATGAAATGGAACAACAGACGGAGACAATTTATAATAGGCTTATGGATTCTTTAAACGTGGAACTGGATGTAATACATAAAAAACAAGAAGAGAGTGAAGAAAAAAATCAAGCAGTTGGAAAATAAAATCGTATTTATGGAAAGGAAAGAGAGGCAACGTAATTTAATATTTCATGGAATAGATGCAGAACAATGGGAGAAAGAAGAAAAAGTTATAAATATTATCACAAACGACATGGGTATTTCTCTCGAGAGTACCGAAATACAATTTAGCAGAAGATTAGGCCAAACCAAAATCAGCCAATTTTAATACATTTATCATCTCAATCAAAATGAAACACTTTTAAAAAAAAGAGAAAATTGCTTAAGCAAAATAACTCCACAGTATATGTAACTGAGGATTGTCCTAAAGAAGTATTAGAAGAAAGTAAGATTCTTAAAGAATAAGTGATACAAGAAAAAGAAAAGGGAAATATTGCATACATCCGCTATAACAAATTGATATTAAAAAAGAAAAGTGATTATAAAAAGCAGGCACTCTCAGTATCTCTGGAGCATGGTGGAAATCAGATACCGGCAAGCCAACAAGAACCGGCAAAAGTTTACAAACCGGATACATCTGTGGGTACTCGGGACAAAACAACAACAAAAGATGTAATCAGGCCAAACATACTCAACTTCCTAGGGCGAGGTCAACCCCTCCCAACAGAGATCCAAAAAACTAACCAGTGGGTATCCATGGCACACCCGGAATCAACAAAAACAATAACAACACTGAAAATACTTCCAAAAATATACCAACAGATCAACTTCCAATACGGCTGTTCACCGAGGAAGTTTACGACGGCAACCTTCCAAAGAAAACAAACTCAAATCTGTGCAAAAGAAGCGAAAAACAGCTGTACTTAATTACCTATAATGTTAGAACACTGTCTACACACGAACGACTCATTGAATCAAAAGAGGCTCTTGCAAACATAAAATATGATATTAATTATGGGACTTTCAGAAGTACGACGCATAGGAAACGAAATATCAGAATATAACGACTTCATCTTATGTCACACAGGACAAACACCTGGCGAATACGGAGTTGGGTTCATAATTAAAAAATATTTAAAACAGTATATTGAAAGCTACATTGGCCTATCTGAACGAGTTGCTGTACTTAACATGAACTTACCTGACAAACCAATTTCTATAATCCAAGTCTCCGCCCCTACTGAGGCAGCCCACGAAGAAGAGGTCAACCATTTCTACAAAAGCATAGCTGAAGCAATTAACACCGCACATAAGGATTATATATTAATGGGTGATTTTAATGCTAAAATCGGAAAACCCGAAATGAATGAATCTCTTGTGATGAAACAGTATGGATATGGAGAAAGGAACGCCAGAGGGCAAAAACTTATAGAATTTGCCTTAGAAAATAAGTTTGCCATCATAAATACATTTTACAAGAAAAAACCAAAACAACGATGGACTTGGCGATCCCCCAATGGACTATACACAAATGAAATAGACTATTTATAATGTCTAACCAACCCAAAATATTTCTAGATATAGGGGCACTAAACGTAACATACCCATCAGACCCCAAAGACCTCTACGAGCAAATCTCACACTTACAGAACCAATAAAAAGTAGATCCAGGTACCAGAATAAGAACTTTAATACCTTGAAAAATGAAGAGGAAATAAAACAGAAAAATCTAAAAATCAATATTGCTGTTTCATTAGCCAGCAATAAAAAGACAAGACGACACAAACCTATCACGACGAACTAGTAAACTCAATTCTCAATTAGCCTAGAAAGTGCATGCAATGCAACACAGTCAAATACAAAGAGAAACATATTGTCACACCGGACAATAAAGTTGATGGAAAGGAAAAAAGAATTACAGAAAACAAAAATCAAAACTCGAATGATGAAAAACGAACTTGAAGCACTGTACAAATTAACAAGCAAGTATATAAAGTCTGATTACCAGAAGCATCGATCCGAAACACTGGAAAAACATTTAGAACATAAAGGAAGCTTAAAAAAGGATATAAAGAATTGCAAGCTAAGAAAACATGGATTGAAGCATTAAAAACATCAAATAAAACGAAATATGACCGCAAAGAAATTATAGACATTGCAACAGACTTCACCGAACTTTATACGCTGAAACCAATACAAAAGCGCAAGAAAACGAAGTCATTGGACCAGACAATCTCTCTGAAACAGAACATACCAAAACACATATATTACCAATAAACTGCAAAGAAATTGTAGAAGCTATTCGAAAGCTGAAGTCAGATAAAAGTCCAGGAGCTGACAACATTACTAACGAAGCTATAAAATCGCACAAGACATTTTTAGCGGCACCACTGGAAATTCGATTTAATCGAATATTAGAAACATATGAAACGCCAACACAATGGTCAGAATCCAATATTATATTTTACTATATATAAAAGGGGACTCTAAAGACATCAGCAATTATAGGGCCAATAAGCTTCATACCCGCAATGTACAAACTTTTCTCTACAATCATTAACCAAAGAATACACGCGTAACAATAGAAGAAAAAACAACCTATAGAACAAGCCGGATTCAGAAAGGCCTTCTCTACCATTGACCACATTCTCACATTAGAATTAATTATAGAAAAATATCAGGAATTTCGGCGTCCACTTTTACATTGCATTTTATTGACTATCAAAAGCCATTCGACACAGTTTCTCATGAAAGCATATGGTCAACTCTAAATGCTCAAGGAGTAAGGCTCGAATACATAGAGGGTAATAAGAAGCATATATACCAAGGGCAGCAACAGGATAAAACTAGAAAACATGGGACCAAGTTTTCCAGTGGAAAGAGGAGTCCGTCAAGGCGATCCCTGTCCCCGACAATCTTTCATAGCTGTATTGGAATACATCATATGCAGCTTAAAATGGAAAAACCAAGGCCTATCTATTCATGAAAATTTCTCAGCCATCTGAGTTTGCAGATGACCTGGTACTATTTGCTGAATCGGCCCGAAGCCTACAAGTTATGATAGAAACCCTCCGTAGTGCTAAAGCAAAACGGTAGGACTCGAAATGAACATAAATAAAACTAAGGCCATGACAAACTTTAAAAACCAAATATAATATTAGACAACAAACCATTAGATTATGTGGAAAACTATATATACTTAGGAAAACAGATTGGTTTCAACAACAAGAACAATGAACTAGAAGTAGACAGGAGAGTAAAAGGGTACTTGGATTCAAATATTGGAGTTATAAGGAAATCTTTAAGAGTGAAATGCCAACAAGACTAAAAAAAATAGTTTTGGATACATGCCTAATCCCTAGCTTGACATATGCAAGCCAGACTTGGAGATTCACCGAAAAAGTAAAAAATAAAATTATTACATGCCAGAGGGGAATGGAGCGCAGCATGATGAATATTAAAAAAATACAAAAAATAAGACACAGCAAAATAAGAGCTAAGATAAAAGCAATTGATGCTTTAGGTCATGCAAGGAAGCTGAAGTGGAGATGGGCTGGACATGTGGCGCGCCAAAAAGACCGCAGATGGACAGCAACAGTCACAACATGGAAAGGCCCGGACGGCAAGCGCCGGAAAGGAAAGCCTCTCACACGCTGGGACGAAGACATAAAGAAAATAGCTGGCCCAAGCTGGCAATTTACTGCTTAAGACCGGGAAAAATGGAAATCTTTGGAAGAGGCCTTCGCCTAAGGGGTTCCTACAAACATTAGTTTTTTAAGTATAAAGAGTGAAAAGTTTACTAAATTAATAAATATATAAACCATTTATTTCAAACATAAAAATTCAAACACTCACATGTAAAATCCAATTAAGGAAATAAAAGGCTTTTTATTTTATTTTTTTTATTTATTTATTTATATTACGTAATCAAAGGTAGGATAAATGAGCCAAATGTAACTCAATATTCAATATTCGGTCGAATATCCCGATACAATGGAATCTGGGGTGAACTCAGCAAACTAATCCCTTGTAGCGTACACTATTTTTTTTTCGAAACCGATTATCATCTGATTTTTCTCTAGACTTTATTAGTAGGTATTAAGATTGATATTTTTCTTCACCAAAAAGCGACTGGTGTTTGTATATTAGATTATATTTTGTATGTAAGTGTAAGGCCTCAATTAATGCTCGAAGCGAAACGGCGGGGCAAGCAGCGTAGTGTTGAGCGTCTAAGCAGTGTTTAGACTGCGGCCGCTTCCATACATTTTCATTCATTTAATGAAGCCTTCCACTAAGTTAAACGAGAATATTGAGCTTAAAGTCTCACGTCTTAGCGTGTGGTCTAGCAGAGAACCATAAATTCTTCGAAATAGCCCTGCTGTTATAATTAACGTCTACACTTGCTTGTCATTCTAGATGACCACTGGCTATAAATACAGGCTCCCGTTTCAAACTTTAATGAACCATTATCGCGGTTGTCAAATGGGCGGAGATTCCGGCCGTAATTCGGTCAGTTGCCGCTATGATGTTAATTGAAACGGAATTTTGGTTTCATGACGAACAAATCCTATTTTACATACTAGACACAAGACTACTGCGAGTACTTTAATTGTTAGATACACATTTTATAGGGCTATATAAGAGTACAATAATTACAATATTATAACAGCTACGATACTTACTACATTTAATCTTAAAAAAGCCGTTGAGGCATCTCTGCAGGCGGCATTTCCTCGTTATATCGCAATGCTGCTACATTATGCGAGGAAGCCGCCAGCTCTTCGATCACCAGTTATGTAAGCCAAACGCTTCTCAATTTCTGCAAAACATTTTTGCGCGCTGCGACCCCATGGACTTATCGTATCTACGCTAAACGGTACAAAATGGTACTCTGCCCAGGCTCTTGTATTTATAGAATATTATCAGAATGTTTAGAACATTGCTAGTTACTTATAATATCTCTGTTGCTTTATTCTTATTTACTCATTAAGAATAATTAGTATGTAAAATGTGTACATATACGGCCACAGAATTATTTTAGTATCCTTAACGCCTATCAGTCAAAGGTGCGTAAGGTTCTAATTAAATATGGATTAGACATTTTCCACGCACCATAGAATTTTGTAGCGTTCTCAGTATACCTAGATATTTTTCTAGCACGAACGATTTCTTGTAAGTGATTGACAAATTAAAAACATCGACAGTCCTGTTATCGATAAGTACCCCTTCAATTTACATACAGGTAATACAAAGACAAATATAGGGTAATAGGGTTAAAAATATCTAACAATAATAAAACTCAATTTATTTATATTTAAATACTTCAGAAAACAATTTGGAACTATTCATAGCAAATTATAAAGGTAAATTGGATCAAAAGTATACGGATTACGTTTAATTTGCGCAAGATCGGTGGCACGCGGCGTCTAGGTAGATAGCCGATATAAGACTGTGTGTACATCTTGACGTTGAATTAGTATGTACTTATCGATAACAGGATTGTCGATATTTTTATTGTGGCAAGCACTAAACAAATGCCGTTCCTGCTAGAAAAATATCTAGGTATAGTTCTCAGTCAGGACTCAGGTCTACTATCTTCTCTATCGCGCGTGGATAGGAAAACGTAGTCAGACACCCACAAACTAGATGGTTCGTTTTGATATATGCTGTAGGTATCATATCTGTGGGACTTAAGGAGGTCTCTGTCCGGCAGTGGATGATAAGTAGGTACTTGTTTATACTTTGGCAATTATCTTATTTGCTTTTTGTCACAAAACTGTTTCCATTACCAAATGCGTCCACCTCATTTCAGCTCATCTTTTCCCAACGAAAATAATATAATAATTATTTTGCAGCACAAAAACTTGTTATCCTCTTGTCTTTGATCATTTTCCCTCGTTAGTATTTTCCAACACCGACTCGCTTTCTTGTACGCAAATATAGTTAATTTCACATTACTTTGCTTTACACCTTTATGAAATGCAACACTGTTGTCATTAAGAAAACGTTGCCAAGGAAATCTGTGCTTTAATTTTACATGCTAGAGATCAAAGTGGGTTGTTTACTGTTTAGAGGTATTAGCGCCTTTGACTCATTAATACAAAGGAATCGCTGCAGGGTTCCGTACTGTCATTAGTGCGTTTTAATAACATGCGAGTTGTATTTAGTATGCTATCAAAGCTCGGTTTGAACAGTACGATATTATTATAATAATAGCACCTGTGTTTGCGACGCGTTTGGCTAAAATATGGCGGGGCTTAAGGTGACTCAGAGCAAATTTACATGAGGAAACTTTGACCTAATTTGGACAGAAGAAAGCACCATTGTTTACTAGACGGTCAAAATTACTATATTATTTGTATTTAAACTTTCGTGAAACATACAATAATTAACGATTAACACGGTTCTACTCACGTTTATTTAGTTACTCGCGCGACAGGTTTCGGAGAACATAGGCCTCCATTTTCAAGCACTTAAGGGTGCTGAGTATCCGTTCGGTTCGCTGGTCGAGTCGCCGGCACGCACTGATGAATATCGCCTAAAAAAAATTGTATAAAAATTCAAGAAAATTAAAGATTTTAAAATAATTTGAAGCTTTTAAGTATAACGCATCAAAAATTGGTACAAATGTTTTGTTTTTTCCTATAATGTATTTTTCAGTATTTCTACAATAAACTGTTTCATTACTACAACTAAACTGCACAAAATGTTGTGCGTGTGTAAACTACAAAAATTGCTCCCCATATACATCACACCCTAAACAATCACATGGCAATTTACGTCATTTGTACCCAATACCGCCTCAGAAATACGAGCCCTTCTGTCGCTAGTCGTTCAATCGATCGTTAGAAGCGACTGAAACTGTCCGAATATGAAGTGGCACTTCGCTCAATTGATGAATCACCCTCCGTCTATAACATTCTACTTCGTAAAAGCAAAACGCAGTTAGTGTGGCTACGATCACTATCTGTTCAATTTCAATATAACGCCCTATCTCGGTGGAATAGAGTGCAAGTTTGCTTATATTTGTTATCGTGATAGTCCTACGTGTGTTTTTTCCAAATGAGATAGAACTGTCTTTGTGTGTGACTCTGTTTGATTTGAGCCAAAGGAGTTTACTTTGTTATAAAGTTAAGTAACATTAACATTATTTATTTATTATTTATTATATTAATAAATAAGTTAAATAGCTATCCTGATAAAACCCAGAACGTAACGGTCTTCTTCGTCGTTCCCTCACTAATGAGGATCGCGACCACAAACATGTCTCCACTCAGTGCGGTTGTATGCTGCGTGGACCGCTCGGTGCATGCTGCCGCCCACTGCCTTCTTTATCCCGTCAGACCATCTCGTAGGTGCCCTTCCTTGCGCTCGTCTGCTATCAATTTGCCCTACAATAATCTCCTTCTCTAGACCATGCTTTGGGGACCGCATTATATGTCCAAAGAAGGTCAGGGCTCGTTTCCGGCATATTGCAGAGAGTCGCGTCGTGATGTTGAGCTCTTTTAATATCGACTCGTTAGTCCGCATCGCAGTCCAGGGTATACGTAATAACCTTCGCCAACACCACATCTCGAAAGCATTGATTTTACTGCTATCGCGACTTCTTAAACTCCAAGTTTCAGCACCATACGTGAAAATGAAGAACACCAAGGCTCGAACCAAGCCATTGCACTTTTAGAACGTAGTAACGTTAGAACGTAACGGTAGGTACTAGTATTTTTCATATCACTTAAGAACTTCAGTAGCAACAAACCTCCCAGTGTATCTTCTATTCTTTACAAATTTTAGAGTCTCCAAATAATGATATAAAAATCTTACAAAATGTTTAATATGACGAATGGAAATAAAAAAGGCAATCTTTTTTATGACTGACTACTACAGTAACACGTTTATACGATGCATTTCAATAGTCTTATGAAAAACATAATCCAATTGAGAATCCTGGAATTACATTGATGCAAACTCATCTTTTCTTACGACGTATATTAATAAAAAATACACCCAATGGGGAAGACTGAAGGTTTAAAAACGAAACTCGCAAAACTTCCCTACACTTTTCCAAAGCAAATAGTGTTAGTTGGATAATTGACGCATTGGCAACCCTAGGGAGCGTAGGGATGCGCCCTGTGCAATCACCCGTACTCGCACTGCAGAATTAGAATAATAAGATTTTCCTGCAATTTGAAATATTGAACAGTGGAAGAGCATTTCGGCGTAACTTAGTTTTTTTTTAAAGTGCATTCGTTTGCATAATTAATGACGATTGTACTCAAAAATTCACTTGCGTGTTGCTTTTGTATAGTTAAATAAAACGTACCTTTCCAATCTGTAATTAAATTTGCCTGTATTATAGTGATAAACGTGACGATTTAGTTACTTGCATAGCTTTTAATGTAAATATTAGGTAATTGAGTCGGATGACTTCACACTCGGATAAATTGCAGAGCCAAACTTACGTCAAAACGAACTAATAGTTAAAATTTATAGTGATTTTTGGACGAAATAGTTGGTTTTTGGCTTAGCGAAATACACGTTTAAGATTTGGGTTTGAAGTAAGAGGTAGGTATAATGTAGATTTTTGGTATTGTAGTTAATTTATTAGGATATCAAGAACTTCTAATAAATCGACTGGACTAATAAAATAAATGTGCCTGATCCCTGTTATTATGTTACAGCCTCAAAAAAAAAACCCAAGCCCTGATGGTTCCTTGTATATGTTTTATTACACTAAAGAGGATCCCCGTTCAGAGTCGTTTCTGGTGCAAAAGTTGTCCATAATTATACAACGCGGCAATGCGGGCACTTTTGCATCAGAAATGACTCTGAGCGGGGGATCCTCTTTAGTGTAATAAAACATATACAACGTACCATCCATTTAGGTACCTATGTATTATTATTATTTTTTTGCCTATTTTGTTTTTATAATATTAAAATTATTGTATGTTTGTTTAATTGTACTATAATAAATCATTTTATTTGTTTCATTAAGTAAATATATTTTATATATGTACGTACACACGCTCCATCAGGCTGATTACGCACGATTTATAGTCTCGCGGGTCTATTATTCACTGGTAAAGTTCAATGTTTACTCTAATGTGTTACTAGGCCTAACTGTAACCATTTGTTAACTTATCATTTGTTTGTTGTCTAATGGAGGTCACCTACTATGTACTCATTACCTTACTTTAACCGTGTTACTAATTTTCAGGTTACATTTTCATGATAAACAATAGATAGTCACTAACCACTTAAAAGTAAAAGGCTATGTTTCTTGTTTGATATTACCGACATTTTCTTCTAACAGACGTGATAAACCAGCAAAAACGATCACGATCCCATTAGGAATGAACAGCACTTTCAAAATTCATTTAAAACTAAAATTAATAGATGATTTTTACAAATCACGGCTTTCTACGTAACAAGTGCAAGAAGTAATATCTTGTACGTTGATAACTCTAGGTCTAGTTTCAAAGTGTAACTTGGAGTAAATGCGTAACTTGGAGTAACCCCTTCGGGTGCGTACGTAACCGAAGCCTCGTAATCTAAACAGATACAATCGTAAACATTTTTGGTCTCGTACGAAACCAGTTGCGATCAAAACAATTTTATTCTTATACGAAAACTACAGACCATCGTCAGGCTTTAGTATTATTCTTTATTCTTTAATATTACTAGTAATTTATATTGTAAAGTAGAAGTAAACAATGCGGGACTTAAAAAAACGGTCTCGACATAATTATACCGGGACAAAGGAAAGTCTCCTTTACACAGAATGTGCTTAATGTGCTATTTACAATTAAGGCTGCCATGCATGTGGCTTTCAATCTTTCCGACCTGTATAAAGATAGACAAACTATTAAATGATCCTGTGTCCTTACACTATGTGTTCTTACAAAACCTACATTTTTATGATATAGTTTTTAACTGACCCCAATTGTTCCAGGTCTCGACGCTGAGCTGTACTACGTGCGAGATGGCGTGGTAAACACCTATGCGACGGGCTTCATCGTCCCAGTACCCGCGCATATAGCCGACCTGGAGTTTATGTGGCAGTCCCTTGGCAGAAAACCGGTGAGTAATGTTGCAACCTTAGTAAATTCCTAATCTGTAATTATGATAACTCGCTTGCAGCTTACAGCTCTAGATATATAAGGGAGATATATCTAGAGCTGTAAGCTGTAAGCAAGAAATGATCACATACTAGGTACTTAAGTATACGAACTTTATTTATGGCAGCGGTGTGTGGCGCCTATTTGTGAGAACGGAATATCGAGATGTGACTGAACAGAGTGAATACACTCTGTGACGACCGGTCTGGCCTGGTGACCTTGCTTATGCAGCCGATGGCCCTGGTTTAAATCCCAGTAAGCGCATATATTTAAGGGCTGAGCACAGATTTCTTCCTGAGTCATGGCACGCATGGTCCATGATTTATGATTGTTTTCTATATATTTAAGTTATTGTATATAATACTTCGCATATCATTGGCCGAGTACCCACAACACAAGCCTTCTTGAGCTTACCGTGGGACTCAGTATTTTTTAAGGATGTCCTGTAATAGTTACTTATTCTTACCACTCGCAACCACTGTGGGAAAAAATGGGCAGGTAGAAAACCGATGAGAGCTGGCTAGCACCCTTAATAAACCCTTAAACTGTTAATACATATGTGACATTATCTATGAAAATGGGCCTTATTGTCGATGACGCTTATGTCGTTGTTCAAGATGTTACAATACAAACGAAACGCGATTCGACGTAAGTGCCATCGACAATAAGGTTCATTTTCATAGATAATGACACATATAAATAATGTGGAGCTGTGACCGAGAGGGAAATTGTCAACACCACCACGGACTCTGTGTAATGACAATGGATGTTGGTGATGGAAATTTATGAGCTGTGCAAAGACACGTAGAAAACCAGCGAAGGCTGGCCAGTGATGTTAGTAAACTTCCAAATAAAGGAGCTGTTAGTGAGAGGGTGAAGTTCACATCACCTTACGGCAGTGGCGTATTAGAGATTGATAAACACTTCTGACGTATAGTCTGCACGGAGCCCTGAGTGTAAGTTTTTAACGTAACTTTACGTCACGAACGCCTTTGCGTTTCCCATATAAATAACATTATAACTCACGCGTTCGTAAACGTTTTTTTACGTCAAAAGAAACTTACACTAGAGCCTCTGCTACTAATTGATGATGCTTAACATACGTGTGGTCTGAGTACCTACATAGCTAACATGGAATTAATCTAGCTGTGTAAAACCGGCGACTTTACTGTAGTTGTTATATTATTCATAATAAATAATAAATATCACGAACATTAGAAGCATAACTTACTAAAGAATAAGGCGAGATGATATGTACCTCTTATATGTAGATAAATTGGCGAGAGCGTGGAATTGTATCTGTAGTGGTATTGTGTGTTTATAGGCATTCTATATTAGAAATTTCCTTTTTTCCGCACAACCACTACAAATACAATGCCACGCACTGGCTAAATTATCTATACCCAAAAAGTTCTAATTACATCAAAACTTTACCATACTCGTCTAACGAAGCCGTTCAGCACTACTTATTGGCTTATTTTACGTGTGACTCACAGTAGGTCATATGTTGTAATATTTATTAGGGGCAAATTACTAACGCTTTACTTTATATGTATATTAACTTTATACATTAATAGCAAGAAGATTTTTTTTACATTTCTATCTCATACAATATTTGTGAAAAATAAATAAATATGTAAAAGTAGAAATAGATGACAAATACTTAAGAAAAAGCTACGAGGACCTCCGGGGTTCGAGACGGGATCCCCGGATCCCGGGAGGTACTACTTAAAAGTCAAAGCAAATCAAAATGTTTCATAAAAAAATTATTTGATTTGTTCTTACTTTCAAATAAATATGTAGTTAATTGCTTATAATAGATAGTGCTACTTAAGTTTGTATTGCATAGTGTTTATAGAAAAAGACATACAGTCTGTGCTGATATTAAATATGACCAATACTAGAATCTAAGAACAAATCGAATTACTTTTTATGAAATATTTTGATTAGCTTTGATTTTTAATTAGTAATACTAGTATATAAATTAAAAATTTAATTAAATGACAAATACTTAAGAAAAAGCGGCCGAAGGCGTCAGCCGCGATAGCTGGAGATGCGGGTTCAAATCCCGTCTCGAACGCCGGAGGTCCTATTCGCTTTTTCTTAAGTATATGTCATCTATTTCAATTTTCAAATATTAGGATATAATATCCTTATTTTGCGAAATGTTCACAGAAAATCTGTTACAAAGTTTACCTTATTTTTATTTTTTCATAGAACGGAAAGAGATACGCGAAAAGGCAGCAACTGTAGACTCTGTTTCCAATTCAGCTTCAATGTGAATTCATTTAGGAGACAAAAGAACAACATTTATTTTGGAATCGTAACGAGCTTCCGCTGAACACTTCAGTCGCTTAAAAAGTGCGGACATACTTGCATGTAGTTCAATTTAAATTCCTTTTATCTTAATTGCGTGTAACTTTTTAAATAATGCAACTAAAAATGGTCTTTCGTTCTGTCGACCCGTCGACCTACGAACACTGTCGGCATGTTATTTAAGTTCTGTTATTTTTTATTTATATATGCTATGGACTTTCACATTTCGAACCTTGTCATAGTAGATAATATATATGTTATCTCTAGCGCCTCTCGCAGTAGCAAGCAAATTAGGCAAACACACCTGTACTGACCTAACAATGTCTGTCTATGTCAATGTCTCATATTTATTTGTATAGCAGACAACGTAAGAACGTGTATATAAATGTGCGTTACTATAGAGTAAATGCTAAAATTAGCCAATAAGTAGTTCTGAACGACTATATTATAGATAGTCGTCCATATTGTTTGTTATTAACTATATGATGTGGCCCAGAGGCTCTAGCGTAAGTTTCTTTTGACGTACAAAAAACGTTTACGAACGCGTAAGTGACAATGTTATGGGAAACGCAAACGCGTTCGTGACTTAAAAAAACTGACACTCAGGGCTCTGAAAGCAAATTAGATGACTGGCCATGCAAAAATCAAAAGGAATGTGTTTTAAATCTAGTATTCTCTTCTCCTTCTTCCTCGCGTTCAATTCATAAAAAAACCGCACGCGAAATTCATAAAAAACATTACATATTAACAATATTTCGTAAATTGTTAAAAAAACAGCCTTGCATCTCATTATTTCTTGCACGAGGTCCATAAATATATCTCTAACAGTTGAGGGTGGTTAACGCAAATCGATATGGGGCCTAAATGTGAAAAACTTAACTAAAAAACCGCGTTAATAGTTGTGCAGAAAATGAATATGGTACTTACGTCAACATTTGAATATAGAACGCCAACATTCGTGAACACACACGATACTACTACATTCGTGATCACACACGTTACTAAGTACTACATAAATCAGTAGGCCTAGCATAGTATCTCGAGCCGAAATATACACGTCCCTCTATAAACAATATAGTTAGTCAAAGGGACGGTTAGTCCAGTGGCCGTGTGATACTATAGCGCTCCTCTTGTGCTAGGCTTCCAGATTCTTTAGGGGTGATTATTCGGGCGTTTGAACCGTTCTTATTACTCTGCCCAGATTTCTGAAGAAATGATCACACAGTTTGGTGTTATTTTTGGTTTACTGATAGACAGCTGGGCTAACTAAAGGATAACCAAAAACTACTTAATATAATGCAGGCACTTATACAGAAATCTGGACAGAGTAATAAGAACGGTTCAAAAGCCCGAATAATCACCCTTAGCTAAGTTTTTCACCTCGATATAATACCGTTTGTTTCAGTTGCCCTACGTCATGGACATAGACTATGAGAGCCGAGGGGCTATGTTACCGCCGCAAGTCAACATCTCAGAGAGGGGGGTGGTGCCGACCAAGTTGCAAGCTTTCAGGTAAACACTGCTATACAGTCAGCGGTAGAAGTTGCTAAGCCGACGACGTGTTGACCTGCACGCTACTTTATTGTTAAGGGAATAAGAGCGTGTCAAGATCTTTCTGAACTCCTGGCACGCTTAGTAACTTCTGTTCCTGACTGTACATAAATAGGTACACACCTAATATCTAGTCTAAGACGCCATTTTGCTTAAAGTTAAGCATGACTTTATTAATAGGAATTTTTACGTGGATTTCTTATCGTGATCGAAAGAGCTCACAATCTTCTCTTCTTTTAAAATTGTAATAATGTTCCGAAAAAAATGGCCCATGTAGAAGATTACATATGCGAGTCGAGTTTTATGTTATTTTGATTAATAATTATGAAAATATATATCATCCCTAAAAATGGAATAAGTTTGAAAGTTTTAACACCGGTTGAGGCTGGCGACATATATAAGTAATGGCCAACAGTTTGGCATGTACAGTCGACGTCAAAGCAATGTTTACACTTTTGCACCATTTTACAAAAGATTAAGGTGAAAAAGTGTAAACATATCTTTGACGTTGACTGTACGTACCGAAAAACAACAAAATAATAATCTAGCTGTGACAGTGTAAAAAGGTTTAATTAAAAATAATTAAGACTACTCCTAACAGCCATGAAAGATCACTGCTGGACACGTAGCGATCTCAGGCATGGGGGTTGAATGTCGTACTTTTCACGCTTGGCAGGCGGTTTGGCGATTGTATAACCATCGACCTGGCTTTACAGTAAGCTCAAGAAGCTAAAGAAGATATAGTAGATAGATTCTTAGATACCGTCCATAAATCACGAGCAAATGTTCCTGATGACACAAATAAATGACTTTGTCATTCAAACAGACGCCTTTGAATGACCCCAGAAAAAAATCTATATTGATAATTATATTGTTTTTGACCAGGGTTCGCTTACCATGTACCGGCAGTAGGAGTGCTGAAATCCTGGTGACCATGCAGCTGAACATATCGGCTCCAGACCGCAACCACAAAGATGTACGGCTTCTGTTTAAAAGGAATAAGATTTGCTTGAAAGGTGAGTATCTAACTGGTATATTGGTATAAGTTTTATCTTTTACTAACTGAAGTATGGTTTGAAGATCTTCTTGTCTTCCGAAGATCCCAAAGTAGATTTTGTTAAATTGGAAACCTTAGTTACTTTTGAAATGTCTTAAATAGATTGTGGTTTTTGTACAAAAGGCTCAATCAACAATTTTTCAAAGTCACTCGTTTCTTTGGTTACAATCTCCTGGATCACTCTTAAAATCACCTTTTTAATGCATCTAAATCTTTGTGTAACTATTTATATGTCCTTTTACCCCAATTACACATTGGGGTTACATAACCTGTCAATAGAATGTGGCAACATGTCGTCTAACAAACATTGCCACTGTTTACCCCTGGCTGGAATGATGGGATAGAGTAAAAACATATAATAGTTGATTGACCCAAAAAGTTGAACCAAGATTTAGGCAGGATACATTTATAAATAACAATTCAAACGTAAATCAATGAATACTATAGCCTCGTAAGGCCCACGAGCCTTCTTGTATTACTGATTACTTTAAAGCTATTTGAATTTTAAATCGGAAGAGAGTTGAATTTCATTTATTGCTTGCGATTTAGACACAAAAAAATTATACTTTATTTCCTACACTATAAAGAACGAATCCGAGTAGCATTTTACTTGTATGGTGGGCCTTAGGAAGATAGAAATAAAAGATGAATAATTATGTACTAAACATTGTCTTAATAGATAAAATTAAGCTGGGGGTGTGGTACTCTAGTGATGCCCGTCTTAATTTGATTTTACACAATTCTGCTGTTCTGCCTATCTGGCTTATATGGGTGAATAGCAACCAGATGACCAGATTAAAATATAATTGCTAAATAAAGATAGTAAAGGAATGTCACTACTCGTAGTTTCATTATCGTAAACAATTTTCTACAGCCGGGTCTCCGTTTGTTTTATTTATTTATTTTATTATAAAAGGCATAATAACAAGTTACAATCTTAAACATAGGTTGCAATAAATTGTCAATTCGGCGATTGAAAGTCAATTATATCTATGCACAGAATTCAAGGATATTAGCAATGAACATAAGTATAGGGATAACAGTATCTACTTAATCGGTCACGCAACAGTTAAATGAAATAAGTAAAATAGTTTTACATCAATTAGACTATGCATTGGTTGCACCAAAGAGTCGGGTAAAGTAATTTTTAAAGTATTTTTCCTTATATAATGATGCTATAAAGGCGACGTTAGAACTTTTTTGTAACACCGAGCTAAGACCTTAATAAAAAGGTAAAATATTATTTGTTTGTCTATTCTGAAGATGTAGGATACTGATATCTTAGTAATTCGATAGTGTAATAAAACAATTGTAGGATTGTAGGATCCTCTTACACCCAACTTTATTGCAATCCCTGCTCAATAAATTATTTTACAACGGCCAATATAAAACTGAGAACAATTTTACAAAGTTCTACACTTTCCCTGGCAATAATAATAACAGTAAATCAACTAGGCAACATTGGGAATAGTTCGAAAAATAGGGTGGGCAGAATAGCGAGCTACATGTTGCCTTGTTTGCTTAAGGTATGTCCACAACTGTGGGGTTCCGTGTCAACATGGAAGCTTCTTAAGCGCCGTAGCGTCATGTGCACTGATGTGAAGTTACCTTTACCAATGTTCTTTTCTAACACACAATGCAATTTTAAAAAGTCATATAAACCAAAGCTTTTCATAGCTCATCATACTTTTTAGTCGACCGGCATTGCAGCCAAGTTTACTTGACAAATTGGGTGCCTACTCTATTATTCCGTGGCACTATAGAAGTTTTGCCGTTCTGTGAGATAGATGTGGTGTTTTATTTGTCAAATAAGGAAGCATTTGGCGAAGTTGGCATGAGATGAGTCATTTTGCATCCGGTATTTTATTCAGAGTGGGGGTGATATTTCATGTTTTTTAGCTGAATTATTTGTGTTTTAGCGAGTGAAATTTCCGTTTATTTTGGCTAAGGAGTCTTTAACATAGAGCATAGATAGACAGAAAATCATTCCGTTTTTTCCTTACACGCGTTCTGTCCCGTCATAAAAAGGAAGTGTTTTTAGTTTTTTTTCCTATTAGATATTATGAACTTCCTCTTTCGCATGATACACTGTGGACTTATTTTTACTTCTTATTGGAATGAATCTGTCACGCAAAGTGATTCGAAAGAACTACAATTCCATTTTTTTTATAGTCGCAACATAATATACTCCCTAAACTATCAAATTATTAGCTCAAGTACAGTTTATCCTTGCTAACGTGTGACATTATTAGCTCCAAGCTGCCTACAAGACCGTTTATCAATCTGTGACATACTATTATAATGAACGGCCGTAGTCTGATCTTGACCTCAAACCTTAAATAATAATAAAAAAAAACAGTTATTATTTCTTACTATTCTTAGGATTCTGAAACTAGTGACTAATTATGAAAGTGTCCATTAATTTGAGTCAGATTTAAGATGTGAGCTTGCCTGCATTTTGTATGAAAATAAAATTACTCATTCATGGTGGATGATAGACTCAATATTCATAACAACTTCTACTTCAGCCACGTGGCGGACGTCCATTGCTGGACATCGATGCAATAAGCAGCATTAGGAGTTTAATACCACGCTTGGTAGGCGGGTTGGTGATCGCACTATAAGGGAAGTTGCTACCCGTCTTCCGGTGGTGTCTGGTTGCAGTTTTATATTTAATTCGAAACAACAGTTAAAGCGTGCCATGTAACTATATTTTATGTCCAAGTTCCCTACAGCTCCCTATTCCCTTATCAAATTGTCACATATAATGAATGGCTATACTGACCTTGAACTTCAGATACACGCGTTGGCCTTGTGACCTTCCCTATTCTAGACAGTTCCATTAGCAAATAACAGTTAAAACAGTATCATTTGACAAAATTCAAAATAACAATTAGATGATATCGCGACCTTCATACCGCTATACAATTTTTTTACTGAATTTACCTCACGGCATAAATTTCTAAATATCTCTTCTTTTTACAACTTTAAGTAAACAGCGAGTTGTGATTTCAGCTTGGGCTTGGCGTTAATTTAAGTCAATCACTTATTCGGGACTTCTTTTACAGTACATACAGATTTTATAACAGTCATTATCTGTCTTAACTCATAAAAAGCACTAAGGCATTATTCAAAGTTATAGTCATATTTTATACTCGGAACTACAAGACCATAATTATGAAAAAAAGGTGCTTCATGTTCTGCGAGTTTCTGGACGTAGGCCTCCCCCAAAGAGACGCACAGCGACCGGTTTTGCGGCACACGCATCAATTGGGTTCCCGCGATCTTCACCATGTAATCGGTCCTACTTGTAGTGGGTATATCTACACTGCGTCTTTCGGTACAAAATCACCACTCAAGAACCTTTATGGTCAATGGTTATCGGTTCACGTGCAATGTGCCCCACCCA
Source organism: Grapholita molesta (assembly GCA_022674325.2). Taxonomy (NCBI): domain Eukaryota; kingdom Metazoa; phylum Arthropoda; class Insecta; order Lepidoptera; family Tortricidae; genus Grapholita; species Grapholita molesta. Next base: position 16,715,496 of record CP053125.2, read on the forward strand.
TTTAAATTTAGCGATCTAGAGGGCTATATCGGTTGCTTTGATTCTGCTGCAAATAACATCATTTCTGATGTGATCGCGCAGAGACACTCCCAGAATTGCCTTCTTCATTGCCCTCAGGATGACTTTGAGCCTTTTCATGAAGGCCATAGTGACCAACCACTTTTCAGTACCAAATGTCATCACTGGCAACACACACTGGTCATAGACACAAAGCCACTAGCTTTACAATACATCAAATGACACGTGTCAACAGACTATATACTTAAATAAAGATTTATTTTTTCGAAAATTCTAGTCAATCTCTAAAATTGTTAAGAATTGTTATATGTCAACAAAACATCCGAGTAAACAAAGTAGAATCATCACGAACTTAATACGTTCAAACAAAATCCTTTTCCGCAAACCGGTATTAGATACGAATCCCAATAACTGAAATATTAAGGATAATAGAAAAACTTCAGGGGAGCAAAATGATTAAATAATAACTTATCAAAAAGTCTTAAGCGCCAACAAGTTTCTACAAAGATAAGTCGTTCTTAACGAAAGTAGTATCAAGCAGGTACGTCGAACGATACCTGATACACGCTCACATCCAGGATTTACTGTGCTGCTTTTAAGTACTCTATTCTTTCCGAAATAAGGTTGAAATTGGAACTACAAAGTTGAAAAAGATAAGAGCTTTTCTGTGTTATTTGATACGTTATTAAATGTCAACGGAAAGGCTCTTTGAGATATTGATACCAGCTCTAGACGCTTTAATTAAGAAACAAAAGGAATGTCATATATATTCCGTCTTTTTTTTAATACAATATCGTTTGTAGTTAGTTTTATTTGAGATTAATGATTTGTTATTGAAAATAGAAGAGGTAAAATGATAGGACATCTACTTCGTCACGATGACTTGATTAAAATAATAATAGAGGGAAAGATAGAAGGGAGAAGAAAAAGAGGAAGACCGCGAAGAACTTACATGGAGCAGTTAAAAGAAAAAGTTGAAGTTGTAACTTATAGAGAATTGAAGGAAAAGGCAGAGAATAGACCCGAATGGAAATTACTCCACCGACAAGAGCCAAGCTCTTAAATATATGATGAATGATTTGTTCACGGGTTGGTCTCAAAAAGCCCAGATTTACAACGAAATATTAAATTTTGTTATAAATTCTAATAAGTTTTTTTTAAAAGTGATATTTTGGTATAATCATAAACTGCTCACCGAGCGGTTTCTAACGAGTCTAAACACCTCTTTATCATGGAGATGTGATAAGAAGGCGGATTTGTGCTGAATTTCAGCTCAATCGGTTGGAAATATCTGCCTCAAAATTTAGTTGCGAGATTTCACCCGATCATACCTATATACTTACATAATTACATTGCAAGTTAATTAAAAGCATGTATAAAATATAAACGAACTTTACTATTCAATGTAGGCATATAATAATGCATAAATTATCACCGTTTGTAACGTCACATCTCTGACCCGAGAAGATTATATTACCGACTAAAATCTCACCGGGACTTTTTTAAACAGTAATCCATCACCATTCAGCGTAATAATTAGGTTAGCAAACATTTTCAAACGAATAATATTTGCATAATATCACGTTTTGCTTCCTGGCATGTTTAAAAAAAAAACGTATGTGTATATTGAGTTTCTTCCGTGACTTTATAGTAAAGTTTACCCTACTAGAAATTCTCGAACTTTCTTTACAATGCTAAAAAGTAAGTGATCTAATTGTTTCGTCCCTACATCTGAGTATGCTTATTTATTTGTAATTTGGTAAATTAAAACGATCAAAACAGACCCAAAGATCATCCTCAAATTTCCAATAAAGGACTCGGCAATATTAAAGGTTTCAATTTTCAAGTACTCCTTAAGGCATTTATCAAGGAAGGCCAATTTTATTCACTCCACAAATCACTCCCTCGCATTCTATCTGCCTACGAGTATAACCATAGGGATGAAGACTTCAGCACAGTAAACACATTATAATCAGCAGGCACGCAAGCGATGTCCATACAGCAACATTTTCAATCCAAAATTCTCGGATTTAGATGTTGTGTGTATCAGCAATGAATATTTCGGATGTTATGTACAAAATATCATCAATTACTTACATTCGCTCTTTCTAAAAAAAACGATTTGCATTGATTATTAGCTTTATGCCAGTTTGGATATCAGCCCGATCGATCTCGTGAGTCGAGAGAAGAATTATATTAACCAGGATATAATTTTAAAGGCATAAAATAACATATTATTTGTTACAATTATCATAATTACATTCCCTATTCTCAATAAATTTAATATCTTTAAATGTAATATCGTCTCGTTACTTTTTCTGCATGCATACACTTCAAAATTTAATAAGTCCATTCACTCCCGAAACGAGTTGTGATAGTTAGTTCATATATCAGATCGACCTTATTTCCCCTTAAAAACTTTGATTATGAGCGAAATTCGCTTGTTTATGAGTTACTAAAGGAAACGTGAAGTTATGAGTTAAAGAGTAAGCAGCTGAGTTACTGTTTATAAACTACGACTGTGACCAAGACTTTAAGGGACGCTCCCCTCTTTAATGTGTTTACAACGAAGTATCGATTGTTCTATTGTGCTTTTATTTGACTTGTAAATTTTATGTTTCTTCTTACACGCCTGTTATTATAAGTTGGTACTCGTGAAAAAGTAAATGTCAAAATGAAATGGCTGTTAATAAGAAAGTCGTGATTACAGTCCTGGCACTAATGGAGTCACTGCGTACTACACTTTTTGAGTATTTTAACGACTCGTAGGGATTTTTATTTTACATTGTCTTGTTAAATGTGGATATGGCTTAAATTTTACCGCACAAGCTAGTTCTAAAAAATGATAATAAAATAAATTCTGCCGGAAATCAAATTGGATACCATTTTATAAGGCAGACATCCGGTTTTTTATCCAATAGCTAGTCCATTCTTTTCTCCCAATAGCCTGGTACGAGTACATACTAGATTCCATTAAAACTTAATAGTCCTTACACCATGGCGGGTGCTCTCTCTGTGCACGTCCCATGATACGGACAGGGGCAACAACCGCGTAGTGTACCCCTTACATTTCATTAAATTGTTGAAACGGCCTCTGCGCGTTTGGTTTGATCTGGCTCCGCGTACGCCTCCCAAATGTCCGGAACGCCATTGTTCCGTGCATACAAGAGACATAAAAATATATCCTTTTTGGTTTAGGTTCTTATAAAAAATGAAAATGTGATCTATGTTTCTATTAGTACTTAACTAGTTATTGAATCAAATCTAAAAAAGGCCCTTGAGGCACTGTACCCAGGCTGCTGTTAGCATTTCCTCGTTGTATCGTAATGCTGATACGATGTGCGAGGAAGCTGCCAGCTGTTCGGTCACCAGTTATATGAACCAGACGCTACGCGATTTCTGCAAAAAGTTTGTGCGCGCTGGGACCTTATCATCAATTTATTATGTCTATTTATTTAAACAAAGCTTCGAGTTCCAATTTTTTTTTAACCCTTAATAAGGCAGTGGTTATATATTTACCACTTGGCTCTGGAGGACACAGATTAAAAACTATTTGACGTAAACGTCATTCAGTTAGGTTTATGAACGCACACATAATCTGTCAATCATAAAAAATACGTTGGCAACACTGTGAAGTGTCAAAACGTAGGTCTGCTGTGGCTGCTTGTTAAAAAATTCAAAATTTGTACAATTTTTTGGTGGGCGGTAAATACTTGTTGCCGATTTGTTAACGCAACATTCCAGTAAGTGGTTTTTGTTGTTTTTTCGTAGTAGTACACTATATTACCTAGTTATATAAGTGTTAGCCATTTAGAATATCTGTTTCCACCGTTTTGAAAGACAGGTCTAAGTTGGTGGTAAATATTTTACCATTGCCCGGAACCGTAAAAAAAGAACGGATCGATTGTATTTATTTTTTTAGTTTACAGTGAGAATGTCTAAAAAAAAAGAGACTTTATGATAAAAATATTGAAGAACTGCTTGAAAATGATCTTTCCAGTCTTGAAAGTGACTCAGATGATGACATGGAATATATTTCTAGTTTGTCAAAAATTAAAAAACGATCGCGAATACGGTGTGACGTATGCAAAGTAGCTCCATGTGCCACGCCGTGCTTTCAAAACTTTCATTGTGCATCCACAGACGGTATGTCCACACATCATCAACCTGGGGATAGTATGGCCTAAGCAGCACGATGGGGCGGCGGTAAAATAGTTACCACTTTCTACACGCTATTATAGTTATGAGGCTATGGCCATATATTTTTTATTTGATAGTATGATGATTATGGCTACAATAAATGTCTAAAAAAGTTGACCGATTTGTTTTTTTCTAAAATTAATACCTCTGCCCTATTAAGGGTTAAAAGCTAGTATTCAGTTACTCTGCATACATGGACACTGTAGTTAATTCTTAACTGTACTATATTACAAAAGCAGACATGATAAACTTCTTGAAAAATAAATGCTTAAAATCTGTATAAAGGGTAACACGAAAAAATAACTTCCTCGACACTTTACGAAACCCGACTTTGAAACTCCATTTACAAAAAAAATGGTGTCAAGATTTTCGCTCCAACGAAAAGATTACTTTAAAATTGCTTCTATAAAGTGATTCAGTTTCTAATATCCTTTTAAATAATGAAAATTTAGTCGAGAGAAGTTATTTTGGAGCGTAGAAAATTTTAAATGACTCCTCACCGGCCGTGAGCGGACGGAAGCGATTTCATAATGAAGTTAAATTAATGGTTCAGAGTTCGCTTATTTACTGAAACAATAATAAATTCAAGTTAAATATATCTTAGAAATGAGGAGATCCGTAGGCGAACTAAAGTCACCGGTTTGTTCCTAGTTCGTCGTATTCCTGTTTGGTCGGATTCCTGATTCGTTGTTTTCTTGTTTCGTCGGAATTATATACATATAATTAAATATGTCGTGCAGTAAACCAGTATTTACTAAACATGAAGATTTAATATAATTATCGTACATTTTTTAGCAAGTTTAGTGTGCCAAATAAATAAAATATATATTCAATTGATATTGATAAAACAAAGGTTAAGGTCACGGTAATTGCATAATTTAATTACATATTGAGATTTCGACGAAACAGGAATCCGACGAAACTGGAATAGGTACGACAAAACAGGAATACGACGAACCAGGAACAAACCAAGTCACCGACATAGCCCACCGGGTTAGCAAGCTGAAGTGGCAATGGGCAGGCCACATTGCACGCAGAGAAGACGGCAGGGGTCGAAAAGTGCTCGAGTGGAGACCACGGACTAGCAAGCGCAGGACGTCCACCCACAAGATGCACAGACGACCTCATTAAGATCTCCGGAAGATGCTGGATGCAGGTCGCTTCCAACCGGTACATGTGGAGGTCCAAGGGGGAGGTCTATGTTCAGCAGTGGACGTCTTACGGCTGAGAAGATGATCATGATATTTTTATGAGAAGATAATTACTTCAATCTTAGAAATTATTTGAAAAATAAAGAAATATAAGCTCATATTTATCTCCTCTCTCCTAGGTTTATCAACGGTAGTGGCCCACAATGAAACAGCCATGCTGGCTGGCGACGCCGCTCGAGGCTCCAGCGGCGTGGCCTTTGCAGCCGGGGCTGCGCGGCGGCAGCGCTGGCGTTGCTGGCAGCGGCAGCCGCGGCGGGCACTCTATACCGCCGAGGCGGCAAGGCGCGGCACCATGATTCTATACAGTAAGTTGTTAGTAAAGACGAAATAAGAGTCGGATAGGCAATTGGCAATTCGATCCCGCGTTGCTGGTTAACTGCCCGGCCACGACAATGCGTGACTTGCGACGCGGCAAGCGTTTTATCTGTTCGTTGCGCGGTCAAGACGCGCTATGCACTGCGGTTAGTAGGGATCACACGCAATGAACAGATTAAACACTTGCCGCGCCGCAATTCGCGCAATGTCGTGGCCAGGGCGTTAGGGTACTAGTGCCATCTAGTGTTTCACAGACGCTATAGATTACATTAGCGATGCGATATATTTGCTATAGGTATGCTACATGAATAGAAACAGCGTGTAACTAACTAGTCACGCCGGAATAGGGATTTGGAGAGAAGTTTGAGTCTAGACATCTTCCGGCTGAATCTGACATGGATTTAATGTACAGTGGGGTTCAAAAGTGTATGGCCAGATTATAAATGAAATCATTCATAATTTTTATAGTCAGCATTAATAGTAACGTATGAAACAACGAACAAAAAATTACTGCCATCCTGTTTTTACATATGAGATATTTTTTACAGTTCGCGTTCCAGATCGCATGGATCTAGATACTTTTGGTGCGCTAGTTCATACAATTTCTACTATCTTCGGCTGTCACGACAATTATTCCACGTTTTATTAAAAAAGAAAACATAACTTTTCTATCATTGATACGAGTAGGATATTATTATAAACAAATTATTTTACAAAATAGTTTAGAAATAAGAATAGAAAAGAACAGAAATAATTATTCCATACATTTCCACCCGCGTCTTTTCCGCGCTGAACCGCGATTGTCAACCTTTGCACTAGGCCATGTTTCGCAAAGCGTTCTGTTTTTTATGTCAATTTGTTTATATACTTGTATACAACACACCCGAACAGAGTCATAATAAAATCGTAAACTTTTACAGCCTTTGTCATTTTCCTTTCGTTTTTATGGTCATTGCTATATTTAAATCAATTTTAATACCATTTTATTTCACTTGTTCTGCATGTATGTAAACTGTACTTTTTGTACACTTGTCAATAGTTTAGGAGCTATACTCATTGAGAGACCTATGTAGATTATTTGAAACGTTCCACGGATAAAGATACCTTATGGCGAATGGCGCTTACGCTATTGTTAACGACGCTTCAATATTAATGTGATGCTTCGCAACGTAAGCGCCAAGCGCCATAAGGTTCCTTTGCCCGCGGAACGTCACATTTTATTTCTAATTATAATTATGTATAAATTGCAAATTAACATTAAAAATTATAACATGGAATTACGATTCGATTCAAAAGAAAACAGAAGCGAAGTTATACAAAAACCAAAACCCCAATTTTTTTTAAATAAGTGCGCTTGAGAAAGAAAATATATAATTTTCATCGACAACTCCTATTTTCCTCGACATTTTTCCGCGAACTTGCTTAACTAGGGAAACAAACAATGGCAGAGATTGGATTACTTGAAACTTTTGGAGAATATTAAATGAAATCCCAAATATTATTAATTGGGATGGATATTTGGCATTCAACTGCTTCGACAGATAATGAGAAACTTTGACTTAACCTACTATGATTTATCAAATAAGTTACAATTTTTTTAGATTTACAGTTACTTTTATCAAATCATTTCATCTAGCTTTTAGTTTATAACTCCCTATTGTTTTACCATAATGTTTGATATAAATATATAAATAAATGTAGTACAACATTTTAATCATTACATCATTTTCTACATACTATAAATAGTGACAAAGCATTAATACTTTATTGAATTTAAATTAACATAAACAGTAACATTAGGCGGGTTTATTTTTAATTGACATACGTGTAAACATAGCTACTTAATTACAAATTGAGTGTTGGAACGAAACGCAAGGCTTCAGCGGGGACTGCGGGCGACGGGGACGACCACCGTCCTCTAGACCAATGTGTGTCGTTGTGACACTGCAATTTTGAATTTTGGATAAGCAACTACTTTTTTTGTAATTTTATATGTACTTGTAAAGGCAGATTACAGTACGCTTTTAATTTTAAACATTTTTTATTCTGCCTGGTCCTTCTACAGTCTACATTCAATTCCCAACATGGTCTTCGATGCCAGATAATTAATTGAATTAGCGACCTACGAGATATTAAGGACTTTGGACCTCCACTACGGCTGAGACAAAGGAGACGCATCGTGTGGATATTTCCTGCATATCTAACATCCCGGATATCCAGTGAGGAGTGCAGCTTGAAACATCCCGAGGCGGCGACATCTTCATCCAGCAGCTACGAAGTGGTTACATACTTACCTAACTGTTCTACATTATTCCGCAAAACTACATACGTTCCGACGACGTCTATAAGGAGTGAGCAGGTTTAGATGCTAAATGTGAGTCCGTTCCTTAATATATACATATCTATTATTTGCGTAATCATAAAACCGTATTAAATATAAATCAATATCTAAGTTCAATATACTTCTATTTGACACAACTTCTAAGGTGCTTAAACTACTATCATACTTCTTAATACGCCGAATATAGCCTGTTGCCAAGCTAAATACGTCACAAATAACGAGCATATTAATCTTCAATTGCATAACTAGCTATTGATAGCTACAATAAGTGCATCGGCCGCACGGTCATAAAACATTTTTTGCAATATCTAACGGTCACCCGGCCGCCATAAGTACTTATCGCCATAACTTAGCCGGCCTGTTTAACGTAAACAACATCGAAATAATTAGCATTAAATCAATAAGAAAGTGTCGAGTTTAAGTTGGTGTTAAGTTGCGCTGGTGTTTTAGTGGAACAAAGTGTGGATTGGTGATTATAAGGTAAATACTAAGTGCAGTTTAAGATGAGTGAAGCCGTAATTAAAGAGTTAATCAAAAAGAGGGGTCATATTAAGGCGCGATTAACTAAATTTTCAGGTTATATACGAGAATTGGCCGATAAATCATTGTGTGCGGCTCAGGTAACGGAACTTCAACTTCGAATTGCTAAATTAGAAAGTGTATACAATACATATGACGAGATTCAAACCAAGTTGGAGTATACGGTGGAGGATGACGAGGCCCAGTTGGACGAAAGGTCGGATTTCGAAGATTTGTACTATTCGTCAGTCGCGGCGGCTAAGGAATTGGTAACCATGCATGCAAGGGTAGCGAGTAGCGATGGGGGATCCGAAAATAATGGACGGCGTCATCCATATGTGAAATGTAAGTTACCTACCATTTCTTTACCGAAGTTTGGAGGCTCGTACGATACATGGCTGGAATTTCGCGATACATTTGATAGTTTGATAAATAATGACGACTCAATCGATGATGTAAACAAGTTTCATTATTTGCGGGCTTCTTTAGAAGGCAGTGCTGCGTTAATTGTACAATCGTTAGCATTGTCTAGTAGTAACTACAAGATCGCTTGGCAGTTATTATGCGATAGGTATAATAACAAACGGTTATTGGTAAATAATCATATTAAAGCAATATTTAATATAAACCCAATCAATAAGGAATCGCCGACAGCGATTCGGCACCTTATTGACACGTTATCTAAAAACATACGTGCATTAGCGTCACTTAATGAACCAACCACATATTGGGACACATTATTGGTGTACATAATATGTCAAAAATTGGACAATGTCACTAGAAGAGAGTGGGAGGAGTTTGTGCCTAGTTGTGAAACAATTACTTTCGATTCCATCATAACTTTCCTCAGCGACCGTGCGGATTTGTTGGAAACCATGGCGATGGACGGTCCCGGCCGCCGCGCGTCGTGGCCGCTCGCGCCCGGCGCCGGCGCTGCCTCCGCGGCGCGCGCGCGCTCCGCGCAGCGACGGGTAAAGGAGAATTGTTTCGTAGCACTAGATGAACGCGAGAACAATACTGTGAGTAACCCACTTTGTAAATATGAATGTCCGTTTTGTAAGCGTGGTCATTGGTTATTTGAGTGCCCCGACTTTCTCGCGTTAACTAATAAGGAACGCGCAGATAAGGTTCAAGGGATGAAAGTTTGTTTGAACTGTTTGAAACCCGGTCACATCGCGAAGTATTGTAGGCGTGGTCCGTGCGGCCTTTGCTCGTTACGTCATAACTCGCGAATACATTTGGATAAGGTGCCGCCGAAGGCTTCCGTAACAATGCCAGTGATTCAAGTCACTCCTAGTACGCCGCCTACTCCGAGCGAGCACGAGGAGTCAGCCCCGGACCCCGGTTGCAGCAGCGGCGTCACGCTGCCGGCTCATGCTGTTTTACAAGGACAAGTCGTGCTGTCTACTGCATTGGTAGAAGTATATGATCGCGACGGTAAACCACATTTAGCCCGCGCGTTTGTCGACAATGGTGCGGGCTGTAACCTCATTAGGTCTGATTTTTGCAAAAAACTTAATTTACCTGTTAGAGAAATAAATGTATCCTTAACTGGGGTTGAAAACATGAAGGCATCAGCACGTAAAATGTGTGACGCAACATTTACATCGCTGTCTGATAAAAGTTTTAATATGAAAAGATCATTTTATGTACTTCCACGAGTTACATGCGATTTACCCATGCACGAGGTAAATGTGTCAATGTTAGACATACCTAAACATTTAGTTTTAGCTGATCCTGGGTTCTATTTGCCGGCACCTGTCGATCTTCTTCTTAATGCCGAAGTCTTTTGGGAACTGTTAGGTGATGTTAGAATTAAGCTGGGACCAAATAAGCCCTGGGTCTACGAGTCTAAGCTTGGCTGGATAGTGTCTGGTCCTAGTGCGCATAATCCTAAGTCTAAAAGCGCCCACTGCCACTTTGTTCAACTGAATAATAGTGATGACGAATTGACGCGCTTTTGGAAGTTAGACGAAGCAACAATAAAACCCGTGTCGGCTTACTATACTGATGATGAACGAGCTTGCGAAGAACACTTTGTTAAAAATACCTCCCGGTTACCAGATGGTAGATTCATGGTTAGGTACCCCCTAAAGCAGTCTCCGACTTCATTAGGCGATTCTTACGAGCGGGCAAAGCAATGTTTTTTGTCGTTGGAGCGCAAGTTAGAGCGACAAGCTAAATTAAAGGCCATGTACACAGAGTTCATAAATGAATACGAGTCTTTGGGAGATATGTCCAAGGTCACTTGCAATGAGAGAGTAGGTAACTTTTTGCCCCACCACGGAGTGCTCCGGCTTTCCAGTCTTACGACAAAATTGCGGGTCGTTTTTAATGCTAGCTCGCGCACGTCAACCGGAGTCACGCTGAATGACATTCAGTACGTAGGGCCTAATATTCAGGACGATCTCGTAGCTATTTTGTTACGATTTAGACAATACCGATTTGTGTACACGGCTGACGTCGAGAAAATGTATAGGAGAATAGTCGTGCATCCTGATGATAGGCATTTGCAACAAATAATTTGGCGCAATGATCCGTCTGAACCTCTGTGCACATACAAATTAAATACGGTCACTTACGGCACAGCCAGTGCTCCATTTCTAGCTGTTAGGTGCCTTAAACAGTTATCACTAAACTGCTCAGACCCTCAACTTGCTGAATGCATTGCCCATGACTTTTATATGGATGACTTTTTATCTGGCTCAGATACTGAACAGGAGGCTGTCAGCACTATAGCACGGGTCAGTGAAGTTCTTAACAGTGCCGGTATGAACTTACGTAAATGGCGTTCGAATGAGTCTAGACTCATTGATGGGTGTAACGGAGAATCTAGAAATCTTAATCTAGGTAGTTTAGATGAGACTAAAACTCTAGGGCTAGGTTGGAAAAGTGGAGCGGACGTTTTGTACTTCACTATCGATTTAGAGAAGACCCCTGAAAAACTTACAAAGAGGTTTATTCTTTCCACAATTGCTAAAATATTCGACCCCCTAGGCCTTTTGTCGCCGGTAGTCATACAGGGCAAAATTCTACTTCAACTTTTGTGGCTCTCACAGGTGTCTTGGGATGATGAAGTTCCACAAGAGGTCGCTCAAAAGTGGAAAAATATAACAATGTCTTTACCGGAGCTAAACAATGTAAGCATTCCTCGTTGCGTTGTAGGTATGCATGCATCGCGAGTGGAACTTCACATTTTTACGGACGCGTCTCAAGCAGCGTACGGAGCTTGCTTGTACGTACGCACGATTAATAGTGAGGGAGTAGTTACTCGGTTGCTCATGGCGAAAAGTAGGGTAGCTCCACTTAAACCGGTAACCATTCCCCGCATGGAACTGTGTGGCGCTTTGATCGGAGCACAGCTCTGTCAAAAGGCCCTTACATCACTTCGCGTTAAAGCAGACAGCTGCACGTTCTGGACCGATTCGATGATCGTGTTAGGATGGCTTAAGATGCTACCAACCCAGTTAAAAATATTCGTACGAAATCGGGTGGCCGATATACTTGAGATCACTGGAAGTTGGCCTTGGCGACACGTACCTACTAATCACAATCCAGCTGATTTGGTCTCACGCGGACTTGATGCGAATTTAATTGCTGCTGCTGATATTTGGTGGAATGGACCAGCATTCCTGCGTAATAAAGACGAACAGGACTGGCCCAAAAATTACCATGCTAGCAAGGATAGTGACGAAGTGAAGGCTGAGGTAACCACTGCTACGGTAGCAGTTGTAACGGATGCAACGACACTATCCCCTCTAGCTGAATTGAATTTGACAAAGTTTTCTAATTTCACAAAACTCAAACGTGTCACCGCTTATGTTTTACGGTTTATCAATAACGCGCGGTCAGGTAGTGCTAAGTGTTCAGGATTTCTTAGCACCAAAGAATTGCAGATGGCTACAAACACGTTAGTGAAATTAGCACAGATAGAATCATTTTACTCGTATGATGATATTAAAAATAAGACGGTGCTTAAAGCCAAAGACCCGCTTACAAAACTGAACCCTTTCGTGGATTCTAATGGGCTTATGCGTGTAGGCGGAAGAATTTGTAACGGACCTTTCACTTATGATAAAAAACACCCTCCAATTTTACCAAAAGGACATTTTATAACTGTGACATATTTCAATTTCGTTCACATCGTTCTATTACACGCTGGACCTCAAGCCATGCTAGCATATATAAAGTCCAACTTTTGGCCTATTGGTGGTCGTGTACAGGCTAGATCTACGTATTATAAATGCGTCCTTTGTACTCGTATGCGAGGTGCAACCATATCACCACTAATGGGCAACTTACCATCACATCGAGTGACTCCAGGCTTTCCTTTTGAGGTTGTTGGGGTAGATTATGCGGGTCCAATTATGGCCGCATCTCGTAAAGGTCGTGGTAGTCAAACTATTAAAGTCTATATAGTTATTTTTGTGTGTTTCAAAACGAAATGCGTACACCTCGAGCTATGTAGCGACTTGTCTGCAGAAGGTTATATGGCATCCTTGAGAAGATTCATCAGCCGCCGCGGCCTACCTTCTGACATATACTCCGACAACGGTACCCAATTTGTTGGGGCATACAATAACCTAAAGAAATTTCTAACTAGTTATGCAAGAACGTTATCTGAGTCTGCAGCCAATGAAGGCATTAGGTTTCACTTTGTTCCACCATACTCACCACATTTCGGCGGTTTGTGGGAAGCTGGGGTGAAATCCACTAAACATCATTTAGTTAGAGTCTTAGGTACCTGTCACTTAACCTTTGAAGAGATTTATACGACTTTGTGTCATATAGAATCTTTACTGAACAGTCGTCCTCTTACTCCTTTATCGAGCGATCCTTCCGATCTGCTACCGTTAACTCCGGGTCATTTTTTAATCGGGCGATCACTAACAGCTCTTCCGACTCCCTGGCTAACAGAAGCTCCTCCTTCGAGACTTACAAGATACCAGAGGATTGAACAGTTAAGGCAACATTACTGGGTTCGCTGGCATAAGGAATATGTATCAGAACTTCAAGAGCGAACAAAATGGAGACAAGCCAAGGGACAACTCGCACCTGATACCATGGTTGTCATCAAGGACGACAACTTGCCTCCGCTGAAATGGAAGCTCGGCCGGATCGTTAGCGTTATCCCAGGGACTGATGGCATCAATCGCGTGGCCGATATCCGGACGTCGTCTGGCATCATTCGCCGTGCGTTCAACAAGATATGTCCACTACCAGTCGAAAAGTAATTCTTCGGTTGAAAGAACAGTCTTTCAACGTGGGCGGGCATGTTGGAACGAAACGCAAGGCTTCAGCGGGGACTGCGGGCGACGGGGACGACCACCGTCCTCTAGACCAATGTGTGTCGTTGTGACACTGCAATTTTGAATTTTGGATAAGCAACTACTTTTTTTGTAATTTTATATGTACTTGTAAAGGCAGATTACAGTACGCTTTTAATTTTAAACATTTTTTATTCTGCCTGGTCCTTCTACAGTCTACATTCAATTCCCAACATTGAGTTTAAACAGATAAATCCAGAAAAAACAGCAGAATTCAAAGACATCGATAATTATACTCGAAGTCGAAAAGTAAAAAAATAACGTCTTCAACAACAAATATAGAAAATATAAATGTTAGGTAACTTAAACACTACTGCCTGTCAGATCTTAATCAAATTTCAATGAGATCGTACTAAACATTACTAAATAAAAATATATAAAAATAAATATAATAAATAAGTAAATATTTCGGGACAATCTGACAAAAATCGACCTAGTCCTACGGTAAGCTCTGTAAGGCTTGTGTTGTAGGTACTAGACGACGATATATATAATAGATAGATATAAATACTTAAACACATAGAAAACACCCATGACTCAGGAACAAATATCTGTGCTCATCACACAAATAAATGCTCTGACTGGGAATCGAACCCAGGACCATCGGTTTCATAGGCAGGGTCACTACATACTAGGCCAGACCGGTCGTCAAAAATAATAAAAAGTGTAAAGGGTTAACATTATACAAATAAACTTGCAACGTAGAATCAACTAAAACTAAACAAACTCCCCAGACATTGGATAAACATAAAGTAGACATATTAATATAATCCAAATAATAAACTTTATACACAATTGAACGAGTACAGATTTATCCAAACCACTGAACAAGATAACCCGAATCGAATCGAAATGGATAATTTATACGAGTTCTTCATACATGCATCGATATATTTTACATGTACATGAATAAATTTCATTCGAGTTTGGATTATCTGAGTAGCAATTTCGATGTAGGCCGATCTTCAATTACATATGAAATGTAATCATAAGACGAAACGATGGTCTTATTGGAATCACCGAGTACAATTTGGCTTAAATTTATATTAAATTACCAGGTACAAAAATTCTTAATGGGAGCATTTAGATGCAAATCTGGCCTAGTGAGTAGTATAGGTAAAAAACTTGACTAGACCACCTGGCCTATATAGTAGTAATGTGTGTACACGCATGTCGGCGTTCTACATTCAAATTTTGACGTAAGTTCCATATTAATTATCTGTGCAACTACATAGACATGGTCCTTCAGTTAAGTTTTCACCTATAGCCCTGCTATGAAGCCTATGGTCCAAGGTTAAAAACCCAGTAAGGGCATTTTATTTATTTTTGTGATGAGCACTGGTATTTGTTCTTCAGTCAGTTATTTCCTATGTATTTAATTATTTGTATA
Organism: Grapholita molesta; assembly: GCA_022674325.2. Lineage (NCBI taxonomy): Eukaryota > Metazoa > Arthropoda > Insecta > Lepidoptera > Tortricidae > Grapholita > Grapholita molesta. The sequence continues at coordinate 16,730,817 of CP053125.2, forward strand.
CAGTGTGTATTTTTCATACAGGCGTATATTGTAGCGGCGTTGTGTATAGAACCTCAAGAACCTATTTACATTCATTTTATTTAAAAAAATGTTTATTTTTATATCATACATAAAAATTAAGCACGCAATGTATTGCATCCATAATAATTAACGTACCGATGCGTCATGTCATGTCAGTATTACTTGTCATGTCAAAATAAGTTGGATTGCGTACATTGCTGCCCGGTCAGACTCAAAAAAAAAATGTTACAATTATGTTATAACACTATTTAACAAAATGATTAACATAATACGGGTCGTATTACGGGATACTATATGTGGGAAACTTATACGCCCGTATGAAAAATACATATTGTTTGCAGAGTAGGTACCTATAACACACCTTTTAGAGCTTACTTTAGGGCTCAGTGAATTTGTGTAACGATGTAATTTATGTAAGGACGCAAATTAGGTTATTGATGCCAAACCTATCCATAATTTAATATAATTATTTAACTTCCATTGTGTATATTATACAGTTCTAGTACGTACTTATTAAATTACAACTACTATTTATTAAAACCAAAGGATTAAATATATTTATTTACAGAAATTACAGTCGTATTATGATTAATAGCTACAAGAACTTAAACTACAAGACTAAAATAATTACAGTATAAAATCTATAAAAGGCCCTTGAGGCATTGTACCAAGGATGCTGGCGGCATTTCCTAGTTGTATCGCAATGCTGATACGTTGTGCAAAGAAGATGCCGGAGGATTTGTATTTTAAAGTTTCAACCAAAATCAATACTACACTTAATAAAATTGTCTCAAAAAACAAATAATACGCCCTTTCCGGGACATGAAAGCTAATCTTCCATACATTCCTTGGAACTATACCGGCAAAATAAGGAAGGGCGTTTGGAGATTAGATTAATTTTTGCTAACATGTTTTCCTTTTCAAGGAGAGAAAGCTAACACCACAATAAACAAAATATACTCATCTCTCACCAAAATCTAAAGCCAACGTAATACAAAAATATTTCTAAAAACATCCATTTAAGCCAGCATATTTAGTTCAATAGATCGTAAATAGGTCGACCCCTGTCTCCGGTGATGGATGATGTGGTTGTGGCGATAGACACTCAATCCGAGTTTAATTATTATGGAGATTTAGACTGCGCGTGGGCAAGTACGGCCACAAAAGTGAGGTGAAGAGATTAGTTTATTTAATGATCTGATGGGAGTTTCTAGAGGGAAGGATTTCATTTTATATTTCTTGTTATTGACCATTTGCCTTAAAAAGTAATAGTTACCTCATGTTTGAATATTATTATGTATGAAGAACTTGATATAATTATTTAGGCTTTCTATGTAGGCGCTTTTCCATCTAGGTTTGATTAAGGCCTTTGCTTTTGCGTCCGGTATAAACAATGAAAATTGGAAATACATATTTTATCAAGTTGAGTTGAATATTTTTAAAATATTATAATTACAAGAAAAATTACTATGAATCTACGATTTGAAGCTAATTTGGTCGTTCAGATTACAAATCGTCTACTTAAAACAGGAATAGTGCCGAATTATCAACCCATCAAACAAACGTACAGTCGCTATCAAATATATCGGAGCAGCCAAGGTATACAAAAATATCGGAACATGTACTTTATCGCCTCGATAAAAGAGGCGTTGCGTTGTTCCGATATTGGCCGCTCCGATATATTTGATGTCGACTTTACATGGTAACTGTCCCGTTTTAAGTAATACATAATGGCAATTACCACCACCTATAATTTTGGTTAAAAGTTAATTAGTTAGATATCTCATTTCATAAATCGCTTGTCCATAGCACGTCCTACACCACAGCAGCCTACGGCAGCCACCAAAACGTCCTGCTACGACTGGAAACCCTCGGGAGACCGCCTAGCTCCACTGGTTCTTATGCCACTATAGCCAGTCTCCATAAATTTCCTTTTGGTAAGTGATTTGAAAAATCTACTAATCTACTATCTATGAACTCACGTGTACACTAGACACGTTTCGGGTTACTCATTTTCAAGACGAGTTGGAACAGACCATTCGGGATGAGGGCGAGTCACTCACTGCAGTCCGCTGCCATACACGGCGTTCAGCTTGCCATTTTCGCTAAGAAATTGCTTGCATTACTGAATCTACTAAGAGTATTCAATTCGCGACTGCATTTGGCTTAGTGTTGCTGCATATGAAGCTGATAGATATGAAGTGATGAGCACAGATATTTGTTTCTGAGTCATGGGTATTTTATACATATATTTAAGTGTTTGTTATATATATCGTTGGATGAGTACCCACAATACAAGCCTTCTTGAGCTTACCGTGGGGCTCAGTCAGTTTGTGTAAGAATCTCCCCGTAATATTTATTCATTTATTATAGTGTTATAGCATTTGCAATTTAAGCAATAGATAAAATAACGCTCTTTGTTTTAGGTTTCTATTATTAGTATTCCAATTTTATTTTCTCTCTCAGCAATATTAGCAACAACGTCATCAGCACTAACTATTAATTTATCATTATCATTTCCATATACCTACGAATTTTTCGTTAACAGGCAGCCGAAGATCCCCGTCGCCATACGCCACGACCCACATCGGCGAACACGTGTACGCTAAACCAGAGTCCCGTGTGTCCTACTACGCGGCCTCTAATCTCACGCACGTCTCACAGGTGATTTCATTATTAATAGTTACGGAGTTTAATCCACTTTCCGTTTAATAGGTTAATAGATACGGGAGTTGCGTCTCGTTCGAGGGAGTTCAGTTGGAAAATCATACTGCTTATTACTACGTATTATACTTATATGTCACTATGTAGGTACAGTTTCCACGTTAAACTTTCCGGGAATATCGTAACTACAGAGTTATTAGGTTTTTCAAAAAAAGAGTGTAAAGTTATAGACGTATACGACGAGGGATAGATAGAAAAATTTGATAACCCTAAGCGGCACTCATGTAGCACAATTGGTAGTGCACTGGGCTAGTGATCCAGTGGTTGTGGGTTCGAGTCCCGCCGCGAGTCAAAATTTTCTATTTTTCTTTCGATTTAAATATCGAAGATATTCGCTAGAAGCCGTTTCTGCACAATAAAAAAAAATAGTGTATAGTTTCTTAAAGGGTACGCAACGCGCATGTGAATCCTCTGGAGTTGCAGGCGTCCATTGGCTATTGTAACTGTTTACCATCAGGCTGGCCGTATGCTTGTTTGCCACCGTCATTGTATATTTAAAAAAACGATCAAGCTCATTAGGGAATTTACAAAAACGCAACCAGCACAAGTTAAACACATTAATAATATTATACCCACTCATAAACGTGTAGAAAGCAATGTGTTTTTCTTAAAAATAATTATAACGCAAGAAATTTTCGAATCTTTGTATAAGTAATTTTTATACTTTAATAATAGAACTCCTTCACCTCATTAACAATCCAATTTAAGTCATGTCTGCAGGTAATACAAATGTAATACAATTAGCGTTGTTCCCGTAGAACCCGAACTTCGGCTAGAAGCGGCAAACTCGCCCCGTGTCGTTTGATGTGAGAGTTGAAGTATTGTTTTAATCAAAACTTGCTGCTGTGTTAGTTAAATGGAATTGTCTTATGCTGTGGACATGTGTATGAAAGTCGAAATAATTATTATCAAGTTTGTTAAGTTATTAATGTTTCGCGTTTGTGACAATTTAGGGTTCTGAACTAGAAGATACAAACAGTAGTAGCCTAATATCTCTTTATTGGACAGACACAGACTAGTAGGTTAAGGTTTGAACCTTTTTTTAGCCTCTCATAATAATGTAACGTGTGATCATACATCAAAATAATAAATATTGGGAATGAATCAGTACTACCTAAGATTGATAAATAACTAGCTTTTCCTCGCGGCGTCGTTGGCCAGCCATGCCCGTCTTAAAAGTATGGTTGCGGGATAAAAAATATTCTTTGTCCTTTTTCGTAGCTATCTTGATGCCAAACTTCATCCCATTTGGATCAGCGGTTTAAGCGTGAAGAGGTAACATACAGACAAACAGACAGAGACAGTTACTTTCGCATTTATAATATTAGTATACATTATGAAATATTTAGAACTAATAGGAAACGAGTCTTAGTCTTATAAGAGTAATAGTATATTACGTACGTACGTACCCAGGGCGGTAGAACAAAGAGTGGCTCATATCGCGGGTATTTGTGACCAGAACCGGATATGAAGGCCATAAACAACCGATCTGAAGCCTTCCTTATTACCGCCCGTGGTGCGTACATAGTTTTACGTCTTCATCTAGGTGTGAAGTGAGATTTTCCGTCGCGCCCCAGGGCGGAAAATCTCTCTTACCGCCCAGTCTCACGTAAAACATATCTAATAAGATTTGACATATATTCATTTGCCTTATTAGAGATAGATAAAGTTACCATACCATACACCTACATAAAAGCTGGATTGAACAAATGTGGCAGATAGCCAACCTATAGGTATTCACACGCAAAATCCAAAAATGTCATTAAATCCAGTTTAAACATTGGAAAAGGGAGCTCACTCTTACGTGAATAAAATATGCGCGAATAACATACACGTATTTCGAATTCTCTTTTAGTGCTGCACAAAATAAGGGAGTTAATAAAATACAATTCCATGTCGAACTTTATTTATTGAATAAATTCGTAACTGCAATCAAACTTTCAGGATCCAAAATTATATATTTTATATTGAATATATCTTGAGATTTTCAGTATGTATTTTTATATGGGCTGATACGTACCTAATGCACATCTAGTATCCAATAATACATATTGTGTTATGTTATTAATTTTGATAAAAAGTGTTTAAAGTCTTTCCGGGCAGCAATGTACGCAGTCCAACTTATTTTGACATAAGAAGTCATACTGACATGATATGACGCATCGGTACGTAAATTATTATGGATGCAATACATTGCGTACTTAATTATTGTATGAAAAAAAAACCTGATTTATTAACAAAATGAATGTAAATATGTTCCTGAGGTCCAATACTAATCGCAATTAATACAAATATTTATTATGTTCCACGGAGAACGTAGTTCATCCTCCATAAGCATTATATAATATCAAAATAAAGTGTCATACGAGTTATATTGTTAAGTATGAGTTACACACATAAAACTATATAGGAGCTATTCACATTGTTCTATAATATCGTCTATATTATTTAATACTTCGAACTGTATTTTGTCTTGTCCTTTTTAGTCAAGTCCCTTCCAGCGCTCTTCTCGTCATTATTAGGCCCTAGCAATTTTTAATTTTGGATCCCCTTTTGTCCGTAATTCTCGCACCGCTGGATGCCTCCAGGAAACACGAATTAGTGCTTTTAAACTGAGGAGGGGAAGGTTAACGAATCCGGAATGCAAATAGGGGGTATCAACAATGCACAAAGATCCTCGACTGTTGGTTTGGAGTCGAACTTAATGAATTTGCTCCGGATCCGGATAGTGTCTTTGAGACTGAGATTGCAGTTTGCTGTTATGTCCGGCTTCGGAGGAAAATTGCTGTTTATACTTTGTTAATTAGTCTCACTGTCTTTTGATTGAGTTGTAAAACTGCAAACGTAATAAAACTATTCTTCATTTAGTCTTGCTTCAAGTTGTACAATCAGCAGCAGAAGTTACTAAGCAAGCCAGGTTTTCAGAATGATCTTAACACGCTTCTCTTAACTGTGAAGTGGTTTTAGGTCATTTAGACAACCTCACCCACTTAGCAACCTCTGCTGCTGGCTGTATATATAAAAAAATCTGCTCAAAATCAAAGCCAACTAAAGTAAAGCTTGCAACTACATCTATCAAAAATATGTATCAAAAAATCATCTAAATAGCAGAGTAACTAAAACTCCCAGAACAAGTTTGCTAGCTTTTTTCCCGTATGATCCGCATTTATGTTACTTGTTTATTCAAAACCAAACTCAATTTGGATATACGTTGAGAATCTATCAACATGTAAAACACCGTGCTATGGGTTGGAAGACCTTTTCCAATCTAGCAGTAAACTCGATTAGCGATAGCGTTCGCTCGCTCAATGAAATTATATGCCCGAGCACCTGCCAACTGAGGGCCAGACTTCGGAGCGGAGATAGATTTATATCTACCACAGGTATAATGGAGCTGTAATTTAGATTTACGACAATATTACAGCTGTTAGTTATGTGTAGACCACCTTGTTATTTAAAGATACGGTACTGGTGAATTATATAATGCGATTCAAAATGTTTTTGACGGTTTTTAATTCAACACAGGTGAAAATCAACAAGATCTTCTAAAGTAATTAAGATTAGGTTTACATTTAGAGATGAGGCTATTTACTATTTAGTAGGCTAGGCAAGTCGAGATAAATAAATCGTTAGTAATTCGAAAATAGTCGTATTCCAGTTAAACCACAATTATAACACCAGAAATAACTGTAGGTACCGTGAATAAGACAATTCTTATAAAACTGTACACATATTTGAACAATCGTCTGTTTTCAGAATACCATAACCAAGGATCGCATCACAGACCCGGCGGAACAGCTCCGAATCCTAACGACGCCTCGCTCAAACATACGCCTTGAAATCTTAGTCCACGAAGGCACGTTTGGACGAGTCTACAAGGGGGTATACAAACGAGGGGATACATATGAAGAAGTCCTAGTTAAAACTGTTTCAGGTGAGCCATCTTCAGCTTATACTTGTACACTGAAGTACATAGGCATCCCCTATAGGAACCACAGAGTCTTGAGTTTTATATGTCCACCAATTGTAAAGTTAACAAATGAAACCTTAAAGTCATCGGCTTTTAATGGAACATCTTCGCTTCATCTAATAATTCAAGATTTTTCAATATCTCTAATTAGACTTAAAGCTGAACTAAAATTCGAGTAATCATTTATATTATATAGAAGCAGCATCAGCCATGCAAGCTGCGTTGCTGGTCGCCGAAGGCCTGAGGCTGTGTGGCCTTGTTCACAATAACGTGTTGGCACCAATGGCAGCTTGTGCTGAAGAGGCACGCAAACCGCTTTTAGTGTACTGCTGTGCTTCTCACTCTTCTAATCTTAAAAGGTATGTACGGTTTGATCTTGACTATCTTCCCTTTCCAAGTCTTCCTTGTCAATAATGGCTTCCAGTGTCATGCTGTCATGGAAAATAAGAACATATAGTTTTGTAATAGTTGTTTACTTACTTCCAGTTGAATGCAAATATACAAATCTATTTTATTTAATACATTTACAACCACTTTTTGCTAATGTAAGAACAATTTCATGCAATGGACTGTAATTTTATATCCAACAACATAAGTTACATTTCCATATTCTTCCATATTGTAAAACGCAAATAACACCGTGTTTTTTGTTTTCGTCTTTCTTTTTGTTTTTACCTAATAATCGCCTCATTAATATATCAATGTTTAGTTTCTCAACTTTTTCAATATTTATGTCTTTATCATCTCAAACTTCACATTGCTTTTGTATTTTATTTTGAAATGGGTTTCGACAGCTGATGCAACATATGGTGAAAACCTCCTTACTGTAGTAATTGTCTAAATGCCCTCACTCCTTATAAACTGGTTTACTTTCCACCAGGTTCCTCACCTCATGCCGTCTGGGTCACCAAGCAGCACCAGCGACGCGGGAGCTGGTAGAACTTGGTGCTCAAGTGGCTTGCGGACTGTCGTACTTACATGTCCAGCGATTCATTCACGCTGACTTGGCTGCCAGGAACTGCATGTAAGTTGATTTTAAAATTAGTTGAAAAAAGTGAGAAGAGAGGAAAAGTTAGCTGGTTTAAGAAAAGTAGGATAAAAAAAGTAAATTAAATAGACTTAAGTCACGTTTGCAATCGAGGAATGTGTTTAACAGTAGAATATTATACAACGTAAATGTTCCATTGTAATAATAATGAAGTGAATGTTGCCAAAATGTGTGCTGACCTTTAGGTTACTATTGTAGGTTAGGGACCTTAGGTTAGTTCAAACATTCATTTAAGCAACTGTGTCAACATGCTAGATAAATGCGTATTTCGCATATTAAGTTTGTATTAATACAAATGAATTATGTCACTTTAGAGAGCCGTAAAACAGCCCCAAACTTTACACAATAATACAATAAGATATATATTTCTAAATGTATCATATCACATATCATTAAATCATATTTATTCTTTCTGATTATTGTTTTTAGAGTGGATGAGAAATTGAGACTGAAGGTCACAGATAACGGCCTATCTAGGGATCTTTTCCCTGATGAATACCACTGTCTTGGAGACAACGAGAATAGACCAGTGAAATGGATGGCGCCAGAATCTCTTCTGCAGAACCAGTATTCAACAGCTTCTGACGTGGTAAGATCGTAGTTTAACAAAACATTAGTAGGTATCTAATTTTGTTACTAATCTTTAAATCTTAAAAAAATCACTTAAATTATTACAAAAATAACATGGCTGATGATGTAATCTTATACGAAAAGGCATTTGTGACTGAAGTTCTCATCAATATTTCCTTCTTAACCTCAGTCTTACTTTTGTAAAATCAATATAACATTAGAAATTACACTCGTTCGATTGTCGCGGTCACATCCCTTTTATTTCTAATAATGTGTAAAAATTTGTATTTAAACTTACATGAGACATGTTTAATAATTAACGATTAACACGGTACTACTCACGTTTATTTAGTCACTCTCTTTCGGAGAACATAGGCCTCCATTTTCAAGCACTAAGAGTGCTGAGTGTCCGATCGGTTCGCCGCTCGCGTCACCGGCCCGTCGCGCACTAACGCGCGCCGCTCTTGATGTCAAAACTCGAACCGATTGTCTTAGTGCTTGAAAATGGAGGCCTATGTTCTCCGAAACATGTCGCGCGAGTGACTAAATAAACGTGAGTAGTACCGTGTTAATCGTTAATTAATGTGTAAAAATCCTTGAAATTTAATTCAGGTCTTAGAAATTAGTTAGGTAGACTGTGGCTCATGTGCGGAATGACAAACTAAATTAGCTAAAATCAGAAATTCAACAGAAGAGTATAGTGAACTAAAATCATTGTTATAGTAGTTTACTACATGTAAACACACTGATGATGATAATATGTGTACCTCTTTCGTTTATAAGTAAATCATCTTCTCATACGTATCGTTTCATCAACAGTGGGCGTTGGGAATTACGCTATGGGAATTGGCTACTCTTGGTGCATCTCCGTTAGCTGAATTGGATGCTGCTGATGTTGGGGCATTCCTTAGCGGAGGGTACCGGCCATCTCAGCCTCACAACTGTCCCGACGAATTGTAAGTAAAAAACCTAATTAAGCAAACTGAACTGATTATGCCATGAAGTGTAGCATTTTTGTATCTCTTTGGTAGATTAGAAAGATAATTGGATGCTATTATCTTATAGTATCTCAAAATAAAAATAAACAAATAATACAAGATATCCTTACACAAATTGACTGAGTATATTATAATGTACAAATACTTCAATACATTGAATACACCCGTGATCACTCCATGACACCTACTCAAACACCCATGGTTCAAATCCCAGTAAATGCATAAATGCACTTACTAAGATTCGAACCCAGAAGCGTTGGCCTCTTTAATACAGGTCACTACCCACTAGGTCAGAAAAATGTTAGTATGGAAATGGTGGTGTTAGTAACTATTTAATGGCAGTTCGCTAGATAAAGTTTCACTTGATATTTCACATGCATAAAGTAACTTTTTTTTTCAATTAGGTATGGCCTAATGTCCTGGTGCTGGACCACTTCTGCGTCAGCGAGACCAACAGCACCTCAACTTTTGGCAGCTCTTCATGACTTCAGACAAGCATTAAGCACTTACATCTAACTTCGGGTAATTTGAATCAAAAACTCTAAACCAACTCTCTTACAACTAAAATTATTTGTGTCATTCTATTTTATTTTCAAAAGAGTTTAGCTTTTGGAATTTTATGGTCAATTTAAATAATCCCTCGGCACTATTTTTTGTACACTTAATGATCCCAAAGTGCCTGCCAAAGAATCATAAAATCAGCTAAGTTATTAAAAAAAACCATTAGTTAAAACCAAAGATTCAACGTTGGACGGCGTAGTGCTTGAAAGCTGCGTAGAATAATGTAAGAAAATGAAAAAGGTGATATATTTTTTAATTAAGCCATAAGAACCTATTTCAAGTATTCCTAGATACTAAATTATCTTTTTTGAAATGATACTAGTTAGGACGTAACGACAAGTACGTAACGTAAAGAAATATAGCCAGTCAGATTGCAAGAAACTAATGAAAGCAATTAAAATGCCCCCAATGATGTCACCAAATATTAATATGTAAGGTAACTTTAAGAAAATGTATTATATAGTTATTGGATAACTAGACGAAAATAATTATAAATAACTAGGTTGGACGAAAACGTGCAATACTTTGGTCATGTAACAATACTGAAATAATAACAATTCTGAATTTGTGTTCCAGATAAATACCAGATAATTATTTATCATATTGATTTACTAATGTTTTAATGGTGATTTGTTAAACAGTTGACAAACTACCTTCTAACTACAGAGCTACTGAATGGAAATAGGCAGCAGGGAGCAATCTCTAACACACTGCAGTCACATGTCCATTCTTGTTTTCTATCTTATGTCGACTAAATTGTCATACAAGTAATTGTTAAATAATTATATTGCAACATTTCGTTCTCAATTTGTTATTTTTATACGTATTATAGTTTTTACACTTGTTTAAAGACTGCACTTATAAACATTTTTGCAAAGGACCAATATCGTCCAACCTTATGTGTACATAAGAAATCGATGCAAATGGAATTTAATTTTGATAAATTAAGCCAATGGCTTTAATTTATTTAATTGCGGTGTTAATCGTTTTAGTCATAATTACTAGGATAGAGTTCCTGAGGACATAGAAGTCCGTCCAGGTACAAAAAGGATACAACACCAAAGCAGTAGTTAGCCATGATTTAGTGGACAGGATGGCTTTGATGAATATAAAAATGAAGAAAAACATAACAGCGACAGCCTTAAAGCAATAATATGGATATTTCGTAATTGTTAAAGTATTGTGCAATAAGCATGCTGCTATAATTCTTCAAAGCCATTGATCGTACAACATTCATGATGAGAAGATGTCTATTAAACCACAATTACTTATACAAAATATAATAAATATACTATTCAATACAACTTCTAGTTATAAACGATAATCTAACAATATTGAAATATACAATTTTCTGTAAATAAATCACAATGGTTTAATAGCAACAATAAAATTGAGGTTAGGAGATAATTTAACAATTTTCAATCAATGTCGTCGTTTATGATAATAGATACGTGTTACAAAGTGAGACTATAGATAGATTAACCAATTTATTATCATATGTTTTATTAGATTGCCCTTCCCGTTTATTGATTGCTTTTTCCCTTTTACCTTCTATCTCGATGTTTATATTTACCTTATTGTTATTATTCAGTGCGTTATCAGTGTTTAAGCTACCTCATTATCTGCTTGCTAATTGATACTTATTAAGACCCTCAACACTTGTTACATTATCAGTTATACTAGTTGATATGTTCATTGTCTCTTTATCAATAACTTTAAAACTGAAAGCACCCTTTTACATAATGTATTTTTTTCTAAGTGTTCAACAAAATCTCATCAATATAATTTTCAGAACTTGTTTCTATTTATTTTACTATCTTTATTCTATACTTTTATATTTACCTGATTATTATTATTTAATTCGTTATCATTGTTTAAACTACTACATTGCTAATTAATATTATCTAGGATCCATAATGCTTGTTTTATTGTCACCAGTATAATTAATATTTCTATGACGTCATTGATTCTGGACATTCCTCATGATCTTTCAGTCCATGATCTTTAATACTCAAAACTGGTGCAATGGTTTCATTTAGAACATAATCAAAAACTTGTACATCCTTATTATGTATTGCGTTGTTTGGTATTTTGAACAAATCATGAAAATAATTTCCATTGTCAGTGACATGATGTATTTATATGTAAATGCTATTAATACTTGTATCTAAACATGTTATGGATCAAACAGGGTCTTTAACTCTTAGGCATTATACGTGTTTCTTAATTTTAATGTGTTGCGCTTTCTACTAATAATTCTTAGCTTGATGTTAACTTTTCTATCGTAAATCGGTGTTCTTGTATGATTCTAGAAATAAGCAGCACCTTAAATAAATACATTATAATATAATTAAATATTTTAATGGCGTAAACGGTATTGAACGAATTACCAATAATCCTATTAAAAAAATCAAAACTATATAGATGACCTAACAGCATCACAAATGAAACTTTGAACAGTAACGTAGTTTCAGAATTTCAACCTAATCATTCTGTGAACTTTTATGAGTACTCTTAGAATGTTACCATTTGTAGGCAAATAGTTCGACATCAATACTTATAATATAAATTGTATAGATATAAATGTGTCATTTTGTATAATGACTGAGTGCCAGATGAATGTGATTGTATGTTACATGTTGAACTGTATTTAAATTAAAATATAAGTAACTGTTTATAGTGGTAAATGGATGTATTGTAATCGATATGGCTTCAATGACAAATGAAACGAAATAAAGGTTATTTTATATTATAGTACAGATGTTTTATTTTACAATTAAAACTAAAGTGTAACACCTACACCTTTTTTTCTTTTGCACTTTTTGTTAAGAAAACAAGCATTGTTTTCAAAAATTATGCTCACCCTACAACAAATAATTAATGACCATAAATACAGATTTATAATGACGACAGCATTATGAAGAAATATTAATTGTTAAAAGTAGGTACTTAACTAGACTGATGCGTTGATGACATTTCATATAGCGGACGTATTCAAATTGTAGGGTGACCATGCATTTTATAAATAATTTAAAACTTATTTTTCTACACGGAAAACATATTATAAAAATTCACGAATGCTGTTACGAAACAGTTAAGTAGCTTATTTTTAATCCTCCTCACGTCTCCTGAATCATCCTGTATGTAAAATAAAAGCAGCGGTAAAAGCATACAGATTTTTAAGTGCATAGCAGTAAGGGTGTGCAATGACAGTACTTATTTGGCTACTTTGACTGCTACTAACTACTCATATACCTATAATGCTTCTATTACATTGTAGACGATGTTCATAATAATAATTATAGAATAACATATACACAATAAAAACATGAATATACGATCATGAATACTTTAACTACAAGGTGGAGAATACAGTGTGTAAATATACTACGGGCGAATATTTTAACGGCGGGTAGTATACGACATAAGAAATATTGACTCTCGTTGACAGTAAGTTTCAAAAAGTTTCAAAAGCTAATATATCTCGTAATTTTTGCAGTACATTAATGCTCAGAAAACACAAAATAATTATGTATATGTCAACTATTTCAATTTTTAATAGGAATAATTTAAAAAACAATGATTGTACTAGTAAATCCTGCCTGGTTTCATTCTTCGCCCATATTAGATTTACACACAGTATAACATATACACTATGACAAGGTGAAGAATAAAATGTAAATATACTACTTACAGGCTAAATAAACTATAGCTATAACATAACTACAGGCTCTTACAATCAGATGCGTTCACGTTTACTATTTTGACTTACATAAATTAAAAATAATAACGATTTACTTTTAGATTTGAAATGATACTACATTCAGGTTGATAAATATTCAGTTAAAGTAGCTCAGGTTTTTTGTTTTTTTGTATATATATAATTTATATCAAGTTATAAGGGTATTTATTTTTTTCATAGCATAACCAGATGAAATGGAGACATAGTATTCTGTTCTAGCTGCAAAAAAGCATGATTTATTTATTATTACGAGACGACCTAGCTACTTCTATAGTTGCATTTTACATTACACAACACATGGCGACCGTGCCCTCTGCAAGAACCTGAATAAAGCTCAATAAAAACTTCAATTAAAACAAACTACAAATCCAGTTTTTCATAAATCAGTTTCTAGTAAACGATTTTACTATCCAGCCAGATGTTAAGCCAATATTGTTCGAATACACTGAAAGCTAACAGCGTAAAAAGTGGAGTATCAAAGTTTAGGCCGCCACATAAATCAGAGCAGTAATGGCCGGCGCTCCTCTGTGACCGCTTATTTACTATCAGATTACAGTGTTGTGTGACCAACTTTCAGTTGTTTTTGTTAGATAATGCCGCTTCGGTTTGTGGTGAAACGTACATGGCGTTTAAAGTAGTTTAAGTTGAAATATCAAGTTTTTAACGAAAAACATAACGTGATAATAGGATTTTTAAAAAATACTGGAGAGTTTGTTCAAGTTTACAGCTAATTTGTTTTTTTTTTTTTAAGTTTTTCATCCATTTCGTGAAATGGTTCATAGGAAACATACATAAAATTAACTAACTATTATTAATTGAAATATTGTTTTCGGGTGCCGCGATAATTGTTCAAGAAAATAAAACAACTAGTGTGAGGACATAGTTGAATACCTATAATTTGTAGTTTTTTTTTACATATATGTCTTATAATTATAAGTCTTTCCGGCGCGTGAAATTATCATGGGCAATCAACCGAATTGTTAGATCCGTTTTTAGTTGTTTAATTTTACTATTAATCATTAAAAACTGAATTAGATCATATTTATAGGTACATAAGCGCGCACAAACATTTTGCAGAAATCGCGAAGCATCTGGTTGATGTAACTGGTGACCGAAGAGCTGGCGGCTTCCTCGCATAATGTATCAGCATTGCGATACAACGAGGAAATGCCGCCAGCATCCTTGGTACAATGCCTCAAGTGCCTTTTTTAGATTTTATACTGTAACTAGTTAAGTACTTGTAGTTATCATAATAAGATTGTAATTTCTGTAAATAAATATTCTAGAAAGATACATACAAAATTAACAACTTAAGTACACCGGTATCCGAGGAAGTAGTTTAATATTAATCATATTTTTATTTTAACCAAAACACAGACTTATATCAGCTTGAATGCTTAAGTTACATACATAAAACATGAGCGAGCTCCTTCGACGTGTGAAATATTTAGCGCTAGGATAGACAAAACATTGTACATTCTAGGTGCGAAGTATCTTAAATATTTGACAAGTAGTATGTATGTTGCCCGAGGAAGTTCCCACGGTGAGTTCTACTGTAATTTTAAAGTAAACTTTCCTGCTACTTGGCAGTATTTTCGCCAACTCATTTCTAGATAAGCATTGTAAGAGGTAAGATTTAATTGTGTTAATTAACAATGTCGTATATGAAAAATCCGATACGGCAGCAGCGTCTATCGAAACCCAATTTACGATTACAGCGGTTGCCAACCCGCCTTTTTTTTTTTTGTTTACGGAGTGGGGAATGCATTTACGCATCGTCCCATAATAGGGGTATGTCGGACTCCCTCTTGTCAGCCCCCCTCTCCTGCAAGCGTGGAGACTATGGCAACTACCCTAATGATGATGATGATGATGACAATTTAATTATATCAAATGACATTAACACTACTATGTTAAACATCAATCGATCTGTTTCTTTGTTTGAAGTGAAAAGGCTCCGAAACTCAACCAATTTTGTTTTGACCATTGAATTCAAAATTATCCTTCTTCTCCCTTGGGAGTGTGACGGATGTTACTTAGTTTAAGGTCAAGAGTCACACCAGTATATAAAATTTATATTCCGAGGCAGGAACTCATTGCTGCAACGCTGGCGTGTAGATTATCTAACAGTCCAGTCGTTGTAAACCCTATCTCTTTCCGAAAATAAAATTGTTTTTAGTGTGTTTCGTTTATCTTAACGTTTTCAATCGAGGCATCCCATCCCAGTCCTTGATGAATATAGGGATATCTTTCATTGTTTTTTTTTAATATACTAGCCATGTGAACAGGGGCGAATCGCTAGTATTATTTTTTGTATTTTATTTTGGTTAAATAATACACAAATATAACGTAGTCTACAGTAAGCTCAATTAAATATTTTTTAATAAATAAATAAATATTAGCGTATTGTGTCATGAGTTCATCTGTTTTGTAACTAAGTAGTAGTAATATAACTAACAACAGTGTTAATGAGAATTAGTCTCGTTTAATTTGTTTTTATATGTAAAACTTATGAGAGTTTAAATCAGTAAAAGCATAGAACGTTATTAAAGAACGCTAAAAACAAAAGTTATCCCACGGTGCTTAGTCATAAAACTATCTAGAACAGTGGAATGTCGGAAGCTTACTAATAACAATGTGTTCTAACGATGAAACAATGTACGTTATTTCCACAGCGCTCCATACAATGAACCTCAACGGCTTGAGAAGAGAGGAATTAGTTGCAGCAGGCGAAGTAAATGTGAATTTCACTTGAAGTTCTAGCATAAGATCTAACTACTACACGGAACGTTTCTTAGCACTGCTTCATCGTAATATGATCCAATCAATATACCAATGCCTCCAAGCACCTTAATTTAGTTAGGTTACTTACTATTTGTAGCTAATGCGAACTTCGTACCGTCTAACGGTGTTACCACAGAAAAAAAATAGGTGCATTGAGTGATCGGAACTATGGATGCAAAACTTTAACAAAACTCGTAGAGCGTCAGCTCTATACATAATAGCCGTTTAGACGTGAAGAGGTAACAAACATATTTTTAAGATTATATTGACATATATTACTAAAGAAAAATTTCAATAACTTTGCAAATAAGAGTACGATTTGGAATCTCAAAATATAGGTCGTCATAAAAATCAGTGTCTTTACTGGGATTCGAACCGGTCTGGTATCAGTCATCTTTATAGAGTTGTTGTTTTTTTTGCCTTTGCATATTATGTTTAAAAAAAGCACTATACATGCCTGGCCGTGAAAAGGGCTTGCCGAATTCGTATCACTGTCTGTCTATACCAACTCAGCCGGCAAGCCCACATTTTCCGGAATCTGCAGAAATGTACTATTATTTAACTGAACCTGCTGTAATTTTCGCTACACGGAGCGTATAGCTCATAAAAGTCCAGTCAACTGTGCAGTAAACACTAGTTTATACTGCAACTATACTGCAATGTCCCTGCTGAGTCTCGCGGTGGTTTAGTTACACATTTTCTCACCTTTATTGTAGTTCCTTGAATATTGTTTTATATGAAGCAGATTGAGTAAAGCTAAATTAAATGTATGTAAGAATGATGAATGAAAATATATTTAATCCGTGAGTTAGATACTGAAATAACGATGAGCACGTGCGTACTTTATGTTTTGACAATTAAATTAAAAATAATTAAAAATTAACACGTTTATTCATAAACGTCTCTGAAACTATTTATTATGTTGTATTTGTCCTTACATGTCACTTAGACAATTGTGTTCGTAAGATACATATAAAGAGGGGTAAGATATGTAAACCATTTTACTAAAATAGGCTTAAGAGATGTTGTTAAAATAAGCGGGTAAAATGATTATTATCACGGTGCACTTTTTTTAATAAAATAACCATATTTAAATATGGGCACAGCGAAGTACCATCACGCTTCAGTCTGAGGAAGTACCTCCTCCTTACAGAAGATCACAGCCATACTAATAACATTGCTACCATTCATGTACTTACATAATTATGTAGTGTTGTGTTCCTGATGGTGAGTAAGGTTCCCAGAGCTCCAACCCCCCTTACAGGCCGGCAACGCGCTTGCAGCTAGCTCCCCTGGTCTTGCCCATGGGCCACGGTAGCAGCTTACAATCAGGGAATCCGTCTGCTCGTTTGCCGCCTTTGTCGTAAAAAAGGACCTTCGGCTTCATAGGCAGGCTCACAACACAAGGCCAAATCTCCCGTCAAAGTATTGGTCTTTAATATATATAATTATATTTGAGTGTTTTCGGTCGAATTTCAACGATGAGCTTTTAATACCAAAGTACTTCTATTTCGTTTGTTTATCTTATCGACACTATAGAATTTGACAGCAATAAGTTCACAAAAACTGGCAAAATGTAATTTACGGTCTACTTTAAAAAGTTTGTACATTATCCGTTAAACTCCTCAAGTTAATAAACAGTACGCTTAAATCACTCCCAAGCGTACAATCGACCTTAACAATCACTTGGCACTTCATCAACTTAGTCCATATACCCCCAATTTCTTAACATCTTCATCTAACCACAATCTCAACTTTACGCCCTAGCGCGCTGAAGCGAGAAACGGTAAAAGTAATCGCCGTATCAAAGAGAAATTTGTCAAAAACACGACTCCGCGTGCACTTCCGTCAATTCTCTCCAATTAATAACTTGAAGCTCTCCTTTTTTAACTTGCACAAGATCGAATAACGCTGTCCTCGTCATGTCCCCTTGTTTGAGAAGCCCCGTCGAGATAGAATATTGCCACTTTGTCCCACCACCTCCTGGGGCTGTTTATACACAGTGAAATTGCAATATTTTCGAGGCGGACTATTGAAAAATTCAAAGTTTCGCAAAGCGAAGAAAATGGGGTTTCAACCTTATTAAATTGAAAACGCTTGTTTACTTTGTAGTATCACCAATGGATGACCTTTATGACCTTAAATTTCATCGTTTGTTATGGAACAGTCTGCATTTACAGAATATAAAATTACACTTAAGAGTTTGACAGGTCCATGTCACTCTGATCTGAGGCTCTAGTGTAAGTTTATTTTGACGCAAAAAACTTTTACGAACGCGTTAGTGATAATGTTAATTATATAGGAAACCCAAACGCGTTCGTAACGTGAAGTTGCTCTAAAAAGGGCCTTACACTCTTTAAGGTTCCCAGAGCTCCAACCCACTTATAGGTCGGCAACGCGCTTGTGACTCCCTTGGTGTTGCGAGTGCCCATGGGCGACGGTAATTGCTTACCATCAGGCAATCCGTCTGCTCGTTTGTCACCTTTGTCATAAAAAAAAAAAAAACAGGGCTTGGGAGTAAAAAAAAAACACTGCACAGCAAAATACGTAAATAAGTTGCATCAGATACCGCGCCAATCAGCATAAGAATGAACAGTTCATTAATTTATTTATGTTTCAGATTCGACAAAAACATTTTTCACCAATTACGGCAAGAGGCGCACGAGGGCGATAGCCTGAGAGCCAGATTCGGAAAACGGTATACAATTCTGAGACAGTAACAACTGAACTAGACCTTTAAGTTGTTACTGTCGACCACGAGAGAGACCAAATCGTTGGCAGATGCTATAGGCGTGTTTTTTGTGCGTAGCGGCTTTACTTTTCATATAAGAAAAACGCTGGGATGAGCTACGAGCGTAGCACCTACCAAATGTTAGAACAGAATATAAAGAGATGCAATTAAATAACTCGTAGCTCTAAGTTTAACTGACGACGATCACTCTGGACCATAATATTAATAGATGTGTTTATCAGTTGATATGTAATTTGAGTTTTATATGTCATCATGGGGTGGAAAAGTGCTCGAGTGTATAGTGTACAGTGTGACAGCGTAGGACGTCCACCTACAATTTGGACAGACGACCTCAATAAGGTCGCCGGAAGACGTTGTATGCAGGTCGCATCCAACCGGTACATGTGGAGGTACAAGGGGGAGGCCTATGTTCAGCAGTGGACGTCTTATGGCTGAGATGATGATGATGATGTCATCATGCAAAGCTGAGCTCTAGTTATATTTAGTATATTTTATGGTAAATTATATTTAAAGGTGCTGTTCCGGACCGGTCTATTTTTTCCAAAATGCTGAGATGCATTTCAAATATCTTTATTGTATTCGTATTTCAGTAGGCTAAAATTTTTCGATATTTTCTTTTATCTATTAACCCTTTATAGGGCAAGATCAAAATTGCAATGCAAAAATGACCACCCAGCAACATAGTCCATTTGTTTTTTTTTCTTAACATGAATCATTAGGACAATCGAGCCGCGAGGAGGCTCGAACGCATGACCACAGCGACTTTTGGCCGTTAAAGGTTTAAGCTAATAAGACAACTCCGAGACCAGTAATGAGAATTAGATACTCACTATACGGTTTTTTGCTGTTAAAATACTTGCGATTTTTCAGCGCTGTCTCTCTGTAAACAAGTACACAAATAAAAGTTGAAACAAAATAACACAATTGAACGCCGTGCCGTAAAAACGAATTATCTTCTGATGCGATCGAGTGACACGGATTTTTCCAGTACAATTTTTTTTCTAGTGATGTCAAAACTCTTATTCTGACACTATATGATTGAAAATTTGGACCCGGGTATGTCCTTAAACTACGTCCAACATTGAGAGGTAGGGCACAGCGATTACCATCACGCTTGAATCTGGGGCAGCCCAACTGGGGAAGTGAAGTGTTCGGCGTCAGGGGTTATAGTAACAACTCAAGAGTCGAGAAAATACTGTTTATTTATCGAGAAAACACTCAGCTTATATACTAAGGTTTTAATAGGTTTAATGGGGTGGAAGTTATGGCAATGGTCGTTAAACCATTGTGTATCAAATTACTAATGTAAATGTCAAGGTTTATGGCATAGTTAAATTACTGATCTATGAGTAATAAAATACAGATGGTAAATAGGCATCCAGTATCTATCAGCTGTGTATCAGCTGTTACAATGGTGGTCACTACTCACTACAGCTTTCCCGTTTTTTTGAGACAAAAAATAGTAAATTATATAAGGACTATTTTTTGGCTTAAGGTGGATTAATGTACTTATAACTATGGTTACATATGGGTTCTTAAAATTTTAAATTCAAATTTAAATAAAAAAAAAATTATTTGATTTAAAATTTTATGTTTGAATATAATATAAATTCTTAATGCTACCTACATTACAATATAGTATGTATATGGTTATGTTATGAAGTACTTACATTGTTGCATTAACATATGTTTGTTTGTATCTAAACGGTTAATATTTAGTATACCAGTACTTTACTTGGTGTCTTGTTTTGTTTTTTTTTTTTTTTTTTTTTATGCGTAGTAGGGTCTTGTTCTATTTTTATGCACAATGTATTCTTTTCCCTGAGCTAAAATCGTTACATTTATGCCTTGGTCATTAATTACGGCATATGGGCCCTTATATACTGGGTCCATCTTATCTCTATCCTCCCTTTTAACTAATATTAAATCACCTACCTTATAGCTTACTGGATTTGTTTTTAAATCATCACTTATTTTTCTAGCTAATTTTGTCTTAATTAAATTATTTCTAGCATCCTCTTGGGATTTTTGTAATCTATACTTAAATTCTATGGGATATGAATCAAAATTATACATTGGGTCTACTTGATTAACAAGATTACTAGGTATACGACATAACTTACCGAATACTAATTCATATGGTGTATATTTAGTTGCTGAATGCACTGTCGTATTATAGGAAAAACACCAGTATTGCAACCAATCTGACCACTGGTGAGCCTGGTTGTTAGTTTGTATCCTTAAAAATGCTCCTAGAGCTTTATGTGAATTTTCTATGGAACCAAGGCTTTCATGGTGGTAAGCGGTTGATTGCAATTGTGTTACACCTAAAATAGTACAAATTTCGCGCATAGTTGATGAGATGAATTCACTGCCCCTGTCTGTCCCGATTTCTCTGGGAATTCCATATCGCAATATAAAATTATCAACTAAGGCTCTCGCGACTGTGTCTGTCTCCTTGTTTAGAAGTGGATATGCCTCTACATACTTTGTGAGCTCGCACTGTAATGTGAGAATGTAACAATACCCATTCGTATCTCTAGTTAGGGGTCCGCATAAGTCTAAAAATACCTTATCGAATGATGCCGTTGCCGTACTAGTAATACATAGCGGTTGTTTAACGTATTTATGGAATTTTTGTTTTTGACATTTATCACATCTTTTTACAAATTTCTTAATATCGTCGTCCATACCCGGCCAGTAGTAGTGACGCTTCACGTTATTGGTCATTCTTCGAATTCCTGCATGGCCGCTAGTCGGCAATAAATGAAAATCATTCAATATGACACGTCTGTCATCTTTGTTTGTTATTTTTATGACACCTTTAATGATACGTAATCGGGGTCCGGACCCTGTACCGTAACTGTTTATACATTGAGCTAGCTCTGTAATAATACACGCGGTGTCATTATCATATAGTATGCATACTTCTTTTATCTGTTGTGCCTTGCAAAATGCATCTAATTCTCTCGCGAGGAAAACTCGTTTCGTGCGCGATAGAGTATTAGGCTTGACACACAGTGTCGCCAAGGATGGCGAGTATATGATTTCATTATTTTGACTCGTGACGCGATCTGTTTGTTGGAGTATTCTGTAATAGTCGTGTCTGTTGAGACTTAATTCAGGTAAACCTTCTGGTTTTTTAAGGAGTTCCACTACTTTTGGTTGCGCAGCCCAGTCATAGTTGGAACCTTTATCTTCCGAATTATTGTTTTTCTTTGCTCCTCCATACGTTTCTTCTGTGCTCTAGTCATCACTTATATCACTTGCTTTGTCATATTTTTTAGCTCTTCGCTGGTAATCTCAATCCTAGATAACGCGTCTGCAGCTACGTTATCTTTTCCTTTCAGGTATTCCACTGTGAAATCATATTCTTCTAGGCATAATCGAAACTTAGTGAGTCGACTCGATGGGTTGTTCATGCCGAATAAATAAATTAGTGGGCGGTGATCAGTCATAATTTTAAATTTTCGTCCATATAGGTATGGTCTAAAATATTTTACTGCCCACACTATAGCTAGCAATTCTTTATCCGTTGTGGGATAATTTTTTTCTGCTTTGTTTAGAGGTCTACTTGCGTATGCCACTGGTAATCCATTTTTATTTGATAACACACATCCTATAGCTATGCCCGATGCGTCTGTGTGTATCGTAAACGTATTATCATTTGAGAAATCCGGATACTGTAACAATGGTGGAGTACTGATGGCTATTTTTAACCTATTAAATGCGTCTTCGCATTGTTTAGTCCATGCAAATTCTACATTTTTCTTTAATAAATTTGTTAATGGTTGTGTTATTTCAGAGAATTTTCGTATAAATTTTCTATAATAATTTACAAAAGCTACGAAACGTCTGACCTCGTCCGAGTTTTTAGGTGTTGGATAGCTTTGTACTATTTCAATCTTTTTTGGATCAGGTTTTATACCTTCAGGGGTTACAACGTGTCCTAAATACAAAATTTCTTTTTGTAAAAAATTACATTTTAGTGGGTTTAACTTAAAATTTACTTTTCTTAGTCTTTCGAAAACATCAATTAAATTTTTATTGTGTTGTTGTAGATTACGGCCCATCACAATCACGTCATCCAAATAGACAATGCACTGTATGTAGTTTAGTCCTGACATAGCAATGGTCATTGCTCTGCTGAAAGCATTTGGGCTATTTTTCATTCCCATGGGAAGACGTTTCATTTGATAGTGTTTATCTGCTATAAACGCGGTATATTTTCTACTTTCCGGATCAAGTTTGATTTGATAATAACCTTGATTTAAATCCAAGGTGCTAAAGTACATAGCACCGGTTAATGAATCTAGTATTTCAGAGATGTTGGGCAGAGGAAATTTATCGTTTTCGATTACTTCATTTACTTTCCTGTAATCTATCACCAATCTCGATTTCTTTTCTCCACTCGAGTCTGGTTTTTTGGGAACGAGGAGTATCGGACTCGCCCATTCTGACTGGGACTCCTCTATGATGTCATTTTCCAACATTTGTTTGATTTGTTTATTTATTTCCGCCTTCTGTGATTGGGGTAACCGGTACGGTTTGCTATATACGGGTGATACGTTGGGTTTTAAACGTATTTTTTGCTCATATAGATTGGTAGTATTTAAAGAGTCACCTGGTAGCTGAAAAATATCGGCATATTTCGCGCAAATATTGGAAATGTAGTTGCTTTCTTCTTTGTTCAAATTGTCTAATTTTAAGAGAGAAAAAAGTAGCTTTACTCTGTCTGCGTTGTTTTTATTTTTTTCAAACGTAAAACAATTGTAATCACATAATGGTCTTATTTCCGGTGTGAAATTATTTAAGACTATGTTTTCATCTCGTGTGTTTAATATTTTTGCTGAAATTTTTCCGTTTTTGCTACGAGTTAGGTATTGGCTACAAAAATCCCTTCAGCGATTTCGCTGGCTAGTATGACGCAATCTCCTGTGTAATTTGTGGGCAACTTTATAATGGATTCACTCCTGGCTGGTACTTTTATTTGATTTGAGTTAATGGTTCCGTCATTGGCATTTTTTATTGTTAAAGGTATCGCTAATAAATTATTTTTATTGTTTAGCGTGATTGTTCCTTTTTCATAATTTATGACACATTTGTATTTAATCAAAAAGTCTTGTCCGATTATCCCGTCAATTCGCAATGGTAGATTCGGGAATACATGGAATTCATGTTCAAATGTTTGATTTTTAATCTGTAATTCTAAAGTGATTGTACTATGTGACGTAATCTTTCCTCCGACTCCGTTGATGTGAGTCACTTTAGGTATCATATCGACGCGGGATGATACCGCTGCGTCATACGTTATGGCGCTCAAGCTGGCGCCCGTGTCTATAAGCCATATGTGCGTTGTGCCATTTATTTCAAATTGCACTGAATTCATATGACTATAAGTTAGGATGTAATTGTTATTCACGAAAAAATTGTAACAGCGAAGGTGTGTCGCTGTTATCTTGCGTACTTTCTATCGCCGTATTAATTTGATGTGGCCTGTTAGGCCGATCTTGGCGATGACCGTGGGAATTCGTATATGTCGCGGTTCGTATAGGTCGAGCATTATTCCCCTGGTAGTGCACCCTTGGTGGCCTGTTTGATGTACTACTACTCATGGGGCGTGTACGCTGTGGGTATTTACCCACTGGTTTATTATTGTAATGACCCCTGTATGGTTTTTTGTCGTTATACCCGTTGTTCCGGAAGTAAAAGACCTGTTCCGGGGCGGTTGTAGACGATATGGATACCTCTTGGTCCTTTGCACCCTGTATGGCATCCCTTAACGAGGTGTATCCTCGTGACGCTATTATGGTACTTAGTTTGTCATTCCGCAAACCCTCTGCGAATTTATTTATTGCCATTTTCTCATTCAACGGTTGTAAGACTGCGAATGCCCCTGATTTCCCATTCGCCTGCGTTACTGTGAGGTTTACGAATAAATCCTCTAACTCCTGTCCGTATCGTTCGATCGTTTTATTTCCTTGTTTAGCCGTTAATAGTTTGGTTTGTATCGCGGTTGCTGATTTGGCGGGTAAAAGATGAAGTTTCATCTCATTAACTAGATCGCTGACATTAGTATGGTTTTTGGATATTCTAAACTTAGCACTTTGGGTTAATCGGGTCTTAATAACAAAATTAACTAGTAATTGTGAATCTGAATCTTTTATCATCGTAGAGTATAACTCTATGGCGTCTATAAGTTGTCTTGTGACGGCCTCCGAACCGTCCATAGCCGGCAGCAATGCTACAGCTGTTCTCAGGTAAAAATTGTCTTTTGACGTCATTGTGGCCTGCTCTTTATTGTCCTGCTCGTATTGAGTGATAATTTTACTATAAATTTGTTCTATGTCTGTTAAAAGGGACTGGATCACTTCACTGTCCTGTACCGAAATTTCAGACTTTTCTAATTTTGAACTATACTGTACTATATATTGTTCGTATTGATTATATAATTCTTTCACTTGTTGGAGTTTATTTTGACCAATAGCCTCTTTTCGGCGTTTTGGTCCTAATTTTCTGATATCTTCCTGCAGTGATTTTAGTTGGCCATGTAATGTTTGTATGTTGGTCATAATATATATGTGAATTTACATAATACAAACATATTTACACCCAATAGATGGAATAGGTTTAACACGGTTATGCTTAAATTATACCTCTAAACATCGTATGGTCGCAGATGGCACTGGTGAGGGGTAGTGGCGGCGAGTCTGGTGCTGGTGACGCGCAGCAGGTGTTGGGTAACGGCGGCGGTGCTGGTGCTTCTGCTAGACGCTCTGCTCTGCCTTATTTGTGTTGCGCATCAGCGTCGCTACAGCTTGACGCTCAATTTTCTTTGTTAGACACTTGTGTATTTTTTTCCATATGGCATATGCGAGAATGATGCATACGATTACAAGTACAGCTGTGGTTACATATGTTGCAACTGTGTTGCTGTCCGCCTGTTTAGCGCTGGCGTTGTTGGAAGCTCCGTTCTGTGCAATAATCACCTCTTCTTTCTTGTCTTCCTTGGTGCACTGACCTCCCATGCTTCGTTAGGCTTCAGTGGAGCCGGTTCTTGCTGGCTGGCTGGCGCAGTGGAGCTGACTGGCTGGGTAGAGCTGGTTGGCGGCTAAACCGGGGCTGCCTCGAGTAGCCCGACTGGCAGGGTCGCCATGAAGTGTTCGGCGTCAGGGGTTATAGTAACAACTCAAGAGTCGAGAAAATACTGTTTATTTATCGAGAAAACACTCAGCTTATATACTAAGGTTTTAATAGGTTTAATGGGGTGGAAGTTATGGCAATGGTCGTTAAACCATTGTGTATCAAATTACTAATGTAAATGTCAAGGTTTATGGCATAGTTAAATTACTGATCTATGAGTAATAAAATACAGATGGTAAATAGGCATCCAGTATCTATCAGCTGTGTATCAGCTGTTACAATGGTGGTCACTACTCACTACAGAAGTACCTCCTCCTTACAGAAGACCACAGCCATAATAGCACTGCCAACTTTCAGGTATGTAGTGTTGTGTTCCTGATGGTGAGTAAGGTTCCCAGAGCTCCAACCCCCCTTAAAGGCCGGCAACGCGCTTGTGACTCCCCTGGTGTTGCGGGTGCCCATGGGCGACGGTAATTGCTTAACACCAGGTAATCCGTCTGCTCGTTTGCCGCCTATGTCATAAAAAAAAATGATTTACAGATACATCCATCAACAAATAAATATACATTTAAGCTAATATTAAACAAAACTAAGCTTACATTAACAAAACAAAATAAAGCCAACCCAAAATGTAGCCACGACCCCAAGCGAGGATCTGAACCTCTCTTCCATCAAACGCCTGCCGGCTTCCACAAGATGGGGCTTGGCCTCAACACACGAGCATCCGATAGTTCAAATTGCAAAAGACAAAGAGCTAAGTCGCAAAAACCGTATACCGTCGCCTACTGTTAGTTAACAGACCATTGCAATGGTATAAGGTCTAAAATGGATAGTGTGATGCATAGATTGTTAGAAGACTCAGCAGCTACCTTTGGTTCCTATCATCATCTTCCTCGCGTTATCCCGGCATTTGCCATAGCTCATAGGTGCCTAGGGTCCGCTTGGCAACTAATCCCAGGATTTGGCGTACGCACTAGTTTTACGAAAGCGACTGCCATCTGACCTTCCAACCCAGAGGGTAAACTAGGCCTTATTGGGATTAGTCCGGTTTCCTCACGATGTTTTCCTTCACCGAAAAGCGACTGGTAAATATCAAATGATATTTCGTACATAAATTTCGAAAAACTCAATGGTACTAGTTCGAACCTGCGACCTCTGGATTGCAAGTCGCACGCCCTTACCGCTAGGCTACCTTTGCTTCCTATGTATTTAAAAAAATAATTGGATATATTGTTACAAAATTTTATTGAATTTTACCTGTCCCGTCTGTAATGATACCTTCTTGAAACTTTTTGACCCGCTTCCCAGTTTACGATTGAGCTGATACATTTTTTTTTGTCGCCCATGGGCATCCGCAACACCAGATGAGTCACAAGCGCGTTGCCGGCCTTTAAGGGGGGTTGGAGCTCTGACAACCTTACTCATCATCAGAAACACAGCACTACATACCTGAAAGGCAGCAGTGCTATTATGGCTGTGGTCTGCTGTAAGGAGGAGGTACTTCCCCAGTTGGGCTGCCCCAGATTCAAGCGTGATGGTCATCGCTGTGCCCTACCTCTCATTGTTGGACGTAGTTTAAGGACATACCCGGGTCCAAACAAACACAGGCATTTATGAATACCGTGTCACAATACAAAATTATGGTGACGTGGAGCTGATGAGTATAAGCAATAACTCTGTGATAAAACAATGCAACCTTGTTTTCAGGGTTTTTGGAACTGTTTGGATGTGGATTAAATGCCTACGGAAAGAAAAGTAAAGTCTGCCAAAATTACTATTAATAAAAATGTTTTTATTTTTTTTTGGCATAAACTTATGAAAGTTGAAATAGATAACACATACTTAAGAAAAAACGACGAGGTTCGAGACGGGATTCGAACCCGCATCTCCAGCTATCGCGGCTGACGCCTTAACCAATTCGGCCACCCGTACACAACGGCACCCGTCGAAATTAGTCAAGTATGTGATCTTGTTTATTTTAACGGTTTTAGGCACCCTTTTACCAGCTCTAAGGTGAAACACTACGTGTTTGTGCCTTCTATATGAATACCTTTCGGGATCCTGATATAGCTAGAGAGTAGGTGCTGCCATCTATGAAACTTAGAACAAATCATTTTTTTTTTTTAATAATTTGATTTGTTCTTAGTTTCATAAACTTATGACTTGACACTTCATGTTTACGCTCGTAGCCAATCATAGCGTAACTCGACATTTTTTTCTTCACAAAATGTTTGTTATTGAAGTGTTTTTTTAATATCACCCATACACCACTGCTCCAATTCAGATAAAAAAAAAACGTTGCAGCGTAAAAAGCTGTTTTTAGTTGTGTAGTCGACGTAATATGATTATTTCTTGTTTCACATCAAATTGGACGTTCTGCGTGCCTATTTTTTGTCAACTTTTGAAGCCGTTTGATTTGTTTATACAATTTCCGTGTTGGATGAACTCTTTGTTAGGATTTTGTTAGGCACGAACGAAAACTATATTAGAGGAACACCGATTATTATATAAATATTTTGTGTGTCGCATCACATTTCAGCCGTATGTGCAGTCCACTGCTGGACATAGGCCTCCCACAAATATGAGTTGTATCATCTTGGGGGTAGTTTCCATAGTCGCCACGCTTGGCAGGCGGTTATTTAGGTTAGGTAATTAGGTTTCGACCAACGCTGCTGCCCCTCCGTAAGATTTTTCCAATTGTCGCCTATTACGACACCCGCGGGAGGAGATGGGAAGGTGCTATTCTAGTCAGCCGGCATCAAGTCAAACGATATATATACTTAATCATTAATCTAACTCAACACGGCATCAGAACTGGCGGCTTCCTCGCACAATGTATCAGCATTGCGAAATAACGAGGAAATGCCGCCAGCATCCTTGGTACAATGCCCTATGGTTTTTTTTTAGATTTTATACTGTAACTAATTAAGTACTTGTAGTTATCATAATACGATTGTAATTTCTGTAAATATTTGGGAATATCAAGACAAATTAATCCACTGTTTCAAACTAACTCTGAAACTGTGAGTTACATACGTACCTTAAAATTCGTATTTGTTTTTCTTTTAACAATAAAACTGATCCTAATCTTACAATAAAGTAGATGCTTTTCGAGATAGAGGTAAACCGTTCTCCGTTCCGCGAGAGAAGCAGATATTTTTTTAAGATAAGTGTGACAATTTCTGAACACGCAAGCGAAAATATTTAAGCTTTTGTGTTTCTCCAAACTGAAAACACAATTTGTGAAACACTTTGGAGTAATGTTGAATATAAACAGGTTTGTTGAATGTTTTCTGTAAAACGATACGTTTGAGTAGAATTTATATCATTTTTTGTTTACAATGATTATTTATAACTAATAAAAAGCTTATTTTAACGAGCGAGCTAAGCGTTTCTATTTATGTACGTCTAGACATTTGACTTTTTTGGCAGGTGTACATTAGTTTTAATAAATAAAGGTCGAAAATTGTAAGAAATTATAATACCGATTTAGATTTTTTTTAGATATAGCGGAAAAATGTGCCGCTTATGAAATGCTGGTGGACTCCACCCTATGACCACGAACGCTGCTAAAGGGTTCGAGACGTCGGGATGAAGTTTACATTAGCATACGCGATGTAATCCATTTTAGTTGTTATTTCATGAGTAATTATCGCGGCAACCGAACAAAACATTATATGCCGTTTATTTACTACCATTTTAAGTATACTCTAAAAAAAGAAGTTAAGAGTATTGTTTACATAAGATAAAGGCCAGGGTGCCCAACAGCGACCCAATGCCACCTTCAATGTTAAGTCATTATCAAGAGAGGTGACAGAATGGTGTCATCCATGTGTATTCGCGTGTCAAGAACTGGTACACACCTTTAAACACCTTTTGGACCCGGGTATGTCCTTAAACTACGTCCGACAATGAGAGGTAGGGCACAGCGAAGTACCATCACGCTCGTGTCTGGAGAAGCCCAACTGGGGAAGTACCTCCTCCTTACAGAAGACCACAGCCATAATAGCACTGCTACCTTTTAGGTATGTAGTGTTGTGTTCCTGATTTTGAGTAAGGT
Source organism: Grapholita molesta (assembly GCA_022674325.2). Lineage (NCBI taxonomy): Eukaryota > Metazoa > Arthropoda > Insecta > Lepidoptera > Tortricidae > Grapholita > Grapholita molesta. Next base: position 16,761,190 of record CP053125.2, read on the forward strand.
TTCCAGAGCTCCAACCCCCCGACCCAAAGGTCGGCAACGCGCCTGTGACTCCCCTGGTGTTGCGGGTGCCCATGGGCGACGGTAATTGCTTACCATCAGGCAATCCGTCTGCTCGTTTGCCACCATATGACATAAAAAAAAAATAATAATAATAAAAGAAGGTTGCAGGGGGCTGTGAAACTTTATAGTGCCAGTAGGCTTGCGTTATACTGTGTGTAAGTCTGATACGGGCGAAGAATTAAACATAGGATTTGCCAGTAAACAAAAATAAGAATTAGACATAGGATTTGCCAGTATAATCATTAACCAAAATGTTGTTCTTTGATTAAACCTATTAAACATTTTGTAAAATTTCTGAGCAGTAATGTTCTGCGAACAAACTGTTAACGAGTGTGTAACTCGAGTATGTTGCATTCAATGCGGGACGAATTATTTACATGGATAATATTTTAATTGTAGTTCTAAGAAAGAGTTATCTAAATATATTTCTTATGCCCTATTCTTCGTTAAGAGATTCGCCCGTATAAGATTTACATACTACACCAGGTGCTTCAGTAGTGAAAACAGGCTCAGGTTTAACAATAAGGTTTATGCAAGCATTTCAGTTACAATAGCTCTTCGGTTCGTTCCGTTAAATTCTTATTACACTCATAAATCGCATACATTCTCACTCCAATATCAACGGCCACACATTCAGGCGCACACTTTCAGCGATTTATATCGTTCATTACTGCCCACAACTGTACGCAATCTCAAGACTTATCTCGAGAACAATCTGAGCATTCCTGGCCTGTGTTCTGATTGAATACGCGAGAACAGGTCTAACTTGATCGCGACATGTCACAACTGTGCGTACTAGTATAATATTTATAATGCAAAACGACTTCTGATTATCCAGCAAAGCGAAGCTGGAAGTACTACTTAGTTCTTAAACATAATCTTTAACCTGCTAATAAAGCAAGAGTGAATATTAAAAAAATCCTTAAACGACTTTTTCGAACCTTAAACGACCACAAATAACCAGAATATGCCATTCACTACCAGACTAGATTATATGTATTATGAGAGTTACATTTAGTAGGAGTCTAACTGGAAAGTATACTTTTTAGGCACCAGGAAGTATACTTTTCTTAACCAGTTCATCCTGTGCCAACCAGTGTTCTGGATAAATCGAAATAACTTCTCGGGAAGCGATCTGAACGCTACACCTGACCCCACCTTAGCTGTAGCATTTGTCCTTAATGTCCACTCCTTGCAAACCAAAGCGTCTTAAGTCCACGTGTATGCTATTCGATTTTAAGTGTTATACTAATACATTTAAGGTAGTTTGGTGTTGGAATCAAGTTGGCGAGGACTCGATTGGAAAGGGAAGTTTTTGTGTTTGAACAAACTCATCAATTTTAGAGGCGTGAAGCTGTTAGGTAGTGTTGACCTAGTGTTTTTGGAGTTCTTTTGTCACGCGTTGTCATTTTCGTGGTCGATATTTTTGCTAACAGGCCAGGACACAAAGGCTTTGAACTATCTATAGAGTCACGCTTCATTTGTTTTAATCGAGTTATATTAATGATATTTAAAAAGTTTATTGTAGATTATTTTGCTGATAATATTTTACTACATCAAAAGTAGACTGGATTAAATGTAAATTTGTGTAATTGAAAGTTAATTCAGAATAATTTACGTTATATAAACGATTCAATTTAGTGGCTTATAAGCTTCCTTTGTACACTTTTTTGGGCAAAATCCATTTGTCTTTTAATGATTCATAATGATTATTTCATTTAAAAAGATGATCTGTATAATATTCATCTGTACAGATTGTAGTTATTAACGACCTTTTATAAAACGTCATGTTACAGACAAACGGACGGGTGGACAGACATATAGACAGCGTAGTTACGATTTACTTTGACTACTGAACCCTCTTTAAGGACAAAGAGACACAATATTTATAATATTTGTCGATTCTGAGCGCAATACCGTTTGCCTCAGTTATTGCCATCTCATTTCCGATGCTCACATACAAGCGTAGCTGCCGCCATACGCCACTTAAAAACACTTGGATAGATAGAAAAATCCAGTATTATTTTGGACTGAAAGCGACCGGATATGAAAGCTAGCTGGAAAGCTCGCTGCTTCCGCCCCCTCAAAGGCACACGCGCTGCTTTTAGTTTCTTTGTACTTTTAAATTTGAAAAAGTTCCTTTTGCGCAGTTTTTATGCTTCGTTTCTTCTGGCATACTTTTGTTTTTTTTTATTGGGCTAGATGTATCAATTCAAGTTATTTTAGAGTAGAGAAAGTTCAGTTTAAGTTTACCAAATGTTTAGGGTAGGTACCAAGTGTTTACCTTTTCTTTGGCAATTAGTTAATATAGAAATTAAGTATACTTGCATGAGATCGACGCGACCCGATGCCGGAATTAATGTATTAAAAGAACTACTATTTGAGGACGAAGAAGACCCCGCTAGCGGTAAAGAGACGAGCTAGATTCCTTTTTGTAAAAAAAAATGGCAAGAAATGAATGGTAGGAGTAAGGGTGAAAACACTAAGAAAAAAAAATTCTTAAACATATCTTTGACAAATTGAGTCAATTGAACTAATAGTACCTATATAAAGTTCGCACCTATAATATTATTAAAACCGGTCACATATTGTGATTGCTTGAGCCAGGGAACCTCCATTCCACTACAACAACATGCTTTTGCACGAGACTTCGTTTATGAAGAAATGAGTTACTAATTACCCATAAAAAACAAAAAAAACACCAATTTTTTACTTAATAAGTTTAACGGTTTAAGGTTGAAGAGTTATCAGTGGGGCATATTTTTGTATTCGTAATATTACCATCACGTGTGACAAACCCCGAATTACAAGTTAAATACTTATTCTACCTTATTTCATCCTAATTGGTTCTCAATTTTCTTCGTCGCATGGTAATAACTAGTTCAAAGGTATAAACATATCAATCCCACAAACGACATTAACTTTATTGTGCGGTAAAACAACTATTTACGTTTGAGTGTGGCCGTTTTTTCCCACGAGTTTGGTCGTACCATAAATTCTGGTATCGACGGGTCCAGGGTTGCCATAAAGAGGGAATGTAACGTGACAGCTGCGAGGTTCGGCTCGTATGAGACTTGACATCGTGTTGGCATCGGATTTTATCGGTTATATGATTTTTTATAATTTATATGTTGTGTAAGATTTAGTTATCAGATTTCTTTCTAGATGTCGCTGTTACATATGTCAAAATTCTTATTCGCGCTGTTAAGGTTTTTTCTAGTAACAACCTCTGGCAGGTATCATTTTATCAAACGACAACAATTATGTGATTTGGATTTGAGTTTGTTTTGGACGTAGATTCGATTTTGTTAATGTAAATACATATTGTGTTTTTTAGAAAAGTCTTCATTGTAACTATAGAAATAGGTAAGTCACGTTTTATAAATATGTCGATTATTGCTAAACATGTGTCGATTCGTAAAGAGCAGTGTAGAGCATGAGCCGTTTGCATTGGCTGATTGACGAAGTCTTCGTCGTACCCGTTTCTATACAATTATGGCTGAGTCGCACAATATTTTATTGTTTAGTATTTTAGGTGGTTCACACCATCTTCCTAGCGTTTGTTCCGGTGATTTTTCTCGTATCATATAGTCTAAGATTCGCTCAGCAACATGAACCAAAATTTAGTGTTGACAATTTTTTTTACGCATGCGACTACTATCTCATCTATCAACCTAGAGAAAAATAAATTAAACGCTTGCCGCGCCAAAATTCGCGCAATGTCGTGGCCGGGCTAATTATATAAGCAACAAAATACATCCATGGACGAATGACAACCCTAGAGCAGCACGTTTTGTTCCTAGTAGAATGGTCCAACGCCTGTGTTGCCTTGCTAAGCCTAGTCGGCTTTAAATTTTTAGCCTAAAACTGTCCACAAATATTGCCACATCCGTTCGTAGAATAAAAATTATCTCAAATACTTTCTCGTTAACAATATATTCATAACATAAGTATAATTCATAGCATAAATATGTACGCGGGTGTTAACCTTATCCAACTGAAATAAGGTGTCATATTGTATACAAGGTGAAATCAAAAAGTTAATACAAAAATATATTTTTCACCTCAGCAGCTCGAACATGTCTACTTTCCTCACTCCAGGGAGTGAGGAAAGTGCGACTTTCCTCACTCTCAGAGTGTGAGGAAAGTTCCTACTTTCGTCACTCCAGGGAGTGAGACAAAGTGGCTTTTTAATTGACGACCGGTCTGGCCAGTAGGTAATGACCCTGCCTAAGAAGCCGGTGGTCCCGGGTTCGAATCCCAGTCAGGCCATTTATTTGTGCGATGAGCACAGATATTTCTTCCTAAGTCATGGGTGTTTTCTATGTATTTAAGTATTTATATGTATCTATTTATTATAATAGGACATAATGGACTCCCTTAACACCACTACCACGTTCGGACCCTCACAAATTAATAAAATATTATAATTTTGAAATGTACATATATTTTAAAATGAAAAATATTTAAACAAAATATTAAGTAATGAAGCCAGTGCAGTTGCAGATAAAACACTTAAATGAATGTGGTTAACTTGATGTAGATTTTTTTACAAGATTTTATTTAACTTGATGTATGTATTTGTATATTTATCCGGATGGAATCTTGCAACTCAATTTTGAAGCAGACATCTTTAACCGATTGAGCTGAAATTTAGCACACAAATTTATGTAATTTCGGTTACAATGCAATGTTATGGTACCTCTGATCTGATCTGAAGCTGGAGTCAGAAGGTAGCAAAAGCAACTCCTAAAATACACAAGATAAACCCGTGGTGTTTTAGGCTCATTAGAATCCTTTCGAAGAGTAGATGACGATTGTGAAAAAAAGTACAGTCGGCAATAAAAGCTTGTACTAAAAATGACATTTTTGGCAACTTATTTTACCTTTAATATGTTCTCACTACTGAGGTGAAAAGTTGTATGTGTCACACTAGAGTAAAGTTATTTTACATCTCGTGTTTTTGAGTGCCTCGCTACGCTCAAGATTCTAACACTAGAATCACTCGCTACGCTCGTGATTCAATTATAGAATCTTTCACTTACTCGGGACTCAAAATAAACACTCGCAAGAAAAAACAACATTCCTCTCTTGTTGCACAAATAACTATTCTAGATCTATCCGCGATTACGATCAACTTTTAATAAGGGGTCACAACCGAAAATCAGTTAAAAAAAGAGACCTTTCCTTACTAGCTGCTAGCTGTATAAGTACGTAAGTCTTATATAATCAAATATTAATTCAGAGCATTTGTCAGACTATCACATCTTGACAGATAATTGAACTCAAACCGGGCGTTTCCTAAAGGGCTCGATAAGATAAAATTTGCACTTCGAATGATTTATTGCGATTGTTTGAATGAGAATTGTAAGGCCTTTTCACTCGGTTTTATCGAGTTGGCAACAGAGATATTTATCGCTGTAAATGAACATCTAAAAGCGGTGACCGTGAACATTGAACAACCTTTTTGAAAGCAAACACATTTATTATCATAGATTTGTCTATAATTTCATTTCCTGTTGGAATTAGGCCATAATCTTTGTAGTTTGTAGCGTACATCGTGATTCCACTGGACCTACCCAAATCGCCAACATCATCATTATTATCATCTCAGCCATAGACTTCCACTGCTGAACATAGGCCTCCCTCTTGAACCTCCACACATACCGTTTGAAAACGACCTGCATCACATGTGTTTCGCGTACGTTATGATAAAGTATTTAAAGTTACTAAAGCCTATCATATAAATACCAAAAGAGTTATTCTTTGAATAGGGCTTATCTAAAGATTAAAAAACCGGCCAAGTGCAAGTCGGACTCGCGCACCAAGGGTACCGTACAAACCTGAAAGTATATCAGTAAAAGCTAATAAATGATATTTGATAATTTCCCTGTATCTGTGATATAAGATGTTGATTTGTACCAAATTTCAAGATTCTGAGTTCACAGAAAGTACCTTATACGCTTTGCTTTGCTTCCTTTGCGAGCAGACAAAATTTGCAGCACAAACGGCTGTATCTTTTGATTGCGTTTGTTGGCTTGATTTATTTACAGCTCTAAGATACAGTAAAATGAGTACCTATTCGGTATAAATTTAATTTTAAGGGAGTTTTCAAAATTTAGTACACCCAATTAGCGAAAGTTGTTAATAGTTATTTGTTATACAAGGGTGCAAAATTGTATTTTAACTGCTAGTGTGGGATTGAAACTCGAACAAGCGAATGGATTCTATAGTTTAACCACGAGCAAAGCGAGTGGTTTAAAAATTGAATCCTGAGCGTAGCGAGTGTTTCAACACACGAGAATTAAATTACAATTGCACCCGTGTGTAACACAAATCTTTTCCCCTCGCTACAGCGAGGAAAGTGAAACATGCAAAAAAACGTTTTGAAATCGCATTGACTTCTTCTTTGCGTTTAGATACATTCAACATTTTTACAAAAGGTGCCTTTAGCTTGGTTAGCTTATGGTGGCCAGTACGATTTTCGAATGTTCTAATTCGATTTTCTACTCGGTGCGTGTGCGAGTTACCGCCGCCGCGGCGGGGGCAAGTGAATTGTACTTTGCGAATTTAGACTTTAAAACCATAGCAATAAGAGCTATGAGAAGTCAACTTACTTTAATCACTAGTGGATAAAATGCGTTTTTACCCTCTCGTATTAAAGGATAAACAAGCGCTTTACGAGCTAGTGAGGGGAAAAAAATTTAAATCACTGTCAGTTTCGTGACGACAATTAAGAGTAAAATTTCTATTAAAACTTAGTTTTGATGTTCGTTTTATAAACTTCAATCGTTATTACAACATAATTAGAGGAAAATAGTCGATATTCATAAAGATTTCATGCTTAATTGTCGTCACAAAACTGACAGTGATTTAAATTTTTGTAACAACTTTCGCTAATTGGATGTACCAAATTTTGATAACTCCCTTAATACCTGAGAAAAAGAGACAGACGGACAACGAAGTGATCCTATATGCTTTTTTTTTTCTTTTTAAGGTACGGAACCCAAACAATCGGACTTATATACATGAAGGCTGATCCCACTAGTTTAAAATTTTATCACTTAAGCTAACATAATCCAACGATGACCATAACAATTGTACGAAGCAAAACGACTTATCCAGAACATTCCTGTCGCAATGTCTTTTAAGATATCGCTTTCCGTTATGAAAATCTCATAATTTTTAATGTCGTCGTGATCTGTAATAATTTGGAAATAGCAAACCTAGCAATTTTAGCGTGGCCATTACAGCATTAAGCCCCCAATTGTTAGAGATCGCTCTCAGTGGCGGTTTATGGGAAAGGCTTATCCAGTGGACGTCCGTGACTTCAAATAAGTGTCGAATATAAACGTCAAAATTTCATGATGTGGCAATAAAACTTTCTTGCTTGGTCCACTCATGGTAATAAATAAATTGATACTTATTATAGACCATCTTAAATGGACCAATCTAGTTCCACAGTACGCTCAATACAGCTCTTTTTGTGGTACTAGAAGATGTTGATCATCATCATTATATCAGCGGAAGGACGTCCACTGCTACCACGAGATACCACGCCATCCGCATCCCCAGTGGATTCCCGCGATGGTGCAAAGGCACTCCACGCATAACCCTCTCCATTGCCCTTTGGATGATTTTGAGCTTTCGCGTCAGGCTCATAGTAAGCGACTACGTTTTCTGGCTAGTAGAAAACGATATAAAACCTTTTTTTATATCCGTTAACTTCATCACGTTATTTGATGGACTAAGGAAGGCAGACTGGTGTTATTATTGATGCTGTGATGCCTTGTTAAAAAAAAATGTTTTTTTGTTTTGTGAAAAAACGGTATATTTACAGTTAGATCAACTTGCTAAATATTTATTTTATGGTAGACTTAAAAAGTTGTTAATTTAAGTCTACTCGTACAGTCAGCGTCATATAGTTAGTAGCATTCAAAGTACTCATATAGTTCGGTGCACCATACTAATTCTATGGTGTACCGAACTTTTTGAGTACTTTGGATGCTACCAACTATATGACGATGACTGTACCATAAAATTCCGCCATGTTATGATAGCCAACTCAATTTATATAGATCAAACGTCGCCAAAGAAGTTGTTCATTGTAGTAAAAAAACTATTCACAGGTCAAAGAGCTTACCCAGAAAAACAAATTCATATCAAGAACTATTTCGTCAACAAAATATTCATCTAAAATTGGCTGAGCCTGCCACAACGGAAAGCAAACTTTATGTCTACACAACAAGGTTGTATATTGTTTGTGAGTAAGATAATGGCATAATTGAATTGATGGCGTAATAACTGCGTTGTTTACGAGAAGTTGGTTAAAGTTTAATTGAGTCGGGCATGAACGAATCGGTAAGGGAGATGGCGGCTCCGCTTTGCACCCGCATATTTGAACCGAAGTTATAATTAGAATATGGTATTTAGTGAATGTGAGTATTTCTACACGTGCAGTTGAACTTTGTTTGACTTTGAGGGCAAAGGCAATCAATACAATTACAAAGGAAACTACTAGTAATTTGTATTTATAAAAGAAACGACTATTCGCAAAAATACAAACATTACCATACTATTAATTTCATATAGAGTATGTAACGCCTTTCTCGGAAAAAAACGTCTTATGAAAAGCGATATCTAATCTTTACCAGCTGAGACAATATTATTATATTTTTTATATAGTTTTGTCTTTATGTATAGGTTTAAAAAAAAAGATATAAAAGATCTTGATTTTTCTATTTAGGCACATGACATGCACTTATGAACGTCAAAGAAAAATCTACACCGGTTCAAACCCTACACCTCTGACCCGAGAAGATACCGGCAAGAAACTACGGCGGGACTTATTTTTTCAATACAGTGATACATCAAATCTTAAGTACTTACATAATTATGCGTAGTCCGATAAGAAAACATATCAGTTTATTACAAGACTATAACTGAAAATACTAAAATATAAAAGTAAAAATAATAATGTATAAACAAAGACTTCACAAAATAGACATACTTTAATATGCTTTCTTACCTGAACTGTGTCATTTACATGATCTGGCAGTACATACTATTGTTGAAATAATTGCTAGGCGGCTTAGCTTTATATGTACTTACCTACACAGTAGGATATGCATCCGTGTAATCCTTGTTATATTTGAATTAAACGCATTGAGGAAATTCAAACTAGTCTAAAATAAGGCCATGGGACTTAACTTATATATAGTAAACATGTGACTAGATATTTCTCTAAACATAATAAAGAATATTTAAGTAGTATAAATCAAATGGTTCTAAGTAGAGCAAACTAAGGGAGCTGGGACTGGGAATTACCGATTCCGTTATAATAGGGACACTGGTTGTTGGTGTGTTGACGCAATTAATTTAAAGCAAACGTTGCCCCAACAGACGGTGTTTTAATAAATAAATAATAATCTGAAAAACTGAAAGCAATAAAACAACTAAAAAAAAATTGTTTGTCGTAAATTAAACTGAAATAGGCGAGTTGTCTTTTTTTTCCTATGTATCATTCGATTTGTTTCGTTGTGAGGATAAAATATCGCTATGGGATCATTTTGTGTAAAAGCTAAACAAATCTAACAAATGAGAGTTTCAACTCGCACTCTGCTTAAAACGCTCCTTACAAAATGATACTTAACTAAACTATGACGTCACGCGTAGGTCGTCTCCTACTTTAATGTATGAAAAAATTATGCACTTGTTTTTTGACCGTAAATGAATTCGTTTATCAATGATGTAAGTAATTCGATACAATAAATATATATATTTTTTAAATTATACATTTTTTAAACTTAAAAGTTTACCATTTTAGGATTAATTATGTTTGAATTAGACACAGTTTTAAAGCCTGTCTCGGATGCCGGAGATCCTTGTCGCTTTTTCTTAAGTATATTTCATCTATTTCAATTTTTAATTTATCAAGTATAGTATTATTACTAGTTAAAAATCAAAGAAAATCAAAAAAGTTCATAAAAAATAATTTGATTTGTTCTTAGTCACATAGATGGTAGCACCATCTCTATATCTATATCAATATCCCGAAAGGGATTCACATAGGATGCGTAAACACGTAGTAAATCATTCGTCGTCGATCGTAGAATCCTCTGAGTAATTGCTACAAGACTTCAAAGTAGTTCTAAGACTAAATTCAAACCCAATTTATTACGAAAACCTTGTATCTCACTGTTTAAAAGATGGGACTTTCTCTTACCAGGACCCGAAAGTTTTCTTGTAATTTGAGCGAAGTGCAAAGTATATGTATAAGAAGACTATTCGCTCAAACTCTCCGCAAGTTCTCTAGACTAAATTTAACTTTTTATGATATAAATGGATAATTTTTCTTGGCTGTAATTTTTTTTCATATATTTTTAAACTGTTTGTTTTCAATAAGACTTACATTGTTACTTATAGGGTACTTAGACTAATCTCATATTTGAGAGATTGTTTGCTATGTAGAAATTAAATTTAGTTAGATGTTATGATTGTTGAGAATGGGCCTTTTTAATTATTATTTTCAGAGTATGTGGTTTCTTCCCAACTTTGTCTATTTATAATCTAGGAAGACCATTTAGGATAATTATATTAGCTGTGATAAGGGATTTGAATATTTGTAGATGTAAACTGAATGAGTAACTTAATTTTTAATGTGCAATTTTATTGCTCATGATTCTCATGAAAATTGTACTGACTTATATTCATAAAGTTCTCAATCAACTTTTATGTGACATTATCTTTGAAAATGGACCTTTTTCTCGATGGCGCTTATGTCGTTGTTCAAGATTTTACAATACAAACGAAACACGATTCGACGTAAGTGCCATCGACAATAAGGTCTCTTTTCCTAGATAATGACACATATTTTCTTCACAAAAACAATAAAATACCTACAAAAAACAACGAATAACAAAATATAAGAAAATTAAGGGGGATCTGTCCCACCTATCCGACAGATCACCAAGGGGCACTCAGTTACGTGGAGTCTCGACAATCTGCCCTGCGTTGAAAGTAACATAAATTTAAAAACGCTACGTACTGGTATGTAGTCGTGCTACCAACGACGCTGGCAGCATTTTCTTGCTGACCTATGAGGCTGATACGCTGAATACATATATCATGTATAATAAATAAAATGCCTGTTGAAATTAATATTTAAACTCTAGCAGAATTTCAATATAATTTCAATATTGAATGAAGTGATTACTTGAATAATCAGTAGACTGGAAATTAATGCTCAATTATGCAGAATAATCTTTCACTAAATTACCTATTCATTTCTAGTTGTAACGTTAACAAAATTACTTGATATTCCTAAATATTTACCCCCATCTTATATAAAACTTAACAAATATCAAATATTGTGTTTCTTTCTAACAAACAAAAATTTCGAATAAACAGGAGACAGCAATTATTAATGGCACATTAGGTTTTGCCAGGCATTTATGATAATAGCGTAGAAATTAATCTTTATTACCTATAGCTTTTTTCATAATCGCTTCTCGATGTGTAGAAAATATCAGATTGTGTCTTAGCCTAGTATAGGTATTGACAGCGCCTTTATGGAGAAAACAACGTAAATAATGTAATCCAAGCTCAGCCCAGAATAACACAAAGACCCACCCAAGCAATCTTCCAAGACATTATGGTAAACACTACTAAATTCTGCTAAGCCCACAACTATTTACGATTTAACACATGCAAATTGTGCCCTATCGAGAATCAAGCCTCTCAATGATGGATAAAACCGGATAAAACCGGCTTAAATCCGGTTAAAACCGGATTACACCGCTTCGAGGCGGAGACGTTCATTTATTATGTAAATAAGCGACAAATTAATTCCAATGGGAATTTCGTTTGACAAACGGTTAGGTTGTAAGATGCATTAGTGAGTTTATTTGGATTCATGAGACGGATTTGAATTTTGGGAGCGGAATTCTCACGTATTCGCGATAATTTGACACTCGGAGGTGGAAGTATTTATGTTAACGAATTTTACATTGCAAATGAGAATATTATTTAATCTTTTAAATATCAACTATTTTGTGCGCGGCCTGGCTACGACAATGCGCGACTTGCGGCGCGGTAAGCGTTTTATCTCTGTTCGTTGCGCGGTCGGGACGCGCAATGCACTGCGGTTAGATGGGATCACACGTAGTAAACAGATAAAATGCTTGCCGTGCCGCAATTCGCGCATTGTCGTGGCCGGGTCGGTACGCTGAGTGTCAGCGTACAGCGTACTGCCTCGAGCTTCCAAGGGATTTGAGCAGCGTGCACTGTAGCCCCTCACATACGCTTGCATTTCTTTAACATGCAAAACGCACACTCGCTCCACTAAAACGTCCAGTTACCTTACAAGCCTTACATTATGGTCAGTTTGTGTAAAAGCTTCCCAAAGCAAAATTCAGTTTTTAAAATCCATATAGACATCATCCGATTTTACCCCGCCGCAATGCTCCGTGTGAGAAACTTCTCATAATTATACATCTTGCTCTTGAGAAGCACTGCAAGCAATCAAGGTTGTATCGTAATGATAACCTTACCCTTAGACCTAAAGACCTAGAGGTATCAGAGCTGGTACCATGTTAATAATATAATTATTTCTCGTGTCCTTCGTCTGGGGTATTTTTTCAAATGTATACCCGAACTTGTAAAAACCAGTTCAATGGATAATTAAACCAGTTCAATTTTAGTAGGTGTTCCAAAGTTACAATTTAACCCTTTAATAGCGACTAAGTAAAGGAAAGATTGTACGTTAGAAGCAGAATGTAGCACTCGTTAAACTGTCTAACGAGAGTAATAATTTACGAATGATGAGATCGGTTTTTGGGAAACAAATCAAGAAAGACTTCTATCCAACTGAGAGAAGATACTTAAATATTTCAAAACCACAGTACGAAGTATATAATTATACATTTCAAGGTTACTCTTATATCAAACAAGGTTTCACATGATAAGGATGGGCGAGTTATATCGCTGACAGCATCTTGATTAAATATTTCCTTTACTTGTGATTTGAAATTAACTTGTAAAGTATGTGTATTAGAATATTAGTAATACTGGCATGTTAGTATCATACACATTTTATGCGTGTACGTCTATGTGAAATAGATTTGCGTTATATTTACATTTTGACATCCTTTCATTTTAGTTGTTAGAGGCACTGCCTACAAACTTTTCTGTATCGCCCTAAGGCCAACTTAAAGGACGGCTTATAGGAGAATGCAAACAAAAGATAAAAGATCTTTATTTTTCACTTTAGGCACATTACATGCACTTATGAACGTCAAAAAAAAAATCTACACCGGTTCAAACCCTACACCTCTGACCCGAGAAGATACCGGCAAGAAACCACGGCGGGACTTATTTTTCAATACAGTTATACATCAAATCTTAAAGTACTTTCTTAATTATGCGTAGTCCGATAAGAAAACATATCAAACAGTTTATTACAAGATATGGAAATACTAAATAAAAGTAAAAATAATAATTAAGTTTGCTCCTACATTATTTTTCATTTATACAAAAAACTTCAAATAAAAAAAATCGGATAACAAGATAGTTTACAAAAACCGTCACTCGCAAGTCATAAAAGTGTAATAGTCGCTCCGATCACCTCCTTTACTCCACCATTACTCCACCTACAGTACTAAACAAACACATTACACTATTTCAAGAGAATATACTTAGGACTCAATATCAACCTTATGACTCTGGCTTAAAGTTGAAATTTCCTTGACGCTCTTACAATGTACAGACGCGTATGTAAGTGCGATCACGTTTCCATGTCAACAACTAAGTTTGAGCTGTAGACTTATTCTAATCGCTTTTCTAACGTAGAGGCTAAGGCTAAAGGACTAACAAGGTTGCACTTCAATTATACTTAATATTATAAAAGGTGTAAGATGAATTGGTGAATCGTGACATAATATCCACGCACTTTATTTGTCATATTTTTGATTTAAAAAAAATCTTAAGTCACTGACCGCATCTATGTCTTTGACGTTAACTGTACGCGTCGCGTAGTTAACTATTGATCAAAACGTAGATCATTTTTTTTAATTCCTGTTCTGCATGACATACTCGTCTCTTCTTGCTGTCCCAGTGACCATAGGTTCTCTAAGCATTCAAGAGCCTAATTGCATAACCTACTATTAGTTAATAGTCTTAAAAAGTTTAACGACATTTCATTCATACTTCAACTAAAACTGCATAGACAGTGTCCACTGGGGCGCTATCGCGAAACACGATATTCGTAAATTTCGGACGATTGTCTCTGTCACTGTCGTGACGCCTTAATTGGAGTAAAAGGGAAAATGCTCGAAATATACGAACTTCGATGTTCGCGGTACCGGGTCTGTATCAGCTTATTCACCTATCATGAATGATTGCATATTATACTGGCACAACCTTATCTAACCGCCTACCTTCGCCTTTGATTATAGTTAAAAAAAAAACTACTTACAAACCATAAACGTTCACTGATGGTCAGGGGTCCTTAGACCACCAAAAGAAACGGTCTCTGTTTAACAATATCCCTGTCAACAACACGGTCTGCTAATGTTTTCATTATTCTGTGGAAGGAAAGCCGCCATATTTACTATTTATCAGGTCGTTCATTGCTGGACGACGTCATTATATCCTCAGATATTTAAATCCAAAGAAAAATAGAAAAATTTGACTCGCAGCTAGACTCGAACCCACAACCTCTGGATCACTAGCCCAGTGCACTACCAATTGTGCTATACGAGTACCACTGAGACTTGTCAAATTTTTCTATCGATCCCTCGTCATATACGTCATCATGGGTGACCTGTAAACACATCTACCACCAGCGTATTGAACACTAAACGGCATCGAAGTCTCAATTCATATTGAGAAATCATCAATAACAACGTGCTACCCCTTTCTAAATTATTCTATTAAATATCGAAGACATTCGTTAGCAGACGTTTCTGCATAATTAAAAATAAGACGTCATTATATGTCTGACAACTCTTTAAAGGATTTGAAAAGAAGGAATGTATTCCTTATTTAATATCCTTCCCTTAGATCTGACAGTAGAACTCCGAGCATATCTCACAGCAGTCTTTCAACCGGCTGTTCTCTTTGCTACATTGGTTTGCTTCCTTGCTTGCCTCCGAGAGCATGTAGGAATGCTTTTAGGAGTTTAATGGACTCCGGTGACGTCACGGCGATTAAGCCGCCTGACGGCAAACTAACTAAACTAAATTAACTGTGCTCTGAAAATGACAGGCTTCTCAAGAATTTAAAGGTTTTCGGGAAGTTTCGAGGTCGATACTTCGACATGTATTATGTAATGACATCTTATTGCTTAGAAACTTGGTTGCAATGATATTGGAGTTGAGGTAGTATAGACACTTATTAACCTTTGCGCCATGTTAAAAATAGAAAAGGAATGTAATATTATATTATGGGGATGTCCGAAATTAAAAGTAGGTACTCGCAGTAGCTCGCATAATACCTTTATTTACAAAAAATATAATTTCATACTAAAAATGGTTTCTGCCGTTAGCTGGGTTGAATTTTATTTTAAATGATGTTTATGAATGACAAATGATTGATACTAATTATTTGGAGTAATATTTATGTTTTATTTTGTAGCAAAAGTTACCCTCTCGTGCCCTCCCAATGCTCAAGATTCCACTCTTTGAACCACTCGCCATGCTTGTGGTTCATTTTTGATATATTTCGCTAGTTGGGATCTTGTATAACAAATAACTATTTATAGGTTGCCCTAAAGCCTGTAACTATTTAGAGATCTTAGTAAAACCTGTGATTTATTTTGTCTCTTTCTAACAATCTTAAATGTAACGATATCGGAACGAGACAAATAATTATCAACGACATTCGACAGACGATTACGATATAACGTCAGTAGTCTCTAATAGAAGTTTGTAACACGCGCAGGCGCATGTACTTTATGGCACTGCGGGTATAACTTACAGTCCCAGACTATATGACACATATTAAGTATATCTCATTATACTTGTATGTCTTTCCCGTACACGGAACAATGGAGTTCCGGACATTTGGGAGGCGTACGCGGAGTCGGATCGAGCCAAATTATTATCATTATATTTAGTTTTAAATAATAATAATAGTCTCTTTCGTACACGGAACAATGGTGTTCCGGACATTTGGGAGGCGTACGCGGAGCTAGATCGAGCCAACGCGCAGAGGCCCTTTCGACAATTTAATGAAATGTAAGGGGTACACTAAGCGGATGTTGCCCCTGTCCGTATCATGGGATGGGCACAGAGACAGCACCCGCCATGGTGTAAGGACTATTGAGTTTTAATGGAATCTAGAATGTACCAGGCTATTGGGTGGAAAGGATGGACTAGCTACTGGGCTATTGGATAAAAAACCGGACGTCTGCCTAATAAAATGGTATCCAATTTTATTTCCGGCAGACGGTGACTCGCCCTATGCGAGATGGGCCCCCACAAAAAGCGACATCAAAGATGGCTCAAGGGCAACACCGGTGCATAGGGCTAAGGGTAGAGAGGTGTCACTGGACTTTAAAAATATAGCCAACTCGCCACTTAGGTTTCCACATCTACCCTCGAGAACGCAGCTCTAGCGACCCCACTCTGGACGGCCGGTTAAGGCAAGCCAGAGGCAGGGGACCTGTCCCACCTGTCCGACAGGGCACCCCAGGGGCGCTCAGGTACGTGGAGTCGCTACTCCCCAACAGCTCGCCACAAGCTGCCCTGCGTTGACTGTTTGCACTGGAGAAAACCAGTGGGCGATGGGGTCGTCACATCCCTACGCCAAATAATAGTTATTAATATTTCGGGATAATCTTACACAAATCGACCTAGTCCTACGGTAAGCTCAGTAAGGCTTATGTTGTAGGTACTAGAGTACAATATATATAATAGATAGTTACATATAAATACATAAAAACATATAAAACACCCATGACTCATGAATAAATATTTGTGCTCATCACAACACAAATAAATGCTCTCACTGGGATTCGAACCCAGGACCATCGGCTTCATAGGCAGGGTCACCCACTAGGCCTGACGGGTCGTCAAAACAGTGTCTTTATATTTAAATAACTTAATCAACCTTTTTTTTGCTAATACCAATACTTACTATAAGTATGTACTGTATACCCATCTCCAATTTTCTACCATAAACAATAATTACAGAACAGTACCGACTGTCACATACATGCAACCTCCCTAACCCCCCAGAGTCACTTAATTTAAATAACTCACTCCATTACCAATCCACTGGCATTGATTATCCAATATATCGGTTCCCCTCTTCATAGCAGCAGTGTCCACTATACATGGTGTATGTAATTTGGACTGGCCTTTATACAGGATGCACAATACTACACCGGTGTTTCAATTACGTGTGTAGACTACCGCACGCCTCTCGGCTCCTTTCTATCCAATTAGGATTAAAGGTGGGTCGCCAGTGCTAGCGGATTGCTGATGGATGAGACGCGGCAAGTGCTGTCTTGTATTGGAAAGAATGTACGTTCTTAACCTACGAGTAGGTATAAAAATTCTTTCAGTTTGACCTTCATAAATATTAGAAAAGTATTTTTCTTTAGTAAATCACACAGTAAATGTCAAAGATAAATAAAATTATGTTATAGTTCAGGAGTTCGGTTCATTATAGATCATAATGGCACTTGATACAAATGTACAAATATAATATATGATATAATATACAAATACCTGGTGGTATGTGAGTTACTGTAACATTAGTATCAAGTGCCGTTATGACGAATTTTAACTCAGTACATTTTATTACTATAAAATGTGTTTGAAAATAGATTAAGTAGAAATAAGATAAAATAGTTATTTTCCATTACTTAATACAATAAAACATGTCTAATAACATAAAACATAAATATTAATTGCGTTAACCCAGTGTTTATGAGAGTTAGGGCACAGCAAATACCATCACGCTTGAGTCTGGAGAAGCCCAATAAGGTGCAGGTGAAGTATGTCCTCCTTATCTATAATAGCACTGCTACCTTTCAGGTATGTAGTGTTATGTTCCTGATGGTGAGTAAGGTATCCAGAGCTGCAAAAACTTCTAGGGTAGGCATGTGAATCCTCTGGAGTTGCAGGCGGCCAAATTACGGTAACTGCTTACCATCAGGCGAGTCGTATACTTTTTTGCCACCGTCGTTGTATAAAAAAGAAAACAAAAAATATTTTTATCGTATTTTCACAAGTATAAAATAATTATGAATTTGATGTCTGAACATATTTTTTAACTGAACATTGGTTTAATTATTAGATAGAGGTAGGTTTACGAATAAAAAGATGTAACAGAAAATTGTATTTATGGCGCCGTACATCAACATGTATATTACAATTTTGATGATTTAAGTACTTAATTTGGATTTGTGACCTCCACGATCTAAAATAGTACAGGTAGGGTAGGTATAAGATAACTGTTCCAGTCCCGGTGTAATGATCTTCCGAACATTTTGAAAACATTCACTCGCGCAATAGCTCGCCACAAGCTAACTGTGTTGACTTCAATAATTCAACACTACTACAATACAAATATAAAAATACACATTGACACCTGGGCAAAAACAATTTTTATTGCCCGGGTGTTTACCAGTAGATGGCACCGTTATCGTCTTTACATTAAAAGGTATTGTTTTTATATACTAAAATGTGAATAGTAATCCGCTTTCCGCTACAAGAGACACTCCGCAATTTAATGGTTCTCATCACAGGAATAATGCCGGGTATTAGCGGCGGCTTTTTGAAACTTCCTGTGATTGGTTTTTAATTATTTAATAGTATAAGCTCTGGCTTATAGTTGTAATTGTTGTTTAATCTGTGCCGACGATATTGGATTTAAGCTATTTATTGGAAAACTGATTAATTAGTTCTAGTAATACAAAAAATTATAAATATTTTACAAATTATTACGGTTGTGGGTCGGAGCATCTTTTAATAAAATATCGAAATATTTATTAAAAGAAACATAATAAACATAAGAAAAAAAAATTACATAACATTGTTTAATTTTATTTAAGAAACAATGTTACATTTTTATTAAGTTTATTCAGTTTATTATGTTTCTTTAATAAAATAATAATATGCATCGATCATGCATACATTATTATTTTAATGTGACCTTTTTAAAACTTTCTAGTGAATAATACAAAAATTTCAACAGTCGAGCACTCGACTCTGTCACTTTAAACTCTTGTTATATAAGAAAAAAAAATATGAACGATATACATAAATATAAAATTCGTGCAACATGGGTATGGTTTCAAAAGCATAAAATCAGCCTCCTTTCCTGGAGTATAATAATAATAATAAATAGCGTATATTAGTGTACCCCTTACATTTCATTAAATTGTCGAAAGGGCCTCTGCGCGTTGGCTCGATCTGGCTCCGCGTACGCCTCCCAAATGTCCGGAACACCATTGTTCCGTGTACGGAAGAGACATAAAAATAATAAATAAATAAATAAATATTTCGGGACAATATTACACAAATCGACCTAGTCCTACGGTAAGTTCAGTATGGCTTGTGTTGTAGGTACTAGACGACGATATATATAATAGATATATACATATAAATACTTAAATACATAGAAAACACCCATGACCCAGGAACAAATATCTGTGGTCATCACACAAATAAATGCCCTGACTGGGAATCGAACCCAGGACCATCGGCTTCATAGGCAGGGTCACTACCCACTAGGCTAGACCGGTCGTCAAATCGGAGTATGAATAATTTCTTGTAAGATGTAATAATTTGTATATTGAAAAGAGAATTTGGCTAATACTATAATTATTAAGTAAGCAAAAGGCCTTGAAGTTTAAGTACATGGAATCGGATCTCATCTGAGACGGATAGTTTTCCAATGTTTTGTTACTTCAAATAGTGAAATTGAATTGCATACTAAAGAAAATAACAATACAAATTACGTTACAAATAAAAAATATCACTTCGTTGGCAAACTCCGTATTAGCACATTTCCTCTCGACGTCTCCAGGAATCGAGACAAAAATCGAACCACTCGGCTCCGTTCTCAATAGTTTTATTCATTTCAGTAGATTTCATGGGTGAGAAGATCGCAAATTGCGCCGTTCTGGCGCGGCAATCGATTGTGCTGCCATCTGTTGGGAAAATAATGACTTCGTCTGGTATGCTTCCCCTTTATTCAAACAGTATATGCTGAAATTAAGAAGAACATTTTGTAATTTCCATTTGACTGTAAGAAGAAAAAGTTCGGGAGGATAATATATTAAAAGTTGTAAGTAAAATGCAAATGAAATAAATTGAATATTCAAAAAAATATATTCCTAGTTGCATAGATGGCAGCATCCGTAAGTTATTTATATATCAGGCCTAATACCGCGAACGTCGAAGTTCGTATATTTCGAGCATCTTTCTCTTTTACTCCAATTAAAAGCCCGTTTCACATCAAGCGCGGGCGCGTGTCAACGCGGGCCCGCGGCGCGATTGTTCAGCTAGTTTTAAATGAACACCTTCACACAGCGGCGGGCGCGGGCGTGCGCGGGTCCGCACACACCCGCTGAACAATCGCGCCGCGCGGGCCCGCGTTGACACGCGCCCGCGCTTGATGTGAAACGGGCTTAAGGCGTCATGTGAGTGACACAGAGAATCGTCCGAAATTCACGAATATCGTTTTTCGCGGTAGCGCTGCAGGTACAACACGTAGGGTTGCGAGCATTTATTTGTGACCCACTTAAGGTTCACAGTTCTGTCAAACTGTATCAAAATTCAAACTATTTTTTTTGCAAAAAAATATGGTTTTTAGATTTTTAACTTGTTCTTATGGTTAACACTTTGTTTATTGTAAACCTACAATAGACAAAGCCGTACTTGCTACTTACAACATAAAAAGTAGGTACCTGTTGTGTGGTCTCCACGAATGCTGAGTCGAACGTTACTTTATTTTGAATCTTATTGCAATTTCCATAGAGTCGTAATCCAATAACCTGTCAAAGTGACCAAACCTTATTTTATGCAGGCATTATGTATACAAAGTAATGCACGCAGCATACCATTAGAGGATGTCAACAGTGCCTCAGAAATTGCATATACTTGAGACTAGAAGAGTTGGATATGGTTTAGTGGTCAGGAGATCACCTTGAAAGCTTAAAACACTGGTTCAAATCTGGTTTTGGATTCTGGTGTGCTTAGTAACTATTTTTTAGGTATAATGTATACAAATCTATTTTAATTTGTCAAGGGAAAATTGACCAAATCTAACCACAAGCGATTTTTGATTCCAGTTTGACAAGAAAAGTATTAGCAATGGTTTTGGTTATATTTAAAAAACTACAAACTGTGGAGTTTTAGCGTTGCCTGTAAGGAAAGCCCGCGGAAAACCAAAAGCCGGCCATAATGAAACTATTTATCTCCCGAACACAGATCGGCTCGCTTGATCGCGGCCCTCCGATACAACGGTCCACTCCGCACCGATCCTGTATCATTACTATAAATACTTCAATGCTAATATTAGGTACAAATGTAAATATATTGGGTGTTATAAAAACGTGATACAAGATTATCAAACCGGCATCTGTTCATGATGTTGAACATCTTTTACTATGGGGTCAAGTTTGTAAAATTAAATAAAAATTGAGATGTTCCATAGAAAAGTTGACCAAAATGTATGAGAGAGTTGTTTTTTTTTACAATTTACAAAGTTGACCCCATGGTAAAAATTGTTCCAAATTATGACCAGATGCCGGCTTGACAATCTTGTATCACGTTTTTTATAATAACATTTCGTTGCTGCGGCTGATGCCTTAACCAATCGGGTGGCCCGATTGGTTAAGGCATCAGCCGCGATAGCTGGAGATACGGGTTCAAATCCTGTCTCGGATGCCGCAAATTCTGGTCACTTTTTCTTAAATATATGTCATATATTTAAATTTTTAATTTATATACTAACCTTACTACTTAAAATACAAAGCAAATCGAAATATTAATGAAAAAAAATATTTGATTTGTTCTTAGTTGTTATGTGAGTTATGGTAGTGTGACTATAAACGATAAAGCAATATAAGTACTCTTGAGGGTATCCGTTTAAAAATTTTTCAGGAGACGAATAGGTGAAAAAAAAGTAAAAAGTATGGAGATATTTTCTTTTTAAGAGAAGGATAGTTTATTAGACATAAAATAGTTTTTATCCCAAAACTCATGCGTTACGAAACTGAATGTTCACTTAGTCGAATTATAGTACGAACATTTTTGCCTTACCGAGTTGTAAAAATATTTTAGAATTTATGAAGACTAACTCAAATTAATAAATTGAATTATTTTTTAGTTTACAAGATATGCATTTGTTTAA
This sequence comes from Grapholita molesta, assembly GCA_022674325.2. Lineage (NCBI taxonomy): Eukaryota > Metazoa > Arthropoda > Insecta > Lepidoptera > Tortricidae > Grapholita > Grapholita molesta. The sequence continues at coordinate 16,783,618 of CP053125.2, forward strand.
TTTAATTACATAAGTATATTTAATTATCACAACCCACATACAAAAAACAGTACCAAGTGGAATACCGAACACAAGGCGTTCGTGTTGCCACCTAGTTTCGATATACAATATATATGTAACTTAATACTTACTGAATGGGGTTGTAAGGTGCTTTAATTACCAATACGGATTCTGTAATTCAAATGGTGGAGCGCCGTGTGGAATTTAATATGGGTTTCTGCTATATGATTTCAGGTGAACGTAGTCTTGTAATGTTCAGACGGCAAGTTTGTTATATTATTCTAATATAGTTCAACTGTGATAAATCAATATTAAAATTATGTCGTCATCCAAGATAGCTAACTACTCCATCATCTCTCAAGTAAAAATTGTACCAATTCCTTACAACTTGTAGGTATGTACCAGGACTACATGTGTAATGATATAGCAAGACAAGGGATGATAAAAGAATAGGTGAAGCGATTATGTAAGTCAAATATTTTTATCAGCAATTTTTTTTTTCAAGATGTAAGTAGAAAACATCTTATTTGCATACAATTGGGGAAGCCTACTCAATGTATGCCTTGTCGCTTGTCTCCGTTTGTCAATATGTCATAAGTCGACCATATTATAGTAATAAATAATTTTTACTTTAAAAATAATGCTGCGGTGATCAAATACTATCATGAAATAATACTGACATAGTCAGGAAATCTGACCCGGCATCACAACCCAATAATCTTCCTGTATAATAAACAAATAGATGTTATAGAACATCCGTACCCAATTTTAGTGAGCCTTGCGGTAAGCTCAAGAAGGCATGTGACATGACATAATTATAAGACCTGTAGAAATACAGATTTAAACTTTCATGCTTTTTACACATTCCGACCGAGTGACATCTCTAGTGCGCAAAACGTTCAAGTTGATAAACAAGATCAAGTGCGGGTAGTTCGACAAACTCGCGCTGCTAGATGTTGATATGTTGTATGCCAGTTTTTTATCCGAGACCACGAGGACAACGTCGTTGTCAAAACGTTGGAGGTATTTTTTGAAATTAATATAATGAATGAATTAATAAAAACTTATATTGCACACCTCAAAAGTAGAACAATATATTATACAAAGGAACAATAAAATAAAAAGAAAAGGAGGCAAACAGCAGGCAATCTTATCGCTAAAAAGCGATCTCTTCCAGACAATCAATAATAACACAGAGACACGACCAATAATAATACACGCGTTTAAGTCTACTTAAAATACATAGAAAAACACCCATGACTCTGAAACAAATACACACAAAAAATATCCCTTACTAGGATTTGTACTCAGGACTTCATAGGCAGAGTCACTACCTACTAGGCAAGACGTGTCGTAGTAATATGCAGGAGACTGACTATTTATTAGGTAGATAGTCAAGTCGGCCATCTTGTAATCCAGCCATTACGTAACTTACATGCAAGTTAAACAAGCACTGCTAATCGGGATGCAGATGCATTCTGCTCATACATTCACTTGGCTTTACTCAACTAATAGTGTTGGGCGACCCAGTTCATGTTATTAGAATAGTCGATTTACTTATATATAATAATTTCGATTACAATTAGTCCAGAGATAGCGTTCGACTGATTTCTACATCTCTACGATCTACAACCCTATAATACTTTTATATCGTACATAATTTAAATAAAAAAGTGCTTAAAGATACAGGATCTGTATATGTATACAGATCCTGTATCTTTGTAGCACTTATATACCTTACATACCTACCCGTCTCAAAATCTCACAACTAAACAAAATTCTGAAATATACGGGTAACATCTATAGCCCAGAAACATTTTTTTTTTGTGATAAATAATTATTTCTAGAATTCGAACCCTGTCGGCTAGGCTAGAAGGCTTAAGTACCTAATATATCCGTCACTTGTAACTACTCAATGTGGCACAGCGGCGCGAAAAGCGATATTCGTATATTTCGAGGATCTGTCTCTTTTACTCCAATTACGGCGTCATGAGAGTGACAGAGACAATAGTCCGTAATTTACGAATATCATTTTTCGCGGTAGCTCCGCTGTATAATGAGCAACAGAGAAAACCCGTTATGCGGCTAGTGCGTTAGTAAAGAACTACGTATTATAATTAACGATTAACACGGTACTACTCACGTTTATTTAGTCACTCGCGCGACATGTTTCGGAGAACATAGGCCTCCATTTTCAAGCACTAAGAGTGCTGAGTGTCCGATCGGTTCGCCGCTCGCGTCACCGGCCCGTCGCGCACTAACGCGCGCCGCGCTGCCCGCGCCGCTCTTGATGTCAAAACTGGTTGAGGGCGGTCCGACACCGGAGCCGCAAAAATCGAAAACCTCAAAGTCACAACTCATGGTAAGGGTACAGGACTCATGTCATGTCTGCGATCGTTGTGGAAGAAAGTGTAGTTCGGCAATCGGTCTTTACAGTCATCACTGTCATCATAGAAGTTGTGTGCACCGTGTCTGAGGCCTCCTATGATAGCAATTAAAATGGACGCTGCAACAATTATCTGTGAAGATGCTGTGGCTAGTTATACCGGGTGCGGCCTGTAATAGGAGCAAAAATTTTAGGGATCGCTTCTACATCACGAACGAATCAACATTTGTTCTACTCGTACTCGTACAACTATAAATAATTGGGTAATTTATTACTTGTTATTTTGTTACATATGAGATTTGCTCTAGAGGGATAAGGGCCCTAGACGGTAAATATATGTATGGAAGAAAACAAGAAATATATTATAAAGGGTTTATTTAAGAAAAATAAACAAATAGTGCCGACTAGCTCGAGAGCTTAAATTAATTAAAATTTATGGGTTCTAATGAAGCCATAAGGGAGAGACTCGGTGGGCTAACTAACTTATCTCCTAGTGCTTGTTACCACTGCCACGTCAATAACCAAATTTACCGTAAGGGTGCCATCTCAGACAACTCTGAGAAAAATACAAAAAATAAGGTAGGTACAATACGTCTGACCTCACTCCGGTGACCTGGGGCCGAAGGGGACCGGCTCAGCAGCTTCTGGGGAAGGCCTGTCGTCAGAACCGCTGACGGCTACCACCTGCAGACGATGCACCGACCGTAACGCGCGACAGCGTGGTGCCAGACAACAGCGAATCCGAATCCATAAGCAGGCTGGGTAAATAGGGTTTTAAAGTAGGCCCTGCAAACGAAAGACGTCTTATAAGCTGCAGCTTGGACATGCCGGCGGCGGAGTAGAAGGCTGGCCACAAACAACTGTCGTACTTACCCCACGCAGAAAAGAATCCCTCTCATCTTATACTGATTGCATGTCAATGCGTCGCGGGGCCTAATAAGTCGTCGTAAAATAAGGCTACCGGGTCATTCCAGGACACGAGATGCCGGGACTGAAAATAAATAATCACAACAACCATTACTATTTATATTTCTCGATGGAAATAAAACCAACGATAGATAAAAAACTCACTCAAAAGGCCGATGGGACCAGATTATAATATAACGGGAGGCGTCTCTCTCCATTTTTGCAAATAACGACCTCTCCTTTGCCATAGCGGTGACACTGACAGATCTGACAAGTTAAACTCGGGCTGACCATAGCGAAGACAGAACCAAGGAATCGACAAGCTGCATCACATTCACCAGAATCTACTCGAAGTTTATTTAATAGAAAAAAAACCCAAATCTACTTAATTCTTTGAAATAAAATATAATGATTTTTCCTAAAGGACAAAATCGATATATTAAATTTATCGATTTCCAATGTGTATCCGACAAGGCGAGACTAGCGACACCCAACGGCCGCATCCATAGTTATGTGAATAGCCATATCAGCTCCCGCAGGCTCTGCTAGATGGCGCTAGTGGTACCTTAAATCACTTAAAATAATTATTTAATTCCTCCTTTAGGTTTAAAAAAATAGTTGTTACAATTTTTTCGAACAAACTAAATAGTATTTTCAATTAACAGTATTATGCAATAGTCTCGTTGATGTTTACAGTCAGCCTACAAACTTCATAGTTTTCGCAATATATTGCTTGCTTGGAAAACTCTTTTTTTATTAGTATTTATTAAACTATAAGTTATTTTCAAAGTCTTAGAACAAATGTTGCTATGTTTGTGGTGTAGAAACGATGCCTAAAGTTAATGCTCCTATTACGGTATATATTATATAAACTACACTTACACTACACTTCAGCCGTAAATCGTCCACTGCTGGACCTAGGCCTCCCCCAAATATGACTTGTATCATCTTGAGGGGTAGTTGCCATAGTCGCCACGCTTGGCAGGCAGGTCGGCGACCGCAGTAGCTGTAGATTGGGTTGCGATGGACGCTGCTCATCCGTCCGTTTTTTCCCTTAGTCGCCTCTTACGAAACCCGCGGGAGGAGATGGGGTGATGCTATTCTAGTCAGCCGGCACCACACGGCAAACTAACTGTATATATAAACTAATTGTAGACAACTTTTGTTAAACAGTGAGGAAACCACGTCCTGTCTAAATGCAAGCAGCTTTATGGGAAAATTAAATCATGCTCGCTGTTTGTCCGGCGACTGTGTTTTAATAGCGTTATGCAGTTAAATCCTTATGCAGTTAAATGAAAACGCAGTAAATTCATTACCTACTAGGGATGGGAAAACAACGATTTTTGAAAATCGAGTCGAGTAAATCAAATTACAAATTAAATCTTATAACAAGTCTGTTGTTATAAAAGGATTATTATTACCGACTTATAAACTTCTTTTTTAATGAAAAGGAGATAACGTTTTACATTATACTTACGTCTTGCTATAAGTATCAAGATTTGGCGTAGTATCCCACTTCTGACATCATGATTATAATATAATAATAAAAAAAAAAACACATTTTTATATCTTGCACAAAGAATTGCCATAGCAATTCAGCGCGGGAATGGCGCCTGCGTGAGGACACCTTGGCTAAAGGGCCTAATATAGATTTTAATTTTATATAAGTATTTTTAATTTACTTGTATATTATACATAGATTTAATTTTATGTAGCACCTTACCTTTTACTTAATCATTAATAAATGAATGAGATATTATATTAAGATTTCTTTTATTTGAATGACAACCAACTAGGATGACAATTGACCATTAACTCAAACACGGACCCGGGTATGTCCTTAAACTACGTCCAACAATGAGAGGTAGGGCTCAGCGATGACCATCACGCTTGAATCTGGGGCAGCTCAACTGGGGAAGTACCTCCTCCTTACAGAAGACCACAGCCATAATAGCACTGCTACCTTTCAGGTATGTAGTGCTGTGTTCCTGATGGTGAGTAAGGTTCCCAGAGCTCCAACCCCCCTTAAAGGCCGGCAACACGCTTGTGACTCATCTGGTGTTGCGGGTGCCCATGGGCGGTGGTAGTTGCTTACCACCAGGCAATCCGTCTGCTCGTTTGCCGCCTATGTCATAAAAAAAAAAACACGTAACAATTATTGCTATTAGTATCAAAATTTTAATACACTTTATTAACCACGGTTGTCCTGTACAGGCCTCCTCCAAAGATCGCAACAGGCATCTATGTCTGAGGATGTAGGCCAGTGCGCGACGGGCCGGCGACGCGATCGGCGAACCGAACGGACACTCAGCACTCTTAGTGCTTGAAAATAGAGGCCTATGTTCTCCGAAACATGTCGCGTGAGTGACTAAATAAACGTGAGTAGAACCGTGTTAATCTTTAATTTCTAACATATGACTGCTTCCGAATGGTGCCGATGTGTCCATGAATTACTGTATTATTAAGTGACATGTAGGTATCAAATAAATTACGCACTTTATTTATCAATGTCAAATGTCAAACTACCCGTTTGAAGTATATCACACTGAAATGTTAAAAGCACCACTATCATAAATAAAGAATTCTAACTAAACTTTACAAAAGTAATCAGTATTGTTGGTATCTTTGAATTTGTAATTATTTGTTAAGAAATATAAATAAATATTGACAATAATTTCCCAGGCTTGCTGACGTTTCCCACGTCTTAGTGTTTTTACATGTCTATTAAAAAATAACTTAATACTATTAAAAAAATCTTCTGGTATTAACAACTTTATATCGATACTTCATCCTGCAATGCGACCGTCCCCTGCGTTGTCTTGATGGGTACTGAGTGTGAGTGAAGTAAGTAAGACAAATACGAACATTTCCGAGAAAATACGATAGGAAAAAATAATAATATTTAAAATTTGTTTTTAATAAACATTTCCATCCCTAACCTATGACGTCACGTTTCAGTAATCCTCAAAGGGCATAAAAATGAAGTTACTCGATTTTTCCAGTATTCGCTTTGTTAATTCAAAATTAACTGGAACCCGCTTCCCAGATCCGGTTACTGTCCAATTCGATTATCTGATGTAGATAAATGGAAGAAGTTACTTTTTTAAATGAAGTTACTTCTATTTCATTCTGGTAAATATAGAGGTATCCTTTCAATTTTTTTATTGAATAAATCATTTTATCTGATTTAATAAGTATGTAACAAACTTAAACATAAATGTAAAACGAATCTTAAATAACTTATAAATAATATGCCTATCCAAAATGAAACTATTTAAAATAAACCACTCCAAGCCGCTCCCGATGCAAAGGTGTCCATCATGCTCGCTGCGTTGCCGAGTTTGGTTCCATGCTATGGAAAGTTACATAAGACAATTCATTTCGATCGTGGCAGAGATGCTTCGTTTCGTATGGCAGAGACGGTGCTCTTTTCGTCCGACCCTGTCATAGTCTCACTTTTTTTTTTCTCCTTCAAACTGAACCTTTTAGAACTGTCAGAAGTTGGAGAGATATAAACAAATATAATTGGAGTTTTGGTGTGTTTTCATCCGAAGTTACTGTAATTAATACAGAATAAGCTTATATTTTTGTGTTCTTCAGTGTTCTTCAAAGCCAAACTATAGTGAACTGTTACATTTTTCATTTATTTCTAAGAATAACTGAAGCATAGTTTGTTAGAAGAAATGTGACGTCACGTTCTTTTAACACGCTTGGTAGGTGACCTATTAAATAAAAGGGTATGTTTTGTATATTTGGATACCATAAAACTATGTTTATTTAGATATATCTCGGGGAACGTAACCATGGCAACTAGTGTCAAAAAATAGTGGAATGATCCAGTTAACATTTTTATTAACTTTTACCTTTGCACACATACAATATTATATAGTTTATCTGCAAACCTTCATATAAACTTGTATTTATTAGAGCAAACATTAAAAACGTTTAACGGTCCGCTTAACTCGGCAAGAAGCCCTCGCTTTCATAGACTAACTTTAAGGTACCGCCACACTTGACATACTCAGAACAGTACCCTTACCATGAGTTGTGACATTGAGGTTTTCGATTACGAGTATCGAGTTTACTATCTCTGCATCTCGCTTGTACTATTTTAGTGCGAACGGGATACACAGATAGTAAACTCAATACTCGTTATCGAAAACGTCAATGTCACAACTCATGGTAAAGGTACAGTATATATACCGGGTTTAGGAGTATATTTAAATAACCGCATTGTCGAGGGCTTTCAAGCTTCAACGACCGTAACATACTGGCTAGCTGAGAACCGATATGTCATAACAAAATCGAACAAGACATGACTGTATACAACAAAATACCTGTACGTGAAATAAAATAAATAAAAACAAAGGGATGTACATTTGGAAAACTCTTCAGCTTTTCTGGTCATCGAGTCGACTGAATAAAACATTTAATTTCGTGCAAAAAATATAATTTGCAAAACTATAAATACATACATACGCACATGCTTATCAATTATTAAACAATTGTGTGATTACCAAGAGCTTAACGGGAAATCCGTTTATGAATTAATCATTATGTATTTGGTATTCATGTTTCTCATTAAATTATCATATAATTCAGTCACAATAAAACTTAGATAGGTAGATAATGATCTAGTTAGAATCATCAGTGATCATTTAAATTATAGCATCCATTTCCAATGCACAATCTTAACGATTGGAATGTATGTTATTGACATCTCCATTAAATCTGTAATGAGTTCTGATTATATGTTAATAATATTAGTGGCTGTTATGTTCAGCTCTGAGCAATTTTGTTGTACGTACTCCCAGGACGAGTCTGAATAATTCTACCGTACTGTTCCATTTCTTACAACTACGGAACCGTGTCGTCGAGACGTGAAAAGCCCTCGCCCGAAGACATCGTCCTTTGATCTCCAAGTGACAGAAATCAGGCAATGAGTTAATTAAACATCAATTTGACTCCCCTCTTCAAATTATTGGCGTATTTGAAAGGGTACATAAAAGTAACTAAGGTAACTTTGGTGTATTAGGTACGAGATATGAAGTTATGAACACGTATATACGACAGATTGGAACAAGAACAAGAGTTCAGGGAACCGATTTGATTATAGCCACAATTCACAGTTAGTAAGTTGTCATAGTAACACTTAGTAATTATAAACCGCGGAGAAATGCTACTCGCATTCACTTCGACAAAATGGTTGCGAGCATTAATGTGTATAGGTGAAATACTTAGCTGAAAAACGTTTACGAACGCGTAAGTGATAATGTTATTTATATGGGAAACGCAAACGCCTTCGTGACGTAATGTTGCGTTAAAAACTTACACTCAGGATTCTGATTCTGCGTCAACAAGTGTGGTGATCCCCTTGAGTTTTCGTCCAGTCGTGCAGCCTAAATGCCGATCGCCCACCGCTTACCTTATTTGGTTCGAGATGTCTGACCTATGTTGCAGTAACGTCTGTGCACACGCCTTTCGTTCTATATTCAAATTTTGACATATGTTCCATATTAATTCGCTACACAGCTACATAGACATGGTGCTTCAGTTAAGTTTAAGAGTTTACATTAAATTTCGTGTAGAAGATACGTATGGTTTTAATGTTAAAAACCTAGACTAATGTGAACGGTAAAAACGCATTCTTCTGTAATGTTGCAGCTTATTTTTCTTGGTGTTTTCTTTAATTTGAATCAAGCTTTTTAGTAGTAGTAATAAAACGTAAACTGCCTTTTCAGATTGTATAGATGCTTTTAAAAGGCTCTTAAAAATCATTTTCGTAATTGCTTATTATATTTCAGCCTTCAAGGCTTTAACATTTTATGTCTAGCCATGTCCATATATTAATATTCGTCTAACGTTTGTCTTTTTCGCCGGCTTCAACGCTTTTCCGAAGATCTGTAGCTCAATAACCCGCCCTACTAAACTACAAAGATCCAATTCGGTTTAAAGAATGCCTTACATAAACACAATATATCTCAATTTAAGGGTAAGCCTACACTGGGACCTAATTACGTAATTCCTGGCGTTCGGTCGACTGTGCTTTCACTTAATTACGATTTAATGCCGAGGTTTGCCTTAAGTGTTTCTTGAGGGTTCTGGGTCAGTTTGTTTTCATTTGTCGGCTTTGTTCACGATAGTTTTTGTTTAAAGTAACGTATTTAGTTAAAAAAGTGAATGAATAATATATTACAAATAAACTTATTGAATTACATGTGATATTAAAAAGGGCATAATATATACAAATTAACTTAAATACAGAAAGATATCATAATGAAACTAGTATCATGGGTACAAAAAAATCGATTAAACTTTACATGGCTAAAATAATAACTTAAATATATACAAACTTACCCTATATAAAACAAGTAGGTTATCTTTTTTAAACTGTTATTACTCAATTATTTTAGACTAGACTTAGCCTAGTTTGGAGCGCGCCGGATATCCTCTGTATATTAATTACGTACGCGATTTAAATTAATTTTACATTTCACTTTGTAAACAGCAGGAAAAAAAGAACGACTAATTACGGTAAGGTAAAGTAAACAGGCCATAAATAGGGTTAAGAAATCCTGTTACCGCAAAAATCGAAGTTCGTAAATTTCGAGCATCTTTCCTTTTTACTCCAATTTAGGCGTCATGAGAGTGAAGACAAACGTTCGAAATTTATTAATTTACTAACATCGAGCAAACGCGGCGAACCAATCCGTCTAGCGGTTTCCGTCTTGAGGTGCGAAACAGCAATCGAACCAGGGCTTTATATTCAACATCGTGAGGTTAGGCGAGGACACAATGACACTATTCACCTAATAACCTAACCGTAAGAGGATAGCACGAGAAAACATAATTTACAAATATGTGACATAGAACTTTCACGTTCTTATTTATTCATATTATGTATATAACAAGGATAGTATATGTGTGTGCGTGTGTGTGTGTGTATGTGTGTGTCTCTGTGTGTGTGTGTGTGTGTGTGTGTGTGTGTGTGTGTGTGTGTGTGTGTGTGTGCGTGCGTGCGTGTGTGTGTGTGTGTGTGTGTGTGTGTGTGTGTGTGTATTAATCAAGTTTTAACGCGATTAAATCCCGTTTATTTATTTTTTTAAATGTATTTATGGATTATTTATTTATTCATCATTTTGTTTACACACGCGGTTCGCAGGGTACGTTTGTAGGAACTATCCTAGGAATCTGAAGATCAATTTGAGTAGTAGGCACAATCTATCATGACCTGTAAAGAAGACTAATTCATTATCGTCATCACTATCATATCAGCCATACGTTAACTGCTGGACATAGAACTCCCCCATATACGACTTGTATTATCTTGGGGGGTATAGTTATCATAATCGCCATGTCTGGCAGGCAGGTTGGCGGCCGCAGTAGCTATAGACTGGGTTTGGTCGGACGCTGCTGTTTTATCCCTTTTGTCGTTATTTATTATTAGCTTTCAAACATACTTTCAAATAACAGTTTCTTTGTATTTAATACCAAATGTTTTAGATACTTTTCACATTATTATTAGTACCTATTTATTCGAAGTAGGTACTCAAATCGCTCATCTCCAAATCTAATTAAACGTTGCACTTCAGTAATCACAAACAAATTTGGTTGAAAAAGGTACAAAACCTTTTTAAATTAAAACCCTCATCAGTATCAAAGGGCCGTCGATTTTGTCACGGTGACCTATTAGAGGTCACTGAACCGTATTTTGCAGTGCTTGGATAAAAGAGCATAACCGACATGCTTTTTCTTTTTAGCAGAGATAAGACAAAAAACAGACTACTCATTTAATTATGACAAATGGCTAATTCCGATACGATAGGTTGCATACGAGTATTTGGCAAGCCAAAATTGTCAGTAGCACAAAATGGACTCTTAGTTCTTAATTCAAAAATCATAACGTTTTAAATCAAATACGTACCAACAAATGCACAACACTTGACATCTTTGAAATAAGCACTAATGTTCATGATTAGTTCCTTGTCCATTACTAGCGCCGTCACCCTATATGACACTTTTGCGTTTATAGCCTACGAGTTAAAAGCCAATGAATCTTAATGAAAACATTTTTATTCTTCTGTTATGATTACTTTCAAGGTTTACTTTTCATGCTGAAGTTCACTATATATATATATATATATATATATATATATATATATATATATATATATATATATATACTCTCTGGACTACAAATAAAAAACTGACCTTTTGGCGCTCAATGTCTTAAAACTGCGAATTTACTAAATAACACAATAAAATTATATTATTTGTTTCCTTTGCTAATTCGTCGTGCTATTTTGTTGCTGCGTCTTTGCAGTCTTAATTATTCACTGATCTCTTGATTTTCTCCAGGCCCCCTTGTAATTTTCACAAACTGTCACCCTGTTGTAATTAGTGATAATCAGAAAAGGAATTCGCGTCTTTGGCGTTTTTAATGACGGGAAAGTATTCCAAGTTTTTTGAAATTAAGAAAAATTGCAATGAGGAAGTTCAAATTATTTGTTATAAACTTATTTGAAAACAAAATGATCAAAGATATATTTCATGGTATTTATATAGTGTCCTATAATAAAATCATATAATACAATACAATCATATCAGCTATTTTATCATTAAAAGTTTACGGTGTACACTATTTATAATGTGACTATTTTGTATATTTAAATAATATGTTGTAGTCATATTATTCTTTTATTTTTGTTTATTATGTTAAGTAAAAATAAATTCGGCATTATTGTGAATTAAATGTATTTACCTTAAGCTCTGACCCTACGGCACAGATTTAATTGGCGATAAACCAGTTTTATTTTAGTTAAAAAACTTTTTTTTATATGAATTCGTTAACGGCGATTATTACTGCCTTCCTGCTTTCATTAAAAAAAAAAACACTTGATTTGTAACTATACCTACAAAGTGAAACATACACCTTTAATTTTTACGAATTATTAATTTTTATATTTTAATTTTAAGATCATAGTACTTTGAGAACTCTACAGTTCATCGAATACTAATAAAATAATAATAACTCTACAGTTTATCGAACCCTTTTAAACTCTTAAACAAAAACGCCTCAAACATGTTACTAGAATATTCACCATTGCTCGAATTCCGTCATGTAAGCTAGCCACGTAAACCATTTAACTGACTCCACTTTAATCAAAATTCGACCATAATCTATTCTTTATAAGGTTTATTTTCAATCAGTCCTAAATTCACACTTATTCCCATTTAAGATTGGAGCGTTATAGGTCAGAGTTTCCTTTCATAACACTGTATGATGGCGTAACTTCGAATTCCTCTTATCTCTCGCATACTAGATTTTCGAAAGTGAATCTTATGGTGTGAAGATAGTACTTGATTTCGTAAGAATCAGTAAAATGAGATAAAGATATTTGAGTAGTATCGTCGATGAGCATTTCACCATTGCATTTGAAATTGGTGTTTTTCTGAAAATAAGGTTTCCCATTCGGGTACGATGCAGATCTATAGTTTCGTGAAAACTGTTTCATGAAAAGACTTTTAACTGAGTTATGTGAATAGGACTTTGTTAAAGCGGTGTTTTGATTTAGTTTGAGCTGGAGTGGTAGCGACTTTGTTTACATAATTATAACATTTATAACCGTTGAATGCTTTATTAATTTATACCATAATTAAGGGCATGCTTTCCAAATTTGGTAATTATGTTTTTATGACGTTTTAATAAGATAATTTTGCTGTTTTTATTATTCTACAGTTCACATTGTTTTGCTTACTTCGAACGCGACTGCATTATGTTATTTATATAAATAATGTGATTCATTTCATAATTTTGTGTAATAAACAATCAACATACTTAAATATTATATCTGAATAAGCTGAGAAGTTTTGTATAGTTTCTGAAAGCATAGACAGAGAGAACCATACAATTTTTATTATCTAATTTTTTCGATAATTAGAACTCGATACCGAATTAGGTATGCCCTTAAACAATTTCCACTATTGTTATTACAACTTGTACATATATACATACATATAAGATACTCCTGTTCCATTTAAGGTCAGCTACACTTGGGCACCCGAAGGCTATTGCTGTTACAATGCAGCTTCGATAAATCGTAAACATCGTAAATTCGGGTTAACGATTTAAAGCTCGCAGCAGTAACGGGTATCGATTCTGAAATACGGGTAAGAGCTGAATAATAATCGATTATTGCGTCGAAGAGCGGTGTTTTAGGTGCTCGAGAATTTTTCGGATAAAGGTATCCAATTTGATAGAACTAGGCTAGGTAAATGAAAATTCTGCATGAGTCCAAAATTGTTTCGAAATAAAAAATAACGAGCCGTCTTTACGAAAAAATTTCGAATGTTACGATTATCATTATTATCACCATATCAGCCGAAGGACGTTCACAGCTGTGATTGATTGAGTAATGGATTTCCGCGATCTTTACCAGGTCGTCGGTCCATCTTATGGAGGGTCGGCCCACGCCGCGCCTTCCAGTGCATTACCACTCGAGAACGTTTACGCCCCAACGGCCGTTGGTTCAGGGTTTCAAATTGTATACATACTCGTATACGTACTGTACTGTCATCGATGTGTACTTATGTAGCTTTAACCTTTTGACGATTTTTTCTGTCGCATCCTTATGTAACAACCATGTAAACTAATAAAGACCGAATATAAACCTTATCTGTCACCACAATCGCTGCTTTGACAACTTTCACAATGACACCCTATGGTGTCGTTGGTTTGGTGGGTACTGCGGTTAATGACAACTTGTTCTTGGCGTTCAAAAGGGTAAAGTGATAAATCATTTAAAAAATATAAATACACAATTTTTTTTGCCCAGGTAACTATTTAGTCACAAAAACATTGTTTTGTGTAGTGTGCGTGTAGTATAATTGTATCAAATATACTGCAATCAGCCTTCTATGTTTAAAATTCTAATACCTTATAAAATATGATTATGTTCAAATCTAGTATTTCCGAGGTGGATTAACCGCTACGACGGGCATACATTACAAACCTACATACATTTCAGCCGTATGCAGTCCACTGCTGGACATAGGCCTCCCACAAATATGACTTGTATCATCTTGGGGTGTAGTTGCCATAGTCGCCACGCTTGGCAGGAGGTTTGGCGACCGCAATAGCTGTAGATTGGGTTTCGACGGACGCTGTTGCCCGTCCGTAGGATGTTTCCCTTTGTCGCCTTTTACGACACCCGCGGGAGGAGATGGGGTGGTGCTATTCTAGTCAGCCGGCATCACACGCCATGGCACGGCATCACGGCATACCCTAGTGGGTATACCTTAATGAAGTCCCACTTCATACTTACGATTCCTGAGATCAAGATACCTATCTCCCTGTCTAGATGGCTAGGCTTAATCCGCGTTTGTACTATTTAGGACTGGATGACAATGACTCCTTCTGTTTACCTAATTTCTGATCCATAAAAACCTAGTGTTGGCTGGTAACAGAAGTTTGCAGCCCCTCCATAACGGTACCCTCTGTACAGTACCTTCCTCGTCAAGAGACATCTTCATATGCAAGCACAATTATTGCATTACGCCGTCATTGTATCGGATGACAGTACAAACACAGGCGTCCCCCGAGACGGTTTATTAAGGGGCCGACGGTGATTCATCAAATGCCCCTATGTCACCTTAAGTTGAGTGTTGGGGTAGGCAGCATATTGCTAAATGTTTGCTATGTGGGTGTCGTGTGAATGAGTTATTAAAACTGTTAAAGTGGAGATTTTTAATGCAGCATTATTATTTAATAACATAAGACATCCTTACACAAATTGACTCAGGTACACGGTAAACTCAAGAAGGCTTGTGTTGTGGTTACTCAGCCAACGATATACACAAGTACTTAAATACATAGACAACATTCATGACTCAGGAACAAATATCTGTGCTCATCGCACAAATATATGCTCTCATCAGGGTCACTACCCACTAGGCCAGATCTGTCGTCTTATAATTGGTCAAAATAAAGTATGTCCCATTCAGTTTGAGCCGTAATGCTTATGTCCATCTCTTCTCCACTTTATGTTTTAGTTCTCAACAGAATTTCGTGAAATTTTATGGCGTTAATATAAAATATAAGATACCAAATTATTATTTTTTAATCACTTTAGTAGAGTTAAAGAATCTTTTATTAAAATCACTTTGTATAGAGATAAAGCTCAGTAAGATAATATAAGGTTAATGTACCCTTTTTGTAATTTAATTTTGTAATTTGTAATATCCAGGGTACAAGTCAAGTACAACAGAGTACAGTGGTACCTTTTAGGTACTTATATTTCATTACTTAAAAGATAAACACAGAATAGTAACTAGGATATCCTACCTCAACCCATCGTTGGGGTTAGGTGTGGCATTTCATCCAAAGGTGATTTAGGGAAACTGTAAATGCATATTATTATATAGGTAGCTCCATTTATAATAAGAATAGATTATGTAGCAGAAGCATGCGGTAGTTAGATTATGCAGTGGTAGCAATAGCCTTTAAAAACCTCATCCCTCAGTCATCTCATTCCCTATTTTCCATTCATGACCTAGCTGTGGGGCGCTGTGAGGGCTCACAATCTCTACTCGCCCCATTTTACTGTATTTAGGTACTTTGGTTTCTAATGTTGCTATTAATATATTTGATGACTGACTTTACCGTTAAGTGTCGACAATATGTGAACATTTAATAATAATAGCACGCTTTATCTGAACTGTTACCTCAATCTTGCGTTAGGCTCCCAGCAGGAGTAACTATAGATGCTTTGTCATTCCCAAACAGAATGATTCGAGATTGTGTAGCACTTTACCAATAATAAAGTATCGAAATCGGGTGTGCCTGTGAATGCACAAGATTAAAATGTAAAAGTACTAAATACCCCCACTAATGGGACTATGGCAACTACCCCCAAGATGATACAAGTGATATTTGTGGGAGGCCTATGTCTAACAGTGGACTGCATACGGCTGAAATGTACGTATGTGTGTATGTATGTATGTGTATTAAATACAAACTCCTTCCTTTTCACCCCATTAAAATATGAGTTCTGGAAAAACTGTCTCGTGTTCTTCATCTGAACTTATTATATTTTCATACCAAATCCGATTCAGTTCGCCGGTTTAGCGAGAAGAGTTAGCAAACAGATATACTTTCGTATTTACGGGCAGGCCTATGTCCTGCAGTGAATATCCTTCGGCTAATATTCAAATTCAAATTATTTATATGTTCGTGAAAAACTACATTAAACTACAAACATGTCACATATAAAACAATAACTTTATAAAAAAAGTTTACCACGAAATGAACCCGAGAGTCGGCGCTGATCTTCCGGCGAGACCATTTTTGTGAGCCACGATCGCTGCTATACAACACTTCCAGATGATAAAAGTGAACGCAGCTATAATGGTTGCGGCCGCGACACAGTGACGTCAGCGCCATCTAGTCTACGCAGTGAGAAAATAATATCGTAACAAATAAAATAAATACGACGATAATGATCATGATGATAACGTACTAATTACTTTTGTATTTTCTATCCGTCCTATTTTTACAATACCACTTCAATAATCACATCTCGTAAAATTCTCGCTGAAACATTTCATGTTCCAGCATAATGCAAAAATGGCCCGTCAGCTACCATAACCAATCCTTTTAACGAAAAAACTTGAGTAAGCGGTAAGAATTTTAACCCTCAATTCACTACCTGAGTCCACTGGACTCACATCAACATTTCAAATTGCCATTACTTTAACGTTTGAGCGCCTAGCTTCCCCCTCGTCCCAGTACCTTCCTGCCGTGACGCGGGCACCGCGGTGGCGAGAGGACAAGCGCCCGCGCTTGCGGATTTGGTAAGTTATTACGTCAAGTGAGTCCCGTGGACTCATACTAGTGTAATGTGTGATTTTTTTTGAGTACCAAAACAACATAAATCCGTTTATATGAATGAAGATGGGGCGGATTCCATTATTGAATCTTGGCTGCTACAAGTTTTTAATGACGAGAGTGACGATGAACTAGTTGTTTGCCAAATGAACAGTGCTGCAATTCCCACAAAAGACAACATATACAACTCAGATTGTGAAGATGGTGAATTAATTCGTAGTGAACACAATACTGATTCGGAATCTGAATGTGAGCAGCAATCTGAGCCATCTGGGATCTATGATTGTGACTCGTCATCGAGTGGGAGCAACTTACCGCTTTTACAACTATCTGTCAGATCACGAAATACTTTACCAACTCAAGAAATGTCATCTGACATGAGTGATTCCAACCAATTGACATCGTGGAAAAACACATTGCACGTTTTTTTTTCTTGTATAGAAGCATAGATTTTTATTTTTTACTCAGATTTCATGTACCATCGAGACTCTAAAAACGATAAATAGAAATATTGTTATAAATATTTTTTATTTTTGTATAGGTTTGAAAAACACTTATGATTTTTTAACTGTTAAAATAAGTTTGTTTAATTATTGAGACGATCTCAATAGTTTGTCATGTTTTGTTATTTTTTTCTAGTGCCTTACGAAGTGCATAAATAATAATAAAACTGTTTAAAAGGATACATTGGGTTATTTTGGAAAACCACACATCAAAAAAAATATGAGTCCCAGGGACTCGTAGAAAGTGTTTACGTTAGTACATTTCACCTAGTGGATTGAGGGTTAATAACAATTTGTGGAAATGAAACCTAGCGAGTCCTTGTGCAAACACGCTGGAAGTTTGCCTACATTAGATGGGAAAAAGTTGTGCGTTCAGGGAATGGAGGCTTAAACTGGTGTTATTGCTTTGAATTTTCTCTTTTTAGCTAAGTGGTTTAGAGACCCGAGGAGACTGAATTCATCACCACCTGCATTGCTGGACATTATTTTGACTGTTGCTGCCAAATTATTTGTATCATCATCTTCCTCGCGTTGTCCCGGCATTTGCCACGGCTTATGGGGGCAAAATTGTTGGTATGTCTCTGAAATTTAAGTTACCTAAATAAACGCCTACACTAAATGTTGCCTTTGTTATGTGTTGGCGAGAGACCGGATTAAAAATAATGTTGAAGTAACACAATGCAAGTGCAAAGAAAGACAATTATTAGGTAATAGCGGACTCGACAGATGTTGTCCTGACGTAACTTTCAATACTGATTCCGAATTTAAATCTACACTAATATTATAAAGGCGAAAGTTTGTGAGGGTGTGTGTTTGTTACTTCTCCACATCTAAACAGTTTGAGCGATTTTAATAAAATTTGGTATGAAGTGAGCTGACACACTGAATTAACACACAGGCTACGTTTTTTCCTAATAAATCGCGGGTAACACCGCGGGCGTTAATAGTTTATATTTTCAAAAGCCACAGGCTTACATTAGAAATAATTTAATATCGTGCTTAGGTATTCTTATTCTTTAAAATTTTTCGCGCAATCTTCTTATTTTTTTCTTTCATAAGGCCTTGTCCTGACAATAACAAACTCAACGAAACGCTAGCGAAATCGTTCCAGCCATTCACGCTTGATGCAGTGACCAGCCAAAGAAATTGGGATTCATTTTTATATTCATAGGCTATTCTATATTAAATCTAAATTAAATTTAGGCGCCAGGAGAGTTCCCTTGGGTTTTCGACAGGGTACTCTGTCTACCTTTTGCTTTTCCAGCTCAGCTCAGTCCTATAAATATTGTTATTTCCCGTACACTAAAGTAGCGTGTCTGTAGGCTATAATAAAATAAACATAGAAGTACTAGATCTGGAAGTAGGGTTGCCTCTATAATCTTAATTGGATTCACATTTACTACTAAGGCTAGAGATTTTGATGGAGACAAATGTAGGTGATGTGTAGGCCACAAAAATCTAATGAAGGAAGTAGAAGTTAGAAGTATGAAGGAAAGAAGTCATCGATAAAAAATATCGTATTCCTGGTTACAATCTACCAGAATGGCCAAAATAAAACCTTATAGCTATTCGTTAAAATCAATAACCATCCAAATATGAATATATATATGCGCAATCATTCGCAAGATACAGTTGTGATAGAAAGTAAATTTATAATCTAACCATTACACTAATTACGATACCGTATACTCGACTCTTTTAATATTTACGACAAAATCTCAACAAAAAGGCTTTTTTCTTGATTCTCTCTATTTTTCAGAATTTCTCTGCGCAATTTGAAGACAAAGTATCCTCCTTGACATAATTTAAAGCCACACAAAGGCTCGTTGGAAAGAATTTAATTTATGCCACTAATGAAGACGTTAGCGTGTACTAGGGTTTAGTCAGAGACAAGCATCGGTAAAGACTAAAAATATGCAATTTCAAGTTAAAATATATTTTTGGCATAATTTATACACCAAATACGTTCGTTGAACTAACGGGAGCTCAATCAGAGACCAGCAAAAATAAGAAATAAACGCTTCTACTTTTCAAAAGTCTTTTCAAAGGTAGTAGTTATTGCGCACGGCGCTTACAAATTTAATGCTTTTTAGCCGTAAGATGTGCACTCCTGGGCTCGGCCTCCCCTAAATGTCTCTTGTATTATCATGAGGGAAGCCTTAGTCGCTACGCTTGGCAGGCTGGTTGGTGACCGCAGTAGCTGTTGATTTGATTTACACGGACGCTGCTGCCCATCCGTCGGTTTCTTTTGTTTTTCCTTTCCCTTCCACTTTATCGCCTGCCACTTTAGAGCCGCAGGAGGAGATGGGCTGTTTTCAGCCGGTATCCGACAGAGCACAGTGACCTTACCTATGAAGCCGATGGTCCTGGGTTCGAATCCCAGTAAGGACATTTATTTGTGTGATAAGCACAGTTGTTTGTTCCTGAGTCATGGGTGTTTTAAAAATGTATTCAATTATTTATGTCGTTGGCTGAGTGCCCGCAACACAAGCCTTCTTGAGCTTACCGTGGGGCTCAGTCAATTTATTTATTTATATGTAATGCCCTCCGGATTGCTTAACTTAAGTGGCCGTGCTCAGGGCACTTTGCACAAAAAACCAATGGCGGTTTGGCGTAAAGGTTTTCAGGTGGTGACCACGTACCAGAAAGCGCAGCGTAGGCAGACTCCCCACAAGGTGGAACGACGACCTGGTAGCGGGTGGCGCTAACATGATCATTGAGGGTAGCGACCCAAAGCGATGAGAGAGGTCTATGTCGGTTATGATGATAAAATATGAACAAGTTGTTCTTAACAAATTCAAGTTAACCGTACTACGAGTCGTGATTGCTTCCTTACGCATCAAGGTCGACATGAAGATGAAGAGTTTCAATATCTCAAATCTCCAACGAACTAATGTAAAAGCGGGTGCAGCGCAAATTTTTAAACGTAACAATTATAAGAGCTGTAGCCATTTGGCGTAGAGACGCTAAGTCCATGGGGTCCCAGCACGCGTAAACTTTTTGCAGAAATCGCGAAGCGTCTGGTTGATGCAACTGGTGACCAAAAAACTGGCGGCTTCCTTGCACAATGCCTCAAGGACCTTTTTTTGGATGTTATACAGTCTGTATTATATAATCGTCGCTACATTAACTAGAGTGTAGGACCATAACGAGCGCAATTTCCGGGTTTTTAGTTGAAAAGCGTCCCTCTGAGCTTCAGCAACCTCTCTTTAGTTCTGAAAGGAAACTTTCTTATCTCGAAAATGTTCAATAGTTTCAAGACGAAAATAGAAAAAATCACTTAATCAATTCACCATTATGAACTTAGTTAATAATTTGAGAAAATACAGATCTGTTTCATTAAATTAGGGAGTTGTATGTTTACAATTCAATGCTCTATTATATATTTAAAAAGGAGATATTTTTATTTGTAACTAGTAGTGATACAACGAGGGAATGCCGCCAGCATCCTTAGTACAATGCTTTAACTGAACTTTTTAGATTTAATGCAGTAACTAGTTTAGTACTCATAGTTTTCATAATATTGTAATTGTAATTATTGTCAAAAAAGATTATTTTGATCAATCACAGAAAAAAAAAATTACAACTCATTCTACACTATAAAGCCCCATTTAGACCAGGCAAGAAATTGTATACATTTTTCATTACATTGCGGGCTATCGTCGTACTTATCGTCGGCTTGTGTCGCAATATTCGACTTGTATGTCTTGAGTTACCCGCTTAATTAATATGGTTGAATCTCACAAACTCACGATAGTTTTGTGTTTAAGATTTCTTCTCTTCACATTTACAATTCATACTCAAATTTTAAGACCCAGACCAGGGTATGTCCTTAAACTACGTCCAACAATGAGAGGTAGGGCGCAGCGAAGTACCATCACGCTTGAAACTGGAGCAGCCCAACTGGGGAAGTACCTCCTCCTTTCAGAAGACCACAGCCATAATAGCACTGCTACCTTTCAGGTCTGTAGTGTTGTGTTCCTGATGGTGAGTAAGGTTCCCAGAGGTCCAATCCCCCTTAAAGGCTGGTACCGCGCTTTTTACCCCCTGGTGTTGCCCATGGGCGACGGTAATTGCTTACCATCAGGCAATCCGTCCGCTCGATTGCCAACTTTGTCATAAGAAATAAGATGTCCCCTAGATTTCGTGGTATCCTTTGTGACGCAACATCGGGAAGTCGGTCAAACGCTGTAAGAAAGACAAAAAGTCGGCTAATATGAGAACAATGTGCACATGGCGCTTTTTCTAACACTTGCCATGTTCGGGAATGCTAATGCGAGGCGCCGGGTCCGGAACTTTGTCAACATGCAACTTTTGTTCTTGGAGTTTGTAAACGTTACTAGCCTGTTAGGATATTATCTAGCCATATAGTTAATATTAGTTTATGTATCTGTGCATAATGAAGGGCATTACAACAAGAGTGTGGGTTTAATAATAATATCACACGATTGTTGTAATGCCTCATTATGTATAGTTGCATACACTACAATATTATCTACACACATATCATAAGTGTTTTAAGATGGGTTCAGGAACCGTAGGAAAATGACCTGCATTATCATTATTACTCGTGCTACTTGTAAACATTAAAAAGTCAACGAACAAAACAAATGACAGCTTGAGTTTCGTATTTCGTATCTCAGTCAATATTCTATTGTCACTCGAGTTCAAATGTCGTTCGATTTATATTAAAAAAACATAACGTATTGGCGTTTCGTATCAATGACTGTTTTAATATCTATACATACTAGAATAGACACCCCACTTGATTTGACAGCTGTTCCAAATTTAAACTCATAACCTACTATTTTCAGGAGGTAATGTTAACTTTACATCTCCATTAATTTCTGATGGTTGGTAATGCTGATCATTGCCTACGGTTTCTGGACGCATGTTAGAGCACTAATGATAATTATATTATGTACGTAAATAAATATATATTATGTCCACGGGATCTGTTAATGCTCGTCATTGCCTACAGTTTCTGGACGCATTTTAGAGTACTAATGATATGTACGTAGATAAAGATATATTATGTCCATGGGATCTGTAACTGGTATGAATATGTAAATCTCTGGCCTTGTGGTCCCGGCTGACTAGTACTAACTAATAGCACCCTCACCCGCGGGTGTAGTAAGAGACGTATAAAGAGAAAAACCGACGCGAGGGCAGCAGCGTCCGTTGAAACGTTATCTGCAGATACTGCGGTCGCAAAACCGCCTGACAAGCGTGGCGACTATGGTATGCTAAAATTGATACAAGTCATATTTGGAGTATGTCAAGCAGTAAGCGACTTACGGCTAATATGTCCACCCGATCTGTCTTGCGGAGCTAGAATTTGGTATGAATTTGTGAATTCATAACGTGGACAAGGTAGTGAAATAAAAAAACAGAATAAAAATGTACCTTGTCGCCACATGTGAAGTGTGGAGGTTAATTTTTATTAACACTATTCATTTTTGATTCCTTAAAAATCCCCAATTGCATATGCAATTTAACATAAACATGTCCTCAGATAGCATAAATTGCTTCGCTGCTTCTAATTTCCAGTGAAGTGAAAACTCGTTTTAATTTGAAATTAAACGTGGAGTAAGAAACGAAGTTGAAATTATTAAAACAGCCCTTTCGATTTGCAACGCTCCAGGAGGCTTCGCAGGAAACTAAAGATATTTCAACACGACTGACTACCTCCGTTTCAATAAAGTTACTGGCTGCTAAAACTGTGGAGTTCAAGTTTGCAACAAATTAAATCAAAAATATTTTCTCAATAAGTGTAACCACATAAACTTGTAAATAAGTTGTCGTTATGGCAGTAAATGACTTTTAGTCTAATTTTAGATGACATGAAATAACACGTAAAAATTTTATTTGCATAATATTTTTTTGGTAATCTTCTAAATGATGTAGACATTACAAATATACTGCGATTAACATTTTTAGTTTATTTAAAACGGAACTAACAAATGCAATATGTGAAAAATATACGGATAGCAATGCTTGTATCTATATATTTAAGTTTAATGGATATATTTTGCTAGTAAGAATTATATGTTTTAATTCGTATCCGAGTATCACGGTGAACCAGGCCAGAGTTTAGACTGGAGTTTATTTCTACTACTATTATGTGTTCAAGTGTTTTGAATTGCTTTGTTGCATTGAATTGTTGCATGTGTTTTGTTTTGAATCGTTAATAGTTAGTATTTATTCATAAGTTATTTTATTACTTTATTTAGTTATTCGTAATTCGTATACATTTTTTTAATATACTTAGTTATTTATCTGATAGAAATCCCTCAAAAAAGTTATCCTCTGCACTTTCTTATACGTATTCTTTCCCTGCACGGCAAACAATTTTTGGGAATTAGGGATTTTCTAACAATAAGGCAATTAAAGATAACATTATGATGAACGTAAGAATTACTCTAAACTAGTAATTATAAAGTTCATTACTATCTAGAAAAAATATCAAAAGATCATCCATCTTTTTTATCGGCTAAAATAAAAAACATTGTAAAACTTCACAGTTTAACAAATCCGCAATAAACACGATTTTATTATGCGGTTTCTTTTTAATGCAATATTAAGTATTCCGAATTCTTTTGAAATGTTTCCAAGTGTGAAATTCTTGTGCATTCAGTGGCGGTGAAATGAATTTTCAACACAACTCATTTCTGAAGGGACGCTGCGTTTGGTTACGTTTCATTGAGCATTGAATTTTACAGGATTACATTTTGTATATTTAAAAGCAAAAAAAAGCCGTCGTTGGGTCCGATCCGTACTAAAGAGATCAAAAATATCACTGAATATTAAATGTTATTTTTCTTTTCTAGTTTATTAAAAGAGAATTATCATTTCGTATTCTGAGTCATCGTACTGGAAGCCAATGTCCAGTCAAGGTCATAAATATCGAAACAGAGCGAGTGCCAAAATATATATACGTGTACCTTAATATCAAGGCTCTAGTACATATTTTGGCGCTGTAACCGCATTGATATATTTGCTCTTGATTGTATCTGCAGCTCAGACCTTTTACTACACTAAAGACAAAAAATGTTTATTTTGCACATTTTAGACAGATAAGATGATTAAAAGAAATTATAGGTATAATATGCAAAATTGTGTTTGTAATGTAATGTTTCTGTACCATGTTGTGTGCTACTAATTTGTTTGTAAGTAATCTGATGTGTGTAGCCCGATTGTTTCTGCGCCGTGCATTTCACCAAATGGTTGCAACGGAAGATTTCGTCGGCAATATGCTGAGTTGCAACCATTTCGTGACAAAATGTATCCTTGTTTGTGTCAAATGTTTTCTATGATTTTGTGTTCTGTCACGAATACAGATATTCTATTTTAATTTATTTCTATTTTCTATTTATTTATGTTTCTATTTCTATTTATTTCAAAATTGTTATATTCACAGAAAATTTGTTGACTCAACACAACTCAATGTTTATCAATCGTTAAGTTTTGTTTAAATATGCGATACAATGTACAATGATTAGAGATGTTACCAGCCTCATGGTGTATATATAGGCTAATGAAATGATGTTGGATAAAGAAAAGATGCCGGGTGCCTTTAGCTAGAGTTAGTTCTCGCGACAAAATTGACTTTTGCTCGCACCAATCACGCCTCACGATATAATCCCCCTTTACAAGTATCAAGTTAGCGCCCACGGCGTTTCATTTATTAAAAATGGGGGCAAGTACTGTTGGCTGTATTATAATCTGACTATGGCCTGGGGCCATCGATCTCCTTCAGAAACAAATGGAAAACAAAGATCTGTTGGTTAAATAATATCTACCGTTTGTCGTCGTAGTTCTGATCCCGATCTAATCCACGATAGGTATTGATTAATATTATGGTGGTATTTCCGAGATTTTCAATTTAGTACCTAGTTCGAACTATCATTACAATAACACAGTGTAAGTAAAAGTACAACGAAGTATTTAATATTGTTGTGTTATTCCGTTATTTAATAGCGTGCTACGCATGACTTAAGGATGATTCACGTTAGACCGTCGCGCTTCCTACACGTCGACCTCACGAGCACGAGCCCACCGTCGACCTATCGCTTCACTTACCTCGACGGTCCGAGTCCGAACGGCCCGAAACTCGAATATTGACATTAACACGAGCGTCGCGTCGCCGCTCCGCTCACGAGGCCCACCGGCTCGAGCGCGAGCCACCCGAGCCGCCCGTCTCTAACGTCAGCCGAGCTGTCTAAGTCATTGTCACTTGATGTCAATTAAATTCCTTGTCAATAATAATAGCAGAACTAATAGAAAATAAGAAACAGAAAAATTTAGTTATTATATTAGCCATCACGGCTATAATAGCCAATGAAGAACAAGAAAAATCACGCAGACAATGAGGCATACACCCCTTTTGGTGCACACGTTTGCAGTACAGAGAATATGTGTTACTATATTCGTGACGATTTGTGTATAATTTCCAAACCACGAGGAAATTAAGCACCGGTTGATGAATAAACAAAGCTCCAGAGTCAATATCCTGTAAAGATCGTCTAGCAGCCTGCTTAAGGTAAAACCGATAATAAAATAATAAAATATATGTATAGGTATAATAAGTGCAAACAATATCGTGATCTTTTCTCTTTAAGCCTATTAGGTTTAATAGTAGCCACGTATCGTTATTTCATAATTTTTCAGTTAAAAAAGGAAGTAGAACTTGGTCTAGGTAAGCCTTTTTATTATTTACAATTTTAGGACGAGCATTACTTTTATTGATTACAGTGTCATCAAATGAACAATATATGAACAGAGGATACACAGTCTGCAGTTTGATGAGGATGCATTGAAAAAATTGCTGACATTCATCCAAAGATTGCTTTGTGCGAAACACATTTTGTGCTGACGCGCCTGCTTAAAATTGCTACGGTATAGATATATATAATATAATATCCAAACAGGCTATTCTATTGGTCAATAAGTATCTAATGATATATAACGAGATGACTTAGGTAGGTACAGCAACTCCGGAGATAAATTAGAGCTCTCTTACGAAGCAGATCCCATTCCCATCCCATGCCATTTCCTTCGTTTTTCTAACAAAGCAAGGATGCTGGTTCGGGAAAAATGTTAAGTATCGCGCAAAATACGCGAAGCGATTAATATAGATAGTTGCTCTAATTTTAATCGTAATGGTGGTTGGACTGGCTGCCTATAGAAGCCTGGCATGTATGGCCAAATTTAGAAGTGGAAGTTTAGTAAAGTATAGTTCCGAGCAAACTAACGACGCCGGTTGAGGATTGCCGTGAACCGGCCACAACATCGAGAGCGGCAAAGGCAGCGCAGCGCGCAGCAATTCGTTGAAGCAAACGGGTGTCGACACACAATGTTTGACAATAGTGTTGGAAAATTTAAACCATCTTATAAGTAAGGTACTCCAAAGCAGTTCGCGTGTGTGAGGCTGTGAAATGATACAGTGACTCACGAAACTTTAAATACAATATCAAAGGACCATAAACTTATTCTACCATAAAATTACATTATTAGTTGCTGTATTATAAGCATATTACAATACCGCAAAGAATAATGTACGTTTCTGACCTATTGAATTAAAAATGAGCATTATTTTGTTCACACATACTCGTAGATAGAATATTAAACGTAGATCTTTCTGTTATAACAAAGATCTTTTAATATTTTCTCCTTGGATAAAATAAAGTGCATAAAATACTGAATTCATAATGTTCATCACACGATTAGAAACAACGTGAGACTAGTGAGTATCTTTGGCGTGAAGGAATTTACAAAAACCCTAGTTTGCCTGTACCTTCATAACAGTATATATATACCGCCTTCTTACTAGTCGAAAACTTTCTGTCAATATTGACAAGCCGTCTAGTTCCTAAATAATTGTATGTTTAATAAGGGCAGGTCGTTTTTAAAGTAAATCGTTTCTATTTAGAACATACAAGCACCAGAAAACTATAAAATAAGTGTAATGGATGTGACAGTGGTCAGTTTGTGCCTGTAGATACAGAAGTCAAAAGGGTAATGTTTTTCCAGCGTAATGTAATAATTTCCAGTGCGACCTAACAGCCAAGGTGGTCTCATAACAACCAAACAAATAGGACTATATACGACTGTACGTATAGAAGATTATAAACCTAATTGTAAAACATGCGTGTCCGCTTCAAAAATTAAACTTCCCATAGTAATGTGCCTTGCCTAAAGCAACTGTAGTCTGACAATGATCTGGCCGACGGTATATATCCATCAACATAATTGTACCGATAATGCTTTTGCAAAATTGTATCGACGTCTTGCTAAATCATAATAATATGTTCACTGATTTTCGTCTCATTTACAGGTTTTCATAAAAATTTTTAAGGAACGCGACTTTGGATAAAAATTGTTAGTCCTAGTTATATAATCATTGGTAAGCAGTAAGTCCCTTACAGGAACTTAGTAAGTTAGTCTAGTTTACTTGAATAGTGACATACAAAACATAATTTATTACAAGCAAACAAGACATCTAATACAGCGAACTCTCCGTGATAAGACTATTCATTTTAGGTCCTGTTTGTTATAATAATGTAATATAATGTACGTATTTAGGGACCGTAAGTATCAGGACATTGACAAGATCCTATTACTGTCCGTCTTTCTGCCCGTCTTTTTTTCTGCCTGTTAGCAGTTAGAATGTACCTATGTACTATGTAGGTACCTACTTTTACTGTCATCCATGTATGGTCCTGAGATAGCTCTATTCATCATCTTATCAATCATTCTAGTACCGAACCGTACCGAAGGACGTCCACTGCTGGACATGGGCCTCTCCCAAAGTAACTCACAATAACCGCCACCCGCATCAGTGGATTCATTCTGTCTTTACCAGGTCGCCAGTGCACCTTGTGGGGGTCTGCCCACGCCGCACCTTCCGATATATGGTTGGTACTATAACCACTTACCCGTGCGAAGACAGGAGAGGTTGCTAGTACCTACCAATAAATTATTATTTGTGTAATGACGTTTTCCGCAGTACTAGGTACTTACTGTGAATACTAACTACATAAGGTTTGTAGTTGCCTAAATAATGGGTACTTACACAGCGATTTGGGGCGTACGTTTGTAATGTATTTACAACATATTATATACTTTCCCGAGCAAAGGTGGTTAGTTGCGAATAAAATCAGATTTTACTAACGATGTTCTCCGCAGTGTTTGGTACTTCTTATCCCACTAGTGTTTTCTTGTAAGAAACATTGACTTCCATCAGTTATCATCATCAGCCTTGAGCCGTCTACTGTTGTTTAACTTCGGTGTTGCCGTATTGACCACGTGTGGTAGGCAAGTTAAGAATCGCAGTAAAATACACTGTAGACGCGGGTCGCCACTGCTCATACCGGTGGGCTTCGACGCAGTTTAAGGACATACCCGGGTCCATGTCTCATTAGTAATATTAATAAAGGTTTACTGCAAATTACTTGCAATTTTTGTTGTATAATATTATTAATGTTATAGGTGTATTATGTAGCAGCCAAGGGAACTGGGCTGAATGACTGCAACACGCGATCGACAGCCCGCCTGAGTCCGGCCGGGCGTCCCTACACTACATGCACATCTACATAAAGTATCAGTGATACATAATAAGTAAGCTTGTAGGATCTGTAGATGCCTTTAACAGTTATTTAATTTACCTAGTAGTCATTAAGTACGTAGGTTATGTTGAGGATTTTTTAATAGAGTGTACCCCCAATTTAGCCGAGGTACAGGCAGACTAAAGAAGAAATGGTGGGACGACCTAAATGTTTTTAGCGACTGATGGCAATACGCACTAAAGAGGAGCACTGGACACAAACTAGGCTAAGAAAAAAGAGTAGAGAGGGTCAGGACCATTATAAGTTGTTGTTGTATAATTAATTTAATGAATGGTTGCTTAAATTGTAAATCCATGCTGATTACTTCGTTCGTTTACAACATATATATTCAGGACAATGAGAATTTGACGATAGGTCTGGCCTAATGGATAGTGATCCTGCTTATGAAGCCCATGGTCCTGGGTTCAAATCCTAGTAACGTCATTTATTTGTGTTCTGAGTCTTCTGAGTACCCACAACACAAGCCTCATTCGTCGGTGTGTTGTGCGCGCGTACTTGTAGTACGGCAGCTGTTGGTGTATAATCCTGGCTACGAGGTCAGTCTGGGCAAGTTCTCGCCGTTAGCAAGATGAGAACATAGAGAACAGAGGTTTTCCAACCCTAAAAGGGTTCCGGGCCCGATTACTATTACTAAGACTCCCCTGTCTGTACGTTTGTCCGTCTGTCTATCTCTCCATCTCTCCGTCTGTTCGTCCGTCCGTCTGTCTATCTCTCTGTCTGTCTGTCTGTCTATCTCTCTGTCTGTCTGTCTGTCTCTCCGTCTGTCCGTCTGTCCGTCTGTCCATCCATCAGTCTGTCCGTCTGTCCGTCTGTCCGTCTGTCCGTCTGTCCGTCTGTCCGTCTGTCTATCTCTCCGTCTGTTCATCTGTCCGTCTGTCCATCCATCCGTCTGTACGTCTGTCTATCTCTCCGTCTGTTCATCTGTCCGTCTGTCCATCCATCCGTCTGTCCGTCTGTCCGTCAGTCCGTCAGTTAGTCTATGTATAGGTCACCAGGCTGTATTACATAAAATGTACTGACCTCTATTTCAACGAATACTTATACTGAGTAAAATATTAGGCTCTATAATGTTGCGAACTAATAATATTTTTTATTTGCCGCTATGTCAACGAATACGTAAACTGAGTAAAATAGGCACAACAACAAACAGCGGGACACAAACTAGGCTAAGAAAAAAGAGTAGGAACAAGGTCAGGACCATTATTGGTAATCTTAGTGCGGACAGAGTTATATAATTAATTTAATGAATGGTTGCTTAAATTGTAAACCCATGCTGATTACTTCGTTCGTTTATAACATATATATTCAGGACAATGGGAATTTGACGATAGGTCTGGCCTAATGGATAGTGACCCTGCTTATGAAGCCGACGGTCCTGGGTTCAAATCCCAGTAACGTCATTTATTTGTATTCTGAGTACCTACAACACATGCCTCATTATTCGCCAGTGTGTTGTGCGCACGTACTTGTAGTACAGCAGCTGTTGGTGTATAATCCTGGCTACGAGTTTATGTCTGTGCAAGTTCTCGTCGTTAGCAAGATGAGAACAGAGAGAGCAGAGGTTTTCCAGCCCTAAAAGGGTTCTGGGCGCGATTACTATTACTAAGAACCCTGTCTGTTCGTCGTCTGTCCGTCTGTCCATCCATCCGTCTGTCCGTCTGTCCGTCTGTTAGTCTGTAGGTCACCAGGCTGTATTACATAAAATGTTCACAGATAATGTATTTTACTTACCGCTATGTCAACGAATAACTAGCATTTGGCCGGTTTAACATTTATAGGTAGGATAACAATAGGCAAGCCGATAGAAATGGTGTATGTAGACGCCATGCATAGTTAAGTATGTATGTACATTAAGTTCATACGTTCATTTGAGGATTTTAGAATATTATAAATTGATGTACAGTACGTATCAATAAGAGAAGCAAATGCATGGTTAGTTAGATTAAGTTCGTAGGTTAATTTGTCTATTTTTGAATATTATCAGAACCCGAGGTAAGTATGACGACATAATAATTTTATACTAATTCTACACACAGGATACTGCAGGCAGAGGGTAGTATATATAAACAGGACAGCACAGGACTTTTATCGCTCATATTGAGCACTATTACGAGTGACTTTGCAAAAGCGTCACTGACTAAGAATCTACTTTGGCTGGATTGAGGACGTTGTCATTATCATATTTCGAACTTTAATTCATCATCGGCCGTAACACGTCCACTGCTGGACACAGCCCCCCCAAATAGGACTTGTGTCATCTTGAGAGTCGCCTCTCACATTTCTGTTATTGACATAAAAACATTTTGACCGGCGTACTAGACACATTTTGACGCAAGAGGAAGAGCTTTCAAAAGCTTAACTCGTTGGCTGCCCACCTTATAGTCAGCATCAATTAGTGCATGAAGCAGCGCACCAAACGTATCTACCGTTTTATAATTTCTTCAAAAATAGTGACATATTTCTGAGTGTTGATCAGTAAAAATGCGATAAACTTTGAAACACGAACTAGAAAACTGACATTTGTAAAAAAATACACAGGATGGCAGATGTTAGATATTGGTGCGTTTTGTTTCATATGCTATTGATGCAGCATTCATCCCATACCCAGATACCCAAAAACATAAGCTTGTGATCCCACCAATGATGCTCATGGCCACACAGAGAAGACAACGTGATCCCACTCGTGATGCCGATGGCCACATGGGGAAGGTGACTTGATCCCAAGAATGATGCTCATGGCCACATATTCCATCCGTGATGCTCTTCGCAGCCTACGTGTTAAATAATCAGTATCATATCATAACGTAATTTGTTTTAATTTCATATATGACGTACATATAAGCTTCATCATCATCATCATCATCATGTCAGCCGAAAGACGTCCACTGCTGGACATAGGCCTCCCCCAGATCGACCCAAGAAGACCGATCGTGCGCCTTCCACATCCAGAGGTATCCCGCGCCTCTAACAAGGTCGTCTTTCCACCTTGTGGGAGGCCTACCTACGCTACGTCTTCCAGTTCGTGGTCGCCACTCCGGAACCTTTCCGCCCCAACGGCCATCGACTGCCACTTAAGTTTGGCGATCCAGAGGGCTATATCGGTAACTTTGGTTCTACTGCGGTTGAAATTATTCCTGGTGCGATCACGCAGGGACACTCCCAACATAGCCCTCTCCATTGCTCTTTGAGTGACTTTGAGCCTTCTTAAGCAATATTATTTGTTAATTTTTAAATTCAGTACTAACAGTTATTTTTATTCTTTATTTTTTTACCTAATTATTTAAAATAAATCACTTAACCCAATACACAAAACGGAAGAACTTGCATTGTAACACCCCCCCCCCAATATATTTTTAATCCCCCATATATTTTTACCTACCTTAACTGCTGACACAAATATTACACCCTAATTTACCTAAAACCTTTATAAAACTAATTTTTAATTTGTCATGCTTATTATTTTGGCCTTGTGATGAAATTATGTGATCGTCTAGTTAGCAGGACCCTACAGTTGATCATAATAACCCCTTGGTCTTTAACATTTGCTAGAATTGTTTAGTTAGTCTAAGACGGACTACCTATATTTCTAGCTTCCTAACCATCCCTAATAATGTGAACTATTACTATATATTTTGCATTAAGGAAATATCTGGATTACATTTTACAACTGTTAATTATTACCTTCAGTATTTAATTCTATTTGTTTATTATAACTAGAACTATGGGTCTGACCCTGAGTAGAGAGAGTAGTGTAATAGAGTAGTAGGGCACTACTACTCTATTACAAAACAAAATGTTTATCATGTAATGTGATTATCAAGTTGTAACAATCTTTTCCAAGTGTAACAATTTATTTAGATAGAACTCCTAAGATGATATGCTGTCTTGAATGAACTATATGGCTTGTGAAATTAGTAGGGATATTGTCGTGACATAAAATAACCTCAGGTTTCATTTAGGATAGAATTGGAACTAACTCTTACAAGGTAGATAATATTTCCTAAATATGTCTAATTCTTATTGCACTCACATGACATAAGAATCTTATAACAATATATTTTATTGATTGGTAAAGTCCAGGCTCCTCCATCCGCCTGAGAGATTGCTATCCATTCCTAAATATGTCTAATTCTTATTGCACTCACATGACATAAGAATCTTATAACAATATATTTTATTGATTGGTAAAGTCCAGGCTCCTCCATCCGCCTGAGAGATTGCTATCCCTCTCTGGAATACCAGAAAACAGTGCCCCTCGTCCCAGACTGGTCAGGGCCCCTCCAATCTTTTACTATTCGGAGTAAAGGTGACCTTCGTCAAATGAATGTAAGTTTATACAAAGAGATGTTACTTGCTATTTTAGTCAAGGAGCTTTCTGAAGGATGAAGTATAACTCTTACATCTCTTTCTCCATAGAGTCCAGAGAATCCACGCCCTTAGGTGGAGAGTTCCTTAACCCTCAGGAAACCTCGGGATAGATAATGAATTAGTGTCATGTTAACGCAATTGCTATGGAATTTACCAATGCTCCAGAAACCGCGTAGTCCACGGAGGGAAGCGTCAACCTCCGACGAACTCAGGCGAAGCCCTAGACAATAGTCAGAGCCTGGCCTAATTATGTTTACCTAATACAAGTCTTAAACAAAGACTCAATTATGCGCCGTAGTGTATATCCGTAGATATATTTATGTTACAAAGTTTAATATAGTAAATAAATCCTTTCTGATTAAAGATCCTTATAAATAATTCCCGTAGGCATTGATAATAATTTTTGTAATCATGATCCTTAGATCTGATACCCGTAAGTATAGATAACATTTGTTAATTAGTGATCCATAGATCTGATACCCGTAAGCATAGATAATATGTATTAATTAGTGATCCATAGATTGGATGTCCGTAGACGTAATCATGTTGTAGAGATAAATGGCCTTGACCAATATCTTTGATACAGTTTAGTAAAAGTACCCTTCAGATGGCATATATCTTTAGATTAATTTTCCTTGGTCAAACAATAGGATGAATAGTGAGAGTGAGGCCTTGGCCAAATATCCAAATCTGATGAAATCCGGTTTCAGATTGATTTAAGGTTCATAATGCTTGTAATAAAGTGCTTTCCAAGTATCACACTAGATTACCTGACTTGTGTTACACTCCGTCAGTGCTAAACCTTCAATCCTTCTCCGATACTGAACATCAAACTTGTCTGTTTATAAAAATATTGATATTAATCTGCTAATAAGCCAACTTCAGAGTACATGTTTAATACCCGGTAAATATTGCGAGAAGCCACTATATGCGGCCGGCGGGAAACCAAGCGCGCGTTGCCCCTAGGAATGCCCAGCAGCGGACGCCCCTCCGACCCGACCGATATGATGATGTATCATTATTAGATATACGTATTTCGTCTACCCTCTCTGTTAATTATAAATAGCGTTCCTATTATTGTCCCACCTTCTAATAATTAATTAAATTGATAGTTAAACCAAAGTAAATGTATAGTAATCTTAATTAGATAAAGCTAAGACACCCACAACACACACATGCGTGATCACACCACGAGCTCAAATTCAAACCGTCAATAGTTCTACCGCCCTATGTATATATGAACACTTATTAGTTATACATAAAATGTAGTTAGTATATACTAAAGCCCAGTAGGAAACTCACTTCGAAATACGCAATAGATTACACACATGCACACATGTAGCCATAAATAATTATGTATAATTTATCCGCCCTGTGAAACTATACACATAGAAATCACAACTGACTATTGTATCAATAAAGTAAGAGTTAATTGCTCGGAGGACACTTACCAATAGACGCCTTCTTCAGGATCTCACACAATATTCTATGTCAATCTGACTGAACTTTAGGTAAACTAAACTGTCCCTATGTTCTGATGTCATCTGACTTACACACTTCGAAACAAAAGATATCACTGCTGGAAAAAGCTACAATACAACTGGTGTCATGTGGTATAGAACCCATTCCCACCTTATGTATCGTAATAGCTTTACATAAGAAAATAATACACACAATATCAACAACATATTACTAGTGGAACGATTAATATTTTATTCTACTAATGCAGTTATTTATAAGAGCACTCACCCGCTCGCTGATTTGGTTCCTAGTTCTCCTTTTCCTTCTTCTTCCCGTTCCGCGTCCCGAGAGTGAATGAATCCTCCGTGCCCCCCGCCTGGTATTTATAGCATTCTTCTTTCGTTGCATTCGTTAGTTTCGATGAATTCGCCGGACTTGTTAAAGTCGTTGCAATCGATGGAATCGTTGCAGTCGAAAGACTCGTTAGATTCGCCAGAGTCGCTGGCTTCGTTGTAAACGTTAGACTCGCAAGACTCGCAAGAGGTGCCAGGGGCGTTACCTGAGAAACTGACATCTGCAAATTCCGGACGACTATCCCCGTCGCCCCCACGACGTTCCAGATAGAGTAAAAGAGAAAATTGCATGAAATATACGAACTTCGATGTTCGCAATACCTGATCGGACCCGAGACTCGCGTTGCCACACTCAACCACAGATACAATACAGTCTTCATAATTATTTTATTGTTTACTTTTTTTATTTTAAACTCCAAATATTGCCCTATTCAATATTTATTTCTTTTATCTCACAAAAGAGACTTCTATAAGCTTACGATTTTCTTTCATTTGTATTTATTAAGTATATGTATATTTATACATGTAAAAACCCATACAAATACAGTGTTCTCTGAAACAGAGACTGTGTCTCGTTACAGCATGCACTTATATCGCATTATGTTACCCGAAACATGTCGCCTAGTGCGTTATAAGATTATTAAAATGTTCCTAACTTATTAAACAACTAAATGATTAATACTTATTGCAAGAAATCCAGTAATATCACTCAAGTATTCTAACAAATAATGAAAATGATTTCATAATCTTATGAATAATCATAACCTCTTCAAGAGCTGCTTTCCAAATATTTGTTAGACGGGAGAGCTTTCACTTAAATTGTTGTTTAAAGATGAGCGCTGGATAAATTTAACTCTGGAACTTTCCGGATTGCCATTAGTATTTATAAGTTGTTTACTATAATAAATTAACCGTAGTGGAAGCGATATTATAATAAATCATTGAGAAATTATTTGATACAAACATGGATTTTATGAGTAGTAAATATGGATCTTTTGTAACTTTAATGTTAGTTAAGATTAAATGTAAAACTTCTCACGAATTGGATCCAAACCATGGAATAACTAATGACTGACGATATTATATTGACAATTATTTGTTAATATAAATGTTGTACATCATTATATACGCTTTAAACCGCTGAAACAATATGGATGGGTATGGAGAAATTTTGAGTTACGAGAAAGGACATATAGGATACTTTTTATCCTACAACCATACTTTAAAGATGGACATGGCTGACCGACGAATAAAATATATATACATAAATATACATATACGCGATGACTTGAGAACCTCCTCCGATTTGTTATATACATAAAGTTACTCGATTGACATCTGGGCATTTGTATACTATACAAAGTTGATCCCCTAACATTTATTTGAATATTTTTTCAAGTTACATCCATTTCCACTATCAAGTTCCTTCAATTTTATGGCGAGAAAGAAAGCGTCCCATAATATGATACATTTTTAATTGTTACGGTCATGAAACGATGTTTTTAGAATGTAACTAAAAATGCCAAAAAACAACGACATTTTTCCTCAAAGAGGGTGAAAAAGACGTCTTGATCCTGCGAAGTCGAAGTGAAAAGAAGTCGTGATGCAAATGTATTATGCATTACTAGGAGCTACAACTTTAAACAGAAAATTACTATCTCGTTCATAAAAATCAATTATGTAGTTTCGTTTCGACACAACACAACAAAAACATTACTACAAAACTGATTATAATTTCTCAACAGCGCAGTGAGATAAATTGTGATTTGTAAAGTAAGACATAGACATTAGCTTTGAAGTAAACAACCGGTCTTTATAGCACTAAAACCTAATTTAAAGCGAGAATATTTTTAAGTGGCTATCTAAAACCGCGAAGAAGAGCTGTTGTGGACTCCCGTTAATGATGTTTACTCTGACAACCACAGCAATAACAAAATGCAACATGTCACTGATTAATAACAAACAAAAATCAACCCTAGCACAAATACAGTTTAGTTTAAAATCAAGTGCATCTAGTAATGGCCAGTGCAATGTCTACACTTAACGGAATTCTCTAAGAAGAAACTGTGGAATTTTGTTTGAAATTCATTCCGACGATCAAAGTTTGGTTTGAAAACTAGTCTTAATACAACTTTATGCTGCAGATTGACATTAAAATGTTAAAAGTTTTTATTTAAATGGCATTGCATTCACAATCTCGGTTTTAAGTTAAAGCACTTTAATATTTTGTTTGAAGGTACACTAGTACTCGTATCAAACCTCTTTAAACGTTTGAGTTAAGGCTTTATAATGTATTTTATCTACGTACATGTCATAAGTGCTCTAAAATGCGTTCAGAAACCGTAGGCAATGACCAGCATTACCAACCATCAGAAAGATTTCAGTAGGTAATGTTAACATTACCTACTGAAATCAGTAGGTTATGAATTTAAATTTGGAACAGCTATCAAATTCAAGTGGGGTGTCTAATCTAGTATCTATAGATATTAAAACAGCCATTGATACGAAACGCCAATTCGTTATGTTTTTTTAATAGAAATCGAACGACATTTGAACTCGAGTGACAGTAGAATAGGGAGTTCATTCGCTTGTCTATGGTTAAAAAAAAATTGACTGAGATACGAAGTACCCAACGCCGCCGTTCCAAGCTGTCATTTGTTTTATTCGTTGACTTTTTAATGTTTACAAGTAACCCTAGTAATAAGTCATTTCCCTACGGTTTCTGAACCCATCTTAAACCACTTAATGATATGTGTGTAGATAAAGTAGTGTATGTAACTATACATAATTAGGCATTACAACAATCGTGTGATATAATTATGAAACTCGCCTTCGGCTCGTTTCATAAACCCACACTCTTGTTGTAATGCCTTTAATTATGCACAGATACATAAACTACTATTACAATGAAATAACATCTTGTTTTAACATAAGCCAATTTAATGGTCACTTTCATTTGACATTTATGTGGATTTATAAACGCAAATTTGACCAAAACATGATACTTTATGAGTAGTACCAGTCATCAAATAAAAAAGAATCATCTAAATCAGTTAACATAGAAAATAGGGGTAATTTTAAATGTCACATGTCGCAGTAATTCCGAAAAATATTTTGTAATCACTTGATTGTAATAAGAGACATAATCCATTTCAAAGTTACCCGGCACATAAACGCATTCGAAATTAGCCCAGTCAAATTCAGCACCGCCTACTCTTTATCATCATCATCATCATCAAATTTCAGCCGTAAGACGTGCACTGATGGACATAGGCCCCATCAAATATGTCTTGTATCATTGTGTTTAGTTGCTATAGTCACTACGCTTGGCAGGCGAGACCACAGTTAGCTGTTGATTTGGTTGCGACGGACGAACTGCCCATCCCTCGGATTTTTTCCCTTTGTCACCTCTTACGACACCCGAGGCAGGAGATGGAGTGGTGGTATTCTCACCCGGCACCTACTACTACGACTACTATTTATAAAGTAATTTATAAATAATAATACCTTCACGCTTACTCCCTTAATCATGTAACAACTACGAAAATTTATACAGATCACCGCCACTAATATGTTCCATAAACTAAAAATCATTACATAAACGTATCGTCAGAACTAAAATATAATTGTAAAACTAACTCTAACCGCCATTATCCCGTCGGGCTCCGGAAGCGGCGCCCCGACACCCTAACGACTTCCGGTGACATGCGTTGACACTTACAATTACCTGGGGTCTACCGCGAACATCGCAAAAAAGTATATTTCTATCTCTATCTTGAAATATCAGGGTGAATGAGATATGGATTACGAAGTATGAGGGAAGGTGCTGCGCTTGGAAATTACAATGAAAATAGTTTGTCGTGTAATTATATTATGACATATTTTGCTTGCTTATGTCATGTAACATACTACGAATCTGATCTACACAGAAATTGGTTTATTATGAAAGAAATAAAGAAAAACATTTATTCGTGACAAACAAAACAATACAGAAGAAGCGAGTAACATACAAAACAAACATTGTCACGAAATGGTCGCAACTCAGCGTTTGCTAGCAGGGCCAGCGCTGATCTTCCGTTCCAACCATTTGACGACGGCACAATTTGATGACGCCACGATCGCGAAAATAATTTTACTCATCATTCGTCGTATTTCGTGTATCATTACGAGTAAGTGTGACACAAAGACAGGCACATACGCAGTGTCTTCAATCCATCGTTAGGGAAATACCTCTTACTGGTTCTTGTTTGAATGTCCTCTACTCATTATACTTTTTCACTCAATACACCAGCAATTTCATTCCGAAAATATATACGATTCTTTTATTGGATTTCGACAGATCATCCAAAAAATAAAAATACATCGCGTGCGAAAACTCCAGTTACAGGTTAACTGTGTGAAGGCACGTTTGATAAAATTGATACTAGTTCAAATACCATGTACTCGTTGGGACCGAGCGCGACGACAGTGCCACGTGATAGGCGGCCATTATGGACAATATTGTCACCGCTGTCAAACAAGAAGTAAGTAAATATTGTGAAAAATATTAATGAAATCTTGTGTTATTTTACTATATTTCACAATTTTGGACAATGGTTGTCAGTAACATTATTAAAACGATTAGGAAATGTTTTTTTTTTTTTTTTTATGACATAGGCGGCAAACGAGCAGACGGATTGCCTGATGGTAAGCAATTACCGTCGCCCATGGGCACCCGCAACACCAGGGGAGTCACAAGCGCGTTGCCGGCCTTTAAGGGAGGTTGGAGCTCTGGGAACCTTACTCACCATCAGGAACACGACACTGCATACCTGAAAGGTAGCAGTGCTATTATGGCTGTGGTCTTCTGTAAGGAGGAGGTACTTTCCCAGTTGGGCTGCCCAGATTCAAGCGTGATAGTCATCTGTGCCCTACCTCTCATAAATATTTGACATGCACATTTTGATTTGAACCATATGCTTACGAAGCGAAAATTGTCTAATTTAATCCAACAAAAGAATATGGCGAAAGGAAGTTCACTAGAGGTTTATTTAGAAGAATAGAATTACAACAAATTTAGTCTTATAAAAATATTGCAAAGAAAACATAAAGTAAAATTACAAATAAACTATGTCTTTTCGATCTGCGTTGTTGGCGACTATATTTCTATATTGTTCTTGATTTTTTTTTATACTTTATGACATTACCGCCATAACTGATTCTGGCTATGAAAGTGAATATAACAATTTGTACTTGCTTATAATTATGCTTATTATTAAAATAGTTTAAAGCTATTCATTAGTGTTTCCATCACGAACCCATTTACATTAATACAGTCCACTCCATTATTCTTATTATGTACGCGTTTATACACATATGAATAAATTAATGACGAATATGTGTATTGCGAAATAGAATTCTTTGATTTCCGATGTTTAGGCGTAGGATATTTACACTACCCGGCTTATGTCAAAAGCATAATATAAAATTTCAAGTAAGTTACTCACGAAATTTATGTAATCTTTTGTAACATGCCAAGACACTAATTTTATGTTTCGAAAAATATTGTTTTTCTTTTTATCTTACTGTCTCTGTTGAAACTGCCCCGGTTTAGTATACGCCTCCCAAATGCCTTAAACATCATTGCTCCGAGTATAAGAGAGTTTAGTTTTACAATCCTTTATTTGACTTGCAACGTAAAATGTTCCGAAGAAATATTGCAACTCAATTTTGAAGTAGATATCATTAACCGATTGAGTTGAAAAGCACTTTACATATGTACTCGTACCTAAGTTCGGTAACAATGCAATTTTATTATAGTACCACTGATCTGAACTGATGCTGGAGCCAGAAAGTAGCCACAGCAACTCCTAAAATACACAAGATAACCCCGCGGTGTTTAGCCTCGTTAGAATCCTCACGATGAGTTGATGATAGTGCGAAGAGTACAGTAAAACTTGTATCAAAAATGTTATTTTTGATAGAAACATAATATTTCCTATAAAATGTCT
This sequence comes from Grapholita molesta, assembly GCA_022674325.2. Taxonomy (NCBI): domain Eukaryota; kingdom Metazoa; phylum Arthropoda; class Insecta; order Lepidoptera; family Tortricidae; genus Grapholita; species Grapholita molesta. The sequence goes on from CP053125.2 coordinate 16,825,097, forward strand.
GAGTGACAAATTTAATAAATGAAAAATATCGCGGAAACTACCGACTCCACCGATTTTTAATTTTGAGCTGACAGTTTACCTATTTTCTATCTGCCATACACAACTTCTCAAAATGAAAATTACCTTATATTTTTAACAAAGTGATATGAAAGTGCATCCAGTGTTCCAGTTTAAGCTACTTGCATAGCCAAGTGCACCTCAAGGCGGTTTTGCTTTAAATTTACAGCATCCTGAGACGAGATGAGATGCGCGGTACGGTGCATGTTTTCTTAAATACAACTTCGTCCTTGTTGTATCTCAGAATAGTATGAAACTAGAGATAAAAAATTCTGTTGTCATATTTCTGAGTGCTAAAGAAATATTTCATATATTTTTAGCCCAAATAAATATAAGTAATCAAATACACAACTTAGCCTAATTATACGAATGTCTAATTGTAAAATAGGGTATTTTTTATATTTAAATTTTATACAATTATTATAATGATACGGGACTTAATCGTGTATACTTACTTTAAAAAATACATACAAACATACATTTCGACCGTATGCAGTCCACTGCTGAACATAAACCTATCACAAATATGACTTTTATTATCTTGGGCGTAGTTGCCATAGTCGTCACGCTTGGCAAGCTGGTTGGCAACCGCATTAGCTGTTGTAGATTGGGTTTCGACGGACGCTGCTGCCCGTCCGTAGGATTTTTTCCCTCTGTCGCCTCTTAAGCATTATATTTATGTAAGATGTACAATTCATTTCGTACACAGCAAAAGTATAGTAATAGGCCACTATGTCTATGAAGATATATTTAAATATTTCTACATTATCTTACTACCAGAACTATGGAAGTTAATTTTAAATATTTTATACCGCACTTACGATCCATTTGGTTGTAATACTCGTAACATGTAATATTTAAGTACCTATTGGTCAAACGAAATTGAACCTTTCAAACTTTCGTTTCATGATTGCTGTAAAACAACTTTACTAGACAGTTGAAAATTAGTCTATTATAGGTTGACGTATAATTAAACAATTTGAAAGTTTCTTGGTGTGGCAATTAACTGGGCATACAGGTATTTCATTGCAATCCTTTATACATGGCAGTTAGACAAAGGAACGATTGCCTTTAATCGAGATACGTAGGTATTAAGGCTCTAATAGATGTAAATTATACGACATGCAGTGAAATTAGTCGTGTAGATGTTGTAGGAAAACGTGGTTGTAATCAGGCGGGCTCTCAATGGCTATAGTTGCAATCATTAGACCCAGTTCCATATAGGTGGTTACTGTCCAGACGCCGTTCTCTCCCATCTTTCTCGAAGTTTTTCCAGTCTTTCTCGATTTTTTTGCCAAAAAGAAAGACATCCTTAAGTTTCACGTCTGCTATCAGTTGGCTCTGTTTTGGATGATTATTTCTTTTGAATCTATTTTACCGCAATAATGACCGGTCTGGCCTAGTGGGTAGTGACTCTGTCTATGGAACCGATGGTCCTGGGTTCGAATCCCAGTCGGGGCATTTATTTGTGTGATGAGCACAGATATGTGTTGCCGAGACATGGGTGCTTTTTATGTATTTAAGTATTTATATGTCTCTATCCATTATATAGTTAATATCGGCGTCTAGCAACTACAACACAAGCCTTACTGAGCTTACCATCGGACTGGGTCGATTTGTGTAAGATTGTCCCAAAATGTTTATTTATTTATTTGTTCCGCTATTACGTGTTTACTGGTTTCCTCTATGATGTCAAATGTCAAAGTCTTGGCATTTTCAAATATCACTCATAGGAGCTGACAGTTTTAACGACTGTTACACAAGCGAAGTTCCTAATGTATAACTAAGTCTCTTCCTGAAGAATAGTAGTTATATAGTTAAATAAAATCGGCTTCCATCAATTCTGATGATTTTGTCAAAGTGATTGTAGGAAAGCAATCAAATGACATAACAAGAGCTTGCCAGCAACGGTACAGCCTTGCGATTTGTAAATTGGTAGTTGGACTTTACAGGAAGTCACGGGCCTGCCTCGGCATCGGAACTGCTGGATGTAGACCAAAAAGTGATGTAACGCGTTTGAGATCAATTTCTCATTAGCTGCATTAGATCACTGCATCATAATTCATAAGCAATCAATATTACACACTAAACAAGATCAATGAACAAAAAAATATTTATCCAAGATGTCTTTGCCTTTCTGTGGCTCATCCAAAAGGCACTCTGAAGTATAGCATGGAAGTGTTTACGGAATGTCAAATGTCACGTCACTTGTACCTCAGGTATCAATTCAGCACATATTTAGATATTTAAAAACACACGGCGAAGTAAATTATTAGTCTCAACAAATTCGGCTTATAATAAGTGTCCGTCAACAAGACAAACAAACCCTCTTTAATCCTCTGGACCTCACTGATTGCTTGCTCGGTATTTATCGGACCTTTCCCATACTGCTATCACCCACACTGTTAAGGTGAAGTGAGTCCAGAGTAATGAGAAATATAATGTCGAACCAGAATGTCAACCAACGACAAAAAAAAGATGTACAAGTACAGCAGCATAACATTGGTTGTGTCTGTTTGTCCAAGTAACTGCCGATCCTGGACAGGTGGACAGCTTTTAATATTTCTTTATTTCAAAAGAAAGAGTTCTAGCGATAATTATCAGACAACTGTGGAAATCGGTTGAGTCGTTAATATAATGGTCTTATTTAATTATCTTAAGAGGAACTTTTATCATACGCAAGTATTCATTGTAATGACATGATAATCAATTATTTATATAAATATATTTCCATGCAAACATAGATCTAATTTTGCATTCTCTGCTCTAATCTTATATTGACACGTTTGTTACTGAAACCAGTTAACGTAACAACTAAGCTTATTTGTATCTATGTTTCTATGTTGTTGGGTCTAATTGACCCGATACCGCCATGAACATATATAATTGTTAGATGTTAGCAGTTTGTACAAAAGTAGTTGATGTTGTAAAGCCCTACTTAATGCTCTGACCGAAACTCACGTCGCCTTAAGAGTGTTTCCGTCACTACACTAATCAAGCAACTTCCATTAAAATGTTTAATTGCCTGTATCCCGTCTGCGGACTTGAAACAGAAATTTTCTTAACTCAGTTTGTTAGTTTCCGATAGTCGTTAGTTCCTGAAATCCACAACTCAATTTAACTTTAACCCTACAATGCATGACTTTTTTTTTATGCGAAATAAAATTATATGTGATAACTATGGGTGTTAGCTTCTAGGGAAAAATAATAAAAAAAATATACAACAGACGGTTTCCGAGAAATAAGGTTTTTTATTCGAGTTCCACATGTGGAACTCCATGCAGTAAGGTACAATTTAAAACAGTATGAAAATAAACAAATATGTTTTAGTGATTTTTACAAGCTTTTATTTCACTTGTTTTGTTGGGGTGAACTCTTGTGACTAAATTTTAAAGCCGATACATTTAACTGATTGAGCTGATATTTAGCATACTTATATATGTTTTTTTTTTGACAATGCAATATTATGGTGACACGGGTATGATCTGATGCTGGAACCAGAAGGCAGCCATAGCAACTCCTTAAATACACAAGATAACGCCGTGGTGTTTGGGCTCGTTGGAATCCTCTCGTTGAGAAGTTGATGACTGTGTAAGAAAAAGTACAGTCGGCAATAAAAACGTATACCACAAACTTCATTTTTGGCAGAAAAATATTTAAAATGTTGTGTTGTGTATGAAATGATTGAAATGTGATGTTTATGCAAACAATTATTAACTATATCATATGTATAATATAATTATTATCTGTTGGTATAATCATTGTCAAAGTACTTATATCATGCAATTCTGGAATCGTGTTATACACCCAGCAAGCCGAATAACTATGTTGGTGCTCGCCCCTAAATCAGGTTTATATACATTTCTCAATTCCAGGCCTTGCTTAATTCCTATGTATATATTAAAGTTATAGTAAAATCCTTGATCATCGGTACAAAAGTAGAAGCTTATTTGCCCTCTAACCACTTATGTGGTTTATTTGGGAGATACTTATTGCCTCAAAATATTCGAAACCTTGGTAGCACACATTTGTTCATCTAATGACAGTGCTTCTTTTTGCGTTCTGGCGTATTTTTCGAAGTGTTTCTAATATATTTAAGAATTTACGAATTTAAGAGAGAGACCCCCGAAGAATGCAGTTCCAGTACCATGCATTTTAACTTCCAGACAGTATTGATAAATATCAGTACATTTCGTAAGGATTTCTTCCTTATAATCTAAAAACAAAACATAACTTTTACTGTACTAAACTATTACAAAACCAATATAAACATACTAACGCTTTACGCGAAATTAAAACTTATGCCAACGCCATAAAGACTCTATAAGTGTAAATGTTCCATACTTAGTTTGTATTAGCAATATGAACGTGAATGCATGGTGTACCATATCGGGAACGTTTGTAAAATACATCAAAACATTATCTAAATATAGTAATAATATAAAAATTATCTTACCATTTAATTATTCACAGTTTTGACGTCGCAACAATAATTTTTTCGTGGTATTTCACTCTTAAATTATTTTGTTATTGCATTCCGAAAACATTGAAATCATATTCTAGCACAGCATACCGAAATTTATTCGATCGTTCGATGCCACGATCATTTACCGCTACCTACCGACAAATCGCGGAACTTTTGCGGAAGCTATGTTTGTAAGGAATTATTATAAGTATAACAGATGTCGCTGCCTACCCGATTTTGGTCATACTTCGCTAATATCATGGTTGTACCATATGTGGAACTGTATGCATTGTAGGGTTAAAGGCCCTTGACAGGCTTTAATGAAAGCAACCCTATGATTGACGCAAACTAAATTCAATTTACCCATCATATGTACAAGGTTGAAAATTGCTTGGTAACCGCTTGAGTGTGAGGGGACTAAAATGTTTTTGAATTATTGAAGTCGTTTTAATTTGTAGTACATTGGTAGAATGGGAAATGGTAGAAAAATGTAATGGTTGCTTAGCGATATAGGCTTTGTCAAAGTGCAAGGGAAGGTCTGTAGGTGCAGATTTATTTCTTTAATAATTGTAGGGTTAAAAAACTCAAATTATTTAGTCTTGAAACGGCATTTTGGTTGAGATGAAAAGGTACAAATACTAAAAGGTAAAAGTGTAGATAAAGGTAGGGATACTGGAATCTGTTTTAAATATAAGTTATATACTGTAACTAATGATTTAATAATAAAAAAAGATGAAATAGTCTTCAGGCTTACATTATGGGTAGATTAGGTAGAATTATGTAAGATTCTTTCAAAATATTTTGTTTATTTATTATCTTACGGATCGCATCGATCAGTAGCACATCTTGGATCAGAAAAAATCAGTTGAGTTAGCCGGTATACGGCAAATTGGTAGACTTTCTTAAATGCGTTGATGTTTCAGAGTGTCCTGCCGACGTGCTGAAATGAAATGGTGTTGGAACATAATAAATTTTATTAGCAAACTCAAATGGAATTGGGCTGAAGTGTTGAATGGCATTACATCACCGTGCCATTTAACTACTTTACTTACGTACTTTGAAAGTAAGAAATTTAAATAGGCTAAAACCCATTAAGTCTGCCGCGTTTAATAAAAGCCCAATTTAAAGTACACGAGGTTCTGAATGAGGAAGTCTCTCGTACGAGTAACTTTAATAAAAGCTATTTTAACAGACCAGTAGATAAAAAAGACTGAAGCATTTTAAAAACAAAGCAAAAACTATTTTTTTCAATCGGTGTGGTATCGGCGTAGCTGAGATAACAAACATTTAAAAAAGCCTACGAATTTAAAGCCATTTTCCTTTGAAGTCAGAAAAAATGGAAGGCACAAAGGTACATCCTTCCAAGTACCAATATTTAGATAGATACGACGGTGCTAAACAATATTGACTTGATATATAAATTAAATAAAACCTTCATTTACGAATCAAAAAATGTAATTAAACTCATTTCTAAATATAAACACTTTCTGTCATGTCAACTGTTATCATTACCATCATGATCAACTTTAGAGATGAAATTGAAATGTGAAAGAGTAAATAAAAGCGTAGTGACACATGCTTCAACAAATAGCAAGCTAACTTGGTGTCTTTATTATTAACTCGTCTATTATGAAACATATCCCAACTCCCTGGTTTCAACTTTAGTAATGAACTACTTTCCGAGTTCATGCCTAAAATTATATCTAAGGGAATACCTGGGAAGCTCAAGTGCTTTCTTAATCTAACATTTTGTGAAGTATGACTTATAAACTTGTAAGTTTTGACTCATCTTTGTTTAGGAAGTTAACATTTCTTGCTTTATTGTGAAACATATTCGAATATTTCGTAGTAAATAATCTATATAATATCGAGGCCATTTACACAACTATTACAAAGAGAAGATAGATGCTTGCTTGTTTGTTTGTATTGAATAGGCTTCTTGACTACTGAAATGAATTTGAAAAATTCTTTCACCATTAGAATCCTATATTATCTACATCATAGGGGATATTATCTTTTAATTTGTTGTTACATACCTGTAAACACACGTGAAAAGCAGGGACGGGCCGCTAGTACCTCTAAAATATAATAGTCGCGTTATTACACTATTGAACGGTTCGGATTTGGATGTTCTCGGGTTTGTTGGATACTTTTCCCATAATCATCATCATCTTCGTCGCGTTGTCCCGGCATTCTGCCGTGGCTCATGAAAAAAGTAAAAAAAAATTGTTTTAATTCGGCGGTACAAAGTTCACAAAATTTGCATGTTCATAATAAAGTACCAGTACCTTAGTACCATAAGATTCTTAAAAACACAAGTTCACAAAATTTGCATGTTCATAATAAAGTACCAGTACCTTAGTACCATAAGATTCTTAAAAACACAAATGAATTTGCTTTTCATTCCGCACTACATTACGCGCTATGATCGTAGTCGATAGCAGTGTTTTCCTCGTAACCAGTACCCTTACCATGAGTTGTGACATTGACGTTTTCGATAACGAGTATCAAGTTTACTATCTGTGCATCTCGTTCGCAATAAAATAGTATAAGCGAGATGCACAGATAGTAAACTCGATACTCGTTATCGATAACTTTAATGTCACAACTCATGGTAAGGGTACAGAGGAAAACGCAGTAAATAGAAAACCAACCAAGCGAGCCCTTGTCGTCGCGACACGCCACGATGAAAATCTGTTGAATTAACGAAAATAAAATGAGTGGCACAACAAACTGCTTACAACCAATTTCGTATCACTGTCATTCACTGACTTCCGAATATTCCTATCGCGGTCATACATACATTGTTAGGTGCGTCCATAAGCAGGAGGCTGGAGTGACTGTTTACCATGAGACAAGCTATAAGTCTGTTAGCCACCGTCGTACTATAAAATTATATAATTTACAGATTAATAATTCTACTTAGTAACTCAATTATAATCATTATAATAAGAAATGGAATTGTGAACAAAGAGAGAGGCGCCGTGGTAGTTCATATTATAGGTTAATTATTAGTAATTGAATCAATTAATTTAATTACACAAGGCTCCGTTGCCGCAGCTACTAATATTCAGCTTAATCTTACTAATTTTGATTGAAACTTAATAATTGTATCCAATCAGAGCTTGGAGAATTAACATTATGGGTAATTTAATAAGATGCATGTGAATCTATTTTATTTAACTTATGTAACTGCATAGTGACTGAAGATCTGGCGGCTTCCTCGCACAACGTATCAGCAATGCCGCCAGCATCCTTGGTACAATGCCTCAAGGGCCTTTTTTAGATTTTATACTGTAACTAGTTAAGTACTTGTAGTTATCATAATACGATTGTAATTTTTGTAAATAAATGTATTCATTTTTATTTAAACATTTTGATATACATAGGTAAAGTTAGTAAATTAGTTATTGTGCAAATATATTTTAGTTAAAGAAAATTCAAAGGTTAATATAATAAACCACCCGAACGCAAATGTTGGTAACTTATTCAATAAAAAGATGTGAAAAATTCTAAAAGAGTCTTCATTATTCAGTACGTGAAAAGTTACTTTCGCCTGAATAGTAGTTAGCTAAGACAATTAACTTTTTAAAAAATTTGTAGTTTTCTAAATATCATACTTTTATATCTTGGAGATTTTTTTAAATTATCGTATTGCATGCTTGAGAAAAGCACTATACATAACTTGGCACGGAAAGGTATGGGGACTTAATAATGTGATTTGTTCTTAATTAATAAAAAACACCTTACTCTTAACACCTGGCCTGTTTAGAAACTTCTGCTGTTGACTGTACGCAAAATTTTATTGATTCTGCTACAAGCTTTTAAGAAATAGGCTCCTGGTAACATAACTAAGTTACAATTGTTACTACTGAAACCTAAGTGATTTTCAGCTCCTTAGCTCGGAATGTCCGTTTTTATTATTTAAAAACGCATAGCAAAACTGCATTTTATTCAAACAAATACATGAATGTAATACAAATACATCCAATTTATGAATGTTTTTTGACGTTAGATAGATTAGATATAATTTTAAATGATACTGTTGAATGAAGAATGATTGATACTAATAATTTTATAGTTTGTATTTTCTTCGTTACTGAGGTGAAAATGTATTTCTCTCGGCGGCAATGTTTGTCCCCCTCTCGCTACAGCTGGTAGCTACCACAAACAGAGGACTTACCAAGAATAGTAGATTGTTTCACAAGGGGCTTAAGGTAGGCCATAGTACCACGAGATGGTTATTTTCCCGAATGAAGTGAGGGAAAGTTGTTCGAGGGGTAATATGGCGTTTAGACCCAAGTTATACATACTAGTTTTCACTTCGATTGCGAGAAAATAAAATAAAGTAACATTTTAACAATAAACAAATACAATTTTATCGCCCGCAATGAATTCTGAGTCAAAAATGTTTAATTTGGCAATCTATGTATTTTTTTCAGTACTTTGATACACATAGGATATATCTGCGCCGTGAATAAATGCCATAGACAATGTATAATTTGGGCTTCAAAGAGTTTGCCAACGATTTAAAAAAAAAATTAATACTTGTGAAGTAGGAACTAAAAAGCACCTAATGCTTTGAGAATTTGATTGCGTTTCCTCATTGGTCGATTTTAATATTGCGGTATATCTGATTGGTTGATACTTTATACAAAGTTTTGTTTAATGATTTCACATTTTTAAATAGTATTCGCACCAAAAAAAGAATCTAGAGTTGCAATTAACTTCGATATGTGTCGTGATTGGTGGATTTAATAAGGTGAAGCGTTCTGGTTGGTCAATTTAAAACGATTTGTATATTATAAACATGTATATATATTTTCCCCAGAGGCTAAATGTACTACTTTAGTCCGCCTTGGCAAGCATAATATGACACACTTTTAGAACATGAGAAGTGAAAATAAATAAACATCTGCTATGTGAAAACCATCTGCCACTCAGACATTTCTGTTTGTTAAAAAGAGACAAAATACGATAGTCTGTTTAGTTTCATAATTAAGGTGCTACCTACATTAATGTATTCGTGTTGTGTTATTTTACCCTTACCCAGGTTACAAATCGGCACAATTATGAACTCCACATGTCCCCTAAATCACAACAACTTAGGTGCACAAAACACTAATTCCTACCGTAACAAGGCCCCTAGAGTCGGTTATTAAGTACCTCATAAAGTTACGGGCCTATAAATAATAGTACCCTTGTCAAAAAGGCTTATAGGAATACTTGACAAGGATGCTGGATCGCGTGTCTTATGTAAAATCGATGTAGAAGGTGAGGCACTTAATAGATTTAACACTTTAATAGTGTTATTTAAGGAGCCGACGCTTACAATTTTTTTTTTTTATATACATATACAAGACTGATCAGCGTTTGACCTCAGTCACACCTGATGGTAAAGCGTCGACGAGATCGAGGGTGTAGCAAGCTGGTTCAGTAACAGCCCTTTCACTCTTGCCTTTGAAAAGTCCAAATTATATTTTTCAGGGAATACAGATCAAGGGAGCGAATTCCATTCCTCGTCTATCACAAATGCTACACCATGACCTACAGTTAAGGTTCCTGTTGTAACTACAAGTACAATTAAATAATTAAAAAACTAAATAAAAAAAGTCAAATTAAACGCAATTAATACATACCTATAGTTTAAATAAAACAGCTCCCATCAATTATGATGATTTCAACAATGGCGATTCTAGCAAATCGAATAACGTAACCGCTTATAGCCAGTGTACGGTAGTAGGCCTTGCGTTTTAAAAAGTAGTAGACTTTATAGAAAGCCACGGGGCAGCCTCGGCCCCGGGACTGCTGAAAAATGTTTTTACGCGTTTGTGATCAATTCTTCTTCGTTAGCTGCACAACTCTGCGTTAGCTCACTGCATAATGAGCTATCAATATTACACACTAAACAACATTAATTAAAATGGTTCTGTGTCTATTTAGATGTCTGTGAGAACTTTGGTAGCTTCGATATATCTGACGGAGATAGTACTAGTAGGTACTCATGTACAGTCCAGACTCATTGTACACTGAGACGACACTCGAGTCGTGGCTACATGGCGTTACTATGATAACGATACTAATGAAAACAGCATTTCGGGTGAGTTATATTCGAAATAATACGCTAGCTCGTTAGTGTCGCGAACCGCGGAGCTGGTAAAATAAAATCACAAATCTGCTCAATAAAACGTTTGCGGGGGCGCTGGCGGTTATTCTCATAGTCTCCGATTTTTCGTGAAAAAACAGACTAACGTAAACAGGCTATTAAGTTTCCCTGTCTTTTTGAACGCGAGTGATAAGGAAGCACTGTGTAGCAAATAATAGGTGACCTATAATTGTGTTCTTAATTACAATCGTATACCTGATCTACTGATTGCGTCTTGCAAATGTAATAAATTTAACCAAATATATTTCTTATTTTATTTAAATATTGTTAACACCTTAACAGCTATTTATATGGGCAGTTAACAAACCCTACCACTCAGCATCATCAGCATTATTTAAATCATTACTTAATATATTATTATTCAATAATTCAAACCTTCTAAAGAGCTATCGTAAGAATATAATTAACCGTGCTGATATCAGTAATAATTAAACTACGCAAACATTTGTCAAAATCGGTATTTTTTAACAAACACATATATCAAATTGATAGACAGGGACAAAATACGAGTATTACCACAATGTGACGTTTGACTAGCCTTTATAAATAACGAAACTGAAGTATGTTTGTGTTCTAGATGTACATCGCTCATCGTGGCTGTCTAAGGAAGAGGCTATTTCGGTATTTGGTAATATGTCCGAAAAGTGTATAATTTACCTCGTAAGAATATCTCTATTTTTATTTAAAAGCGATATATTTCGCACGCTTTCAAAATAGCAGCCTGTTTGGAACGAAAGTTTATTTTATTCTAGTCCTATTTGGGATAAATGCAAAATTTGGATACTTTCCAAATTAACTCTTAAGCCGAGCTGCCTGGAGGCATGCAATTATCATGCACTGATATCGTGCTTTGCCAACGTTTATTTGTTTATCTATACATATACATTAGTTTAGTATATCTCGGGCAATGTGTACAACTCTATCAGGTTATTAGAAATAAACGGGACTAAATCTCGAATATTAATTTTAAAAACTCCGACGTTTCATGAACGTTGAAGTCAAGTTTAGTTAGTCTTCTTCCAAGACTACGGGAATAGTATCATCCTCGAAACGTCGGAGCTAATTTTTAAAATTAACATTTGACTTAATTCCCATTGTCTAACTACAAGAAAATAAAGCCATAAAAACATTATATGCGGTTAAATTCTGTTTATTTGTAGTAATGTGTAAAAACCGTGAAAGTTTAGTGAAAGAATATTACTAATAACTAGCATATTATTATAATTGGGTTATTTCTAATTTCAATACGACGGTTATTCATCTCATTAGTCATCTTGTAGCCTATATTATACAACAATATATCTGTGCCTTATACTATCCGCAAAACTATCTGGCCGGTAGGGTAATAAACGTCCGCTACCGTTAGGGGCGTAACATGTCGATAACTTATAATATAAACGTCGATATAATTATTATATTTTCAAATGAAATCTTATATCGTTATTGATATTGATATAGTTTTTAAAGCTATCTAATGAATAATACTAAATATTATAATTAGGTATTATTTTATTGTAATAATTTAAATCAATAGTTCAATATACCTATTTATATTTCGATTGTAACTATACAATACCGTTATATAAAACACCTCGTAATTTATATTCTTTGTTTCATTACTTTATCGACATTCCCTTTTATGCGTAACGCTACCTGCCCTATTGCTGCTCGGCCCGCTCCATAAGCCGTGCAGGTGTGAAAGAGATAGCACAATTCCGATGATTTATTACCTGACCGGCCAGATAGTTTTGCGGATAGTATAGCAAACCAGAGATTTTTTGGACCCGGGTATGTCCTTAAACTACGTCCAACAATGAGAGGTAGGGCACAGCGAAGTCCCATCACGCTTGAGTCCGGAGAAGCCCAACTGGGGAAGTACCTCCTCCTTACAGAAGACCACAGCCATAATAGCACTGCTACCTTTCAGGTATGTAGTGTTGTGTTCCTGATGGTGAGTAAGGTTCCCAGAGCTCCAACCCCCTTAATGGTCGGCAACGCGCTTGTGACTCCCCTGGTGTTATGTGTGCCCATGGGCGACGGTAATTGCTTACCATTAGGCAATCCGTCTGGTCGTTTGCCACCTTTTGTCATAAAAAAAAAAAAAGATGGCTTGCTTTGCTAAGGCAAAGCAGAGATATATTGTTCTACACGTGTTATTGGTATTCTAAACATATTCTAAAAACTATAGAACGTTCCGACGTTCCATTGAGGTAAGTGGTAAATTGAGTCCGATGCTGAGTACTGACTCATGGTAATTAAATTTGAATTTTCGATAGAGCCGTTTTTTTTTGTTCGATACGTTTCCACTTCATGTCAATTCATTTACACATTTAAGATTTATATTTTAAATCCCGTATTTGTCTTGTGACTTTCAAAGTTGATATTTGTGTATTTAACATTCCTGAACTGTGCTTAAGAGGTTGCCTAGTAGGGATGCATTTAACTCCGTCTTTTGTACTCTTATTATTTTTCATATATCAATGCAAAATAAAAAGTAAATCGTGAAATTTATATGCAAATAGGTATAATTGGAGCAGAATATTTGCATTGCATGGAAGATGGGAGATACAATGGCCGGTGCCTTAATCCCGTCAATGGATGTCGCATCATGACGGGATTAGTGGACGCGTGACGATGCGCTCTGGCGCAAACTGCACTATCTAGCGAGCTTTGCTGTGACAATGTAGAATTTTTTGAAAATCTATCTCTACTGACTGACTTTAGGTATAAACAGTTGCATACAACCAGCAAGTCACCTGCTAATTCTATTAAGAAGTACGAGTACAATGTTATTTAGAATTAATAGGGGCAGTGCAATGACAGCTAAGTTTATTTTTTAAATTAGTCTATTAACCAGAAAAGACAAGACACGTTTATATTATACTTTAGAGAATATTCTCAAATAGTATATGCTTAGGTATAATTCTACCCCAAGAGCAGCGTTGCTGAATACTTGAATAGCATCATATAACGCCTTGTCATTAAAAAAATAATCTACATTTGCACTGATCCGTAGACAAAACAGACAACGGACTTGTGTTTATGGTTGACACTAAATGTCTCCAAAGCAATTTTCTTATTTCAAGTTTGTTTTATATTTTTTATTTGTATTCAGAAGAAATATATAAGTACATACAATTAAACAAAATTAAAAGCTAACTTAAGAACATACTCTGTACATATTTACAAGTAGAAAATAGGCTCGAGTTCTGAGCTGGATGGTAGGGTGCCCAGAAGGCTGGCGGAATTGCCCCACTGGATGGCAATTCCAATACGCTGTGCAAGGAAAAAGCCAGCCCTCTGGTTGCCCGTAGTATCTGAAAGTAGTTTTCTTAATTTATTCTTCACCTCAAACGACTCAAACATGCAGCTTGAAGCTATGGCTGCATATTTGCGCCGCTTGAGATGTTCGGCCGCAGTGGCAGCCGCTTATTCACCATTTAAGAAGTACGGAACAGAGATTTCAAGTTTTTTTTATATATGTAATAGAAAACAAAATAAAAAAAAGTGCTCGTAAGAATGAAAGGGATAAAAAAGAAGGATACGAGGGAAGAAAAAGAAAGAAAACATAAACTAAAGACGCTACCTCTTATGAAATGCAGAACAGATCACCAGGTTCAAAGCGTTTGATTGATTTATTACTGTGTTTGCCATCCAGCCTTCGATCTATGAACATTGGACATTGTTTCATTGGTGGGGGAAACAATCGGCATGCCTGCGGGCTTGAGGGTTGTGTGTCTATGAAATTGTGGCAGACATGTTCATGGACCTAAAATTATAAAGTATACCGGGTGCGGCCTGTAATAGGAGCAAAAAATTTAGGGATCGCTTCTACAACACGAACGTTACAACATTTGTTCTACAACTTTAAATAATTAGGTAATTTATTGCTTCTGATTTTTTCGAACAAAGTAAATAGTATTTTCAATGAACAGCATCCAATAGTCTAGTTGACGTTTACTGTCAGCCTACAAACTTCATAGTTTTTGCAATACATTGCTTGCTTGGAAAATCTTTTTTTATTATAATTTATTAAACTATAAGTTATTTTCAAAAGTCGTAGAACAAATGTTGCTACGTTTTTGGTGTAGAAACGATGCCTAAAGTTAAAGCTCCTATTACAGGCCACACCCGGTATATTATAGATCATGAGCTAAACCTTAATTTACAAATAGTATACAAGCATTACAATTTTACAATAACTACTTGAATACTATATTAAATCTAAAAAAAACTCTTCATGCATTGTATTAATGATGCTAGCAGCATTTTCTGGTTGTGTTTGCTTGTACGAGGAAGCCGCCAGCTCTTCAGTCACCAAATTCGTCAACCAGACGCTTCGCAATTTGAGACCCCACGGACCTAGCATTTTTATGTACTAAGTCTATGATGAATGATGATAGTCAGTTGCAGAAACAAAAAATCACCCATGTGCCAGCATGTACGACAGAGGTAGGTACTTTTCACAGCAGCTGACTACAGTCAGCTTTTAATAAATTATTTCTTTGCTTTTGCATTTTTTTTACTGTTCAGTTCGCTCGAACAACCATCTAAAACGTAATAATTTTTATTTGGGCCTAAAGTCATTTTTTTCTATTTACGTTTACAAAAAAACGCCCATCGAACTAAATATCCTAACTTTGCACAAAGTGTTTATTAAATTAATAAAGAGTTTTTAATTTACTCTACTAGAACTATGAAAATGAGTTCAATTATGAGCATTTTTATAGAAAAAAAAAATATATTCCAAAAAAATTTTCATCAATGATTACAGCATCAAATAATGATCTCAAGAATACATTACGATGTCTACATTTACTATAAAATTACCCCCCAAGTTGATACAAGTCTGGACTTATGTCCAGCAGTGGACGATTTGCGGTTGAAATTATGATAATGAAATGTAATATTAGTGTAAAGTGATTTTTTAGTATAAAAAAAATAGTTTATAAGGTTTATTATTGTAACCTATAATCATTATCTATGAATTTGACAAGTACCTAAGGATGAAAATACCTAAAGCAAATTATATATAGACATACCATTTAACTAGATGGAGCGTGCTAATAATAATACCACGATCCAAGGAGCCATCCCCTTATGTAACTTTCCATCGGTATGGCAGAGGCGCTATTTTCGTCCGTCCTTGTCCGTCCTTCCCCTCCAAACTGAACCCTTCAGAACTGTCAAAGTTGGAGGGGAACAAACAGATACAATTGGAGTTTTCTTGGGTTTTCAACCAAAGTTGCGGTAATTAATACAGAATAAGCTAATATTTTTGTTATAAAGAATGTCCTGTAAAGCAAAACTATAGTGAATTGTTACATTTTGGGCTAGAAAAAACAAAATATCTTTGTCCCTTACTGGCGCTCGCGGATGCGTTCTCCAGTCATTATTCCCCTGAGAAATTATTACACCTAGGTCACATTCACAGTTATGCAAATAACGCCCATATATACGTACACAAGTCTATATAGTCACGGCAAGTCATATTGGCAGCCGGCATACGGTTGTTTTGTCCATCAACACATGAATATTCACCTTCCTGGAGGGTAAAGGGTAGCTGAAGCAACTGTTATTATGACAGCTGGAGTTTAGCTTCATTTTAGATAATTTGACGTAGTGGTATTCATTCGTGGGTGCTGCAATGCTGACATCACTTTTTATACCCATACGATATAAATATATAGAATGTAATTATAACGCTGTCACGTAGATAACTGAGCTTTTATATACAAGACTGACCAGCATTTAACCCCAGTTGCACCTGATGGTGAGTGACGACGAGGTCGAGGGTGTAGCACGCTGGTTCAGTAACAGCCTATTCACTCTTGCCTTGAAAAGACCCAAATTATATCTTACCGGGAATACAGACGAAGGGAGCGAATTCCATTCCTTAGCAGTCCGCATTAGGAAGGTAGAAGCGAATCGCTTCGTGCGAATGAATGGAATATTCACAACGTAAGGATGAAACCGCTCCCCTCGTCTGGACGTCCGGTGGAGGAACGGAGATGGCGGAATTAAATCGTGCAGTTCCTGTGCACACTCACCAAAATGTATCCTATAAAACACAGACAAACTAGCAACCCTGCGACGGTGCTCAAGGCTTTGTAACCTTACACTCAGTAATTCAGGATCGCCAATGAGTCTGCGAGCACGGTGCTCTATTGAATCCAAAGCGGCCAGCTGATACTTGGCAGACCCGTCCCAAAGATGGCAACAGTACTCCATGCACGATCGAACCTGAGCTTGGTAAAGTGTTAGAAGCTGTTCCGGCGTGAAGTACCGCTTCACCCTGTGTAAGACCCCAAGCTTTTTAGCAGCGGATTTCGCTTTGGCTTCAATAGTGGCACCGAAATTCAGCTTAGTAGTTAATTTAAGGCCAAGTAGTTCGAGGTGGTCCGAAATTGCTAAAGATACATTCTGGAAAGCAGGAGCCAAGATAAAAGGGCTCCTTTTGGCTGTGAATAAACACGCCTGTGTCTTGGAAGCGTTAAACCTGACCAAGTTGGCTTCGCCCCACTCGTCAACGGCCATACTCGTCAACGGCTATACTGGATTGGTCGAATCCAGGGGGACATTTTTGAGCGTCGAGACATTTTAAACTCTGTCAGAAATGAAGAAACATGAATGTTATAAATTAATAATCAAGGATATCGAGACTACCTACCGTATAACGGGGTGAGTAGGTTTCGCGGGTAGAGGTGGGTTACGAATGGGGTGAGAAGGTTTGAGAGGGGGGTGAGAAGAGATTTTAAGGCTACCGTTACAAAAATAATGTATTCCAATTTAAAATGGAGCTATAGTAATATGCATAATAGGAA
The DNA here is from genome assembly GCA_022674325.2 of Grapholita molesta. Taxonomy (NCBI): domain Eukaryota; kingdom Metazoa; phylum Arthropoda; class Insecta; order Lepidoptera; family Tortricidae; genus Grapholita; species Grapholita molesta. Next base: position 16,842,609 of record CP053125.2, read on the forward strand.
AAAATCGATCCAAAAATCTTCCAAAATCACCTTTGTATGAAAACCTCTCTCTCACTCCAAATACGAGGCACTACGTGGTGAGATGAGTTTTTGTGTTTATCTTTAAAGTTATAAAATGGAACTACACAAACTCATAACAAAACTGTAATTCATACCTCCGAAACACTTTTTTTGTATAGAAAACAATGTGTTACATATTAAAATAAACTTGTATCCAGGTTTAAACTTCTATTTCCCCCCGTGTTCCATCCAACTCACCCCGTTTTACGGTATACATTTCGTGCAAAAATAATTTTAAGAAACTTTTATGTGCGGTTATTTTCTATCTCAAAGATTTTCGAGTACACGACTCTCAAAAATCGGCCCCCAGTTTAAAAAAATGTTAGCTACTAAGTAACTAAATATTACAGGACATGCTTACACAAATTGACTGAGTCCAAGGTAAGTTCAAAAAGAAGCCTTAGGCACAAGACGTGTTGTTGTGCAATATTATTAGCGGAGGCTTTATTCATCTGATTATGAGGATGGTGAATGGAAACCAAAAATAATGGGAACATCACGTGAATTCGCGTTCGATATCTCATTCCAACATTATTTATTTTCACGTTTCGATTGTTTTTCTACAATCGATTGTCATCTTGGTTGGCATCCTGATTCGTCGGCCCCTGCTTTTATATCAACTTTTCGAAAGTTCGCGATAAAATGAACGGTTATGTACATTAAATATTGGAAACGAAGTTTGCTTCTAAATTAAATAAGTTTCTAGAAACGATCCTAATCTATTACTTTGTTAACAAATCACCGTAAGAACATTACATCGTTCCTGTACTAAATTAACCTTCCGATATCCGAGCGTTAGAACTCTTTAAATGTAAACTGCTGTAACTACATTCCATCCTTTTTAATTATAAACCTTATACTACTAGAACAAGGTTTCTTTTATAAAACATTCGTGATGTAGTTACTGCGTTTAGATGAGTGAGGCAGAATTCTCAAGGTACCCGTTACGCTGTCAACAAAAAGTGGAATCAATGGTATCGGTGTCTGGAGACCGGTAAGTTCTATCGTCTATGCCCCAGTATCAGTGAAAGGATATTTATAGTCTTCATTTGTAACTATAGACAGATTTGCAAAGTTGTGTCATATTGAGATCGGTGACCCGCTTTGACCTGGGTACAGCATTAAACTGCGACCAAAAAATACCCTACAACGGGCCCTGGTTGGCAATGTTTAAATTGAGGACCGATGAAAAGATCCATGAGCTTGAAGAAGCGTCAGGTCTTCAGGTTGGCTTTTAATCCCCCATGGTCCAAAATCACTCCCTATGGCGGTCCATGAGGGAGGCTTAATATGTCCAGCAGTGGAACGTTCGTGGCTTATTAGCCAAATAAGCCACGATGTTGACAAATATTATTTTGTAAAAAAATCAAGTGGCAACCCTATATTATGAGACCCTTACAAATGTTTCTACTGACGTTTCTTTTCACTGAAGCTATCCTATACTGCATGAGTATGGTGTATTATATTTTTTCTCAATACAGCTGTATTATGGTGTAGTATGGTGTATTATATTTTTTCTCAATACAGCTGTACACCATACTCATAAAAAAATTCATTTGAATGAAAAACGCTTTGGTACAGCTGTACCAAAGCGTTTTTCATTCAAATGCCTCTCTAAAATGCGATCTTTACTACCGTTGATTTAGACTCCAGAATTGTTAATTTTCACCCTTAAAACTCAACTAAGTAACTTAGGAAAAAATCGTCACATTTGTATCTTTTCCATAATAATCTAACTTTTGCATCACAAAAGTTTAAATCGAAATGTATTCTTCTCCGTCTCAATTTACTTGATAACCCTGCAAAGTTTTTGAAAAGTTTTGAAAATATTTAATAAAACATTAACTTTCTTGCTCGCATTCATAGCCGTATCAATTTCAAAAATAGACGCCTGAAAAGACAATAAGTTCTATTTCACACAAAGTTCACTGGGGAAATTTGTCCTAACCGTACATTGGAAACTCAATAAAATTCTTTAGGGAGCTCTCACAGTTGGCAAAAGAAGCGAAATCCAATAAACGGTTAGTACCTGGTCTTGTAAATATTCCCATTGCTATCTGAGGGTCTTAGATTTGAAGATGTAGAGAGAAACCAGTGTAGCCGGATCTAACATTGGTTGTAGATTTAATCGCGATAGTTGAATGTGGGACATCGCGAGCCAGCGATAGAGCGCTGCTGTGTCTTTCTTACACCAGAGGGTTTTCTCTAATAAACCTTTATCGTGAACCGTTTTTGCTGAAACAAAATCAAGGTCATCACACTTGTGGATATTAACTATAACGGCTGTATGCACCGACTTCGGTAAAACAAAAGTGTAAAAATTTGAACCTGCTACCACTGTTGGAATCAGACATTCATCTCTTTTGTGAGATTTGCTTCTCAATGACTCGCATCGCATCGCATTCGCATAGCATTTTTACGATCGGCGCTGATACCGAGATAGCGGCGCTGATCTATTCAACCTTTTGTCTCCTCGATATATAAATACGAGTTAAACGTGCTGCATGATCAACAACCAAATCGTACACTTGTACATATCGACGGTGGAAATTTCAAATGTCGTAAGGGACATACTTTTATATGCGACTTACGACATTTGAAATTTCCCCTGTCGATATAAAGCTGAAATTTTAATAAAGCGGGGAGACCACAATGAAGAAATTTTACTTCCATTAGTTTCAATTTTTTCTGCGGTTTATAGTTTATGGTGTCAGCTCGCAATACATATTTGGATGTGTTCCATGGCTCTTCGGTATCAGTGGTCTGCCCCAACTCTCCTCACTCAACAAGCGAAGGCAATCCAACCCTTGCTGTCTTCGCACGCTGGAATGTAGGAATGCCGTTCATTACTACCAGCGCACTCTCAACTTGTTACCTATCCAATTTATTCGGATTTTAGGACAGTTATATAGGACGAGGTTTCACGGGAGTTTTATATGAAATTTCTTTGAAAATTACTGCAGTCTGGTAGTGCAATCTAATTATGTTGAGCATATGAGCATGTAAGTATTCTGCATTGACTGCGCCAGTAACGAGTACAGTATTTTCCTGAATGTTATTTATATTTATTTAAGGTTTAGATAATTTGTTATCTATATGTGTAATATTTACTTTGTGTAAATTTATGTTATTAGTAGTTGCCAGTGCCAGTTTGGTAGATATATTCTTATGCTGTCCAACTAGATTGTTTAGAACTATATAAAATGTGTAAAAAAACTTAGGTTCAACTATTATACTATAACGGAAAATTATTATAAAAAATCAACAAGAGATATAAAAAAAATATAGGATAGGAAATTATTTAGATACATAATATCTTATTATAAGATATAGAGCAGTAGTTGAGTTGCAAGCATTGAACATTTGCGGTAGGGCCCTACAAGCGTTCAAGGTAGTATCACCCTAAGGGTAATACAAGCACAGGCGACATTATACTCCAACAGCGATCTAGTCATATAAATTGCAATAGAATGGGCAACTCACTTGTCGAACTGTTCATATCATGAGCCATTCACGTTGGACGTCCCGTTTCCACACAATTAATATGAAATAATTAACTGTTGTGAGCCATGTTACTACTACTTAGTTACAAACGGATAAACTCACGTGTAATTATATCGCACTAGGCGACATGTTTCGGGTAAGCTCTGGTGCCCATTTTCAAGCGGAGTCAGGACACACCGCTCGGAGTAGCAATTAATTAGTTTGATAGTTTTGTGTTTATAATTACTTATTTTGTCAACGTCCATTCGTCTGAGTTATTTTCGTTTAGAAATAAATTTGTCTCACATATGGTTTCAAAATGAAATTTGTTTTATTAGGAAACTGCCGTTCTGACACGGGTCGCGCTGTGATTGCATATCCAATTAAAATTTACAACTGAATCGCGGCGGCACTTCGAATTGCTTCTATAGTATCAAATACTGTATTTGATTACTTACGCCAATGTGGACTTTAAGCTATAACAGTTAAGGTTAGTTTTCCAATAATTTTGTGGACTCAGATATGAGTGTGCGAAATTTAGGTATAAAACTACAAACAACGCTGTTAGTTTTCTAATTACATCATTTTTATGTTTTATTAAAATTTTAACAAGCATATTGGATGCATGTATAGGTACGCATCCAATGTTACCCTGGCAACATGCATAGTACGTATATATTTGGTTGACAGTGTAATTGCTCGTACTACTTAGTTATAAACGGATAAACTCACGTGTAATTATTATCGCTCACACCCTCAACGCGATCGGTGTGTCCTGACTCGGCTTGAAGATGGGTACCATGGGTACGTACACGTGAGTTTATCCGTTTGTAACTAAGTAGTAGTAACATGGCTCACAACAGTTTTAATTGTATAATTGCTTGTATACCTTTGCGTGAGTTTAGGGTCCGTACCACGTGTGTTTAAGGCTGGATTTGCCGGTGTCCAAAGGCTACGGTTGCCGTAAGATGCCGGCTGACTAGAATAGCACCACCCCATCGCTTCCTGCGGGTGTCGTAAGAGGCGACAAAGGGAAAAATCCTACGGACGGGCAGCAGCGTCCGTCGAAACCTAATCTACTCCTCGGACCCGAGAAGATTATTACCGGCAAGTAACTCGGCGATACTTATTTTCTCAAATTAGTGATACATCAAATCTTAAAGTACTTACATAATCTTAAATTTGGGGGAGGCCTATGTCCAACAGTGGACATCTTCTCTTGAACGTTAACAACGTCACCATCATTATTTGTAATATGAGATTAGATATTCATAAATTAACCTATCGGACCCTAATCCACTCCCTATCATAGATATTAATTAACTGGGCACGACAAGTATTAATTTAGCTGGAATCCGAAACGCTCTCGGATCGCGGAGTATCATTCCTATCACACTTGTGTAACCCATATTGCGATATATAGGTACAGTCGTCATCAGATATATCGGAGCTGTGAAGGTAGTCACAAATATCTGAACATGCATCGCCTTGGTAATAGAGGCGTTGTTCAGATATTTGTGGCTACCTCCACAGCTCCGATGTGATCTGATGGCGACTGTACTTAGATAATTTATGGGGATTACTAGCTAAAGAATATAAATGTTGTTTTTTTTGTTATTAATTAAAAGGTTTTATCATATTTAACGATGTCACGATCGGTCGTCAGCCACTCCAGTCCAAAGGTTTCCCGTGATCCTGACCAGCCCGGTATACATAGTTGCAAGCCTCATCTCAGCTACGTCTTCCAATACGTGGACGCCACTCAAGTACCTTTCTGCCCCATCGATCGTCGGTTCTTCATTCGGTAATTTTGGCTACGGCCCTTGTAAGGTATTAATATTAGAATCTTGGTTGTAAAACAAATAATAAATAAATAAATAAATAAATAAATATTTCGGGACAATCTTACACAAATCGATCTAGTCCTACGGTAAGCTCAGTAAGGCTTGGGTTGTAGGTACTAGACGACGATATATATAATAGATAGATACATATAAATACTTAAATACATATGAAACACCCATGACTCAGGAACAAATAGCTGTGCTCATCACACAAATAAATGCCCTGACTAGGAATCGAACCCAGAACCATCGGCTTCACAGGCAGGGTCACTATCCACTAGGCCAGACCGGTCGTAGGCCGGTTACCATTGGTCTAAAATACTCGTATCTGAGGATAATTTTAGTCTAGCCTAAGGCTAATGCTATCTAAAGCTATGCTAGCTACAGGCTAGTGGTGAGGTGCCAGCTGACTAGAATAGCAGCACCCCATCTCCTCCCGTGGGTGTCGTAAGAGGTGATTTAGGGAAAAAGCAGCGTCCATCAAAACCCAATCTACAGCTACTGCGGTCGCCAACTCGCCTGCCAAGCGTGGCAACTATGGCAACTATACCTCCCAATATGATACAAGTCATATTTGCGGGGAGTCTATATCCAGCAGTAGACGTCTTGATGATGTATATATTGTAGATGATGATGACGATGACGAATTATAGTCATCTTTTCATCTCATGATCGATTGTAACTGTTCTACTCAAATCGATCTTCAGACACTACACTACAAACGTACCCTATGAACCGTGCGTCCGATTCGCCGCGCATCGCCGATTTCGAGTGTTTCGAAATCGATTCAAGTATCGGAGTCGAATCAAGTCGAATATTAGCGATAGCTCTCTGTGCCACTCGAGTCGAGTAGCTCGATATGGCCACTTGGTTAGCTCGGACTGCCTAAATGTGGAGTGCGCTATGCAAGAGATCGAAAGGCTACGCGGCGCGGCATTGTATGACGTTTTCAGATTACTATACCTTATTTTGTATCGTATACAATAAGATATATATTTAAAGTATAATGATCTCGAGTGTATAGTGTATGAACGTACAAAACGATACTAATAGCGATTATAACTAATGTTTGTCACAGTTTTGGGCATGTTCTTATATTTAAATTTAAATTCTGAACTTTTTTCCAATCAGCTTAAGTTACCTTCCCGAAATCAACCAACAAATAGTTCATCAATCAGTCATATTAGCCTTAAAAAAATTAACTCTCTTCTTTAGTTTTCTATTTTAGTTTTAGTTGGAAAATGTAACTTTACGGAGCAATAAGATACATTACTGAGACCTACATAAAAAACAGGTAGTAAATAATAGTAAATGTTAGCTCATTTCGATTATTTTTATAATACTGACTAAGAACCGTATGTCTAGTCATGTCTATAAAAGCATCATTTATTGCCAGAATAGAACAATTTAGCGAAGTTTTTTTTTTTTTTTTTAATGACATAAGGTGGCAAACGAGCAGACGGATTGCCTGATGGTAAGCAATTACCGTCGCCCATGGGCACCCGCAACATCAGTGGAGTCACAAGCGCGTTGCCGACCTTTAAGGGGGGTTGGAGCTCTGGGAACCTTACTCACCATCAGGAACACAACACTACATAACTGAAAGGTAGCAGTGCTATTATGGCTGTGGTCTTCCGTAAGGAGGAGGTACTTCCCCAGTTGGGCTTCTCCAGACTCGAGCGTGATGGTACTTCGCTGTGCCCTACCTCTCATTGTTGGACGTAGTTTAAGGACATACCCGGGTCCACAAATCCGTCCGGGTATACAATAAGATATATATTTAAAGTATAATGATCTCGAGTGTATAGTGTATGAACGTACAAAACAATACTAATAGCAATTATCAGTGTCACAAATGTTTGTCACAGTTTTGTGCGTGTTCTTTATATTTAAATTTAAATTCTAAACTTTTTTCCAACCAGTTTAAGTTACCTTCACAAAATCAACCAACACACAATCAGTTATATATTAGCCTTAAATTTATTAACTCTCTTTAGTTTTCTATTTATTTAGTTGGAAAATGTAACTTTAGCGAGCAATAAGATAAATACATTACTAAGACCTACATAAAAACAGGTAGTAAATAATAGTAAATGTTAGCTCATTTCAATTATTTTTATAATACTGACTAAGAACCCTGTATGTCTAGCCATGTCTATAAAAGTATCATGTTGCCAGAATAGAACAATTTAGCGAAGTTACTTGGTTACTAGATTAATAGGTTTATACAGTGAAAATGGCAACATCGTGACCAAAACCGAGTCCACAAACAAAATGTACGAGCTGTATGAAACTCGTTCAATAAATTAACCGGAACACATCGCGCCGGCTGTAATTTAGACCATAATGAACCATTAGCCTGAAATTAGGGAAATAACATGGGCGTTCTATAAAAGGATGTATGTATATGTGTTGTTAAGGAGAGTTAGGACCTTTTCTCACAGAGATCGGAGAGTGGAAGCTACTAATTCGGATGTTGTTAGCTGTGTTATAGGGCACGGATGATGGTGCGGGTTAGCGATGCTGGAAGCAGTTTCTTTTGTTTCAATTTACAACTGACACGAGGTAAGTACTCTATACTAGACCTCGCAGTTGTTATTCTTCTTGCTAAGATAATATCGTTCCTAAGATTTCGTCGTATGTTTAGTTTCAGACTTTTCCATCCTAACCGAACTAAGTCACCCGGTATATTGATGTTGATTTCTACGATTATATTTGGGCCCTTCAAAGATTTAGGTGAACCTTGCGAAAGGATATTAAAGCCTTATATTTTATTATATTTAGGTACTATCAACATATAAATAAATATTTCGAGACAATCTTACACAAATCGACCTAGTCCTACGGTAAGCTCAGTAAGGCTTGTGTTGTAGCTACTAGACGACGACATATATAATAGATAGATTACATATGAATACTTAAATACATAGAAAATACCTGTGACTCAGGAACAAATATCTGTGCTCATCACACAAATAAATATCCCGAATAGGAATCGAACCCAGGACCATCAGCTTCATAGGCAGGGTCACTACCCAGTAGGCCAGACCAGTCGTCAACAAACTTCCTCCTCCTTTACACATATACAATAACATCAACATCAAAACTGTGGAATGATTTGCCGTCCATATACTACATATATGAGTTTCCGGACATATACGGCCCTCATACCTTCAAGGAAAAAAGCCATCCCCTAGTGTTGCGGATGCCCGTGGGTGATGGTAATTGCTTACCATCAGGTCATCCGTATGCTCGTTTGCCACTTTTTTCATAAAAAAAAAACAATACACCATTCTTTCCCAAGCCGAATAAACACGTTTCACATAAACATAATATAATATAATGTACTTGTACCCTTTTTTAAACAACAAGGTTTTACACTAAGTGCTAAGTGCCCGGGTGCCCGACAGCGCCCCAATGAATGTCACTTTCAATGTTAAGTCATTGTCAATAGAGGTGACAGAAAAGTTTCATACATTGGACAATCGCGTGTCGAGCACTAGTAAGTTTAGCTTATAAGCCGCCTTATAAGGTTATTACTTTATATTACTTATATATTATCAATTGGTGATCGTACTTTTTCCAGCATTTTTGGCGCAGTGTTTGAACCAAGGATCAAATGAAAACAAAAATAAAAATGAATATCGTAATCAACACATCTAAAATACAGACAACATTCTCAGAACATGTAAAGCATAACCCGATGTGCATAATGAAATGAAGGGTTAATTTACTACGAGTACCTATATGAGATAATATAACGAAGTTGCTATTAATCTCAGGTTATATTTCATAATTATAATTAGGAATTGATATACTAACTATGTATTAGCATAGACAGTATAATGAGTAGGTAATAAATGTATAATAACTACAGTACATTGTGCAAAAGGGTGGTAAGTAGGATATAGCAAACGCGACTCTATTTGAAGCCCGACGACGAAGTCGGAGGGCTTTTAATGACTCAAGTTTGTTATACACTTACCGCCCGCGATACACACAATGTTTTTCATCACATTTGCGAGAAAAAAAAAACATCGTTGGTAAAATTAGTAACTTATGTAGGCTTGAAATCAAAATACATGTTAAAATCCAAAATCAGACCGCATCCACTAGAAGACGTTGTCAACTTTTTTCAATGTCTTCCACAGGTAATGCTAACAACTACGTTTTGTTTTCGAAGTTGACAGACCATCCTGCCAAATAGAATCAATTATCAAAATTAAACAATTATTTTGATTAAATACTAAACATTAAATTGCAGTGAAATTATGGTTGGTGAAAATTTGGGTCTTATTATATTATTATTAATTATAAAGATATGTTTAAACATGTTAAAACTTGGTTGTAGCAAACTTTTGAAGATATGAAATACACCTTGGCTGATTGAAAACATCCTCAATCCGAAGTGAAGTATGAGTTCTATATATTTTTAACACTAAACTTAACAGCCCGTGTGAGGAAAATCGGCTATAACTACTCTGTACGCTCGCAAGTTATACCCTCATTGATGAGCAAGTGTGATGAAAATTAAATAAATAGTGTTTCATTTCTAATGACAACATAGTACATTTTACTTAATTTTAAACGTCAATTATATTATACACGTCGACAACTCTAGGTCGATGTCGTGTGTCATTTGACGTCATCGCAACAAAAATGCTACGACAAAAAGTACGATCACTGTAGATAAAATATCTTAAGGATACATAAAGAAATTGTAAATAATTTCGCTGGAACAAACACGTCAATTATGTCAAGAAAAGATAAATCTGTAACCAACAAGTCTTCATTGTTTTCTCTTATAAAGAACTTTTATTTCCTGCAACCTAAGCCACGTAACCAATTTTCTTAAGCCCTGCCTCAAGAGAACATATGATATTTCAGAACGGAAAAGCTCCCAAAGTGCCATACAAATCCTTTCTACAGTCTGGTATTGGATTATACGGAAGTCGAACTGAATGAGACTGGACCGTGGAGCGGGACAGACATAGCTGATGAAAAGGGAGGAAGAAGGGGCTATTAAACCCTGCAGCGTAAAATTCCATGACATCGTAAACAGGATTTTAAAACAAGCACGATGTAACTTCGTCCCAAAGTAACAAGCGATTCTAAACTTAAGTGATATTTTAATACGGTTGATTTTGGTTTGGGTAAGTATTGTTCAGGACTTTGAAAAGGCTTAATAATTTTGAAGGCGTGCCTAGTTGGCCGTCAGAGGGATTGCGGAGATTTGTCGGGGATTTTTTTTATTGCTATTGTGGAATTATTAACGCCGCAGGCGCCGGTAGACAAATAGTTTTTAGTGGCGGTCGCGCGCTGTTTTAATGGAGTTTTTCATTTAATTTTTTTTAAATTTGTTACGTTGAAATATCTTTTTCAAGGGATTAAAATCTGTTAGCAGTATTTCACTTTATAGTTTAACATCATTGCGTAGAATCTGATTTTCGAGAATAACATTTATAATATTATAAATGCGAAAGTAACTCTGTCTGTCTGTCACCTTTTCACGCTTAAACCCTTGAACCGATTGGTATGAAATTTGGTATGGAGAGAGTATGAGCTACGAGAAAGGACATAGAATAATTTTTATCCCGCAACCATCCTTAAAAGACGGGCTCGGCTGGCCGACGAAGTCGCGAGGAAAAGCAAGTTAGTAATAAAGCCAATTACTTAGAATAACCATACTGATGAATCTTTAACACAAGTTTGTCAGTAACACTTACACATACATTTCAGCCGTATGTAGTCCACTGCTGGACATAGGCCTCCCTCAAATATGACTTATCATCTTGGGGGTAGTTGCCATAGTCGCCACGCTTGGCAGGCGGGTTGGCGACCGCAGTAGCTGTAGATTGAGGAAACGGACAACGGACGCTGCTGCCCGTCCGTAGGATTTTTCCCTTTGTCGCCTATTACGACACCCGCGGGAGGAGATGGGGTGGTGCTATTCTAGTCAGCCGGCATCACACAGCATAAGTAACATAAACTTTAAACTTATTGAAGTATACAGATGATTAATCTAAATGGGTAAGTATGGAGAAGTCAATCTATGAGAGATAACGACATCTGTTCTTAGTAATCATGGCTTTCATTTTAATTTTATAATAATAGGAATCAATTTTTTTTTTATCTCTTTTACATAACCAGAAATTACCCTGTAGGCTAGTTTAAATGAAGTTTGTGGAATTATATTAACTAAGTATTTGCTAGATAGTAGATACAACATATAACTTAGTAGGGTCATTTATTAATTTATGTATGGACAGATACACCCATGACTCAGGTACAGATATTTGTAACCGAGTCATGAGTGTTTTTTATTTATATTTAAGTATTTGTATATTATATATATATCGTTGGCTGAGTACACGGAAAACAAGCCTTTTTGAGCTTACCGTGGAGCTCAATTTTGTGTAAGGAAGTTTTGAAATATTTATGATATTTATTATTTATAAACGATAGAATACAAGGAAAGTTATACTGGAACAATTCTGTGGTCCTAGTAAAAACGATTCAAGTGTCCCAAATTCCTGTACGACTTAAGCCATTTTTGGCTACAGACACAAAAATGTTCGGAAATAATTAAAACATCCTTAAATTGGGAAAGAGGTGAGAGGAAGTAAACAGCAAAGTTTGTTTGTGTTTTGATAAAACAATAAGAGAAATATTGTTTCTACTTTTCTGAAAGTATTGAAATTTAGATACAAAATGGTAACGTTAACACGCTTATACCTTTTGTAGGAGTTCAAAATGAAGGTCTATGTATTGTGTACCAAGGATTATAGAGGACCTTGTTGTGAATGTCTAAAAAAATATTTTGTATTTCATAAATCTTACATAAATCGACAGCCCTAAATAAGGCTTGTGTAGGCCCTCTAGTCCTACACAAGCTTGTTGTGTTGTAAATATCTTCAAAGTTTAGCGTAACACAACATCTGTGTTAAAAAATATTGACAATCACAAGCATTATTATTTATTAATTACATAATTACTCTGTATATTATACATCACATTACTCTCCCTAAAAAAAAAAAAAAAAACGTTTCTTTTTAAGTGTCAAACGCAAAGTGCATTGCTGGAGGTGCTAACCCCGACTCGCACCAATTTGTTTTTCAGAACTTATGTACGAAATATCTTTTTAATCTTTATATATTGCTAGTAATCCATCAGAAACCAAAAAAAAAAGAGATAACCGTCTCCTTTCAAAATCAGGCCCATGTCACAATCTCGTACGTTAACAGAATTCCCTTTACCTTGTAACACCATGTCGTTCTAGCCCTAAGCTTGGCTTTTGAAGGAATGTAGTCCAGCTTGTTAGAGTGACGGGGTTCTATAACGTTTAGTGAGTTTGGGTAAGGACTGTATGCGAAAACTGACTGCGATAAACAAAGATTACCCATTTTAGATTATGCATTGTGAACCAATTATGTGTTTAACTATATGATAGCATAAAAAAAAAAACAATAGCACTTTACATTTAAAAACATACGCGTCGACTTGAGAACCTCCTCTATTTTTTTATCGGTTAATAAAATGAGCATAGTTGTCCTTATATAAAACTCTTCTTCTAATACCTAGAATGTAAGGCTATCCATATCCACGCTACGTATACATTAACCGTCAATCTTTTATCATGCTCCATCTGGTCGGTATGTAATCTGTGACACTAGGGGTCCCAGATTCGATCCCAGTCGGTTATTAGCACCAATTCAGAGGGGTGAATAATGTGAGCCTAATTTGCTTACGGTCTAGTAGAAATATGTACATAAATTACGGTTGTTTTTTTTTTCGGCGTGATTGAAGGTATTACGGGATTGACTTGACGTCTGTGACATTAAACTGTGTATTTAGATTAATGTGTTTGCAAAAAAAAAAAGAAAAAAAAAAACATGTTTGAATAACTTATAATATTATAGACAGAGAAGTGAGTAAAGTTGATGGCCAAAAGTAAACACTTTTTTTTTTTAATTATTTTTATTTTTTCAAACAAGCGTCACAATAGTAGTTTATGCAACTGTGCATAATGAAGGGCATTACAACAAGGGTGTGGGTTTATGAAACGAGCCGAAACCTTTTTTGGTTATTTCTTTTCTTAATAAGCAGTTATTTAAAAAAAGCGTCGCAATAAAAATGATACGACATGACTCAACTAAGAACAAATCAAAATATTGTTTATCAAATGTTTGGATTTTATTTCATTTTTGAGTTGTAACCCATTTAGATTGGTCAGTATGGCCAAATCTGTGTCCATAAGACATATTACAAAGATCTATCTGTTCTTAGAAACCATGTCAATGATTTTACGGAAAATAAAAACTGCATACATAGATAGTTATTAGCCCATATTTTTTGACAACCGGTCTGGCCTAGTGGGTAATGACCCTGCCTCTGAAGTCGATGGTCCTGGGTTCGATTCCCAGTCGGGGCATTTATTTATGTGATTAGCACAGATATTTGTTCCTGAGTCATGGGTGTTTTCTATGTAAGTATTTAATATATCTATTTATTATATATATCGTCGTCTAGTACCTACAACACAAGCCTTACTGAGCTTACCGTAGGACTAGGTCGATTTGTGTAAGATTGTCCTGAAATATTTATTTATTTATTATTTGTGTGTCTCTTCTGTACACGGAACAATGGTCTTCCGGACATTTTGGAGGCGTACGCGTAATTATTATTATTATTTATTATATTTTACCAAATTATGTTATTTGCATTATTTTTTCTTAAATTTTCGTAAAGTTAACGTGTGTTGCAGGCTATCGTATGTTAGTTAGTCTAGCCTCTATTGCTCTAAACACTGACGTCTCATTAGAACCACACAAGTCGTTTGGCACCGTAGTTGGCACGTTGTCTGGCCAAGGCGCCGCGCCGTTTGGCACCCGGGCGCCATAGCTAAATAGTCTATTAGGAAGATGCTGATGTTGTTCTGGTTATTCTGCGTGATGTTAGTTATCAGCTGTTTTAGGCTGTAATTTTGTAGTATATAATTATATTAGTTATGGAAGGATTTTTTTTTTCTAAGCAAACAGCTTAATAGCTAGTCTTTTTCTTTTTTATTTCTTTTAACAAGACTGACCAGTGTTTGACCTCATCAGTTGCACCAGATAGTAAGTGTCGACGAGGTCGAGGGTGTCGATAATTTGCTGATTTTGAAGGATCAATTAGGTATATAATATTTTTATATGCCTTTATCAATCAAAATCTGTTGGGTATCAAGGTCTGGTCTAAAGTGATGGATACAGCGTTAGACCATTCTGATACCATTACACGTGTGGTAATCTACCAGCATGATCATATTTACAACCGTCACACCAAAAACAAAACACGAAAGTAACATTTTCCGTTACACGCCCCAGAAAACTTGAAACTCATAATTATGAACAGTCGATCAAATATTCGTATACAATCTTGCACCTAATCCCAAAGGAGTAAGGTGCAAAATTATATACATATTTACGAGGATTGCACGCGCAAGTTATATCAAAACCTCCGTTTTCAAAATTGACGTCGTCTTTGATGTTTTTCGCGTCACGAGCGTGGCCGCGACGCAAATTTAAAATGATGACGTCACGTAGGTATTACCTACACGTGGCAAGACGTTTCGGAGCACTGCCATTTTTCAAATGGAAAAACGTGATGTCGATTTATTTTTGTTTCTTGTTACCTAGTTTTGTGCTTGACGCAAAATGGTTGTTGCAAACTTCACTCGCATTTTTGCGAGATAACGTAAGTACTGTTTCAAGTATGCCGTGTTTTGAAGCCATGATCTATACCTATGTCAATACCATGATAAGTTCAAAACCCGGGGGCAGAGCTCTTGAAAAAAGTGCAAATAGTCCAATGTTTCAATTAGGTCCTGGATTTAATTTAGCACCATGCCGCGGGGGAATCCCTTATCTTAGATAGGTATTTTAAGTTTACTTTTTAGTAATTTATAGTTTTAGTATTTTGTTTTATTTAAAGAGGCAAATAATAGAAAAATAAAATAAAACAGAAAACAGAAATATGTCACGAATTGGTCTCTTCTCAGCATGTTGCCAGCGTTAGCCAGCGCTGATCTTCCGAAGAAACCAATAAGTGAAGAAAATACACAGAAGGCAACAAAACACAAAAGCGCATATAGAATAAAATAAAACAAAATAAAAAATAAAATAAATAAAATAAAGTAACACAGTATAATGAAAACAATTTGAAATAAAAACATAGAAAACGCTTGCCGCTTGCCCTCGTATTCGACCACACCTGTCTTGGCCGGACATTTTTTGGACATTTAAGTTTTCTTATATTATGATATCAAATAAATAACATATTAAAGACCTATGTAGTTCTAGCATCTCTACGCCAAACGGTACTCTCTACCCAGGCTTTTATATTTGTTACGTTTAAAAATTTCAGCGCTTTCCGCTGCTGCATCCGCTTTTACATTCGTTCATTGGAGATGGGACGGCGCTAGGGTATCTACGGAGGTAGCATCCCACACCAGCATCCGTCCCAAGCTCCAAGAAACCAAACACACTTCATCAGGCCTCTTGCCATCATCTCTGACAATGCCGGTCGGCTCAAGAAGAGCAGGCACATTGATGGTGGCAAGAGACCGACGGATTATGTCACTAAGCGTGCGTTGCGTGTCTAGAAAAGCGCACAAACTTTTTGCAGAAATCGCGAAGCGTCTGGTTGATGTAACTGGTGGCCGAAGAGCAACGTGTACGATACAGCGAGGAAATGCCGCCAGCATCCTTGGTACAATGCTTCAAGGGACTTTTTTAGTTTGTATACTGGAACTAGTTAAGTACTTGTAGTTTTCAAAATACGATTGTAATTTCTGTAAATAAATGTAATAAAGTACCACATGCAGTTCTTGGTAACGTATTTATGTTATTGCTCCGATAGAGTCATTACTTTATTAGACCATACCGGCCTACTCACTAAAACACTGGGATTCTGCCGTAGCCCGTGCCTTAGTGGTGGTGCGCAGCCCGCATCCAGTGTTTTAGTGAGTAGGCCATGTCGTCGGGACCAAGGACCTTGTAGGGAGCGTTGCATTAGAAATGATGTCATTATCAACAGTACCAAAGTAGCCGACATAGCTTACCGGATAGCTAAACTTAAAAGTATATGTCAGTATTTTCTATATATATATATATAAAAAATTTATGACATAGGCGGCAAACGAGCAGACTGATTGACTGGTGTTAAGCAATTACCGTCACCACCAACACTACACACAACACCAGGGGAGCCACAAGCGCGTTGCCGGCCTTTAAGGGGGGTTGGAGCTCTGGGGACCTTACTCACCATCAGGAACACAACACTACATACCTGAAAGGTGGCAGTGCTATTATGGCTGTGGTCTTCTGTAAGGAGGAGGTACTTCCCCAGTTGGGCTGCCCCAGATTCATATATATATATATAAATTGCGATACCCCGTGAGTTCTCAGCAGTGGCGTCATATTTCCATGCAACACTTGTAATCCGTCATGTGTTGTAAGGAAAGGGGCATTTTCGTAATCCGGTATTACCGGAATATACAGAATTAAGTGGGATTAGCAAACGCGTGTTCTCTTAATACCATGTTTATTTGGCGCTTATGTTTGAGAAGTTTTTGCGTATTTTAGTCTTAGGGCCTATAAAGATAGACTGTATATGCTATCAGGCCCTTTTATGAGAACGGTACGCCAACTGCATACAAACTGCGGGCATCTGCAGTTTCTATACAAATTACAATTTGATTCAATCTTTCTTAGTAATTCTGGCCGTAAATGATAAAATATGTATACATTTTAAACGCAAAACTTTAGTTTGATTCAAATATATTAAGAAGAGGTAACTTACATTTTTTAATTATTCGTCGATTATTGACATGTTTCACTCCGTAACGAGGAGCATAATCATAAGCCGCTTGCGTTGGCCAATCGACGCAGACTGCGGGCCGCAGCTCTCCGCGACCGTGCACTCGACCCCGTCAACAGCTGAGGGCGGGGAGCCGAAAAACTACCCTCATTTTCAGCAATGTTTTCAATAGGGTTGCTTACTACACATACTACGTCAGTTGGAAAAGGTCCGTCCACATAAAACACCGACGTACCACACAAAACAGTTCACAAAGTGCTTTATATAAATAGTTTATTTCCATCATTTCAGCTGTCAGTCGACCTATCCTGGATATAGGCCTCCTAAGACACCTAATTAGATATTTGTACAGTTTTTAACCTTAGTCCTTTGTAATAAGGTCCAAAAGTGTAAGCATATCTTTGACGTCGACTGTACCAGTGTGTTATATTTTTGCTAAATAGGTATTTTCAGAAAAAGTCTGAGTATTTGGACCCGGGTATGTCCTTAAACTACGTCCAACAATGAGAGGTAGGGCACAGCGTTGACCATCACGCTTGAATCTGGGGCAGCCCAACTGGGGAAGTACCTTACAGAAGACAACAGCCATAATAGCACTGCCACCTTTCAGGTATGTAGTGTTGTGTTCTTGATGGTGAGTAAGGTTCCCAGAACTCCAACCCCCTTAAAGGCTGGCAACGCGCTTGTGACTCCCCTGGTGTTGCGAGTGCCCATGGGCGACGATAATTGCTTAACACCAGGCAATCCGTCTGCTCGTTTGCCTCCCATGTCATAAAAAAAAAGTAGGTGCCATATTTAATTGTTATATTTATCAAAATTAGTGAACGATAGCTGCTAGATTTATAACAGTGTTTCCGGTATGCAGTGAAAATGCTTTCTGAAGTTGTAATAATAATTTCTTTGGGGCCATAAGTCAAAATTAGAAATAAAAAATAAAAATACTGGAGAAGTAAGTGAGTTGTTCTGTTGAAGATGAAAGAATTAATATTCATCTTTTTTTTCCACGATAGTCTTTCTCAAAGTCTCGTCCATCTTTCTCTGTTATTACTTTTCTTTAATACTAATTAATAATAACAACTGTATAACTCTTCAACCCCATCGAAACACAACTCACAGACATTTCACCAAGCTCCCTCAAATTACCTTTAATAAAATAGCCTTTATTACATCCGCACAGAGTGCATTTACGCCATTACATAATTCTCTACAAAACAAGATAAATTGGTACTTCGACTGCAGTAATAAATGACAATTACTAGGACGCATGGCTAGGAATGCAAGGATCGGGGTAGACGGAAATACTAGGTAAGGTAGGTTCGGGTAAGATCGGACCATATTCCGACGGTGCTTCATCTTGTAAGGCAAAATAGTATGTCGATTTTTGTCCACTCACACACACCTGCGTGTACACACCATTTCTTTATAAAGTTGCAAAAAATGATTAAAATCGCGGTAATTCACTGGTAGCGCAAAAGCGTTGTTGGTCGCTTTGGGGAAGGCCTATGTCCAGCAGTGGGCGTCCTTAAGCTGATATGATTAAGACGATGAAAGTAAATAAAGCGTAAATATCTTTAACATCTACTATTGTACAAATTTAAAAATGACGATACGTCAAAGTGTCAATATATTTATAGATGTTAATGTTTATACGATAAAGCGCTTGTTTACATATTTTGCCACTTTCAATGTATCGATATTTTTGGCCTTAACTGTACCTTTAGATAAAATATTTGAAATTGGCCTTTTGTACACATTTTAGAATACACATAATAAAAAAAAAGCGGGTCTTTCGCGAATCACATTTATTTGCCATGTTATTATTTAAGTACCTACCTATACAGGGTGGGCTGTTTAAACCCGACCGATTTTAACCATAGCTTCCTAAGCTTAAATGAAGTAAAGAAAGTGGTACAACATGTAGTCCAAAAACGCATATTTTTTTAGATAATCACGATTTTAAGAATTTACCAAGTTGGAAAATCTCAAGTGTAACACACCCTAAGAATGTAAAGTAACTTAAAACGTTTCTGCGCAGAAACACTAAAAACTCTGTTCACATCAATGACGCGTCCGTTGCTATGGTTAAATTACAACAAAGCTCGGTTAGCCAATGACCGATCCCGCGAGTTGAACGGACGCTGACGTTGCCATGGTTAAATTACAACAAAGCTCGGTTAGCCAATGACCGATCCCGCGAGGTGCACGGACGCTGACGTTGCCATGGTTAAATTACAACAAAGCTCGGTTAGCCAATGACCGATCCCGCGAGGTGCACGGACGCTGACGTTGCCATGGTTAATTTACAACAAAGCTCGGTTAGCCAATGACCGATCCCGCGAGGTGCACGGACGCTGACGTTGCCATGGTTAAATTACAACAAAGCTCGGTTAGCCAATGACCGATCCCGCGAGGTGCACGGACGCTGACGTTGCCATGGTTAATTTACAACAAAGCTCGGTTAGCCAATGACCGATCCCACGAGTTGCACGGACGCTGACGTTGCTATGGTTACATTATAACAAAGGTTGATTAACCAATGACCGATTACGGTTTTACCGAAAACTCATGTTGCTATGGTTACCTTATAACAGTCCCGTCTTAGGTAGGAACATTAGATGACAGGAGTCATCAATGTCAAACTGTATCTGTAGAAATGGCGGACTGACCGATACAAGCCGATTAGTATTACACGACCAAGTTACAAACATTGGTATGTGGCTCAAAAATCCCTTGACAATAGTTGTCATAAAGTAGCAAACAATCCATGACACGTACTCACTTTTCACCGACAAAATATCGTGTGGTGTCGGAGTGATTCGTTAAGTGTCGTGTTTGCTTACTTACTCTGTTTCTCTATCAGGGATTGGATTTTCTTATTCACACTCTGACCTAAAGATTTGTTCACAATGAAGTGCTAAGCTTAATTTATTTATTTTGTTTGAAAAATAAAAAAATAAAAACTGCGTAATTAGGCCTATGTTCATAGAACATTATTTAATTGTAATATCGTCAGAAATACGTGGTTGAAATCGGTCGGGTTTAAATAGCCCACGGTGTATACGAGTATAACGAAACTTGTGGAATGAGTTTTAAAATTTATCTAGGTAAAACAACACTTATATTATTCGAAGTATAAATTATGAACTATCCGTTTTTTTTTTAAATATTAAACTTACACGAACATCTAAAGTTACATAACAAAATCCGACACAAGTTAGTAAAATTGAACCAATCATAACCTGATCCGATATTGTCCCAACTTACCCCACTAGGTACGATAGTGCAGAAGTATTTATGGACTGGAGTTAGTGCTAGAGTTACGGCTCGCGCTGGAATGGTCCTTCGCTCTGGATGCGAGATGTAGCCACTTAATAAATGTCCCTCTATTATGTTATATGTCATTTTACAATCTACTAGTTCACTGTGTTCTAGACATTTCAAAATTCAAAACGATAATTCTGCTAGTAGACCTCAAGGGGCATCATAAATTTAGGTACAGAGGTATGTACGGCATAATTTGAATATAGAACGCGTGTCGATACACGTTACTACTAAATACATAGACCTGGAGGCCAATTCTGGGGCCGTTCGAGATTATCACTCTTCGAGATGATCTCGAAGGACGTAATTTCTATTAAAAATCTCACCAAAATGTCGAAGGCTATTCTCGGCCACAATAGACATGCATGTCGAATGGTGATCTCATCTCTATTACAATACGTGTTCCGTTTTTCTCGATTGTGTTTGTTTTCAACCGAGTGTAAAACAAATATACTATCGAATTAAATATTTCTCATGCAAAAACCGAATTTATAACAATAAAATGCATTATATTGTCTTCGGTTGCCGCGATAATTACTCATGAAATAAAACAACTAAAACGGATTAAATCGCGTATACTAATTTAAACTTCATCCCGACGTTTCGAACCCTTTAGCAGCGTTCACATATTTTTTTTTGTGGTGATATTTTTCCTCAGTCCACCCGATGACCACGGACGCTGCTAAAGGGTTCGAAACGTCGGGATGAAGTTTAAATTAGTATACGCAATTTAATCCGTTTTAGTTGTTTTATTTAATAAAATGCATTGTTATGGTGTATTTAACTCATCAAAACCGACATCCGCCATTTTTTTCGAGATATGTCTAATAGAGATCATCTCGAGCGGCCCGAGAATTGGCCTCCTAATCCTTTAGCTAGGTTTTTCAGCTATAGCGACGATAATTTTGGAATGTTACACCTTAAATAATATTTACATCAAAATAAAAAAGCGACAGCAGTTCGAATTTGAAGTTAATACGACGTAAATTAAAAGTGATCACTTACTTGTGTTGCTAAAGTACAACAATACGACCTAAATATCGAATAAACAAACCGTATACGTCAAAACAGCCATAAAAACGCTTGATAAACTCCCTCCATGTAATTTAATATTTAAAATTTGTTCGTAATTCCATATGTTTGTACAAATAGTCCGCCATCGGTGAAACATGGCGTTTGCCTCCCAAACATCGCCATGGCGACGCCTGCGTCTACGTTCGTCAGTTCATTAACTTTTTCGCAGGTTCTACGATACAGTGTTGAACGAAAGCGCTAAGCGATTCTGATTTTTTATGATTTTTTCGAACAAACCAATCAATCCATTTTCATCGTAAAGTAGCAATATTTATTTTATTAATTTGGACGGTTCGACTCGTAGTAGTTACAACTATGTCGTAAATTTTTGCTCGAATACTAATATTATATAAATGAAAATGTAATAATGTTAATGCTCAAATATTTTTTTTTACACTACTCCTAAGTTGCTTCACCCAATCAGAGTCCATGTACATATTTATGTATTTTGGGTTGCAAATAAAGATCTCTTATCTCTTAAAATACGACAGGATGTGACCACAACTTGAGCTTGTATTATATAGCAGTCACAAGGTATTAAGTTTTTACCGCTAAAAGTGGTGAATGGTAAAACTTATGGTATTTTATTTCAGACCATTTAATTATGTACTAGCGGGCGTTATACCTAATTTACGAAAATCAGTAACAAATTGAATTATCATAACCGACGCGGAACACGACAAGCTATGCGAAAAGAAAAATATAAGCTGTTTTAAACAATCTTTTTAATAAGAAACTTAAATGTCTAAAGAATTAAAGAGTCTTCGACGTACGATCACGTTCCAAATGCATATATACCTCAAGCCACAAAGTTCCACTGCAGGACTTAGAGCTCCTTCATAGACAGCTCAGGAAGCGAGCAGGCTTCTATCGCTGTAATGGTACATTGCCGTCCGTTTGCCACAAGGCTCTTGGTCACAGTTACAAATAACGCAGAGATAGTAGTTATTTACTACTCTGCGGACGTCATAACAGGTCAAGTCTGTTTTATTACAATACCTGGGTCTTGTATCGATATAAACAACAATAATTAAGTTATCTTCTGACCCGCTTCCG
The DNA here is from genome assembly GCA_022674325.2 of Grapholita molesta. Classification (NCBI taxonomy): domain Eukaryota; kingdom Metazoa; phylum Arthropoda; class Insecta; order Lepidoptera; family Tortricidae; genus Grapholita; species Grapholita molesta. Next base: position 16,865,306 of record CP053125.2, read on the forward strand.
CTTATGATTTAGCCCCACCATCGTGCCTCGTAAAAAAATCTCAGCAATAAATCTTTATTGCCGTGTTGTTTGCCCGCATTATTTGTGTCGACGCGCAATTTTCGCTTTCTTTGAAGACTTCATATTTCCTCCCAGCATGTGGAGTAATTACTACCGAAATTGTACGTTTTCAGTAAAAATTGCTTTAACAATAAAACAATGTCACAATAAAAAGAATTCTGTAGAAATGGGGGTTTTTGGAGAAAATGAAGGAATTTTAGCAATCTCGGCGAATGGTCGGACGGGAATAGAATTTAGCGTTTTAGACGTGCCTTGATAAATGTTGTCTTAAATAAAATGTTTAAAAAATCTGTCGAAGGCATTGTCATTTATTTTTGTGCAATGATAGAAAACTACTTGGGGACAATAGTTTTCGGAGCGCTCTGAATTCCGAGCACTCGATTAATTTTTCAGATTTTTTTGTGATACGAGTAGAGCATTATACCCATTGTCAGAATTTTCACTTAATTCATACTTTTATTATAAATGCGAAAGTAACTCTTACTCTGTCTGTTATCTCTTCACTCTTAAACCGCTTAACCAATTGGAGTGTTTGGTATGGAAAGATTTTGAGCTATGAGAAAGGACAGGATATTTTTTATCCCGCAACCATACTTTAAAGTGCGTTACCAAGCAGCAATATTATTCAATAGGCTACCAAAAGAAATAAAGGTAATACAGAAGCGAAATATCTTTAGGAGGAGTGTTAAAATGTTTCTACAAAAGAAATGCAATTATGACATTGATGGCATATTTCAAAGCTATGATTGTTTGTACTAATCTGTACACCCCGTTATCTTATGCTCAGTTTAGGGGCAGGTGATTGGGTAGTTACGATAATCTAATTCGATAAAAAATTAAGTTGACTTACTCACTCAAAAGATCTTAGGTTCGATTTTTGAAATAGTCATTAAGTGATTTCCATAGAGAATTCATGAGAATCTCTATGAAGATTACTCGGTGACTATTTCAAAATTCGGACCCCAATACGATATTCAATAATTAACGATATTCGATATTTATAATTGTCGCCCTCCGATCTAATAAAAAAAAAGGAATGAATGGAGTTATCTCTCGGGCGTTCACTAAAGAAGAATTTTAGTTTGCCAAATAACTTTTATCGATAAATATGAATCGACTAATTATGTGAAGCAACATCGCTATTTTAGCTTGCCCCCAAAATGAGCATTAGATAACGGGGTGTACTAATCTGACATTGTACCGTAGATTTAGAAATTAGATTGACAATATTATTGTTTTGTATTATTGTTGTTTGTTGATTATTGAAGGCTTTTTTTTTATACTAAATCTTAGTATTCGAAATCTTGTATTTACCCATACTTGAAATTGCATGTATACAATTTTAATTTTGATTGAATTGAATTTGATTACTGTATTGTATTCTTTTGCTGGGTTCATGAATTGTGCTTTGTATTATGTATATGGTGTAATCGTGATTGAAAATAAATAAACTAAAGTAAACTAAACTAAAGACGGGTATGGCTGGCCGACGAAGTCGCGAGAAAAAGCTAGTAAATTATAAAAAACTGATATTAATATTTCAGGGCACGATTAAAAATGGTTTACCAAGATTTGTGTTGGATTTGGGTTTTGTTTAAAACTATTTATAATATTTAATATCGTTAGAAAATTCGACACCATTAATACACCCAGAAAACATAAAATATTCTTTAATTTCATGAAAACCGGTAAGTGTATATCCAATGTTATGATAATTATACATCACTAGCATACAAATTATGTGAAGCAAATTGGTTAATTAATTGGATAACCTAGTGTCTTCAAAATGCTCAATACAAAAGCAAACATATAGGCATGCAAATAAAGTTCATTGTTGTATAAAGTAATTTAGCGAGATACGAGGATAAGAAAGTAACTAGTCGAAACAAGGCAGTTAATTAAAGAACTCATAACACGTACTTTCATACACTAATTACAAGTAAATTAGATCTGATCAAAACCCAACCATATTAAAAGGAAGTAAGGTTTAAAATTGCAATTGTACGAATCTCATGAAAGCAATTTTCAAATATTTTAACCGCGCGTTTGGCTCGTTTGTGTTTTTGAACGTAACAATATTATTATAACAAATTAATTGCAGTAAATAATCAGATAATGCAATTACCTACGTTATTTAAGGTTATTAGGGGAATATTACTAATCTTGTTTCTTTACAAGTAAAAGTCGTAAGCTAATTAGTAGTATGGATGAGTAAAGAAAAATACAGGCTCTTTATACTTTACAAACCTAGGTCTGTTTACTCAACTAGTTTAACCCAGAATTTGTAATTTCTTCCTATATCTATTTATTTAATCTTTATTGCACAAAACACAAAGTACAAAAGGCGGACAAAGTATTCTCTAACTGTCAACCAGTTTTTTTACGTCAAATGAAACTTACAGAAGATTTCCATGACACTTTGCGCTAAAATTGAGGTGTAAAGATTTGCTTTACAAATTGGAAGCCTTCTGTAAACGTGATCGGCTTATGAGGACTTAAATCCGGGTCGCGTAGACAAGTTACGTTTTCCGATGTTCTTACTAACTACACGTATTCAAACTGTTAATATAATAATGATACAACTATTTTCAGCTATTACACAATTCCTACTTGTACACAATCTGTGCAGTCGGTACGCAGTCGTCGTGCAGTTCCTATAAAAGTTGGTGCTAGCAAGCAGTCCGTATTTATCAGCCATATTAGGCAGTACATAGTGAATAGTCTGAAAACATGATCATCATCATCATCAAACTATTGTAGTCCACTGCTGCATTCTCCCAAAGTGTGCCACTGAGCCCGGTCTTCGGTTGTCTACATCCAATCGCTGCCGTAGACCCTGCCTCGTCACTTCATCTATCCGGGGGCCATCCCACAATCAGCTCCGGTTCGGGCCACAAATACCCGCGACATGAGCCATTCTTTGTTTTACCGCCCTGGGTACGTAATATACTATTACTTGAAAATGCTTTCGGCTTAGTTGAAACAATACACTTTGTGAACGCAAATAATGTATGTTCTGTGTATAGGACAATTTTCTTTGTCCTATAGGTAGGACATAGGATAATCCATTACCGCGCGTCCAATTTGGCCTAAGCCGCTTACGGCGTGTCACTGCCGGGGATTAATTATGTAAAGTGTCGTTTTTGTGGCCTATGAGAAGGACACGGTGAAATTACTGTTAAAATGACAATGCGAGATTACCGTGAAAAGTGTTAATTTGGCTAAAATGTGTGTTTTAAAAATATTAATTTTACAAAAGGTACGAAGTTGTTTGCTTGATTTTCGTCGGCTTCATATGAAGCTTAATGGTACATGAACTTGTGTTTTATGTGAATTAATCAGTAACAATAGTTAATTAAAGATTCGGAAATTCCCGACAAAGTCATAACTGCGCTATTTATCAGTTAAAAACTTAATACACTAGCCTAAAATAACTGTCCGCCGTTTTACAGAATACCAAGATAACATAATGAAAAGCCTCTTACGCTAAATACGTCTGTCTTGTCTACATTTCGTTAGTGTAATCAATATAAAAATATTTATGATATGAATGATATTAAAATTCTAACACTTCGCAGCGCAGCGCTGGTCTTCCGATGAGACCATCAGGTGCTACGACGACAAGTAACACATATACACAAGAAGAAACAAAAAAGAAAGGAACGAAAATAAATAAAAAATAAAAGAATACACGCTAAATGAAAACCTAGCTCGGTAAGCTTCTTCTAAGTGCGCGTCGACTCTACAAGGAGATATCGGCGCGTCTTATAGAGGTTTCTGGTGACCAGAAGGCTCGCCACTATTTCGCCCAACGGATTAGCATTGTTATCCAGCGCGGAAACGCGGCCAGGCTACTGGGCACCCTACCTAATGACTAAGATGTCAAATTTTTAATTTATAGTTTAGTTTTTAGTTAGTATCGTTATTATGTTTTTTATCTTATATTTATGTTTTAATAATAAATAAATAAAATTCTCAGTCAACGATATATTAATTATATTATATATACATACTCGTACTTAAATACATAGAAAACACCAATTACTCTTTTTTTAGGAGCCCTTACCTCTAAGACAATGCCGGCTCCGTCAGACCTCTACATAGTATAGAATTATATTATTATATACCCATGACTCTGAAACAAATATCTATTGCTCATCACACAAATAAATACCTAATTGGGATTTGGACCCAGGGCCGTCGGCTTCTTAGGCAGGGTCACCACCCACAGGGCCAGACCTGCCGTCAAAATTAAAGTATAATAATTTAGTAATGGTAAACAAAACGCATTTTACTAATTTGCTTATTTATTTAGAAATATAAAAAAACCCACGGGTCTTAAAACCTGCAATACATCCTGATTGATATTTGTCCTAAGTATAACTGTTGTACAAGAAGTTGGTGCTATCACCATCAGATATATCGGAGCTGTGCGTCACAAATATCTGAACAACCCCTTTATCGTCATATAAAATGCATGTTCAGATATATATATATTTTTTTTTATGACAAAGGTGGCAAACGAGCAGACGGATTGCCTGATGGTAAGCAATTACCGTCGCCCATGGGCACTCGCAACACCAAGGGAGTCAGGGAGTCAGGTGAGATTGGGGCCAAATGCTAACCTATCATTTATAAAAAAAAAAAAACAAGCGCGTCACAACTGATACCTGAAAGGTAGCAGTGCTATTATGGCTGTGGTCTTCTGTAAGGAGGAGGTACTTCCCCAGTTGGGCTTCTCCAGATTCAAGCGTGATGGTACTTCGCTGTGCCCTACCTCTCATTGTTGGACGTAGTTTAAGTACATACCCGGGTCCAAATCGGAGCTTTGGAGATCCAAAGCTCCGATATATCTGATGGCAACTGTACTTACATTAATTTTATTCGGATAAAATTTTAGAAAAAACAGTGTTCACTGTACGTACTTCTATTATATTTTTAAGGCCCCATTGTTGGTATCGCGTTAATAAATACAAAGAGGGGCCGTGTTAAAAACGAGGTTATTATTTTCCTTTAACATTCCCGCTTTGACTTAAGCATCGTTTAAAATGCGTATTTATTAAACCGTCGTTAAGGCCCGGCCCCCTCTATTGGCCCTCGGATTTCATTTAGTGGCTTCCCCTTAATCGTTACAGGTAGGTTTTATGCAGTGGAGAGAAAATTACAGTAGGCAGTCGAAAACTTTTTGACATTTATGTTTTCGTTCATGGTGTGCTATCAGTTTTTAAAAATGAGGTCCGGCACATTTTGTTTACTCGACCATAAAGTAGTACCTAATGGTATATTTTTCTCTAGAAATTTTCTTTTTTTATTTTGTTTTCTTATTTGCGTGTATAATACACAACAACGTACACATTTTTTTTCTTTTAACTAAATGTAATTAGTTATATAATAATATAGGAAACTTTGGGCCTATTTCTACATAATGTTGTATCCTTGTTAATAATCGCTCTTTGTTTGTCTTGTCTTGTTTTATCACCCCGGCATTTTCCACAAGTCAAAGGAGCCTGGAGTCCGCTTGGCTACTAATCCCAGGATTTGGCGTAGGCACTAGTTTTTACGAAAGCGACTGCCATCTGACCTTCCAAACCAGAGGTTTTTCCATCACCGAAAAGTGACTGGTACTCGTAATCATTGTAATCCGGATTGTAAGTCGCACGCTCCGCATTAGGAAGATAGAAGCGAATCGCTTTTGCTCCTACTGGATTTATCTCCACTTTGTATGGCAGGAGATTTTTCCCGGAGGCTAAGCATTAGGTGCATTTGTGATACTAATTGAAAGAGGGGAATATTATTGATCAGTTATATTATCCCGTGCCAATAAGAATTTTCAGCCCTACAGTTGATATGGGTTCAAAAAAGCTTAAATAATGATTATAATCTTCATCATTTCAGTCGTATGTATGACTTGTATCGCTTGACAGGCGGGTTGGCGACCGCAGTACTAGCAGACACGCCGCTGCCCAACCGGCGGTTATTTTTTTTTGTCGCGTCTTACGACACCAGCCGGAGAATATGGGGACTTAAATTATATTCGAAATTAAACCAAGAAAAATCTTTAGTCGTTTTCCAATATTCTACATACTAAAACACTCCATCATGATAATACTGCACCTTACACAGAAAGGCGTAATAACATCGTTTTCTATATAACATACGACCTTTTTGCTTAAGCTTGTGCCCGTTCCCCGGGAATACTAAAACTAACAAAACTGAACTTAATTTATTCATAATCACGTCCGTATTCTAAAACTCGAATAAGTCTTTACATAAAGTCTTTGTGAGGGGAACTGTGTGACGGGCTGATAATAATGTGTGCCACGCAAACATTAAAGTTATAGGTGAAAAACTTAACTGAAGGACCATGTTTATGTAGTTGTATAGAGAATTATTATGGAACTTATATCAAATTATGAATTTAGAACGCCGATATGCGTGTATAGACACATTACTACTATATATTCCAGGTGCGTTAGCTAAGTTTTTCACCTACACGACCTACCTAATAAACACATTATGGGACTCCCGGTTGAACCGCAAACTAACGAAATGTGGGGTAGTCATTCACCTCAACTCTGGTGATTATTTTGTTTCGTAAATAAAGACTTTCTTAAATAATATATTTAATAATCGTTTGTTGCTTTCTGTCACTTTGAATTTTCCATACTATATCTATACTATTCATATACATTATGTGTGCTCAAAACAGATAACATTAAATAAAAGGACCGTTGCCTATTCGACTTCATCACAAACGGATTGACCACTTGCCTACCGCCTCCATACGAAATTAAACCGCACAATGCGTCTGCCATAGATATAGTATATATAGACGTGCCATGGTAATATCAAAACCAAACGGGAACAGATTATTACACTTTCTATGGGTATGATAAAGAAGACACTATATTATCATTTTTCCATCTCATGGTCTTACATTGTGATTGTTGCTAACTACTAAAATGCCCTAATAACAATAAAAACATTTGTATCCACCGCTTAGGGCAACAAATAAACCGATAAAATAGTGTAGGCTACCTACTAATTTCGGCCGGTTTATACTAGCCGAATCTTCCAGCCTAAACTAAGGTTCCCACAGTTCAATAGTTTTCCTTGGGACCAGCGGTAGTCTTTCATCTTGACACAGATAATCACCCGCCGCCATTGCTACGGTATGCTGTCAGCCATCTTGAAATGCGATTTCAAATTAGTCGCCTGGCGTGTGTTCCAACTCTACATTTATACTTGCTTTGCGCTTCTACCGGTTTAATTCGAAACAAATGGAAATGTTACCAGAATTAAATGCAAATTTATTCAATTAATCCACCCGGCTGTATTGGGTGTCGTGATTGGCGTTAAGTCGCTCGCCCGTGCGAAAGTGGTTTGGCGTTTACAGAATAGGGACGTATGGTAATTGCGTGCATTCGAAATTTTGTTTGGTTTGAAGATCGGGGTTTACGTCTGAAGGTTAGATTAAGGCTGTATACGGGCTTTAAGTTTCGATACGTAGCGTTACTTAGCATACTAGCATGCTTATATACTTAGCATGTGTAGGCAATCGGGCCGCAAATGAGGAAATATGTACACGTAGTGCTTTATATACAGTTTATTTACACACATTAACACACAATTAGATAGATATTTACACATTTGTTTCATATAATACTCCACAAAACATTACAAATAAAAAAAAAGACACAAAACATTACAAATAATAAAAAAAAAGTTCATATTTTGCTCCCGCAAAATATGAACTTTTTTACATTTTTTTTATAAAACAAAAGACGCGCGCTAAGCGCGGCATGCGTTGTGGTCAGTGCGCGCACCAACGAGGTTGGTGCCATTTCCACCGTTTACAGCATGGTAACTTCAATCAGTTGATATCAATTAAGTCTATACAGCTGAATTACTAATCGTTTTCTTCTGAAGGTTATATAAATGCATAGCATAGTTGCCATAGATGAGAATAATTGAATTCAGTCAAGATATAATTTATTTATGATTAATTATGCTGACTAGATAAATGAAAAATTTTACAAATGCAATCCAACGGCGCTAACCGCAAAAAACGATATTTGTAAATTCGGATAACAGTCTCTGTCGCTCTCATGACGCCTTTATTAGAGTAAAGATGACCTTATTGTCGATGGCCCTTACGTCGAACGGAACTGGATTTGTACTGCACAAGCAACAAAAGCATAAACGCCAGAGACAATAAGGTCTCTTTTCATTGATAATGACACATTATACTAACTTCGATGTTCATGGTACCAGGCCAAATTATTGGCATCAATCAATTATCATTCAAAATAGTCAATCCAAGGCAGCAAAAGTAGCTAAAATATATGTATTACATAGGTATATACCTAGGGTAAACTCTCGTAGGTAGGGCCAATTTCGGAAAAGAGGTTAATCGTCGAATCCGACTCGGCTGAGAGTCTTTGACCAGTGTGTGTTGCCAGTGATGACATGTGGCACTGAAACGTGGTCGCTTACTATGGGCATCATAAAGTCAAAGTCACCAAAGGCATATTTAATAAAAAAAATCCAGTGTCAACTTACGAGTAAGTAAAATACTACGCGACAGGAGCAAGCGTTCATATGCGCGACGAGTATTAAATTATTTTATTCATATCTCGTTGAATGTGTGTGAGGTTAGTGTCACAAGTTATAAGTTAACATATCTTCCCATATCTTTCATATTTTATTTTTTCATACCTGCCCATGAAACCGATGGTCCTGGGTTCAAATCCCAGTACGTACTCCTACTTTTCAACTTTCTATTGTGCTTTTTATATCGGGTGTTTTCTATAATAAAAGCAATAACTTTAGGCATACACCACAAAGGTAGCAACACTTGTTCTAAGATATTTCAAAATAACTTATTGTTTACATTTATCAATATAAAAAATATTTCTAAGCAAGCAATGTATTGTGAAAGCTATGAAATTTATCATAACCGTAATTTGTAAACGTCATCTAGACTATTGGATGCTGTTTATTGAAAATACTATTTAGTTTGAACTAAAAAATTACAAAACATTTTTTGAAAGTTCTAGTTTGCTTATGTTGCTACGTTCGTGATGTAGAAGCAATCCCTAAAGTTATTGATCTAACTTGCTGACAGGAAACACCCGGTATATACTTTGGTATAGAGAGTGGCAAACAAGCATACGGTCCGTCTGATGTCCGTACCATCAGATGGACTGTATGCTTGTTTGCCACTGCAGTTAGTTGCCTGCAGTGCCTGCCTTTAAGAACCTTGTGGGAGTAGCAATAAAAATATATTTTTAAAAGTAACGTTAGTCATATCAGTGCTAAAAAAAAATCTCCATCCGTCTTTTATCAAAAAAATTAGGGCAGGAGGCACAATTATCACAACTAAACTGCATTTATTTAATCGCATATATCACCGTAATCGTTCTTCGATTTTATAATAGAATTTGTAAAGCCATTTAAATCAAAATCAGTTTTTCAATCGGAGTCATGATTTAAGATACCATTATTTTCCTCGCAATTTTCCCGGCAGTTTGCCCCGCCCCAGGGGAGCCTGGGGTCCACTTGGCAACTAATCCCAGAATTCGGCGTAGGCACTAGTTTCTAAATTGACTGCGGACTGATCTCCAGAAGGTAAACTAGGCCTTATCGAGATTAGTCCGGTTTCCTTACGATGTTCTCCTTCATCGAAAAGTGACTGGTAAATATCAAATGATATTTACTAGTAAATATTAAATTAAAAAATTCTAAAATTAGTTTTTCGTACATAAGTTCCAAAAAACTCATTGGTACAAGCCGAGGTTTGAATTTGCGACCTCCGGCTTGCAAGTCGCACGCTCTTACCCCTAGACTTCCAGCACTTTTAGAATCCTAATCGTAAGGAAAATAATCACTGAACAGGTAAATACGCATTCTAAAGGCTATATCTAAAAGTGTTAGTTACTTTAAAAAAATGATATAAAATTTTCCAGGATTTCCAAAAATTTATTCGGTGAAATCTTGTACCTTGAAGCGACTAAAACTCAGACGTCTGCAATTTATGACTAACTTAGGGGCCGTCCTTTTGTGCCCGCTAGTCTAGCAAATATACATTTAATATACCTTTATTGCTTATTTCTGTTTTGATCTCGCAGTGATGAATGTTATTTGTAAATTGTTAAATTGAGTTGAACAGGACAAGTTGTACCTAAAGTCACTAATATTATAAATGCGAAAGTAACTAATGCGAAAAGTATCTAATGTAAAAAAGTAATGCGAAAGTCTGTCTGTTGTTACGTCTTCACGCTTAAACCGCTGAAACGATTGGGATGAAATTTGGTATGGAGAGCGTTTGAGATACGCGAAAGGACATAGGATCATTTTTATCCCGCAACCATAATTTTAAACGACGTGTACGGCTGGCTGACGAAGTCGCGATGAAAATCGCTGTTGTTACTAAATTTTTTTTTTTTTATTATTATTTATTTAATAAATCTATTTACAATTCTTAAAATTACAAACATCGTCCCGCAAAACTGTTTACACAGTATGACTGCGGGATCCAATCTACTAACATTAAATAACATAAGAGTCTAATCTACTTACATTAAATACTTAAATTATTAATTTATATAACTTAAAATTACATACTTTCCAGGTAATGTTAGAAAAGGGCTCTCTTAAATTTATTTTTCTTTTTTTCATTTCTGATAGCTGCAGGTAAGGCGTTAAATAAATATGGTAAGCGCTTCTCTATGAGTCTATCCCCATAGTAATTGCTACAGCTGTTAATATAGCTACAAAAAAGTTATTAACATTATTTTTAATCATATTTTATAATATGTTAAGAATTTAAGCGGCAACACAGGTTGTACCTAGTACATTTAAATTTCAAATTCAGTGGATACGTGAAGTTCTCAGCACCCCTCGCTTTTCGCGACAAATGGCAAACAAAAATCTGATACCTTTTTTGTATCTGGTTTAACTTATGGTAACGTTTTGCAAGTTGAATATTCAACTTTAGGTTTGTTTTTGATGCGTGAAAAAACTTATGAAGTAACTCTATCACTTTATCACAAATTAAACCAGTTTAATACGTGTGATTCCGGAGTCGTGAAGCAAGAAAACAAGATAAAGCTAATTGTGTTAAACATAATTTTTTTATCACCAAATTACTTATTATTCAGATGATAAGTAGAAAAAAAATACTTACAATTTGGTCACCCTACTCAGTATAGTAGTAGTCGTAGTCTTGTCACTTCTCGGATTGTGTACGTCAAAAAGCATAGGGTGACAATCATTTGGCTATTTTAATTGAAGAATTAAGGAAAGATAATTAACGTTGATTTAAAAAAAGTGAGTAGGTCTTCCTTCGGCCGAGGCAGGATATGAGCTCTTGGTTTCTCTGCTGGTTCCCTAACTAATTACACTAATCTAATTATAATTTAGTTAAATTGGGAAATAGTTAAACATTCAACCTTACCCGTACTCTCTATATTATATTAGATAGCATGAGGTACCTACTCATTTCTGTCACGACTCCGGCTGCTTCAGATTAGTGCTTTGTGTAACGTCTTTTTAATACCGACAATTTAGGTACACAATATATGATATTTTAGAGGTATTTTAATTTTATATAGTATTAGTGTTATTATATTATTATAATAATAATAAATATAAAAAGAAAAATTATACCTTTCCGAAGATGGGAGGAAGGTGATCCCCGTGTGTCTAACACGCAGCTGCCGGATGCTACTGTCATGACTGATTTCTGGCGTAGCATTCTGGTCGGTGCCTGTTGAACACACGGAGGGTGAATGGATGAGCGTTGTTGAACGTAAGTGCGAGTCTATCGAACCTATGGGGGCTATCACCATCAGCCCCGACGACGTAAGTTGTGCAATCCGCACGGCCCAGAACTGGAAAAGTCCTGGGCCGGATGGATTGCACAATTTCTGGTTGAAATGGTTTCGATGCTCGCACTCGCGATTAGCAGCGCAATTCCAACAAGCCCTTGAGCTCAGCTCCCTGCCACCTTCGTTAACAACTGGTACGACTTTCCTGCTCTATAAGTCCGGTAGTACCACGGAAGCTAAAAACTGTCGACCCATCACGTTTTGAGAGCAAAAATTAACACGCACATTGTCGCGAACAACATTTTGGCCACCTCTCAAAATGGATGTAAGGTTGGGTCCCGTGGTACTAAAGAGCTCCTCCTCATAGACATGACCATTTGCCAACAGGTCCGGCGGAACAAGGGGGCCCTCTCGGCCGCCTGGATTGATTACAAGAAGGCCTATGATTCAGTGCCTCGCTCATGGCTGCAGAGGATCTTAGAGTTGTATAAAGTCAATACAACTTTAAGATCGTTCCTAGGTGCGCGTATGAGTCAGTGGACCACAGTCCTTCGTCAACCAGGAGGTGGCGATGACACCCCTGGCCCGCAGGACTTCATAAGGATCGAGCGAGGAATATTCCAGGGTGACAGTTTGAGTCCCCTATGGTACTGCCTAGCTCTGAATCCGCTCAGTACTCTACTGAAGGATTTGGGACTAGGTTGCCGGCTTCGGAGAGAGGGTGAAGTCATTTCTCACCTTCTGTATATGGACGACCTCAAATTATTTGCGCCAAACAACCAAGTCTTGTTGGAGCTACTGAAAACCACTGAAGTATTCAGTAGTGCCATAAAGATGGAGTTTGGTGTAGATAAATGTGCGGTTATGCATGTACAGCGGGGGAAAGTAGTAAATTCAACAAATTTACAGCTTTCTGAGACGATGTCGTTCAGGTCTATCTCCGAATCAGAAACCTATAAATATCTTGATATGTCAGAGTCTCTGGGTATTGAGAATGTGGCTATTAGACAGACGGTGAAGGAGCGCTTCTTCGGTCGGCTGACAAAAGTACTTAATAGCCTTTTGTCAGGTGGCAATAAGGTTCGGGCCTTCAACGCTTGGGTAATGCCCTTACTTATATACTCCTTTGGCATACTAAGATGGAGTCAGACCGAGCTGGATGCCCTGGATCGGAGGGTCCGACTACTACTTACCACACAACGCATGCTACACCCACGCTCGTCGGTTATGAGATTGTATATTCCACGGAAGTGTGGAGGCCGCGGCTTTTTAAATGCTAAAAGTCTCCATAACCGTGAGGTGTGCAATCTCAGGAATTATTTCCTGAACCACGAGTGTGGGATGCATTGTGATGTGGTGGCAGTAGACAGGAACCTCACACCGCTCTCCTTGGCAAACGAGAACTGGCGCAAACCAGTGGTACTAAGCACCGAGGACCGCAAGGCCGTATGGAAGAGTAAGGAGCTACACGGGCGGTTCTACAGGGCCCTAACGGGACCAGACGTAGACCTGCCCGCGTCGGTGAACTGGTTACGATTCGGGGACCTCTTCGGAGAAACCGAGGGTTTTGCCTGTGCAATTGCGGACGAAGTTATCATGACGAATAACTACCGGAAATATATCCTGAAGGACGGTACGGTCGACATTTGTCGGGCATGCCGCCGTCCCGGAGAGTCACTCAGGCATATAATTTCCGGTTGTTCTCATCTTGCTAACGGCGAGTACTTGCACAGACATAACCTTGTAGCCAGGATTATACACCAGCAGCTTGCTCTTATGTATGGACTTGCGGACCGCGAAGTGCCGTACTACAAGTACACACCTGCGCCAGTTCTCGAAAATGGTCGTGCGACGCTCTATTGGGATCGATCTGTTATCACGGACAGGACTATTGTAGCCAATAAGCCTGATATCGTGGTGATAGATCGATCGCAGCGCCGGGCAATGCTCATCGATATCACTGTCCCATGTGACGAGAACCTCGTGAAGGCCGAGAAGGACAAGTCCAGCAAGTACTTAGACTTGGCTCACGAGGTAACCGCCATGTGGGAAGTTGATTCGGCGATCATTGTACCGATAGTTGTTTCCGCGAACGGTCTCATAGCGAAGAGTCTCGACCAACATCTTGAGAGACTCTCGCTACGTGGTTGTGGTTGGATCAAGGGTCAGATTCAGAAGGCGGTAATCCTGGACACGGCGCGAATCTATCTCACACAGGGCGAATCACCGTCTGCGGAGATAAAATTGTATACCATTTTATTAGGCAGACGTCCGGTTTTTTTATCCAATAGCCCAGTAGCTAGTCCATCCTTTCCACCCAATAGCCTGGTACATTCTAGATTCCATTAAAAATCAATAGTCCTTACACCATGGCGGGTGCTGTCTCTGTGCGCGTCCCATGATGTGGACAGGGGCATCATCCGCTTAGTGTACCCCTTACTTTTCATTAAATTGTCGAAAGGGCCTCTGCGCGTTGGCTCGATCTGGTTCCACGTACGCCTCCCAAATGTCCGGAACACTATTGTTCCCTGTACGGAAGAGTCATACAAAACTATAAATAAATAAAATAAACATTTCGGGACAATCTTACACAAATCGACCTAGTCCAACGGTAAGCTCAGTAAGGCTTGAGTTATTGGTACTAGACGATGATATGCCCCGACTGGGAATCGAACCCAGGACCTTCGACTTCATAGGCAGGGTACCACCAGGGACCCACTAGGCCAGACCGGTCGTAAAATTTTATATATATCTTTATAAATTACAGCGTATTAGATACAAATATTCAAGTTTATAATATTAGTTACACTCAACCAACCGTAACGTTTTCAATGTAATTCTGAATTTCAACCACAGCCAACTTCGACAAGTTGCAACCCGCTAGTAGGTATGTAGGATGCATCTGTATGCAAATTGTGCATTGTGCGTTCGCGTCAATGCAGGCGGGGAGACTTGTTTCCAAACAATTGTATGTTCGGAAGTTAAATCAGGTTGTATTTATACTTTATAGTCTGGTTGAGTATTCACTAAGCTTGGCAAATAAACGGCTTTGTAGTAGCCAACGTTGAAGCCATTGAAACCGAAAGCACTTGGAAACATACGACGGGCGTCGGAGCTCAAGGTAATTAAACTTTAATTCGCGATGGACCTATTTTTAGTTATAGAATATAATTATATAGAAAACGCAAAAGATTAGTGTTTTATTCCACGGAATTTCCGTCACTTTTGCACTCACGCGTTTGTTGGAGCGTGAGAGACATTGTGACAAATGATAAAAACCTAACCATATTAGACTAACAGACAAAAACCTAAGAGCCGATTTTTGAGCGCCGAGTATTCGAATCGAACATTTTAAACTCGAATAGAAAGAACGAAACGAAGAGATGGTATTTTAGAAACATGAATTATCATCAATATCATCGAAATTAAAATAGACGACATATACCTTAGAAAAAGTTACGAGGACCTCCGGCATCCGAGACAGTATTTGAACCCACATCTCCAGTTATCGCGGCTGACGCCTTAGCGTCAAAAATGATAGCAAATCAAAATATTTAACAACGAATAATTTGACTCGTAGTTGCATGAATAACAGAAATTATAATCATGGGTATTGTAACTATACGTTTTGTAATTATTGAAAATATACAAAAATAATGGCGAGAAACTGTTGTACTAATGTTTTCGTCCTCAAAGCTTTTTTAGTTCGAGTGCAGAACTCAAAAAAATCACTCTCGGTAATTCGAAAAACTTGCGTGGCTAAATGTTGATGCCTTCTTAAGCCATCCATTTTTCGGGACATGCCAGCAGAGGTATTTTTGCCTTGGAAGTAGGTCCGTGTTGTTTTAACTTTGTATGCGTTCAGAAGATTAAACAGGTTTCATTTATACTTAATAGGCTATTATTAACCTTAAACGACGACCAGAAACCACCGGAGGATAGACAGCAGCGCCCCTTTGGAGCAGTGGAAGAGACTGACCGTCGACCTGTCTTCAAAGCGTGGCGTGGCATTGAGTCCCCCCTTGCTCAGAGATAGTAGAACAGACTGTGATCGTCTACCCGTCACCCAAGCATGGCGTGGCATTCAACTCCACAGACATTTCAGCAGTGGACGTCGATGTCTGATGTTTGGATTCTGGTGAGTATATATTATAATTTTACTATTTACTCTTTTGTCCTAACTTCTCCCAAATCCAATGTATGATACTTATTCCAGCCAATAGAGAAAACTTATTTCTAATTTAACGTACTTGTATTGGTAGGTCAACTTCGCCATGATGGCCGATTCACTTGTTCTGGGCAAGTGAGTAGAATAACATCGGGTGTGGGATTTGATTCGGCGTCAACGGTGTCTGCGAAGTTGATTGACGCTTTCTGAACCTTAATATTTTGTAAATAGAGGCTAAATTGTTGCTTGTGGTGATTGAGGGGCGTGTTGATAAAATGCGGTGTTTTGCCATTCTTTTTAGTGAGGTTTTATTTTATTTATCAACATGAGATTTTACGTGACACTTTAGCAATACTAATAACTTTACACTCGGCTGCAAGTTCAAATTAAAAATATTTTTATGTGTTCTACTGAAATATCTTTGCATAAATATGTAAAGTGTTTTAGATATAAATATATAGTAGAATTGATATTGTTTGCCAAATTTTTGCTTTATTGCTAACTTAGTGCTGACGGTCATTGAGATTATCCGCGGACGGACGGTCGGAGAGACATGGCGAAACTATAAGGGTTCCTAGTTGACTACGGAACCCTAAAAAGGATAATAAAAGATGTTTATTCCGATCTCTGATCTCGAACTAAGACTAATCTCAAACTTGAAACATTATTTGCAACAACAAAGAGGTCGTAGCAAAGAAAAACTTTACTCAGACGTCAAAATATCCTGACAACAACAATGGATGCACCCCGCGTCATCAAGTATATGGAAACTAGTTGATGTAGCATTTGACAGGCCACGAAGATGGAGGGTTGATGGACGCTATGGCAGAAAAGGCTTAGATTGGCGACTATGTACAGGAAAGCGCATTGCCGGATGTCCGCAAACTCGATTGATGACCTCTTACTAATCGGGGAGTCGGTTGTTCCAGTGTGCTGGAGATCGCTCCCTGTTGTGGTTGCTGGTAGAGGCTTATGTCCAGCAGTGGACATACGTAGCTTAAAATTCATTGACACAATTTGGATCCAAACAATATTTATACAAAAATCCTTCTAATTGAGCCATCCCAGCGGAATATGCATTGTTAACAAAATTTTCCACAACGACGCATTAAGGATTTAGAAAGAAAAGTGATTTTTGCCTTTATCCCCACCCGTAATTTGAATACATTACGACCTGATTGTTACTAGGACTTTTCCTTCAAGGCTTCTACTTTATTTTACAATTTTCAACCTTAATTACAGAGGCGTGAAATTTAAAATTGCACGGCGAAATTGAGGAAGTATTACGCCCGGATTGTTTGTAGATTTTTCTTAACAAAGGTTTTACAGTGGCTTTGGGTTAATAAAAATAGACCTTATTTTTTGAGATACGAAATTGAGTTTCGTATGCCAAAGGTCAGGACTGTGAGCGTAATATTTTGTTAAAAAATAATAGTCTGTATTTTGTGTGCAATTGACAGCTTTTATGAACATTTTTCGAAGGTAACATTTTAAAGGGCCTAATGCAACGTACGAACATACGAAAACTTGTTTGGACCTAAAATGCAGAGTACTGTTCTAATGAAAAACAAAGTTATTCCCTACTTCAAAAATTTGTGAAAATATTTTACTAATGAACCTCCAGGTCTATTTCTATCCTACCTTTGATTACGTACCATGTGTACAACATATATTTTTTTCATTATGACTGTTTGTGTGCTCAATAAATAAAATACCTTACCGATTTAAAAGGCGTCCAATTATCATGAACAGATTTATACATAAACTAAAAAAATAACTCTCCATTAGCTAGTTCGCAAACTGTCACATAAGTAGCAGCAAATGTTGCAAAGCGGACGAAGTGTTCAAAATAAGCTTGACACGGCTTTTTTTTATGTGAACAAGAGCGTGTCAAGACAATTATGAATGTCTGGCCTGCTTAGCAATTTCAGCTGTTGACTGTACCACTTCTAAGGTTTGAAATTCATAAGGGTCATTTATCTACCGACAGGAAAGGACTACTAGAAAAAAAAGGACATTTAGGTTGGGTTCGAATGTTGGCTAGGGGAACACGGTTATTAGAGTTCCTAAAAATTGGGGCATATTTCTCTTTTACTCCAATTGAAGCATAATTTGAGTGCCATGTAATAGTTCAAAATTTGCGATGCATTTTCGATGTTCGTAGTCAGCCCTCTGAGCTATTTAATTGATCCAGTTGATCAGGGGGAAAAGGTAAAGTTCTCAGGGTCATCAGTGATCTCTCAGTTAAAGATTTTGATGTTTTTGGTATTTTTTAGATTTAGATTATTGCATATCACTACGTTTTATGGTTGGACCGCCCATAGATTCTACAAGTCAATATTCTCACTTTACTACGAGTATTGTCGATTGTTCACAACAGATGTTTGAATCTCTTTACCAGCTAAAATGTAAGCCTAAATTGAAACAGAATGTATTATTTCTAGCTGCATGTTGTATCGACGTAGGCACCGGCATAGTCCGACCCTGGGGATATGAAAATGCATTTGAAGTTTTATTCCTTTTAGTGCTTCACTAATGCACGAGCAAATTTTTACGGGGAATTTTGAATTTTGTTGAAAAGTGTTAATTTTTTTATCTATTACAGGTTAAGTAATGTGGGGTATCTTGGCTTTTAACATAGAAGTCTAGAATGCTGGACTATCCATACGATTTTCATTTATGTCTGCACGGATTTTTTTTTTTTAATTCTATTATGAAGATAGTGTACCTATAATATGTCAATTTTGGTGTCTGCTATACAAAAAATATGATATTTACCTCACTAGCTCGGAAAGCAGTGTTTTATTCTTTAAAAACAGATAGCAAAGTTGCATTTTATTCACATGAGTGCAAAGTAATTTCATACAAATTGTTTATGTCAAGTGTTTTTTGATAGTACGAGTATCTGGTTGGATGTTTTTTATTTCATGTTTTTGAATGATAAATGATGGATGCATATAATTTTTAATAGATTTTTAAAGTTTTAGAGTTATTTTTTTCCTCGCAGTAGTGAAGTGAAAAATTGTGTGTTTCACTCGGTAGCAAAGTGAGTTCCCCTTTCGTGCTTTGAAACCCTCCAAATGCTTAAAATTCCATTTTTGGAATCTTTCACTCGGGTCTCAATATTAGCATGTGGAGGTAAACACTAACTTTGCTCCCTTGTATAACAAATAGTTATTTTTGGTCTATTGCACCTTTGTAATAATACCTACGAAAGATTTGATATATTTTTTGTAATAGAATAATATGTTCACCGTCTGTAAAGACACACCCGCGTTACCACTGCTACTCAACTATTCCAGAATATACAATTAATTTGTGTTCAAGGGAGCTACCTTATTGAATTCACCGTCATAACACAACAAACCAAAACAGTAAGCAACAGTATTACTACGTCTGTGGTTTTCAGTCAGGTGGGGGTATTAGTTGCGCTCCTTTTGAAGTGGATACACTTTAATCTATAATTTAGACTTAAACAAGATTTATGCTCTTTATCCAGTAATTAGATACTTTAAACTAATCTTAAAGAGAGATGGATGGACTGTGTGAGAGATGATATGAAAAGAAAGGGTGTGAATGATGAGATGACGAGCAATAGAGAAGTTTTTTTATGATATAGGAGGCAAACGAGCAGACGGATTGCCTGGTGGTAAACAACTACCGCCGCCCATGGACACTCGCAACACCAGAGGAGTCACAAGTACGTTGCCGACCTTTAAGATCTCTATACGCTCTTTTCTTGGAGGTTTGGATGTCATATGGAAGGAGAAGACATGCTGCGCCGACCCCAAGTAAATGGGACAAGGGCAAGGGATCAAGAACACTGGAAAACACGCATAGCTGACGTTGGTGAGATGACTGCCAGGCTTAAGTGGGTCTGAGCTGGTCATGTCTATCACATGTAACAGGATAGGTACGTAAATGTCGCAAGAGTGTTCGGGAAAGGCCTAAACAGAGACGGCGAAACGATTTGGATGCTTTCCTGCACTTGGACGGAATAAAATACAAAAACGGGAGTTGTGGATTTACAGTAAAAAAAAACAAGACCCAAGTGGACAAAAGCAAGTGTTGAAGCAATCTAAAAGATTACACTGTGATTAAATGCGGTTTAAGGAGAACGCTTCACTAACAACACAGCAATTTACCTTTTTGTCATTAGTTATATTCCAGTAGGAAAAGATCCACACCTGCTCTTAGGAAACACAAGGGCAGAAATATGTATACAATTTTTCACGCCTTGCCCTTGTTTTAATGTGAAAAAGTGTACATGTTTTTATACCCAAGTCATACAGATTGATTAAAACATAAATAGTATGTTCTGTGCTCAATAGTCAATGGCTTTTTGATAGTTAACTAGTTATGTTTTCCTGGTACAGTATTAGTGAGAAGACGTTTATATTGAAATTTCATAGAATTAAAATTTTCTAAACCCTTAACTTTTACAATGCCCTGATATGGTCGTGATCTATATGTATGTGTAAAAGTAAATCCTTGACTACAGTCAAGGTACTGTATACAATACCTGTACTTACTAGGTAGGTAGGTATATGTTGCCCTAGTTGGGAAGTTGAACTTCAGCAAGGTATATCAAACTGAGATAGTAGGTAGCTACGACGTTTGGATTACTGGCTTAGAAGTTATTTTATCTCTAAATGAATTTGGAAAGTAACTTACTTGAAAATGGAACCTAGTTAAGTTATTTTGACCACAGGTCAAAGGGCCGAATTGAATTTTATTATTTATTATGTGTCATGTGATTTGTGGTTTTCAAATCAAATCAAAAATCAAAATCAAAATCACTTTATTGCAGACATCAGTCCATATTTTTTTGGTTTGCATAACATAAATCTTAACTTAACATACATATATATCTATATATCTATCTATATCTAATTATATATTTATATATTTACCTTAGTTTAAGAATCTGCCTCCCTCTGGGACACCAGGGACTTGCACATGCGCTCGTATCCAGTGCCGCAGAATGGGGCAGTCTGGTTTCTCACTGATGACCCTCAGGATGGTGTTGGAGCTCCCCTGCACCCTGCGCATCAGCGATGCCACGCGGCGGCGCACCACGGTACTGAACCCGTCCGTGTGCGCGGCCGCGAACATCCCCGACGCGCTGCAGTAGCCCCATCAACATCCTGAAGGCATTGTTATATTGGACTCGGAGAGCATTGAAGGCCCGCTGTGTATAGTTGATCCAGAGATTGCACGTGTATAGTGTTTGGCAAAAGGCTTTAAAGAGTGTAGTTTTTACCTCAAAGCTACACCGCGCGAACCGGCGAGCCAACATATTACAGCGGACCGCCATTGCCCTCCTTTCCCTCTCTATATCGCTATCATCTTTTAAATCCTCAGTAACCACATGGCCAAGGTATTTGAAATTCTGAACAACATTAAGACTGATACCATTTAGTAACACAGGCGGCATATAGTTAACTTTGCGACTTCTGGTTCTAAATAACATAATTTCGCTCTT
Source organism: Grapholita molesta (assembly GCA_022674325.2). Lineage (NCBI taxonomy): Eukaryota > Metazoa > Arthropoda > Insecta > Lepidoptera > Tortricidae > Grapholita > Grapholita molesta. The sequence continues at coordinate 16,886,850 of CP053125.2, forward strand.
TTTAACATTGTACAGGAGCCCGTGTAGCTTCGCATAGTCTTCACAGATATTTATTAACCTCCTGATCGCGGCAATCGATGGGCTGAGCAGCACCATGTCATCTGCATAACTGATACTATTGACACAGATACCGTCAATTGAGCAGCCGACTCCAGTGCTACTCAGCTCCTCGATCAGCTGGTTTATGTACAGGTTGAAAAGCGAAGGTGACGTTAACCCCCCTTGTCTCACTCCGCATTCCAACCCATACTCATCAGAAAACTCACTAAGCCATTTAAGCCGGTTAGTTTGATGGCCATACCAATATTTGAAAATATTAATTAATTCTCCTGGTACACCGCTACTGCTTAATTTAGACCAGAGAATGTCATACCTAACCAGGTCAAAAGCCCTAGAGAGATCCAGAAAAGCCGCGTATACAGGTGTACCCCTGTCAGTGTAGTACCTAACAGTATGCTTGAGTGACATAATGGCACATTCAGTTGACAACCCTGGTCTAAAGCCAAACTGCGCATCATGCAGGCATAGATGTTTCTTGAGTTGTCTCTCAAGCATACTGTCCAGCACCTTGGCTGCAGTTGTTGCCAATGAAATTGGTCGGTAGTTGCATTTATCAGAAATATCTCCAGTTTTGTTTTTTAGTATAGGCACCACCACGGTCTTCATTAGCTCACTGGGCAGGTAAGAGTGTCTAATACACAGTGTAAAAAGCAACCCTAGTAGCCTTGGCAGATGAGGCCCTGCATGTTGAAAGTGTTCAATGCTGAGGCCATCGTGCCCTGGTGACCTACCCCTCGTCATACCTTTAACAATTGAGGCAACCTGATTTGCTGAAATACGCAAATACCCCTGGCACCATGACCTCAACATCACTTTGAGAATCCTTAAGCGGAGATTCCACCTGGAAGTGACATTTAAACATGTTTGCTATCTCTTTGGATTTACTGACACCCCCAACACTCATCGGGATGCTAGGTTTTGCACTTAACTTTTTTGTACTTTTCCAAAATCCTCTAAAATCTTTGTTTTTATGTTTAGTAGCTAAAATATTCATTTTAATTATTTCCTGGTTATCCTGACAAAATTTCAATTTTTTCTTAAATACTTTCCTAGATTCAGACATACTATTAAAGATGATACCATTCCTGGGTCGACCATGCCACACCCAGGTCAAGAACTTTTGTCTAGCATCCCGATGAGCATCACGGACATGTTTATTCCAGCCAGCGATCTGGCGACCACTCTTAGCTTTACGCACACTCAAGTGTCCCTCATAACTATACACAGAGGCCTCCTGTAATGTTGTTATAATATCTTTATACAGGGTATCAATTACAGCAAGGTGTAGCAAATTCTTATCATTACACATAATATCCCCACACAAATTAAATTCCTGTGGATAGTCAATATTTTTTAATTTCTTACTACAGTAACTGGTGTATGAATCAATTTGGTTAAGGCTTCGCTCACCCCATATAATCTTATTTATAACAGCAGGAGGTGGCTCAGAGGTTATAGAAATTAAGTTCAGGTTACAAAGTATTTCCAAAGGTAAGTGGTCCGACCAGAAAACATCATAGCACACTTTAACTGACAATACAGAATTCAAGGCAGCCTCGGTGACCAAACAGTGATCAAGCCATCTACGACTACCGTTAACTTCACTTACAAAAGTGTATGAGCCAGAATTTAAACCTAACATACTCAAATCAACACAAGTCCAGTTTTGCTCTGCACAAAAATTGAGCATCTTGTTACCAAAAAGTGCACCAGGATGCGCATTTAAGTCCCCTAAAATATATGCAGTCTCAATGTTGTTATTGTCTATTATGGCCACAATTTCGCTCAAACATTGCACATATTCAGTTAGATTATCAATTGAGTCAGTAGGCATATAAACTGAGAATAACAATATCGACCGACCCGGTAAACAAACCTTAATAGCTATAATTCGATCACTTTCACATGGAATCACAGATACACATTTAAATACGCTGGTTCTCCACAAAAGCGCGACACCTCCAAAAGGCCGCCCTCGCAGTATGCCGCTCGAGATATCTACAGATGATTTCCCGCAATATCCAAATTCACTGTTCACTTTACCGAGTTCCTGTATTTCAGGTTCCAATAACCAGGTCTCCTGAAGAGCGATAAGGTCAGCTTGGCCACTAAGTGTTCTTACAAAGTCTATTGATCTCTTGAAAGACTTACAATTGAAACTGAATAACTTTGCCGTATAGTTTGTACAATCCATCAATGTTTATTTTGTCGGGCCAGTGTCAGATTTCACTCTGCCTGTAATGCCTGTATCCATATTATGAAATTCAATAAAACGGCGGAAGGTTATACCGTCGGGCCAAAGGTCACAGTTCATAAACAAGTGTAGCTTATGTTTAGGCACGAACATCTTGTATGAGTTGTATTCTTTCCGTATTTTCGAATTCATTTTTTGTAGAGTAACCTCAACGTTGGTCCTAGTCTTAATGTAAGATACTATATCATCTTCCGAGGCTTCCTTGTGAACGTTATTAATAAAAATAGGTATACAAGTGTTCGCTGCCCTAAAACCCCCATTCAGTTCAGTACACGTACCTCTTTCGCCTACAAAACGATTCTTATATCTTTTTCTTTGAACAATCTGCCATTTTTCATCGTTATTCTGTTTCGAGAGCTCTAAAATATTCTTCAACAAAACATCAATAAAAATAAAAACTACACACTAAGGTAGTGTTATTATGGCTACGGCCTTCCAAAAGGTATTTTCCGAGATTAAATATAAAACGCTTTGCGGGAAAATGCATTTACATTTTTTTCTTGTTTCCAACTTAAAACTGAGTAAAGTAATTAACTTTTCAGGGTGGAGTACACTGCTGTTATGCAGAATACGAGTGCTTAATCTTAGTGAATTCTGAGAAAGTGAAATTCAACGTGCTCTTTTCTCCACCAAAAAGTTGGTACATAGGTCAAGTTAAGTTTCTTCTCCCTTTAGCCATTTTCAATCCTGTAGATTGATGTTTGTGTGATTCATCCAAAGATGTAGGCGTCCTTCCATATCTACCCAAGTTCAGTTTAAACTGTAAATAGAAGAGATGAGAATGCTTAGGAGCACTGTGTTAAACGCATGTAATGTATATAATTATGTATTAGATGACACATCGCTAGAATAACGTGCCCATTACGTAATGTGTACCGGAAGCGGTAAAGCTACCTAAAAATAAGTTAGTATTTAATAATATAGTCAACCCTATTTTACAATAAAATGTAGGAAATTCCTGGAAAAAATTGTATTAAAAAAGGTTTAACTCATTATTGAAAATATTTTTATCGCGCATTATTCCATACCTGATTAGTATCCATTTCATTTTACATAAGTAGTGTATAAATCACAGCATCATCGTTTCTTTACTCAAATTCGTAATTTTATCATACACATTTGCGTATAAAGCTGATCATGAAATAAACATGACAGTCTGAGTGTCAAGAAGCAACAATGGCATAATAACCCCCATTACAGCACTCTTGGCCACAATTCAAATCCGACAAAGAGGATAAAACTACAATACAGATTATGCAGTAGGGTTGCCTGTCAAAAAATATAAGGTCGTGGGAAAATTACTACAAACTAAACTGTAAACATGAAAATTGATGGTCTGTAAACGCAATGGAAACCTATTAATGCAAAATTAACTATTTTTCATTGTAGCATTTAGTCTCGTTTCGGCAAAAAGCAATATGTTTTGCTACCTGTAATAATGTTGTGAAAATCCTACTGTAAATCGAAACAGGGATTTTTTTCTTCTCATTACTATTTGCAATCAGCCCCACGGCTAAAATCAGAATCTTCTTTTAGAGATAAAGTTTTTTTTTATAATTATATATTTAAAACTGTCAATAATCCGATTTACCCTTATTTACTTTTTTATATGAAGATTTCTAACGCTTTAACGTTCGACTAAAACTCAATATCCTATCATAATCCATCCTAAGCCAGATTACCATATAGGATGAAAGAGCATGCTCGACGTCTGACTAGCCTATATCATCGAGCATGTCTGGATTGTTTCATGGAAAAGTCCGGGAAATTCCTGTCGCCTGGTAACCCTACAAAGAGCAAACCCGGCGTTTCGAGAAATATGCAATGCACTTTACGATTATTGCTTCCTTTGCGCTGAGCAGTTTTACTGCTTGTTTTATTGTGTATAATATCTACGAGTTTGTCGGAATATTGTTTTTATTTAGCTTTGAATTTTTGGTTGAATCAATTGTTTCTTGCTGTTGTGACTCTGTCTTATCAGCCAGGAGCAACATCGGCGTGATTTGTTATATAACTATTATGTAGAGAAAGATAGAATTAACGTACTATACCTTTACATATCTTCCTTCTTGTTAGCTACAGACGTCCACTGCTGGACACAGACTTCGTCCATAAATCCCCATGGGTAGCAATTTCTGAGCATGTGGGTTCAATGCCTATCACCACGTTTGGGAAAAACCTACTCGTCTGCGTACCTAAATATTTGTATGGAGTAATTGTACTGAGCCTTACTAATCAACGTAAAAAATTTGATGTATGTCAACAGAAAAAAAAGCTTTTAAACATCATTAATAACAGACAGGGACGAATGATTGGGCATTTGAAACGACACGCAAACTTCTTCATGGAAGGAACGATAGAAGGAAGAAGAGACATAGCTACTATAGCAATTCCACCGCGAAGATTATATAAGTAAATGTGGGAGATCTATGTCTTACGATATCAATTTTGATGATAATGATTGGACTTGGCCTTTATAATTAATCCAAGACGAACTTGTTAAAACATGTTCTAAATACGCATCATACCCGAGACATGTTCATTCTCGGCGTGCCTATCGCGCAATCAGCGTACAAAGTGCTGCAAACAAGTCAATCTTAAACTGGGTTTGCATACATTAGCGCGACACTCGCTTTTAGAACATCGTCACGGGCGGTACAAGTTATAAGATATTAAAGGTATACGTCAGCGTCACATTGTCACAGCCAAATTGATCAAACTGCAGGCCAGCAATCGTTCACAAATACTGAAGCACATACAACACCAGATAGTTCAGCAAATGACAGGTCCCACTCGGGCTGTAGCCACGACACTGCCGTTTGTTTCCTAGCAGTCAAATCCAAAAATCATCATTTTCGTGTTGTCCCGGTATTTTTCACGGCTCCTAGGAGCCTGGAGTTTGCTTAGTAACTAAAATATTCAAAAATATCGGAACAATACCAAACGAGACTGTATTCTTTATTTTGTCGATTTCTAATTATTCCCACCCTCTAATTATTCATGCCCTGAACACGGGTATGGTCCCTGAACTGCGGCGAGATACCACCGGAGGTCGATGAGCAGCTACCCTTAGCCATGGAACATACTGCCATCGCCAACCAGCTTACTAAGCATGGCCATTATTATTATGACTTGAACCCATGAACCCACCGTGCTCAGAGATCGCTCCTTGTGGCGCTATATTGGGGATGCCTATAATATATTATCAGGTATATATCAGCTCGATGAGTATTTTAGGCAGTCGGCTTTTACAGATTCTTCTTTTCTTATGTTTTATTGATTAATAAAATTGATTCTCGTCTGATGATTTCTCGTACAACTTGGACCACGTCCCATACATCGCCGGAGTCGTTACCCAGCAATCTGCATAATACGCAGACGCACCGCTATAAAAATGGTAATGCGCAGAATGCGCTGGAACGGGGTAAAGGTCGCGCAGATTTACCCCAAAATCGGGGACTAGTGGATGCTTGGTGCCTTTACCCTCAAAACTGGGGTTGAATATATATAATCAAAACTACGTTTCAACAAGTTAAATTAGCCACAAACGTCCACTGCTGGACATGAGCCTCGCTGAATGGCCGCCACTGCGAGTAATATCTAGCACACTGAATGCTCCGACTCGACTAAGGTTGGTCGAGACTCTTCGCTCGTTATTAAATTATTAACATTTATCATCATCCATAATAATTATGTAAAGTAAAACAACTACACCGTATTTTGTAACAATCATCGCAGCAGCTAATCAATCACACACAATTTTCAAGTTTCTTTTTCTGCAGGCGTATTTAGATCTCTTGAGTATTATACCGATATGATATTAATTCAATATTTTACCGTTGTGGCTTTATACATCGTTATATAATTTGTCCCACGTTGGCTCCTAGCGGATTGGGCGCTTCGCTTACAACTTTGAAACTCTTCGCGAATAAACGCAGGTGTCAAAACTATGTTACCTTTCACCGGAAAATTGATATGTTGTACATAACTCATTGAGAAACTGATAGCTAAGGAATGAAAGTCAGGCGTTATATACCATCAAAGTGCCAACTGCTGTATCAAATCTAGAATAAATTCTAGAATTCTAAACAAGCCTTCAGCTTGTAAAGTCGCGGTTTCATTAATCATAAACTTTGTTTTGCTACAGGGTTAATGAAACGAACAGCAAAAACAACTTGTTTTTCAAGTTAAGGTTAAGACTCATCTTTTAATAATGTCATTGTGTTGTTTATATTTCTCTCTCAGGGACATCAGGCTGGCTTAGTTGTCACCTGTTTCTTATGGTTACCTTGGTTTTGAATAGGCGCCAGTCCAAAAATAAATAACATGAAGTACTACTGTTTCCAGTAGAGTATGAACGATGTAGTAAGTATTAGTAGTAGGTTAGTACCTGGTGCCTTCTGCCCGTCATGCCATACGGAGTTGAAACGAGAACACTCACAGTTAGGCTAGTTCACAAGTTTGAAGTCGCTCAGGGTGTTATGGAAAGAGCGTTACTTGGAGTCTCTCTGACGGATCGTATACGGAACGAGGTGATCCATCAGAGACCTAACCTAACCGACATAGCTCTATTGGCTGGTCGCCCCTATACCATTAGCGGGGACCAGTCGCCCAGATACCCACAAACATACAACACCCCATCCACACTCGACATACACGCCAACCAAAAGCATATCACACTCCACGCAACACGAAGGTTTTAATCCGTAAGCGACTGGGCACCATTCCCAGTCGAGTCGGACATGCAGTCAGGTGCGGGCCTGGCCGTATACCATGAGTAATTCCTCCCTCGTCACAAAAAAAACCGACATAGCTCATCAGATAGGTAAGCTGAAGTGGCATTGGGCTGGTCATATAAGCCACAAAATGTTGGAGTTAAAGAGTTCAGTAGTCGCAGACTAAACTAGGTGGAGCGACGATTTTCGCAGAGTAGCTGGGAAGAGCTGGATGAGACCGCGGACCGTGCATTCAGGGAGGCCAATGACAAAGACAGACTGATGATGAAGGTAAGGTAGGTATGAAATATTGATACATTTTTGGTATAGGTATAATAATAACGATTTTAATTATCTTCTAAGGTTACAGGTGTAGGGATAGATCGATAGCGTAACCGGTAGTAGGTTTTTTTCTTAAGTGCATTGTAATGCGTCTATCAGTCGTCTATTTTTATTTTATATGTACATATATTTTTAAACAGCGGACAAGTAAAGAAAAAAATTTTTTTTTTAACCATTTTATGTATATTTTTCATTTTTGTATAAAACTATAATCTAACAGGAAAAGTTAAGAAGGAAATTAGACTTGAGTTCTTTTAACGCCTTGTCACTTTCAGACGCTGCTAGTTTTTAAACTATAATTACTTGTACGTGAACTTCTAATAATCCTTTTTCTACTTTCCCGTTATTGTGACAAAATAATTATATGAGAATCCATAAGGTAAGGTTAATCATCATTTCAGCCGAAAGACTCTCTGCTGCATAGATTAAGCGCTGATTTCATCCTGCGGTTTCCAACGATCTTGATCAGTACCCTTACCATGAGTTGTGACTTTGAGGTTTTCGATAACGAGTATCGAGTTTACTATCTGTGCATCTCGTTTGCACTAAAATAGTACAAACGAGATGCATGGATAGTAAACTCGATACTCGTTATTACCGTTACCAATTGTAAAAAAAAAAGTTTCAATAAAATCGAGTTTTTAATCTAGTTATTTTTTTAACGGTTTTTAGCACCATTTTACCAGCTCTAAGGTGAAACACTACTTGTTTGCGCCTCCTATATGAATCCTTTTCGGGATTCTGATATAGCTAGAGAGATGGTCGTCTCGAACGCTGGAGGTCCTCGTCGTTTTTCTCGAGTTTTAACTTAAACCAAGGATGATATACATACTCGTAAGAAGATCAATCCATCTTCTTCGCGTTGTCTCGGCTTCGCCAATGCTCGTGGGAGCCTGATGGGGTTCGCTTGGCAACTAATCCCAAGATTTAGTGTAGGCGCTAGTTTTATGAAAGCGACTGCCATCTGACCTTCCAACCTAGAGAGTAAATTAGGCCTTTTCTTCACCGACAAGGGATTGACAATGCCTTTACAAAACCACGTTCCTCGGAACTGCTGGCCTAACGTATATTTTTGATACTATTTGTGTCTAGATAATTTGCAGGCGTTTGCCAGCGAACAAATTCGATCCAAGTGAGATCCATTGCAGCTGTGAAACACTACATGACATTAGTACATTAGCCAGCAATCATCATCATCATGTCAGCCGAAAGACGTCAACAGCTGGACATAGGCCTCCCCCAGAACGACCCCAGAAGACCGATTCTGCGCCTTCCACATCCTGCCGTATCCCGCGACTCTAACTAGTTCGTCGGTCCACTTTGTGGGAGGCCTACCTACGCTGCGTCTTCCAGTTCATGGTCGCAACTCCAGAACCTTTCCGCCCCACCGGCCATCGGTTCTGCGCGCAAGCCAGCGGTAGCCAGCAATGCAGGAATGATAAATTATATGGCCTATCCAAGTTTTATAATATCATCCTTGACTTAAACAGTAAAATCTTTAGGTAGCAATTTGGACCAATATTAATTGAAATGATTAGCAAAATTTATGTACAGCATTATTGTTATTTAACCCAAATATTTCGAATCAGGCCAATTTGTATCTAAATATTTGAACGGGAAACAGTACAAAATTAATTGCACGATGTTACCTTTTATCGCCAAAAAGGTATTTTCATTTAATCTGATCGTTTGCAATGAATTACTTGTAATTTGGTAATGAATAATATTAATTGGTAATTTGCATGATTTGAGGGACAATTTAAAGGTAATTTAGGTATTGTTTGTATAGAGTAATAAATTATTATTACCTTCCGATATATTATGTGGTAAAGGTTACACTGTAAAGTAATTTTATGTAAAAAAACTATGTGAACCATTGTTAATGATTGTAAATGTAAGACTCCTTGGCTCAAATATCTTTTATAATTAAGATTAGTAGTTAAGAAGATGTAACTATGTAAGGTAATGGCACCAATGTTGGACACTTTTAGCTGACAGGCACCAATGATGGACACTTAGTTTTTATTTCAAAAATCATAAAGTTATAAATTGAATATGTCCCAACAAATGCACAACACTTAACTAATTTTAAATAAACACTAATGTTCATGATTGGTTCCTTGTACATTACTGGTGCCGTCACCTTACCTACTTGTTTCTTTTTTCAAACAGTTCATCATCATCATCTCAGCCAAAAAACCACTGAAAATAGGCCCTTTGACCTCCACATGTACCGTTTGGAAGCGACCTGCATCCAGCGTCTTCCGGCAACCTTAAGAGGTCGTCTGTCCATCTTGTGGGTGGACGTCCTAGTCTGCGCTTGCTAGTCCGTGGTCTCCACTCGAACACTTTTCGACCCCATCGGCCATCTTCTCTGCGTGCAATGTGGCCTGCTCATTGCTACTTCAGCTTGCTAACCCGGTGGGCTATACCGGTGACTATAGTTCGCCTACAGATCTAATCATAAACAGAATAAACAGTTAAATTGTAAACATATATATTTATTAAATGCGAGTTCCGTATTATTGTCGTCATGTGAGGTACATTTATCAAAGCTGACTCCAAACACGATATTCTTTCGGTTATGACACTTATGACTTAGGTATAAAGTGGCCCTTTTAGCTGAAGTTCCTACTGATATTAATAGTTTATCAACTAAAATATAAGGTTGTCGCAAATATTAAAACGTATAGATATTTATTTGTCTTAAAATTGTGTTTCGATTAAGACAATATAAAAGAGCACGAAAAACAATGAAATTTTGTTAATTCCAAAAACTCAAGTATCCTATTGGATAAATGTAATATTTATTATATGAGTAAATGTTTTGGAGATTCTGGCATTTTTATAATTACAAATTGCTCTATTTTTTGGTCATACAGTGGCGTTGATCAAATATGTTTGTAAAAGAATTAAAAAAATATGTAACAATTTAGGTATTTTACAATACAATGCACTCATTGATAATATTTATCAAAAAACTACTGGGGTTTAACTCTACACCTTAGACCCCAAAAGTTTATTGGGTAACTACTGGCAAGAAACCCTGAGCAGTGTACATCTTTTCAACGAGGTATAGAATGTAGAGTTAAATAAACATGCAATACAGTCATTATCATTACAAAGAAACAAATGCTACTATGTAGTGTATTTAATAAACATGTTCAAAAGAGATTTCATTGAAATAAATTATTACATAATACCTAATTGATAATGATAATAAACTATAGATAAAATTACACAGGTAAGCTACCAAGAAAGTTCTGCTACAAGTAAAATACGACTTTATTTTCGAGTATGTTGGTTTAAATTCTTTTGTCAATTTGTAGCATTGTGGGCCGCGCCACGCCGTAAGAGGCTAAAATAAATTAATCGGGCTACGTTTACTAATAATAATAACTTTTACTGGCCTCGTTACTCTAAAGCAAGTATTTATTAATTTCGACATGTGCTACCACGTTTCCGTGGTGTAGCGGTTATCACATCTGCCTAACACGCAGAAGGCCCCCGGTTCGATCCCGGGCGGAAACACTTATTTTTAGTACGAGTACTTGTGATTATTTTCTTGATTTTATTCTTCTATTATTATTTTTTTAATATTTATGACTTTATTGCGAAATGTTTTAATTATTTTTTTAACATTTTGTTTCGTTTTAAAACTGACTTTTTGACAAAGTAAGCAGTATAGTACAAAATCAGTTTCTCTAACCTACTAGGTATATAAAGAAGTATAATTATGAAAAATATATGTACTCACATATATTTATTAACATGTATTTTTTTTTCATAAATTAATGCAGGGCATGAAAAAATATTTAAAGACACCAACCTGAATATTGTTAAGAATTTAAATTTAGTGAATTAATCATTTGTAATTTATAATTATTTTATTAGGAATGTATAAACAGGATTTATAGTAAGTATAAACTAAATTTTCGCGAAAGCTGAAGTGCGGTACCGACTCGATAAACTGCAAGGGTTGCAAAAGTATTCAAAAGTACTTAATGTAACTTACTTTAGTAAGTACATATTTTTTGCATTTGACTGTACTTACCCTAGTAACTATTTATTACATTAGCTTTCATACAACTTGTATAAATTATAATCATTACATAATTCTTGTATACAATAATAATTATGTTATCGTGATTTCTGCATTTACATGCTTCATATAATTTCAGACATGTTCTTTTCATTGTACACATACTATATTTAAAATGGCTTTCACTTTAAAGTGACGTACGCCATTATAGTTTTGGCAGCGAAAAAATTCGTTGACACACTAACGAAGTGTAGGTAAACTTGTTAGGGGCGCAAACAAAACGCTGTAACACCCTTAAGGTTATGTCAGAGAACAGGAAATTGTATAAACTACTTATTGTGACATGCTCAGTTTCCATTACTCGATGTTACGGCAGATGGCGCTAGTCGGCTTGTAAAAGTGTTTCAATGGTTTTGTTTATTGTAAAATAAAACTTACAAAAACTTATTTATCATTTGTTAGTATGTGGTGCAGTATTAAATAAAAAAAAAAAAAACATTTATTTACAGATAACATGGTATATGTGCGCTGGTAGCGTGCGACTTCCGATTCGGAGGTCGCATGTTCTAACCCTGTTCGTGCTAATGAGTTTTTCGGAAATTATGTAAGAAATCTCATTTTATATTTACCATTCGGTTTTTGGTGAATGACAACATCTTGAAGAAATCGAACTAACCCCAATAAGGCCATGTTACCCTCTGGGTTAGAAGGTTTGATAGCAGTCGTTTTCGTGAAACTAGTGCCTATGCCTTTTGCTGACATTAGCCTGCTAAGCGAACCTCAGACTCATATGAGCCGTGGCAAAATGTCGAGACAACGCGAGGAAGAAGAAGAACAAAATATGATCCAGACATTACAGTAAAAAAAAAAAAAAAAAACAAAATAAATTAGAAATTAGATTAGACTAATTCGAGTTTATTAATAAAGGTTAAAGTAAAGCGTATTTACATATTCCAATACCATTTTTTACAAATGGCACAGTATACTATTAGGGATTTAGAATATATGTTTTAAAAAGTGTAATAGTTAAATTTTGCAGTCTATTAATTGCTCGTCTCTGGTTAAGTATATGACGACAAATTATGGTACCGTGGAAAGTATATTTTATGTACATAAGACACATCCATATTAAGTAAATATATGTGATACAATTATATTGCAAATATTATTTAGGAATGACGTATGTTACGTCCGATATAGGAATGTATGTAATAATTATTACCAACTGTTTTTTTGGTTCGAAACGTATTGATAATTTAATTGACGATTACCGGTCTATTCCGGATAAGTCCGATTAGTATAGGAACGAAAACATTTTTTTTTTTTGCAGTACTCAAAAAGTGGACTTTTTTGAGCTGCATGGACTATCTAGGTTATAAATCGTAGAATATATATTATATTCAACCGTATTATGGTAACTACAAGTACTTAACTAGTCACAGTGCGTATAAAATCTAAAAAAGTCCCTTGAGGCATTTTACCAGGGAAAATATAAAATATAAAAATATCTAGGTTATTACACTATTTATTAGGTTATTACTCGTATATTAGCATGGACAAAATTCGTTTTTTCCATTATATTTTTCAATTTTTTTAAGTTTATAAGTAGGTAATGACATTCTTTTGCAAACTAGCATCGAAATGTACTATTTCTATCCTGGCAAAATATTCTTCTATAAAGTTTTTTTAAAGATCTTGATTATTGTTTTCATTACGAAGTAAAACATGTCAAGCAATATTCGACTTATAAAACGTGAGTTACCCGTTTCTACCCATGACTATGGTGAATCTTAAGATAGTTTTGTGTTTAGATTATTCTTCTGTTGGGTAAATGCCCCTCTCCCTAACTCCCAACCTTCTCATACATATATACCCAACCACCCAACGTGTTACCCAATAGAAGAAATATCTTTCTTAAATTTCTTTTTGAACATCGAGTCTTAAACTGCCAGAAATGAAAGTCATATAAAAGTCAAAGCATCCCAAAGTTTTTCAACAGAACGCGGGATAGTCTAGAAACCGTAGCTCGCGGCCCCTCAATTAGGCTGTATTAATTCCTAATTGTTTCCTAAACAGACAGCACGGGGGCTAATACGATTAGGTGCATACTCGTACACGGCACCAGACAGACAGACAGATCAGTAATACGGCGAACTCCGTCGATCAAGATTGTCATCGTTGATTAGGCGTGCGCTGGTTTTGGGGGAAATTAGGGGAAAATTCACAGTTCAAAATAGAAATAAGAGTTAGGGGGTAAGATGGTTAGTAATTTTATCGCTGATTGCGACATGTGTCACAATCGCAATACAACGAAGTGTTGCACTTACGAACTTGTTAGAACGAGACAGCTATAGTGACAGAACGATAATGTACAATCACGGGGGCTAATGTAAGTATGTACCTACACGATGCCAGCAGAGCTATCGCGAAAATCGATATTCGAAAATTTTACTTTTATTCCAATTAAGGCATGACGGAGATCGCTGGTGGCCTAGCGACCTAACGTGCGACTTGCAATCCAGAGCTTCCAGGTTCGAACCCCGGTTTGTACAGTCGATATGATTACACTTTTGCACCTTTTGTTACAAATGATTATGGTAACAAACTGTAAACATATCTGTCACGTCGACTGAGTTTGAGTACCAATGAGTTTTTCGGAACTTATGTACGAAATATAATTTTATATTCACCAGTCGCTTTTCGGTGAAGGAAAACAAAGCGAGGAACCGGACTAATACCAATAAGGCCTAGTTTACCATCTGGGTTGGAAGGTCAGTTGGCAGCCGCTTTCGTAAATCTAGCGCCTTCGCCAAATCCTGGGGTTATTTGCCAAGAGGACCCCAGGGTCCCATGAGCCGTGGCAAAATGCCGGAACAACGCGAAAAGGATGACGACGACTTGCGACGGAGTTGTTCAAAATTTGAGATCTCTTTTTGTTCTTATGCAGAGCTTCAGTTACTAAAACTACAAAACTAAGAAGCAGAAAAATTGTTATGAAATATTGAACCATTCAGAGGGTTAAAAAGAAAGTTGAAAGGTTATACGAGGGAGGTATAAAACTAAAAAGTTAGTCTTGAAACTAACTGCATAGATAAACTCAGACATATAGATCTGTCTGACGAAGTCCGTCATATTCGCACCTGCTATTATTAAAACGAGCGAGCTATATATAGAAACACTACAGGCGAGATGTTATATAGGTAAATATATCGGCGGCCGATCGTAATAACCGCCATATCACGAAATGACTCGGCATATCGTAAAACGTCAAAATTTTTTTACCCCTTAGCTACGTCACAAAACCAAGGCGTTGAAATTTCAATTGAGTGTGCACAAGTACAAAGTAAACCAAGTACCTCATTTTAAAAAAGCCCACCCGGATTGTCAATTTGTTCGGGGAGTACACTTAGTTCGTTTGCTGACAGCGCCTGAAAGTAACCCTAAGTAAACAGTGACATCTTGCGGTGGTAACGTTAAAACTACTATACATTGTTTTATAAGGTTAGAAGTGACACAGTTCAGGTAAGAAAGCATATTAAAATATGTCTATTTTGTGAAGTCGAATTTGTTTATACATTATTATTTTTACTTTTATATTTTAGTATTTTCAGTTATATCATGTAATAAACTGTTTGATATGTTTTCTTATCGGACTGCGCATAATTATGTAAGTACTTTAAGATTTGATGTATCACTGTATTGAAAAAATAAGTCCCGCCGTAGTTTCTTGCCGGTATCTTCTCGGGTCAGAGGTGTAGGGTTTGAACCGGTGTAGCTTTTTCTTTGACGTTCATAAGTGCATGTAATGTGCCAAAATTGAAAAATTAAGATCTTTTATCTTTTTTTTTATCTATTTTAGAAAAATAACGGTCCTGCTAACGTTAAAACCAAAATTATTATAATTTTCTTTTACCGAAATAACTATACCTATTATCTTTTCTAACCGAAATGTATATCAAACTGTTGATGGCGAATTATTGTAATTTGGAACTGACTTATCTGAACTGTATCTTAAGCATGATATCAATTCCATTCAGTAGTCAGATTAGGACTAGTATTTTTTTTTTGTTTTGAAAAAATAATTCTCGCCAAGTTTCTTGCCGGTCATAAAAGTCGAAATGCTCGGGTCAGTAAGAACCGGTGTAGATTTTATTTCTCTCTTTTACTTTCGTATTCAACGTGTCAACGACCACAAAGTCACTTTTATACTCGACGTGTAAAACTGCCTTTGTGGCCTACTTACTAAATAAACGTTTGAGTTTGAGTCTGGACCTCCATTCTATGTTATGTTATATATTAGTTAATCAATTATGTACACTAAACACAATTATCTGAATCGATACACCGCAGAGCAGAACCAAATGCATGTCAAGTTGTCTGGTACAGGTGGAGTAATAGACACGTAGGTTTAACTACGTTATAAACAGAGAGACCGCTTTGAAATCCTAAACACGTAAATTGTTTTCATTTTTTTATGCGGCAACAGAGATAAACCAGAATGGTTCGTTGTTTAAATAATGTTGAGCAGTGTGTGTACAACAACGATTTGGAAAGGATTAAAAATTTAAATAGATTAAATTTTCAAAAGCACCGATGGAAGTAGGTTTCAATGTTATTAAAGTTGCAAAGACGAGAGTTTACGAGTACAGGAACTGGAACAATTATGGTTATGCTCTCCGCGATACCAAAGAACGCACTTGTATTGAAATAAAATGATTTTCCTATGACATGACTATCAATTAAAATAAGGCACCAAGTATTGTTACATAGACATAAGGAATTTGGGAATTTAATTTAATTAATTTCAACATTTGGGTCACGCAGATCAATTAGAAGAAAGTTAAGGGATTCCGCTCCCCTTCCTACATAACGTTATACTACAAAAACATAACTTGTACTAACATAAGCCGTTTACTATTGACCACAGTTAAGACTATTTTTATTGTAATTAATCTGTATGACCCATTTATACAATACAATTGTGGTACCTTAATATAGTCAATCAGTTATGCAATCATGCACCAGGATCTTGGTCTATACATATTAACAATGACGCTGACTGTGTATCCTGGCTGACCAAACATGATAATGTAGGCTTTACTAATGATGGCCCTGTTTTGAGAATACAATAATAAAATACATAACTCGACATACTACATATATGACATAACTGGGTGGATAGTTACCTAGCTTTTTTTTTATGATATAGGGGGCAAACGAGCAGACGGATTGCCTGATGGTAAGCAATCACCGTCGCCCATGGGCACCCGCAACACCAGGGGAGTCACAAGCGCGTTGCTGGCCTTTAAAGGGGGTTGGAGCTCTGGGAACCTTACTCACCATCAGGAACACAACACTACATACCTGAAAGATAGCAGTGCTATTATGGCTGTGGTCTTCTGTAAGGTTCACCAGAATCCCCAGATTCAAGCGTGATGGTCATCGCTGTGCCCTACCTCTCATTGTTGGACGTAGTTTAAGGACATACCCGGGTCCAAACGACTACAAGCACTCAGGATTTTTTATTCATACGAGTAGTCCGTCTACAAATTGAGTCAACACAGGTATTCGCTGCAAGCCAGCATAGGACATAAGTATTTACATATTTCTTAGAATAATAATTTAATTACCATGAGTATCGACGTTTCGACGTCAGTTGCTGGTTGGGTTGGGGAACGTCGACTCATGGTAATTAAATTTAATTCGCTACAGACTCGTTCTATAGTTTTTAGTAAATATGACGGCCGGTCTGGTCTAGTGAGTAGTGACCCTGTCTATGAAGCCGATGGTCTTGGGTTCGAATGCCAGTCAGGGCATTTATTTGTGTGATGAGCGCAGATATTCGTTCCTGAGTCATGTGTGTTTTCTATGTATTTAAGTATTTACCTAAATGTATCTAAACATATATTGTCGTTTAGCTACAACGCCTACAACACAAGCCTTACTGAGCTTACCGTAGGACTAGATCGATTTGTGTGAGATTGTCCGGAAATATTTATTTTCTATGTTATTTATTTATACTCGTAGATGTCTCAATAAACAGGTGTCTTACGTAGACATAATATATTTAGTGCCTGAATAGACTATCTCCAAAGAACCTGATTCTGTAATAATTTCGTATAATTTATTCGGAGCTACGTATCATAATAATAAGTATCCAAGTGCGTGGCAAGAAATTGGTTGCGCCGTTATGACTGATCGCTTGTCAAAGAAGTTTGCGGACGAAGATCGAGAGCCAACGTGGCGACTACATAAGTAATTACCTAAATATTTTGGACTTGGACTTCTTTTCAAAAAACATAAGTTTTCCCATTTGGTTACTGTCTTCAAGAAAAATATGATTAAAGAGTATTATGTACAGCTCAAACGGAATACAACTTTTTTATGACAGAGGTGGCAAATGAGCAGACGGATTGCCTGATGGTAAGCTATTACCGTCGCCCATGGGCACCCGGGGAGTCACAAGCGCGGTGCCGGCCTTTAAAGGGTCTTGGAGCTCTGGGAACCTTACTTACCACCAGGAACACAACACTACATACCTTAAAGGTAGCAGTGCTATTATGGCTCTGGTCTTCTGTAAGGAGGAGGTATTTCTCCAGTTTGGCTTCTTCAACCTCAAGCGTGATGGTCTTATAGTACTTCGCTGTGCCCTACCTCTCATTGTTGGACGTAGTTTAAGGACATACACGGGTCCAATACTGTACTCCCGGGTAGATATAATTTGGGTCTTTTCAAGGCAAGAGTCGATAGGCTGTTACGGAACCAGCGTGCTTCACTCGACCGACTGACGAGTTGTGTATGAATATAAAGGAAATAATACGAGTATATTAAGTACTGGTAGATCAGCGCAGATTTTCCTATAAATACCTGCTCTGTACTTAATGATATAACGGTAAAATGATTACCTGATGAGTGAGGGAAATTGGATATTTTCCTTAAAAGTATAAGTCAGGTACATATCCTTTATTGAACGTTAAAATAATATCACACTAAGAAACCAAAATGCGTTTTCAAGATAAATACTTCAACTATTACGTCAATTTATATGTTTAATGGTATTTATTTCCCATGGATGGGCAGCAATATCCGTCGAAACCCAATCTACAGCTACTTCGATCGCCAACCTGCCTGACGCAACTATCTCTCAAGATTAGGGAGATATTGAGAACACCCATATCCAGCAGTGGACGACTTACGGCGGAAATGATTAGCATCACCGCTCACATATTATCTGCTTTAAAGGTTGACTGGTAGATAATGCTTTACAGCATTAACTCCGCATTGTGTACTCTATGATTTTATTGTATGTAGATAAAATAAATAAAGCTTTAGAGCGAAGGCATATACTGTGGTCATCAACCTATCAAGCGTGGCAAGTCAACATCGCTACATCGTGTCCAGTGGTAGAACTTCTAGGCTGATAGGATAGAATAGAATAATTATAAAAATATATATATGCACAAATATTACAGGACATTCTTATACGAATTGACGGAGCTCCACGGTAAGCTCAATAAGGCTTGTGTTGTGGGTACCTACTCAGCCAACGATATATGTAATATACAACTACTTAAATACAACATATAAAACACTCATGACACAGGAACAAATATCGGTACTCATCACATAAATAAATGCCCTTACTAGGATTTGAACCCACGGCTACCTAGGACCATCGGCATCATAGGCACGGCCACTACCCACTAGACCAAAACTGTCGTCAAAAATTGATGGAAGATTTTGCCATGACTATAGTCTTAAAATTTCAAACGCCCTGGAAACTTGTAGCAATTCCACCTTTCTTGAAGACGATAAAACTGGGACGTGTAGCAGTTATTTTCATTTTTACGCATAAATTACTCCCGAGGTGCCATTCCGTCCCTTCTATTAACTTGTCAGACAGACCTTCAGCCTTTTATTAAAAGAAATAAAATTAAAGGTTATAAATGAAAAAGATATTTTAAGGTCTAATAAAATTAGATATTCTAAGGGCTTCGGGCTCGAGTAAATTGGAAAAGGAATTGTATTTATGAAGATGAAATAGCTATTGAATTTATTTTTTAGATATTTCGACAGATTTTTCTTGAACGAAATACCTAAGAATAAATAGTACTACTTATGAGATGGCTTTGTTTGAGACATGGGGGGCCGATTTTTGAGCATCGAGTACTCAAATCGTGACATTTTAAAATCTATCAGACACAAAGAAATGGTATTTTAGAAAGATGAATCATAGAAATCAACCTTCTTGAAAACAATCTTGGGTGTCTAAAATATACATTTCGTGCAAAAATAAAGATAAGAAACTTTTGTGTACGGTGATTTTCGCCCCCAAAGTTTTTTGAATTCTCGTGCACGACTCTCAAAAATCGGCCCCCTGCCCCTGTCATACTGTCAGAGAAAAATGTATAAACTACCCGGCGAAGAATGAAAACAGATCTAGGGCATAAGTTCTAAGCTCGCATAATTGAGGTACATTCAAGGTAAAAGATATTTGATTCGGAAAAAGTTCCCAAATATGTAAATTAGTGCTTTAGTGTTTTATTTATGACATAGGTGTCAAACGAGCAGACGGTAAGCAATTACCGTCGCTCATGGACACCCGCAACACCAGGGGAGCACATTGTTCACAAGCACGTTGCCGACCTTTAAGATAAGAGTACGCTCTTTTCTTAAAGGCCGTATCGGCCCGGAAATACCGCTGATGGCAAATCATGCCTGTTTTGATGTGCGAGGTAGGAAGTTTCTAGAGAAACCCACAGTACAGGATTTCCAACTATAGTTGAGACAATAAAGTGTATAGATATTTTGGCACTTCGTTCGCAGTTATGTCTCTGACCTTGACTGTACATTGATCCCAATATGTTATATAATTAAAACTTCTGAGCCATGTTACTATTACTTAGTTACGGATAAACTCACGTGTACTTATATAGCAGTAGGCGACATGTTTCGGGTAAGCTCTGGTACCCATTTTCAAGCCGAGTCACACCTCCCGGGGTGAGGGTGTCACAAAGCTTACCCGAAACATGTCGCGTAGTGCGATATAAGTACACGCAGGTTTTTACAATACATATTTGATGTATTACTGTTGTGAAAATAGTTTTTCGCTATCATATAAGTAATGTCCTTTTAGGGGTGTGTGATTATATTGGCTTATAGAAATAATTTTGTGATGGAAGCGCTTTTTTGTGGAAAATTGTTCAACAAAAACAGGATTCGTAAATATAATATCATTAATATGTAATAGATAATGTTATACCATGAAAAAAAAGAAAACGAGACGTCATAACGGATCATCTCATAGAGTTAATTGAAGAGACTTTAACATTTTTTACATATTACTTATACCTGTAAAGGTTAATACTTTCTCATCCCGTTCAGACATATTTCCAGTTTTAACAAAATAAACTGCATAATAAATTTGAAAATCTAAAACGCATCCTTCTAATTGGCCTTCATAATTTCCAATATACTACAATACAGTCTCCACTGTATCCAGAATTGCGGTCACCACGCCTCTATACGTATCTCTAAAATTATATCCCTCCTATTCCACTTTAACCCTACATTAGAATATGAACTTTATTTGTAAGGGATCTGAATTGGTATTAGTATAAATACTTAAATGAAATACGCAGATGAGGAAGTAAGTTAGTTAATATATTAAACGCACAGCTTGCCCTCGACAAACTTATATTGGCAATTATCGAGTTATATCAACGTCTCTATTGCTATCTGTTACGGTAGTCTGGTTATTTTATAAACTGCATTAGGAAAGTTGGTAAAAATTTGCAGTAGAGGCCTCGCATCATGCAAACGCTCATATGCTAATATGCGTGCATGCTGTGTTCACGTCTAGATATTCATTTGTAAGGTTTTTAATTAAATTGGGTACTTTTGTAGATTTGGTTATTAAAAATTTTATCTGTTTAATAGGCAGTATTAGTACTTAGTGCTCTAATTATGACAGAAAAAATGTACTTAAATCGACGAAAACCCAAATGTTGAATATTAAGCAAACCGAAACCAAAATGAAATTAGTGGGTATGTTATGTTGCGACTATCCTTTAGTAGTTTATGTTACTACTACATAGAGGGCACAATAGAATTGAATTGAAAGAATTGAACGCACAATAGAGGGGTTATCTTATGTTTGTAGATAAAAAAATATATATTTGTGAAATAAATGACATCTTACAAAGATTTACAAAAGCCTAAATGCATATGATAAAATATTTTTACAGTCACTATAACGGTGTTTTTATGCAATTAAATCTGAATCAAAAACGGGCTTTGAAACAGATCTTACAATATCCTCAACAATAGCGCGTGAAACGTTTCTAAAATAATTCTTACCTTTGTGACATTCAAAACTGTTTTATCGTTTTCTATTCCAAAATTACATAAAGAGCATAATGTTGTTATAATTTTATAGTTGATAAGACCTTTGGTAGCTGACTTGTATGATGAATAGACCGATACAATTGCTGTGAGTCTGAATGGCGACAAGGCAGGGAAGCCATTTCAGTACCTGTTAACTTCTTTTTGCTTTTAAGAAAACTCCACTCACTGATTTTATCTGACTCACTAACGACGACGTGCCCGGTTTTGCACGAGTACAATGTATTTAATTATTATTTATCAATGTTATCTTGCAGTTGGAACAAAGTTTTTTTTTTTGTTTTTTTTTCTTAGTTGTAATTTTGAAAACACGCCAATTTTTATTTTTACCGACGAAAAAGACGGAGGAGGTTCTCAATTCGACGCGATATTTTTTTTATGTATGACCACGCATAACTTTTTACAGAGTCGTCCGATTTTGATAATGATAAAAGGTTGTTTTTATTGTAGTTAATTTAAATTTGTTAAATAAACGCTATCACAGTAGCAGGCCTATTATATCCGTTGCTTGGTTTAAATGATCTATAAAATAGTTATGATTGTGGTCACGTGCGAGTTATTTTTATGACAAAGGTGGCAAACGAGCAGACAGATTTCCCGATGGTAGGTAATCAATCACCGTCACCCATGGGCTCCCGCAACACCAGTTACAAGCACGTTGCCGGCCTTTAAGGGGGGTTGGAGCTCTGGGAACCTTACTCACCATCAGGAACACAACACAACATACCTGAAAGGTAACAGTACTATTATGGCTGTGGTATTCTGTAAGGAGGAGGTACTTCTCCAGTTAGTTGGGCTTCTGCAGACTTAAGCGTGATGGTACTTCGCTGTGCCCGACCTTTCATTGTTGGACGTAGTTTAAGGACATATCCGGGTTCAACCCTAACGAGAGTTTCCACTACTAAAACTAAAGATTTTTTGTACCTATAATGCGAATCACAATAAAAATGACTATTATTAAATATTATATTGCAGTCTATCGGGTGAGCAAGACGCGATATTAAAGCGTTTTTGTTGTTTTATTTCAGTAATTTCAAGGTCAGAAAGTGGCGAACTCAGAAAGTGGCGAACTCAGAAAGTGACGAACTCAGAAAGTGGCGAACTCAGAAAGTGACGAACTCAGAAAGTGGCAATCTAAGAAAGTGACGGAACATTCTCGGAACGTGACGCTCTGAGAAAGTGGCGTCCTCAGAACGTGGCATCCACAGAAGGTGACTAGTAAAGAAAATGACGTACTCCGCCTATACCCGGGTATGTCCTTAAACTACGTCCGACAATGAGAGGTAGAGCACAGCGAAGTACTATCACGCTTAAGTCTGCAGAAGCCCAACTGGAGAAGTACCTCCTTCTTACAAAAGACCACAGCCATAATAGCACTGCTACCTTTCAGGTATGAAGTGTTGTGTTCCTGATGGTGAGTAAGGTTCCCAGAGCTCCAACCACCCTTAAAAGTCAACGCGCTTGTGACTTCCCTGGTGTTGCGGGTGCCCATGGGCGACGGTAATTGCTTACCATCAGGCAATCCGTCTGCTCGTTTGCCACCTTATGTCATAAAAAATAAAAAAAATAAAAAAGGATAATTATTGCGGTAACCAAGTACAATATTATAGGGAGGGTTATAATTATAAAAGAAAATCCTTCTTTTAAAGAGTAGGCGTGACAATGACAACGCTGTCATTGGTAAGAAAATTTACAGAATATATCCCTTTATAAGTATAACGTTAATTGAAAACGGTTAATTATTACTGTTATATCCAATTAACTAGACAAGTATGTACAGCACGGCTTCATTATTGATACAGAACAAAGTAAGCGTCCAATCAATCCGATCAGTCGACCAAACACTTGGTACATACACCGACCATCTTGTCCGGACCCCTCCTTGCCCTAACTTTCCTCCCGTTACCTCTCAGTCCGAGGGACTGTCAAAGGCCAAGAGGTCTTGGTCAGAGGTCCATCACAATGTAATTGGCTGCAGCAAGATACGCGTGAAATGACGGCTGCCGTCGGACAAGGGTCTGGTTCATGCTTGGTGGGGTACGACCGTTTGGAAATTGAGTCGGATTCAGTGTTTTTTGCCAAACTTGCTTGGTTGCTTGGTAACTGCAGTTGTCTTTCCTGTTTTATACTTGTCTAGTATTTTGAAGCAGAAGAGTTGAATCTTTAGCTCTCGTATTGGAAATTGTGTTGCGTATCGGACAGGCAGAGGCGAGATGATACGACAATATTTAGTGCCTTGGAGTTACACCTCAGCATAATGCCGACTGAGTCAGCGCTGGTCTTCCGTCACAACCATCTGGCGAAATACACGGGGCGGCAACAACCCGGCTACACACATGGATCACTTACAAACAAATGAACACTGAAATGGCATACAACATGATACACGAACGAGACACAAACTTTTTGTAGACATATACAATATAATAAGTTTAAGTAAGAAACTTCCTGCACCAACTGTCACATACGAGAGGTGATTCAGTTACGTTTCCACCTGCAAGTAAGTAGTAATTCTGATAAAATCACCGTCATACGGTATTGACAAAGAACGGCGTTTCGCTGCCACTCACCGCTGAAACCATAACTTAATTTCAACTTTCTTCCTGTTAGCGCACTCGAATTGAACGCATTTGTTTTGCCTAAAAATTAAATATAAGAACAAGCTGAAAAATATCATAAAAGTGAAATTTGTCTGTGATAAAAATAGAGACATATTTGAAAAGACTGAAAACTTATTCCTTTATTAATCAACTTAGAAACTTGACGAGCACTTAATAAATGGATATTAAAAAAACTACTTCCATTTTTAAGCTAACACTTCGGACCCTAAGATTCTTTTAGGTATTTTTTATGATAATTATAATATTTTAATCTTGAACTGACGCGACATTAATGTAGGATTAAGATTGAGTTTGCAATCTGAGCAAATGGTTCAAAACTTAATAGTTTAACTACACAAGTTTAACAGTAAACGTTTAACAAAAATGGAAAATATCAACTATCCCGCCCTCGTTTAGTTAGATTTCTCTTTTAAATGTAAGAGTTTTTTTTAATTAACGTGTATTACATTATGTTACACGTGTTATATTATGTAGTTTTTCTTTATCGATGGCATTATTGTTGGTATTATTTAAATAAGTAAATCATTACACAGATAAAACAGGTCCATCCAATGTAATATTTCAATAATTATAGCCCGTAAAACAAATCTTTGTATGTTTCATTGTCGCTTGCCCGTAGTTACTAACCGATGTAAATATATAATTAATCTTTTTTGAAGAACTTCAAAAGTGACATACCTAATTTGAACTTTTTTATACAATCTGACTATAGGTGAAACACTTAGATACAACACCTTATGTAGTAGTAACGTGTGTATACGTATGTCTACGTTCTATATTCAAATTTTGACATAGGTTTTTAAGAACTCTTGAGTACAACGAATATACAGTGGATACGCGGTCCTTACCGCGAATACCATCGTCTCGTAATAAGTTTATGCGAAACATTGCTCCTCCATTCCGGGCCTGAGTTTTGGTTTTAAAGCAATAGTGAATTATGTAGGAGCGCCGACTTATGGTAACATACTTACTGTTACACACACTAAAAGCTTAATTCTGTCGCTAACTGCTAATTTTAATTAGACTATAAAACGTAGTTTTCTCTGGAGCTACAGAATTCAAACGGAAACAGGCACGCTCATATCTTTATGTGACATTTGAATTATGTTTTATGTAGTAGCTACAATTGAATTAAAATATTTTTTTCCTAACTTAACGCTTACGCTTCACGTGCGTAAATTTCACTTTTTAAGGCACTTGCTATGAAAAATTAGGTTCGATACTCGTGTAAAAACTTCTTTAAGACTCGGGTGATTGTCATTTCACTCGGGCTCCAACGTTCACCCTCGTCGAAAAAACCTTTTTTTCACTAGTATCGAAATGTACTATTTTTCTATACAAAAGTACCGTCCTTAGACCAAAATAATGGGATCTTACACAGGGATCATTACCGGTATGACTAAAAACCTAAATATTATCGGTAATTCCTATTTTATCTGTCATATTTTTAAATGATATTTAAGTAAGTAGAATGCAATATCCGATTAGCAGAATAAAATCCAATAATATTCAATACCAACCGAGATACCGAAATTTAATACTTAATGGTTAATTTGTATGAAAGTATTTTTTTTAAAACGACGGTAGCAAACAAGCATACGGCCCGCCTGAACAGCAGTTACCGTAGCATATGGACGCCTGCAACTATAAAGGATTAACATGCCTACCCTAATAGGTACCGGTATTCAATCCCTGATCTTACAACTTATATGTGACATTATCTACGAAAAGGGACCTTATTGTCGATGGCGCTTATGTGGTTGTTCAAGATGATGCAATACAAATGCAACGCGATTCGACGTAAGTGCCATCGACAATAAGGTCCCTTTTCCTAGATAATGACACATATTTACAAAAGCAAACAAAATAAGCAAAATAAACTTTATTCGACCTTAAAACATCCTACATTAACCTTAACGTGATATTGAGACCGAAGCACAAAAGCACACGGACAATAGGGTCTGCAAAAATATTTACGAGGTGACCACTAGACCGAGGCACCGCCGCCATGATTTACTATGTTTGTTACGAGTAATATACGATATTTGCTTATTTTTGGATACTTTTTGCTAGTTTCTCTCAGTCAGAACATGTTTTTTATTGCTAACTGTAGTAAATAATATCTTCATAGTCTATTAAAGTTTATATCCATGGAATCTTCATCCTCCTCATATCAGTGAAGAAAAAGAAGAAAAAACATACTTATCTAATTATTAACCGATGACAAAAACGGAAGAAATTCTTAAGTCCACGCGTACTTACATATTTGTTTATTTTTTTCAAGGTAAAAGTTATAGCCTAAAAATAAGATATTACGATTCTCCCTGGGAGGTATTCATTATCATCAGACAAAAATAACTACAAAATAATTTATACAGTCACCAAAGCACACCTACTCGTGAGTGAGGAAAGGAAGAACCTAAAAGAATATAATAAATAGCCAGATTTACTGACAAATATTCTACCTAAACACGACTTTCACTTATGATTGCAATTAAGCGGGACGTAATGCGTATAAATTATCTCCGACGCCAACCCGCCTGATTAGCGTGGTGACTGTGGCAACAGTAGACCTCTTAAGAGGTAACAGTACCGAAGCCCTTTCTCAGATTTGAGATTTTTGAACGACTATATCTGTCGCGCTGGCGCGCGAAGTGCCCCGCGGCCCCATCGTGCCTGTGTGTGTGGCTCACGCACACAGACTGAGCCCGCGCACTTCGGCCGCAACAAGCCACTAAGCCACTCGCTAGTCTATTTATTTCATACCGGCACGCGACGCGAAAATATTGTTCGTTATAATTTTGACCACGATTCCGTTTATTGATACTCGAGATTTCTTTAGACCAATTTCGGATTTGTTTTTTTTTTGACCCATATATTGAGGTAAACCTACTTCATCATTTATAATATGTATCTATAAATAATAAAACACCTAAATACCAATAAATATATACATTTATAAATAATACAAAATGCGGTTTTCATGAGCTAAGCTAATAAATAAATATACCTACCTGCCTGCAACGACGTGCTGGTAGTAGGTACCTACGTACTAATAACTAACGTCGGCAAGTTCAGCGATTGAGTAAGTAGTAGTAACTTTATGCAATTAAATTTTAAATCTATACTTTAACATTACAAGCTGCAACATTATCAAAACCTTTTGTAGTTACTTGAGTAAGTAGGTACCTACTCTTTAACACTTGGGTATGTTTTATTCGCTTTGCAGGCTGATGTTGCCAATTGATAGAGATAATTATATATATAGTTTTCCGTATGGGATTGGAATTATTTAAGTACTAAATTTCATAATGCAAAAGTAACACCACCCGGTGTTACTGTGCAGTTTAGGTACATTTAGCCCGCGAGCCTATCAAGCAGGCGTATAGCAGCCTGTCGCTTCGAACCACCCATTAGTACCATGTCAGGGTTTGATGATGGAATACCAGGAAAATGCTTTTTCATATAATTTCTAAAGCTATTGAGACATTTGTCTATGACCATCATCTCATAAAAAAGCGCTTGGTGGCCTAGCGGTAAGAGCGTGCGACTGGCAATCCGGAGGTAGCAGGTTCGAAACTTGGCTTGTACCAATGAGTTTTTCGGAATTTATGTACGAAATTTCATTTGATATTTTACCAGTCACTTTTCGGTGAAGAAAAACATCGTAAGGAAACCGGACTATTCCCAATAAGTCCTAGTTTACCCTCTGGGTTGGAAGGTCAGATGGCAGTCGCTTTCGTAAAACTAGTATCTACGCCAAATCCTGGGATTAGTTACCAAGTGGACCCCAGGCTCTCATGAGCCGTGGCAAAATGCCTGTACAATTTGAACTTGCGACTTCCGGATTGCAAGTCGCACTCTCTTACCGCTAGGCTACCAGCGCTCCAAAGATGAAATTTATAGCATTATACAGGGTGTCTCATTCAGATCGGTCAGTATGGGGAAGTCTGGAACTACCTATAAGACATACAAAGATTTGTTCTTAGGAACCATGTCATCGATTTTAGGGACAAGAAAAACTGCATACATAGATAAAAAAAAAACAAAACTTGTACTCTGTTCGAGAATCGAACCAGGCTATTTTGGAAAATAAAACTTTAAATTATTTCCGTTTGGATATGGATTGTATTGGTTATAGGCAGCAAAAGTTACGATGAAACATGATGTCTCAAATGAATAAAATGCATTGTAATTTATCTTTTAATTTTATTTTTAACAACTGGGGTCGATTCCAAAACTGAACACATTTTTTTTAAATCCATTTATGCTGTTTTTCTTGTCCCTAAAATCGATGACATATGGTTCCTAAGAACAAATCTTTGTATGTCTTATAGTTCCAGATTTCCCCATACTGACCGATCAAAATGAGACATCCTGTATACATATAATTAACTAATTAAAAAAAAAACTTATAAATAGTAAACCTGTCCGCTACTATGACATGGGCCTCCCCCATAGTCTGTTATAAGCTGCATGAGGGGTTCTGATCGAGTAAATAATAATGTTTCAATAAATAAATATTACTGGACATTCTTACACAAATTGACTGAACCCCACGGTAAGCTCAAAAAGGCCTGTGTTTTGTGTGAGTACTCAGCCAACGATATATATATATGCAAATAATTTACCTATAATATTTGTTCAATGAGAAAATGAATTTTATGTTTGATTTTTTATTGTACTTACTGTCGTGTTATTGGATCTGCTCGTATTAGCATCTATATATATATACAGTGGTTCTCATTTAGATCGGTCAGTATTGGGAAATCTGGAACTTTAAGACATACAAAGATTTGTTCTTAGAAACCATGTCATCGATTTTAGGGACAAGAAAAACTGCATAGATGGATAAAAAAAAGTGTTCAGTTTTGGAATAGACACCAGTTGTTAAAATTAAAATTAAAAGATATTGGATTACAATGCATTTTATTCATTTGAGTTATCATGTTTTATGGTAACTTTTGCTGTCTATAACCTACACATTCCATTTATCCAAACGGAAATTATTTAAAGTTTTATTTTCCAAAACAACCTGGTTCGATTCTCGAACAGAGTACAAGTTTTTTTTTATCTATGTTTGCAGTTTTTCTTGTGCCTAAAATTTATGACATGGTTCCTAAGTACAAATCTTTGTATGTCTTATAGGTAGTTCCAGATTTCCCCATACTGACCGATCTGAATGAGACACCCTGTATATAAACGTTAGTCCAGGGACCTGTTTCATATACGTGACAATGACATGCGACAGGTGACAGGTGACAATTCGACATTTTGACAATTTTTTGTTTCATAAACATTATTTATGACAAATAAGTCGTGGTGGAAAAATTACAATTATGTCAAATTGTCGCGACATTTTGACATATTTCTGTTTCATAAAAATTTTCCCTTGACAGGTGACAGGTGACAATTTGTCGCGAAAAACTTGACATATTTGTTTTATGAAATACAAAATTGTAATTACAAGTTGACAAATTTGTAGACTTGTCGAAGATTTCTGACAGGCGAACTCACCCAATGTCAGCGGCTACTTCTCACTAACTAATTACTATACCTAGATATTTTTCTAGCAGGAACGGCATTTGTTTTGTGCTTGCCACAATAAAAATATCGACAATCCTGCTATCGATAAGTACATACTACTTCAACTTCAAGATGTACACACAGTCTTATATCGGCTACCTACCTAGACGCCGCGTGTCACCGATCTTGAACAAATTAAACGTAATCCGTATACTTTTGATCCAATTTACGTTTATAATTTGCAATGAATAGTTCCAAATTGTTTTCTGAAGTAGGTATTTAAATATATATTGACTTTTATTATTGTTAGTTATTTTTAACCCTATTACCCCATATTTGTCTTTGTATTACCTGTATGGAAATTGAAGGGGTACTTATCGATAACAGGACTGTCGATGTTTTTATTTTGTCAATCACTTACAAGAAATCGTTCGTGCTAGAAAAATATCTAGGTATACTAATTACTTATTACCAGTGAAATGGTGCTAACATCGACAGACAATAGTAGCAACAGCGATGAAGAATATTTAGTTCAACCAATACGTCGTCGTCGTCGAGCATTTAGGACAAGGGCAAACTTTACTTTTGACGTGGTTGACTCCACATTTATAAAAAAAATTCGAGTTTGTAAAACTACCGTCAAATATTTAATGCATCGAGCCAGGGTTTAGACTGGGGTTTATTTCCGTTATTTTAGTTTTTACCAGTTTGTGTTTATTTATTTTTTATGACGATGCGTGTTGTGGATGACTGTTGTTTTAATATAATTAAGTACTTATGTTGTTAATTAAATAAGATGTTCCATTCAATAATTTAAGCGAAATTTAAGAGTATTTATGTTATGTTATGTAATTTAAAAGGCGCACAAAAAACCCTTACGAAGACCACTCACTTGATAATAATAATAACAATAGGAACTTACAATAGTCCTTTTTCTCCAATTTTGCCATGTTGTATCACGCAAATACTTCCAATCTTTGCTAAATATACCCAATCCCTTTAATTGCTCTGCAATTTCCTTCCATTTATTAATTTTTTTTTCGTGCGTTAAGCACTCACTAAATTTGCCAAACAATATTTCTCGGTTGTCGTGTATAAGGCCCAAAATTATTATTTTCGTCTCCATTTTACTTATTGCATGTACTAATATCGAACAAATCCTAGAATACTAATCAAAACTAATGTAGGACAAACAATTTTATTGCTACCCTTATACCGCATATCATTTTAACAAAAATGTATGTTGTGACATATTTGTCGCAACTTACGACAATTATGTCGATTACCGTGACAAAAAAGTCTTGACAATTTTCTTAATTAGTGACATTTTAAAACTGACAATTGTAGACCTTTTTGAAACGTGATTGCCACTGACAATTTTGTCAACTATTTACCTGTCGCAATTGGACATATTTGTCACGTTTATGAAACAGAATTAGTAGCTACAAATCGACAATTTTGTCAAAACCTGACATATTGTCAACTTGTCACGTATATGAAACAGGGCCCTGACTGACTGATCGACGCCCAGCCCAAACCGCTTAACTTAGATATCTGATTTATTCATAATAGGTAGTTTATGTATCGCAAGGACTCACTTAGAAGGGATTTTCGGAAATTACACCATTGAGGGAGTAAAAAGGGGGTTGAAAGTTTGTATGGGGATTGTAAAATTTTAAGCGAGAGACTTGAAATTTTGTGTAAACACTCGTTATTTAAATACAAGAAATGACATATCAACGTTTTTAGGTCAAAAACGGGGGTTAAAAGTTTGTATGGGGAAGGAGTCAAATGTCAACTGTTACAGGTATTCTTTTGCGCGTGGCCGCAAGCCGTGGGGAAAAGCTAGTATAGTATATTTTATATACTTCTCACTACTACATGCAATACAATTGACATTGTTACTTCAGTAACATTTACTTGTTACTGTTCTTCAGAATAGTTATTCCGATGGCATTAACTGTACCAAAATTCGGTTTATCGATAACCCATTACATCACTAGATCATCGACATTCAATGTCGACTATTGCTCATGACTATTTGACTGTGTACATATTTAGTAGATTGCTTACCCCTCCAAAAACAGTGCGATAGGGACAACTGCAGCTCAGGCGAAAAATCCCGCGTAAAAACTCAAAAATCGAGGTTTGGCTCTCGACGTTTTCCTCCTCCAAAACTTAACCAATCTGAATAAAATTTTTGGAACAGAATGATGAAGAGTTATTCTGTGTCGGTACGTTTTGCTTTTTGTGTTTTATGCTATATTATTTGAATAATAAGTGAATGTTTGCGAGATAGTTGAGTGAGCCGTTTTTAGCAATGTTTACAGAGCTCTAAATCTTAAAAAAACTAAAAAATCCAAAAAAACGAAACATACCGACACAGATATCGATGATATCAATCTGTGCTGAAAAAATCACTGCTCTAGGGTTAAAAACCAGGGAGGAAACAGTCGAGAGCGTTTATATGGAAAATTGCATACTACCGTTTCCTCTTAAGGCACAACAATGCCTCGTGATCAAGGAGAAATACACTTTCATATGAACATCTTCTTGCCGCGCGAGTTTTTCGAACTTGAAGGTAACTTTTTGTTTGACATTTTTTTATTAATTTATTTGCTCACAATAAAATCTTACAATCGTGCACATACTCGTATACATAAAACGTTATCTAGTTTAAACATAAATCAATAGCTATATATCCATTCTGAATTCAAATTAAAATGATAATCAACAAAATATATGGCAGCTTCATAACCACTCTTTGCTTTCCGAGCATCAACAATCACGTATAATTTGATCCCGATTAATCTAGTGACAAATCCGTTCATTTTACAAACGCTACTGTATCCTCACTCTGACCTTTGTTCTAAGGGCGGTAAAGGTCATTATTGTTTGTGTGAATGTTTACCCAGTTCAAATGAAGTTGGAGGTATCCAGACGCGAGGAATCCAATTATTTTGGATGCAATCAACACGGTATCAAGTGTGGAGAGAAGAACACATATGATTTATGTTTAAAAGTGACGTTTAACCTAACGAAAAACAATATGTCTGAACAGTTAATAATTCAGTTTTCAATACCAAAGGAATTAACAAGGTTATTGAATTAATAAATTATATTATGACTATTCTATATTTGATGATAAGGAAACAATGAAAATTCCTCCTTTGGACCAAGCCACATTTCTTGCTGGACATCATAGCATTGATTTCTCGATTTCAATCAGTATAATTCAGCGTACATCTTCGTATCTGCAACAGCCATTAAATGTCGATACTTTAACTCATGGAATCTTTACCGACAAGCCTTAGGCCGCTTGTAGACATCCGGTGTTTTCACCGGACAATTATCCGTTTTACGCCACGATGTCTTGTTTTCTTAGGTGCAGCTGTCGATAGCCACATATAACGCTGGACGTAGACGCGTAAAACGGATAATTTTCCGGTGAAAACACCAATGTCTACAAGCGGCTTTAAGTCTAAGATTTTTCCCTAAACGGAGCGGTCGTCTGCAAAGTGAAAAGGCTGTGTACGCATCACTGACTGATACCGTGTAGTAGACGCAACGACGGGATGTCGGTCGGTTCGGTTCAGCTTGTTCGAAATACACCGTAACGAGGGATTGTTTACCGTTATTGCAAATTTTTTAGGTGTTCTGTTACCACCGTAGCTTGATTACGAAAATCTTTGTGTAGTGGTGCGACTGGAAGGCGAATTGGATACCGTCCTCGCCCGTTACTGAGTTCTAAATGTTTAAGAATTTTGATGGATTTTTGCTAAATAAGTATCGAAATAGAGACCTATTGTGTAATAATAATTATGTCCCCATGAAGATTGATAGGTGGATCATCGTAATTAGTAGGTGTAACTAATACACTATAGGTAGTTGCCACAAAAAATAGGGACAATATTTCAAAATGTCGACTATGACAATAAGACAATAAAATAATATTACTATGTTTATGGGCCTGTTTGGTAGGCAAGTTGTAGAAAGGCCAAGATTTGGAGGGTTACTTTTAGGTATTAATTTTTAGGTAGTGTTTATAGGGCTTGATTTTTATTTTTGTATGAATATATTTTACTACCTTATTTTTATATACTTAGTAGGTATATAAATATATATATATATGTATCTTGGTATTACCTACATATATTAACAGCGATATAAAGACGAATTGCAGTTAAATACTTTTCCCGGATAATTTTACTATTCGACACCGTCGTAACACTGGGTGGTCCAAGCTAGAAGCATATATTAACTGTCAAAAATACGGACTTCATATATCATTATCATCAGTATTCCAATATAACAAGAATTATCAAAACTTTGTAACGGAAATAAAGTATACAATCCAATTCCGAAGGTAAACTCCTCCATTTTTTAAGTCGGTAAAAGAATCAAATCATCAAATTACAATAACTTTTAATATGCTTTTCACAAAGAGGAATTGCAAAAACTATTCTCCTTATACACATTTTACTACTTGTTCAATTTATGAGAATATTCATTAACAGCAAAAGGACTCGTGTTTCATATTGTATTACTTACATCTTGTCTTTCATCATAGTATGCTTTCAGCATAAGTAATTATCAACGTCCACTGGTGAGGTGCGACAATTGTTCCGGTCTTAAACCAATCCTTTTTTACCCTTTGAGCCTACAGATAACACAGCATAATTGTATGAAATACACGATACGGCAATTATTCAATTTAATTTTACCTAAATCGCTACAATCTTATACTACCAATGTTCGCTGCTCACCCTCGAACCACAAAAGACATTCAAACGTCTGGGTTCTTCGTAAGACCAATATTTTCTTCGCCAAGAGGGGACCATCGTTGACATAGTTACCTGAACTTTCATAAACCTTATTCCGACTAGATAAAGTCTACATTTAAATAGCAAGCGTATGATGACCATAAATTTAATCCCCATTGATAGTTAGTACCACATTAGTCCTTTTGTATTTTAGGGCCGTTCTGTCGAAAAAGCCGGCGACGTCTGGATATATTGTATTGACGCCATTCATGATGTGATTTATACGGAAAGTAGACTCGTAAACATTATTCAGGGAGTTTTCCAAGAATTATCGATACCTACGTAAATTAGAGGGTATATTTTGCAAACTATTCTAGCAAATATGTAAGACATTAGGATTATCTCTTGCTAGGAATTACTTATTTAGAAGTGTTATGAAAATAGTCGCTTGAAAATTTTTTTCCTTAACAAAAATAATGAAAATATAGTTAGGAAATACATACATTTACATACATACATTTCAGCCGTATGCAGTCCACTGCTCCTCGCCTCCCACAAATATCATCTTGGGGGTAGTTTCCATAGTCGGCAGGCGGGTTGGCGACCGCAGTAGCTGTAGATTGGGTTTCGACGGACGCTGCTGCCCGCCCGTAGGATTTTTCCATTTGTCGCCTCTTACGACACCCGCGTGAGGAGATGGTACATATAAAAATATGTTTTCAAAGATTTTTTCAGAGCGTTCGCTTCTGAAATTTTGATCTTGATTAAGGTCATATTTGAAGCTTTATAATATAATCCATGACTGTTCCAAAACCAATATCAGTTTTTTTTTTTTTATCAAGTATACCGAGCAAAAAGCACTTCCTAACAAATATTTCTTTCACCTCATATATGTTATTTAAGTTGGTATTTATCGAAGCTCTTCAGTGTCTACATTCTGCTCTCCAGAGAACCACAAGACACATTGTGTTCTAATAGAGGCGAGCCAACAAGCGCAATTAATAATTTCGCGACTCCTAATTACGTCGGCTGCCGTGCCGGGTTCCGGGGGACTATTCCGATACAAACCGGGAGAATGAAAGAAACTCACATTCACAACTTCGCAGATATTATACTGAACAGACTTGCAATCGGAAAACCATGCTCAGAAATATATAAAAAAATCCACTGCCTCGGGCGAGATTCCAACTCGCGACTCTGCTTGCCCTTACCCTTACACTGCGTTTTTTTCTGCCTTGTGAAGTTTTACAGCCTCGTACAGTCAGCTGCAGACAAAAGGTACCACCCCGCCATACGTCTTTGTAGGGCACGGTACCTTTTCTCTCTCTGACCATACTTAAGGAAGATACGAGTAAGTAACTCCAAGAGCCAGTTGTATTACAATTTACAATTAATAATTTTAGCGAAACGTTTTTTTTTTTCTTATAAAAGGGATTGAATAAAGACATCCACTAATACAAGAAGTTGCAAGATATTTTTGAAACATTTTTACTATCACAGAAATTATATAGAATGCCATAACTAGCAGAAGGATTAAATGCCCAAATCACCACGCTTGGAAGGCAGGTTAGCGATCACCGTATTTTCCACCGCTCTAAAGAATGCTGCGGCCCGTCCGGCGGTTTCTAATTGCAGTTTAGGGACAACACCATGTACAACACGGTTATTTGACTAAGGTAACCTCAAACTGTCTTCGAATTATTTCCACTGCAAAGAAAGAGACAGGAACATTCAAGATTACAACACCAGGTACAATTCGGTAATTGAGGTTATTTGACTAAAGGTAACCTAAAACTATCGACTGCTAAAAAAAGGAGGAACATTCGAGAACATTTGTGGTTTTATCAGAATAAACCACTTCCATTGCCGACGCACAATAGGTGCGGCTCAAAACTAAATTAGCGCGCTAGTGCGCTAAGCATTCTATTGCTTCCGTGGTGAATCAATCATTTTCTCGTTTGTGAACATTCGGGAACAATGGCCTCGTGTTTATGCCAAATACCATTAGGCATTATTTCAGGTATATGATTAATTGATTGGGGAATTACTATATCTAGTTATACGTTTGGTTTTTAAAGTTATTATTACATTGTGTGTATGTTCGTAATAAGGGCTGTCATCATCATTTTCAGCCGTAAGTCGCCCACTACTGAACAGTCCTCCCCCAAATATGACTGGTATCATCTTGGAGGGTATTTGCCATAGTCTCCACGCTTAACAGGCAGGTTGGCGAACCCAACAGATGGAGATTGGTTTTCAAAATCCATACATAAAGTACCAGCTTCATTTTCTTTATTTGGAACTGCCGCTGCTACATGTCCCAAAGGATCAAACTACATCCCCTAGCGAACTATTAGCATACGCTTTTAGAGTACGCAGTGCGATAAGCACACTTGTGTTCAAAGGGATGCGTTAATTGCCCACGGTTCGCGCCCTCCGCCCTTTGCGTCTGGCCAAGCGCGAGTGGGAGTCAAGTTTGGACGGACGAGCAACCCTTACCATGAGTTGTGACATTGAGGTTTTTGATAACGAGTATCGAGTTTACTAACTGTGCATCTCGTTTGTACTATTTTAGTGCGAACGAGATGGCTTATGATGGAACATTATGGCTTTCCAACGACAATTGCAGACATTTGAATATAGAACGCTGGCACGCGTGTACACACACGTTATACTACATAAGCCCGTGCCCTATAGGTACCACAAAACAGGTGTCTCAAATAAGTTTTTCACCTTCTTGAGTATTTCACAATACCTACTCGTAAAGTTAATATGTATTATATTTTTCACAAAATATCACAATTATGGTAATGTGTAATATGTTTTATTTATAATCCTCTAGACAAGATAAGTGCGTACAATCCTTATTAATAATAATGAAGCAATTTATTAATTAAACTTTTGGACCCGGGTATGTCCTTAAACTACGTCCGACAATGAGAGGTAGGGCACAGCGAAGTACCATCACGCTCGAGTCTGGAGAAGCCCAACTGGGGAAGTACCTCCTCCTTACAGAAGACCACAGCCATAATAGCACTGCTACCTTTTAGGTATGTAGTGTTGTGTTCCTGATGGTGAGTAAGGTTTCCAGAGCTCCAAACCCCCCTTAAAGGTCGGCAACGCGCTTGTGACTCCCCTGGTGTTGCGGGTGCCCATGGGCGACGGTAATAGCTTACTATCAGGCAATCCGTCTGCTCGTTTGCCACCTTATGACATAAAAAAAAAAATTACAGTTCATACATTAATATTATATCTAGATATTTTTCTAGCAGGAACAACATTTGCTTAGTTTGCTTAGTAAAAATATCGACAATCCTGTTATCGAGAAGTATATACCATTTCAACGACAACACGTACACAGTCTTATATCGGCTACCTATATCTAGCTGCCGTGTGCCACCGATCTTGAACAAATTGAACATAACCCGTTAAAAAATTGATCGAATTTACTTTTATAATTTGCAGTGAATAGTTCCAAATAGTTTTTTAAAGTATGTGAAGTATTAATAAATAGATATTTTCGTTATGGTTATTCATTTTTAACTCTATTTCCCTATATTTGCCTTTGTATTACCTGTATGACGTTGAAGTGATATTTATCGATAACAGGACTGTCGATGTTTTTATATGTCAATCACTTACAAGAAATGGTTCGTACTAGAAAAATATCTAGGTATAATTATTATACAGTTAAATACAAGAGTGATGGTGGGACACTTCTGGTCTTAGGCATGACCTTGAGAATATGACTTTCCTATTCGTCGTTGGTCTAATTAAATCTGCTGAACTGTGGAAAAAATAGATAAACTGGCGGGTATTGACTTCTGACTGCGCCGCCTCTGATATATATGATAAGAGCAAACAAAAAAAAAATCCATAAACTTACGTCAAAATTAATATGGATTGACAGCTATCTCAATCTTTTTCTAACTGCAGTTCAGTATTACCTTCTCGGGTCTTCATATTTTTCTATTAAAACGTAAGGACTCCACGATATTTTTTATAGTGTTTGTTTTTTAATTTCATATATGTTATTTTATTTATAACTCGAAACTTTATACCTAAAAACTTCCGGTGCATTTGTTCCACCACCAGCGCCACTCGTTTGTTTTCGGACTTTGGAAAAAATATCGTGTTCCCGCCCACTAACATCCGTGATTTATTCACTAACTAGTACCGTTCTCGTACCGGACTGGCACCGATAACCGGTAACGGCTAAATTAATGTTAACACCTTCGCGACCGTAATTAGTTAACGTCGCAATTAACCTCGCATCGTCGCAACATACTTGCATCGGGTCGAATGGAACCGTTTCTGTGGTGAAGATGTTACAGAAAAAAAATGACTTCATGTGAAAACTTGACTTCACTCTGTGTACTTATATGACTAATAAATATTGTAATTAGTATGAGAGTTCCTATATAACAATTTCTGTCCTATAACTATTTCAACTGAAAAACTCTTTGTTTGCCTTGGAAACCTAATCGAAGTTAGAATATAAAGTCTAATCTGGTATCTGAGTGATCGCGGGTTAAAAAAAAAGTGTGCTTAGTACGGTGACTATGACAACGAATGACAGAAATAGTTGATTCAGCCATCTCTTTCTTATAAAGTTTACACTCGTTCAGTCGCTAACACATATACATAGGATATCACACACCTATACATATACATAGGTATAGGTATACATATACATAGGTATAGGTATAGGTATGTATACACATAGGAGCTGAGGATGTGGTCAAATATCTGAACAACGCCTTTATTGTATGTAAGGCGATTAAGTGCAAGTTCAGATATTTGTGACCACCTACACATCTCCCATATATCTGATGGCGAGTATACAAAACTAAAGACGCACCCATAGAGTATATTGCATAGTATGGACGCACCAAAAGTTATGAAATATTCCCAAAGGTCGAAAATATAACAGAAGAGCACCTCACTATTTCCAACACATGGCGCCTATTTCTCTCTAGCGAGCTAGCAATTCGAGTATTTATTACAATTACAAATCGATACAGCACGGAACAAAACGCAAAACCAATAGTAACTTATCTATATATTCATAAAAATCGGCAATGCAATAACAAAACGCATAAGGTCTGATAGTCGATAGCAGTCCGGCGAAATTGAGTACAAAACTCACACATGTAACATGTTGTGTAGGTACGTTACAAATACTATTCACAAAAAGATACAATACACTTAAAATCAGTTAAGACTTCGGCCAACCTCGGTAATTGTCGGGAATCCCTCGTCTATCACATAGAGTTATCAATTTACAGATTTGACCTTTAATTATATATATTACTCGTTGTCTTATTGAATACAGTAGGTACAAGAACGATATGAGCAACAGAACCTCCTTTGTAGCTCAAAACTAATACAACCTTTATTATTGAAATAAGAAAAAAGCTAGCAAGTACTAGATAGTTTGACAGTCTGCCTTCTTAGTGTCAAATAAAAGATACAGTCGTTAATGGTGCAAATTTTAGACTTTTTAACACTCGCAAAATCTACGGGGTACTTCCCGTGAATTCAGAAACTTGAAATTTGGCACGAAGCACCCTCGATCAAGGAAAAATTACGAAAAGTAGACATTTCAAACAAAAAATATTTTTTTAAATTTTGAACTTAGCTTTGTTGTTTTACTATATGAAAATGAAATATTACCAAAATTGGCCAAGCCGTTTACGAAATATGAATAAAAAACGGTTGGAGCCGGTTTTTTTAAATTTTAATTTTATTATTAATGATTAATGCGACATAATATCGTACCTACTTACACCAAACAGTAAAATATTGACTCATGTATGTATATATATATTTATATACAAGTATAGCTTCATTAAATAATGAATGTTCAAATTCATGTCGCTTCTTCATATTCTCGCGTATTTCTTCCTAGGTCTACCGGTTAATAATGTCATCTTGGCAGGTGCTTAACATTGCGTTTATGATACTTCAAATTAAATGCCACCTAAAAGTTATCGCGGCAATGTATATCGTGTCACTTCCGACTCCGGAATTAAGCGATGATACCCGAGAAAACCGAAGTCTTAACTGATTTTAATTGTATTGTAACGATGTATAGGCGAAAAATTTAACTGAAGGACCATGTCTATGTAGTTGTGCAGAGAATGAATATAGAACTTACGTCAAAATTTGAATATAGAATGCCATAGAATATAGGTGCTTTAGCTAAGTTTTTCATCTGTAACATAAGATTTTGAGTAGGGTAAATCGCCAGTTACTGGCCACCTTCCAATAACTGGCCACCATATACTGAAAATGGACTCTATTTACCTATAAACAGAATGCATTTAAGTATAAGGTGGCCAGTAATTGAAGGGTGGCCAGTAATTGAAACACCATTTGAAAATGTGTTCTATTTATAGGTAAACAGAATTCATTTTCAGTATAAGGTGGCCAGTTATTGAAAGGTGCCCAGTAACTGGCGATTTACATTATTTCACAATAAAGTTAATATTAAATATTTACATGTACATGCGCCATCATATATATCGGATCTGTGGAAGTGTTCACAAATATCTAAACAACGTTTCTATTGTCAAGGCG
This sequence comes from Grapholita molesta, assembly GCA_022674325.2. Classification (NCBI taxonomy): domain Eukaryota; kingdom Metazoa; phylum Arthropoda; class Insecta; order Lepidoptera; family Tortricidae; genus Grapholita; species Grapholita molesta. The sequence continues at coordinate 16,928,159 of CP053125.2, forward strand.
ATATAGTACATGTTTAGATATTTGTGACCACCTCCACAGCTCCGGTATATCTGTTCACGGCTGTACAAGAAGTTAGTGATTGAAATGGCAGTTATATTCACTCAACAATGGCTCCCAAAAATATGAAGAAGATGATTATTGAGCAATATGTACCTTTTTTATATATGAAACATTTATTTACAGAAATTACATTAGATAACTACAAGTACTGAACTAGTTACAGCATACAATGTAAAAAGGCCCTTGAAGCAGTGTATTAAGTATGCTGGCGGTATTTCCTCATTGTATCGCAATACTGATAGATACGTTGTCCCTAATTATTTTTTCCTATTATAAAGAATCACAATCATTATCTGATCACTGCCTACTAGATGGAGTATAACGACTAACCGACGTTTGGGTGAAAGAGAGGAAACATCTTGTGGACATGAATCAAGTTAAGGGATTCCAGTCTTTTTTTTTAAAGAACTTTAATAAACATAGCAACCTTTTTTTTTATTACTTATACATGTATGCACACAAACTATTACAGGAGAGACAAAAAACACAGGAATAAAAGGTTTTTACCCGTTTATCTTAATGTACCGTGTTGCCGTTCGGTGCCGGCTGACCAGAACAGCACCACTCACAATAGCCTAGTACTTGTATTTTATAAATGATAAACACGGTTCTACTCACTTTTATTTAGTCACTCGCACGGCATGTTTCGGAGAACATAGTTAGGCCTCCATTTTTAGTGCCTGAGTTTCCATTCGGTTCGCAGCTGGAACTTTTCCATGTATTTTTGTGTATTCATTAAATTTAAATCATTTATCATTAAATATCACCATATAAATAGCGTAGGTAACAAAAACACACACAATTTCTATGAATTCCCTTTGCACTCTTAGGAATAAAACTAAAATTTTGCTGTTTTTAAATGAATAACAGCGCTTTCCAGTACCTCCAGCTTAGGTGGCAATCAAACACAACAACGTGGAATCTAGTATCAATAATCAATACCCGAAGAGTGCCAGATGCAAATTATTTGCTCGCGCAAACAGCTCGCTGCCCAAAAATCTGTAGCTCTAGTAAAAAATGGTATAGGTTGTATACACTTTCTATGAGGCTTACACCCTTTTTCGATAGAGCTACAAAATAGACGAGCGTACGTGGAAATTTCAAATGAACAATTTTGTTTGTAGAAAAGTTTTTTTCGTTCGACAAAAACATATATGCGTTTGACCGTTCTCGCTTAGTCGCCTAGGAGTTTTAATTGTTTGAGATTTGATTTTTTTGTTAGTGCAGATGTTTAATTAACTTTGTGTTGATTTGTCGCTAGGACACTTTGTAGCGATTTTCTCAGATTTAATGACAGTACTACCTTATATCAAAAATAAAAAAATATAATATACACTAGTATAAAGAAAACTACTCAATTTTATGTTTGTTATCGATAAACTGTACTTTTTTTATTTACTAGATTAATATGCAATACTTCTGCATTAAACGCTTATTTTACCCAAATATTTGCGTTAAGTAATATGTAAGAAATACCTACATAATATTATTTATTTTTTAAACATCAAGTTATATAAATAAAAGGAAAAAAAAACATAAAATCATTATGATGATAATTATAATGGCACCCTTGGCCAAATACATAAACAAGGTAGACTTAAAAAAAATCATACTTTTTTACCAAAAAAAAAAACATTCAAAGCCATTTTCTATTCAAGTTTACACAAGCCATTCAATCAAGAGGACATTAATAAACAACTAAGCGTGGCTTACCTCAAAAACCATTTACCTCAAGTAAACAGCTGGTTCAAAAGATTGACTCCAACCCTCATCCCTCATAAATATACGAAAATCATATTTTGAGAAAACATCAAACACGTGGTATTTAGGGTTTAGTAGCGTTCCAAACGTTCTTAAAGATGAAAATATAAAAAAAAATACTTTTCCCGAGATCAAAGCGCCGTCACCTGCAACCATTTATGAATGAACCTTTGATAAACTGTTGGCTGTTGCCATACACCTTAGCAAATTTAATAATGTTATTGCTTTAATCTTCAGCTGCCTTATTTGTTTCATAATAAACCTCATATTAGCTTGGAGATCGAAAAAACATACGAAAAACAAGCGTGGGCTATAAACAAATCAACCACTTTAACTTTGCAACCGTTAAAACGTTAAGGCGTCGTAATCCGTCGATTTTAAGGATTATTATCGTGTGTCAGCGATTTTATTAGATGCTATGTATCATTTGGTGATAATCGACTAAGGCTTTTAAAGTTTAAACGTTGTGAAAATTGAATTGTTCCCCGGCTAGCCGCATGCTTTCACCGTTTCACCGCGAAACTGCGGGGCGAAAATCGGTCTCCGGTTGACATAGAAAATTATATTCTCATGTTTATGTCGTACAATTTGTTAGTTACTTGACAATATTCAGTAACTAGTAGTTTATTACAAAAGTTACCGTTATCAATACCGCTTCATTATTAAATGATTTTTGTAAATCAAATCTAACTTCTTTACGCATCTTAATCGATCAAATAAGAGATAAAAGTTTATCCTTGTTTATTATACTTTATCCATTTTACAATCGGTGCTGTACCTTAGTCGTGAGACGGGAAAAATGCAGACAAATATGCTTTTATTTGCATTTACATAAATATAGAATGGACTCAAACCTAACAAATGGAAATAGATCAATGACAGTAATTTACAAAATCAGTATACCTGTATCGATATACAAATGATAAAAAGTCCATGTGTGAAGTCGCGCAAGGAAAAACCACGGCAACTACCGATGCCCATACCTGCGTGGCTACCGCGAAAAATGATTGTCTCTGTCACTTTCATGACGCCTTAATTGGTATAAGAGAAAGATGCTCGAGATACGAACTAAGATGTTCGCGGTACCGGGCCTGAGATAAGTCATCGGTGCATATAATTTGTGGACGTCCCACGCTGCGCTTGGGACCTATACGTAGTCGCCCCTCTAGGACTTTTGTGCCATAATTGCCAACCACTCTGCGGGTCGGGAGAAAAAAAATGTAATTCTGCATTCAAAGTGTATGGTAACCGACCGTGGCGGTTGCGGTGGGAGGTGTGTTTGTGACTCGAGGTGTAGGCGCAAACGCCACCGAATTTCGTTCGCTGAGGTCTCGTGCGGAATGGAATCGCTGAAATGTTGTGGTCGGCTACACCACAACCTGTGTGTCGGTGACAATTTAGATAGTTTAGGTTGAAATTGAGCATTGCTCTTCTTTATTATACTAATGTTTATGTATTTACCATACACACCTACCTACTTATTAGCCACATACATCCTCTGGACATAAACCGTCACAGGGAGCGATCTCTTAGCATATCACGCTTGGCAGGCAGGTTGACGATCGCATTATCTTCCATGGTTCTAAAGGCACGCTGCTGCCCATCCTCCATTGGTTTCTAATCGCAGTTAAAAAAGAATACCCGGGTTTCGATACACTGGAACAATAAAATTATTGGATATTTAGAAGGTTCTTCAAAAAAGTAGTGTATAGGTTCTTAAAGGGTAGGCAACGTGCATGTGAATCCTCTAGAGTAGCATACGGCCCCGTCGTTGTATATAAAAAAGGTTCATATTTCTGCCACGATTAACTTTCCTCATAACCAAATCACATTAAGTTAGATGCTATAATGAAAAAATGTTACATACCACTTAGTTCCCAACGGATAAACTCACCTAGTGAGTTAGCTAGGCGACGTGTTTCGGGTAAGCTCTGGTACCCATTTTCAAGCCGAGTAAGGCCACATCACTCGGGATAAGTTTCACTCAGCACGCCACTCTCCGCGCTCGCTGAGAAATTGCTTAAACTTTTTGTAAAGGCGCTATCATAACTTCAGATTCGAAGTAACTGGCTGCCATGCCGGTAAGACACAGCCACTAAAATTAAGTCGACCCCCGATTTCTACTCGACTTGAAAATGGGTACCAGAGCTTACCCGAAACATGTCGTCTAGAATGATACAAGTACACGTTAGTTCATCCGTCTGTAAATACATTAGATACGTTCTTATTTAGGTATCAATATAATTTAAAACCTAATTTTCTGCCTTACCGCGGAATGACAAGCTCTCAAACATTCGTCAGCTTAATATTTTGACGTCCACCTACTATAAAAATTCTCCTTTGAAGACTACAAGAAAACAAATTACTTTGGGCCCGTTTTCCTTCCAAACGACTTAAGGTTACATTAAATTTGTCAAAGGAATCCATGAAAACGTTTAAGCACTCTTTTGATGTATCGTTCGTCACGATTATGGAATGTTACATCGGTTTTACTAGGAGTAAACCCGGTTTTTCGGTTGTAAATAGGTAAAGTCAAGCTCAAAAATATCTATATGACCTGTGTGCCAAAAAATAATAGTCTGGGTCAAGGCAACTAAAAATAATTCAGGCAAAAATTGTTGTTACCATACTTACTCAAAGAATTTAATATTTTCCCAGTGGAAACAGAAGGCACTACTGGATATGCTCATCGCACACAGATGCACTTCATGCCTGGCTGCAATAACTGTATTTTTTGGGAAAATGCAACGATTTTTGTGCGCTTTCTAACTACGCGTTGCAACAGTAGGTGTGTACCGTAACAATAGTCGGGTTTTAGATAATGTAGTGAAAAAACTCCATTTCAACTAGAGATGTTACTGAGGTGCTTTTGTCGGGACCGAAATATCTTTAATTTGAACGTCTCCCTATAACGATATTTAAACTATAAAGATTGTTCATTCCGACAAGCGATAAAATGGATTCTACAGTACACCTATAGACAGATAGTAAAAAAAGGCTTCCATCAATTCTGATGATTTCGCCAGGTCAAAGTGATTGTAGCAAAACAATCGAATAACATAACAAGATAATACATAGAAACCACCCATGACTCATGAACAAATACTAGTGCTCATCACACAAATAAATGCCCTTCCTGGGTTTTGAACTCAGAACTTAATGAGCAGGGTCACAACCCACTAGGTGAAACCTGTCGTGAAATAAATGAGTATGAGTATAATGTTTCTATAACAATAGGTACCTAGCCTTTTTTCTCTTGAGTGCAAAATAACTAAAATAGTTGCATTCTTTTAATTGCCGAACAACGCCCTTTGCAATTCGTAAAATCTGGATCATATTAATAGTGTTTTGTTTTGTAAGCTAGCAATGTTTTAATTTATATTTCACCCAATTTATAAGTGCTTTAATTTTTCATTCAAAATACTCGTTTAAAAGTCACCAAGTTTGTATTAAACTATTTTGCACTCTAAAGAATTAAATGATGATTTGCTACTTATCTGCTTTTCCTGTAGTGAGGTATAAAAAATATACTCTTCATTACTAATGTAGCTAATTTACGAAAATAATACTTAAAAATTGAACCGCTTAAGTGGTGAGAATGGAGTCGAAATTTTTTATGCAGGCAAAGACCCTTAGCCTTCTAGTGGTAATACTGATAAAAGTAGGAAGAAGGATTCGCTCCCATCGTCTCTATTCCCGGAGAGATATAATTTGGGTCTTTTCAAGGCAATAGTGAATATGCTGTTACTGAACAGCGTGCTACACCCTCGACGTCATCGACCACTTACCATCAGGTATGAATGCTGGTCAGTCTTGTATTTAAAAAAAAAATCCGTCGCGATAAAAACCTGATGTAAATATTCATAATCGTTTTGAAGACAAGACGAGAACTCGTTCAAAACAAAACACGGCATTTCCCGTCAGCAATAACCCGCCGACGCCACAGTGAAGTGGCAAGATATTGCCTTCCCAGAGCTCTTAAAGAAATTTTAATGTAATAAGCTTTCTTTGTGCGGCGTTTCGAAGGCTTTTAGTTTATTATCCCAGGTTATGAAACTAGCGCGCGGCTTACCGGCGCGGATGCAAGGCATAAGTTGAATACAACCCTAAATGATGAAATATGTTGGTATAGTTGCCATATTACAGCCTGTCGCGTGCGTCATATTCATATTTATTATAATTAGAACGTGACAGACGATAAATTCCGGTCATATCCATTGGCGAAGTACAGTCAACTAATTTGATTTACATGGGACTGTTTATGTGCCACTTCGTTCCTTGTCACAGTGAAAATCTATATGAAAGACGCAAAAGATCTCTTATCAACGTCACTGTAACAAGGTTTGAAGTGGCTTAGAAATCAAATTGGCTAACTATACCAGTAGGTATCTTCAGCAGCAGAAGTCGCTAAACGGGCGATGTGTTCAAAATTACCTTAACACGACTTTATAGTTGAGAGAATAACAGCATGTCAAGATCATTTTCAACACCTGGCCCGCTTAGCAACTTCTGTGCCGGTACGCTTAGACCATGTAATAAGAAATCGTTTAAAAAAATACAAAAATAAATGAGACGAGTTTTCTGAAGCCGCCGGTTCAATTCAGTGACCCTAGCTAAAAACGGTATAAGTTTCATATTAGTTGTTCGTCACTTGTACCCTTTTTCACTTTGGTCTCAGAATTACTGTCACAGGCACTACGCAACTTAGTCACTTTATTTGTACCTTTATGGCATTTATTTTACTACTCAGTACCCTTACCATGAGTTGTGACATTGACGTTTTCGATAACGAGTATCGAGTTTACTATCTGTGCATCTCGCTTGTACAATTTTAGTGCGAACGAGATGCACAGATAGTACACTCGATACTGGTTACCGAAAACGTCAATGTCACAACTCATGGTAAGGGTACAGTTCCAGCGAATGAACTCACGTACACTCTTAACCTCTGGTACCCAAAACATTCCTAGTGCGATATAAGTTCACCTTACTTAATGAGATAAGTAGCACTGGGCCGATTTTTGAGAGTCGTGCATTAGAAATCGAAAAAAAACTTTGTCACCTTTATTTTTGCACAAAATGTGTAGTTTCCATACCTAAGATTATTAATTGATATCATTCATGCTTCTAAAATACTAAAAAGCATGAATGATAGGTATAAATAAGACTGGTAAGAGACTTTTGTGTCCGATTATTTTCGTCCCCAAAGTTTTTTGGATTTGAGTGCACGACTCTCAAAAATTGTAAGTTTATTGTAAGTTTACAATGAACAAAGTGTTTAAGGGCCAAGAAACCTAACAACTATACTTCAAAGGGTAAGCTCTGGTAACCATTTTCAAGTAGAGTCAGGACACACCGCTCAGGATATGGGGGGAGGGTTTTAATTATATTTGCTTTGTCTTTCCTGTATTCGCTATATCCCTATGACTTGGTAACTCACTACGTCGAAGTATAGCGGATTTATTTTGTGCTAAAACCCGAACTTTCCCTGTACATGTACGGATTTCTAAAGCGAACTTACATTGAAACTAAATCATAATTTAGTAGCTTTATTAAAAAAGTCTTAGTTAGGTTGCTGTTACAATAAAAATACTGCTGATGGCTACAGTCGCTATCAGATATATAGGAGCTGCTGGTGGTCACAAATATCGGAACAACACCTGTATTGTCAAGGCGGTAAAGTGCATGTTCCGATATTTATGACTACCTCCACAGCTCCGATATATATGATGGCGACTGTACCTATTTGTTTTAATTATTAAGTATTCATTCGAATGGTAGGTATCTCTAAAATATTACTTCAATTAAAGAATTGTCAAAGATCCTTTCCATCAACTAGCAAATACATTACACTCAGAATAAATACTAAGTATTAATTATTTGTAGGTTGTGAAAACGTAATTTAAATAAACTGATGTTACTTTTTTCAGAGTGACTACGCCATCTAGTTTATTTAGCTATAACTTATACGTGTACGATGTGCCAATAAACCTCAGCAACGAGAGCGCAGCTAATGCGTTACTTGGTGTTGAAGAAGTTTACAGTTTCGCGCCTAGATGGCAGCACTAGTTAAGACACATGTTTATTGTTTCTGAATATTATAATTTAATTTGATGTAACTATTTATTTGGATAAATAATTATTATTTACTTAAAATCGAAACAAAAGAAAAGAAACTTAAAGGTGAATAAAGTTTTATGTACTTACATAGTGGGAGTAGAATTACCTTCTAAAAAGCTAATATCTGGCTAAAGCCAAGACAGCAAAATTATATAGTGTATAAATAACAATTGAAAATATCTTTAAGAATTATCATTTGAATATGTATTTTTCTCAATAATTAAAATAACTACAACTTTATTCCATTGTTAACAAAATCTTAGTCACTAATTGAATACCTACTATACAGTTTTCCTTTTTTATTTTGACCTTTGTTTGTTTACTGTTTAAAATTCTGTAAAATGTATTTATCTCTGATACTTACCTAATTAAAACCCCGTAACGTTAATACTATAGGTATTTTATTTATTTCATTATAATATTATTTTCATTACTGACAAACTAGCCAAAATATAAATGTGACTCGTTGATGATTCCCTTAACACTAGCGCCATCTATCGCGTTTAATCGCAGTTGGTCCAGAGAGCTTACCGCGAACCGCGAACATGTAAACGGTCGAAAAATGAGTGAATTCTTCTCTTTTACTCCAAGTGAGGCGAATATCAAGTGGCAGAGACAAGTTAGCGAAATTAAGTTTTTCGCGGTAGGTCTTGCGTTCCATGCTAATTGTATGGTCTAATTTGGAGTAGTCACTAAAAAATACCTCAACGTAAATTCATAGATCGCATGGCTATCCACATGATATATGATCCTTAATCAACATTAAAATATACTCATCATATATTTTTAATGTTTGTCCATTTTGCCTCCGCGCAATGCGCCTTGGTATCCGCTTACCATATCACTGTATGGTGTAGACACTAATTTTTAACCGACGAAAAAGAACAGAGAAGGTTCTCGAATCGACGTATATATTTTTTTTATGAATGACGACGCATTTTTGTATATCTGTCCTTTTAGACCAGAAAAACTAAGGTTGATTAAATTGCTTAATTTCTTCAGCTTCTTCCTTTACCATTGCGAACCTAATGAGCTTTATCTAAAACTAGCAGACCCGGCGAACTTCGTACCGCCTAAAAAGTAACAAAAGTAGTGATAGCTTTCAAAAATCACGGGATTTTTGTGATTTTTTTAGTACTTAATGGCTCAATCAGGGCTGTGACGATTCCAACCAATCCAAAATCATTTTAATCGGTTCAGCCCTTCTCGAGTCATAACCGGTTGAACAAACCCCACTTTCTTATATATATATAGATTGTAAGATTTTCCATATAACCCTATATATATAGCTTATTATATTTTATTATTGATTCAAAACAACATTTTTGCAACCAAATACGATACTTTGTTGTCTGTAAGTTTTTTTAAACTACTTTCAAAAAGGAGATTTAGAATGCGAAGATGGCCGATTTTATAATCTTACCACTTCACAGTGATTTGATCACATAATCTTTAAAAAAGTCCAGAACTTTCTAAAACCAGACTCATCTGTGTGTGATGTGCCTATATAGGTATAGTATGTCATAGTAAATCCGTGCTTTGAAAAAAACACGGTATAGGTACAAAATTAGGTTATGGATGTACAAAACTTAAGAATGACAAGTATACTTTTGTAACGTATGGCATTCAAAAGATCTACATTCAGAACATTACATTGTGCAACTGTTAACAACTGGGCCATGAGATTGTACACAAACTTTACAAAATTACACATTTCAATTAGTTTTATTTGCAAAGCGTGATTCGTGGGAGTCCACATCAAAATGAAATAGTTGAAATAAAAGTAAGGCCGAAGTGATAGCATCACTGTAGGGACTAGTTAATATTAAGGACTGTCAATATATAAAATACTGAATTACGTAAACAATAATCTTTAACGCGAAGGTATAAGCAGCGTTCATATTTTGCATATAACTTGTTCGGGAAGTAAGTAACTTAAATAAGAAGTAGGTAGTCGGCGGTTAAAAATATATTGCAACTGTACACTTACCATAAGTTGTGACATTAAGGTTTTCGATATCGAGTATCGAGTTTACTTTTTGTGCATCTCGCTTGTACTATTTTAGTGCGAACGAGATGCACAGATAGTAAACTCGATACTCGTTATCGAAAACCTCAACGTCACAACTCATGGTAAGGGTACTGTTCTCTGATAGGTTTACACTGATATTAGAAGTGATTAATTATTACCTATTACTAAAATTGATTACCTACTATTGTTTAGGTACAAATAAACAATATTGGTCAAGCGACGATTGAATAATAAATATTTAGAGTACCGACATATTAACCAAAATTGTATCTTTGAGATGAGAGTTCTGCTTTGGAAGAAATCTGATTTTTGTATCTCGTAGGTGTAGCTTTGCTATAAAACATTTTTCATCTACATTTTTAAAATATTTGTATCAAGATTTTGTAAAGAGTCTAAATCTATTAGTTTATCTAATAGGTGACCTATGTCAACTGTGGTAGCTCATTGTCCTGATACTCTCTGGGAATATAGTCTATCAGTCAGATTACTTATCAAAAAACATTGTCTAGCATTTGTTCTTTTGTAAATAAAAAATATACAAAGATAAAGTCCAGCCGTTTAGATAAAGCCTGCTGCTGTCAGGCCTTTAGTCCAATGGCCGTTTTAATATTCTCTCACCGAAGCTATTCCTTTTTAACAAGTATCTGAGTGAGAAAGTGATGTATGACGCGAAAGGCTAAAACGTAACCATCCCATCAGTTCTGCACGGATAGCATTGTCGCGCATATCGTGGTGACAGCGTGACAATGTCTTATTCATCCGCTAGGCGTTCGAAAGTGACGGGTGATATTATAATTGTAACCTGAATTAAGCGCGCTAATTAGCAATCTTTATTAATAATAGATCTTTAGAAAATAGACAACATAACCAAAATATCCATGGTCTGAGATCATCTCCAACAGCAATCGATAAATGCATGTGACTCGGTCACCAATCAGATAAGGCAGGAATGGGCCTGAATTAGCTATACACACCGGAGAATTTCTACCCAAATACAGACATGGTCACAAAATATTTTATTAGCGCTGATGATGGACGATTTATTATTAGCGATGCCGTGTGATGCCGGTTGACTAGAATAGCACCACCCCATCTCCTCCCGCGGGTGTCGTAAGAGGCGACTAAGGCGAAAATCCTACGGACGGGCAGCAGCGTCCGTCGAAACCCAATCTATAGCTACTGCGGTCACCCACCCGCCTGCCAAGCATGGCTACTATGGCAACTACCCCCCAAGATGATACAAGTCATATTTGTGGGAGGCCTATGTCCAGCAGTGGACTGAATGCTGATGATGGACGAAGCAAAGATGATCGCAAAGACTTCTACACAAGAAGCTGAAGATCGATCGTGCAAAAGTTACTGTGGATAAATGTAAAGTACTTGGGATCATAGTATAGGAAATCACCATCATCATAATACCAGCCATAAGACGTCCAGTGTCTTGACATAGGCCTCCCCCAAATACGACTAATATCATCTATGGGATAGTCACCACGACTGACTTAGCTGTTACCTTGCCTCATACGATACCCGCGGGAGGAGATGGATGCATAGAAAATGTGTCATTAAAATATGTGCGACCAACGAAACGCAACATATTGTGTCGTGTTTTATTTATAGCCGATTCGGTATCAAAATACCAAGAAATATCATTCACAAAATTAAAGACGGATTCCCATACAAAGAATGTGACCTCGCCTTCTAAAAAAGATAAACGAACGAAAAAATCAAGTTTACTTTTTACCACGACGCCAAATAAGAAAATACCTAAGCCAAACACGATTGACCTTACCGTGACTTAGTTGGTACCTACACATATGACATTGCGAAAAAACTTTTTGTGAAAAAAACTAAGACAAGCATCCTTTGTGCGCGTCACACAACACTTACTCACTAGATAGTGCATTCTATACAGCTGACTACAAATACACCTGATTAGTCACAAGTGCTGAACTTGTGTCAAATCATGTTTTACTCTTAATCGTACGTATTGCGTTTTCTTCTAGAGCGTGATTGCTCATATTAATGTTCGTTGCTGAATTTGGTTTGAAGTACAATATTATATTAATAAAGATCAAAAACTTCGACCCTTTACGCTTTCGTGTTGTAATGGTGAAAAATGGTGAAAAACACATCTCTTTTGTTATTACAAGAATAAAGTAGCAGAGCTAAAATCCATATATGGTAACCTTTTGAGATATACGCAGTGAAAATCAAATGGCTCTAATTAACTTGCAGTACTTGCTTATTTTTAGGTTTCACATGTAAAATACTAAAGCCACAATCTTGGCACACGAGACAGCATAAGAGATGAGTTTAAATCAGATTTCATAATTGTTATCTATACAACTATATTATGATGGTGGACACAAATATCTAAACAACGCCTCTATTGTCAAGGCGATAAAGTGCCTGTTCAAATTTGAGACGACTTCCACAGCTCCGATATATCTAATGGCGACTGTACTTAACAACTATAAGCATAAATTTACCTAAGGAAAGAACAAGTTCCAGCAAATCTAAGAAAAGAACAAGTTCTAGTCTCGCTTGAGGCAGTAGTTTTTTCCACTTTCCAAGTATTAAAGTAAATGATTGCCTCCATATTGCTTTCCGCATGTCCCTCGTAATGCGGAGTCTACAGGAGAAAATCTTTGGTGCATGTCTAGCTCGTAACCTTGGAATGATGAACGACTTTTTAGTCGAAAAAAATGGCGTCCGGTGAATTTACCTAAGTTTTTGTTGGCTGTTCTTAGAAGACCTAAAACTTAGGTATTACATTCTTGTCTGGATTGCAGCCTCGCTATATGGCACGGATGCCATAATTTTGTCCGATAACGATCGGATGTTTCTTGCGTAATTTCTTACCATTAGAAATTATTTTTTTAATATTGGGCCTTAGGAAACTTTCGCATGTTTTTTTCGACGACTAAAGAAACCTTGAAAGTTGTAAGGTTTTTATTATGGGATAAGAAAAAGAGCCTTCTATTAGTATTTTTCTCAAAATGAATGATCAGATCTTACAATTGTAAACGCAAAAGTTTGTGTGGATAGATATTCATCCACGGATGGATGTTTTTTTGCTCTTTCACACTAAAACAACTGAACAAATTTTAATAAAACTTTATAACAGTATAATAAATCTCATACATCAGGATAATATATAGGTAACAAAGAATTTAATATACACAAAAAAAAGATCTTTATTTTTCAATTTAGGCACATTACATGCACTTATGAACGTCAAAGTAAAATCTACATAGATCTGATGATAACTTACAAACAAAATCGTTCCTCCGACATGCTGGCTATTTCTTTCTTTTCGGTACTATGTGGCGAAGCGCCATCTATGGATACGAGTTGAGTTATGTCTACTGCTGTTAAACTTGATAGATGTTGCTAATGTGTTTACCAGGACGCGAACGCGGTTTTGTATTTATAGACATTGTCTTTCATGTCGTGTACTTATATTCTTTGGTAGGTATATGTATTATAATGTATACTGCTTCTTCTTCTTCCTTGCCTTATCCCTTCATTTGGTGTCGGCTCTCCTCGTCCTTAGGCGCCAGAATAACCTATCCTGGGTTGTCTCTGTGTTCAACTGTGCCCGTTCCAGATCTTTGGCTACGGTTGTCCACCACTTGGCTTGCGGGCAAAAGCTAGCATTATGATAAAAAGGACCAATAATTTAGTCAACTTTAAACCGGGGCACTAGGCCTCAATACTGACGTCATCACTTAAGGTTCCATAACAAGATTATAGTTAGCTAGATTACCATTTTCATAATTAATTGCAAGCCCATTCAAAGCTCTTCTTACCAGCAGTATTCTAAGACCATTAGGCTAATCCATGCGGCGACAATGCTTCTAATGCGATAACATTAAGTGGCGGGTATCCTTGCCTCCTACGCCGCTGGTAGGGCTGGTAGTTATACGAAATAATAACTATTTAGATGAATTGCTACAATAGTATTATGGCTTAAATTATGATGATGATGATGATGGTGAATTATGAAGGGTCTCGTCTACAGACGAGTAATGTATAAAAATTCTTCAAAGCTATAATTGGTACAAATAAAGTCAGATAGGCTTGGTTTGCCATATTTTATATTTTTTTAAGATTTAATTATGTAAATAATTAACATAACCAACTCAAGTGAATTTTTAATTTTAAATAAGAAATAATTTTCACAACTGTTTGTTATGGCTTGACGTAAGCTTAAGTAATGGATTCACAACTTACCAGTTACTTACTATTATATATTATATTACGAGAGAAAGCAATATATAATCGTGTGGTGTATATAGTGGTTCAATGTATTTTATAAATTACACATCTCTAAATTATATCTATTTGTCTATCCGTTGAAATAACTAAAACATTTTGTGTTTACTTGAAAGAACAGAAAATACGTACAGTAATAAAATTTAGAATTTAGATGGAGCCGTTTGACCTCGTTCTTCGAGCCTCAGAGTAACAATAATATTTTTATTAGAGGCCTTGGCCTGATATTTCCATTTTATCTCAAACGCCATGTCCTACGAAAAATATCGATCGGAGAATATTTGCCTATTAATTGTCAAACACTATTTTAAGAATGAGAGATAATATATTTATCTATGTTGCTCGCATCAGAAAATGGTCGACGAGAAAATGTTACCCAAAACATGAACGCTTATCACCGCGTCGTATACATTGACTAGTTAGCAGACAGAAATTTTTCATCTGCGTATACAAACAGGTCAGGTTGTACCCAAGTTTAAGAAATAAGAGGTTCAAACTATAATTGCCTTGAAATTTTAAATAGGGATAACCGGCACCGGTATGTTGGGAAACGGACAAGAGAAAGGAATATCATGTGAAACAATGGCAAGAACGGGAATGATGAGATTGCTGATGGGAGTCGAGAGGATTGATGTGACCTTGCAAAGTATCCAGGAAATATGGTTCTGAAGGTAGAATTTTGAGGACATTCTCAAAATTTAAGCTAGTTTTTTGAAAAGATTGTCTACTTAGAGTAATCCGTAAACGAGTAAATATTTGTGTAACATGAGAATATAGTAAAGTAAAAGAATTGCTCAGACTATAATAACACTACTTATAGAAATAGCAGAAAAAACATTTCCTTAATCAGAATGTGTTATAATGGCGTCAGTACCTACAAACACAAGAGTAACTGTAGACGGCCTTATATCCCTTTATATGGTAAATTGGAAATTCGGAAGCAAAAGTGATACTCAACAATATCGTCTTTTTTTTTAACCAGAATAAGTGGGCAAAGCCCCGAGGAGGCTTAAAGACCATGTTAATTCTTGAGTGTTAAAAGGTTACTGATTTTCACTACATTAATCAGCTAGATCCATGTCTTACATTCGGGAACTTATTGGAAATGAAATTGAAAGTAAATTAAGCTAGTTCTAGTAGCGCACCGGCATTTGTCGAGTTATATATCAGCTGCTAAAGTCATAAATCAATAAATATCCACTCTGTCAAACTAGCATGAACTATCGATCACAGCAATAACATTCTACAACATTGTTCGCCAAATCGTACTCAGGTTTCGAAATTTCAAAATGTCCAAATGGCTGTTTCCGACAACAACCTAATGACACTGCTCATTCAGAATTAGATAGCATATCCTTGTACACGAAATCACTTAATTTAGATACCTCGTAACTTATTATAACTTCACAAAGAAAAAGCATCCTTATGATAGACGCTATAAGTTTTACATTTAAACTTATGTTGAAGTAAGATAGTAGATCAAGAAAGTAAGTTTTTGTAATAATTCATTCGCTTGTCTTTCCAATGATTAATGAACATGGATCTAATATAGACCAATTTGTTGGCAAGTATTTTGGTTCATTAATTCGGCTGGTTGAGAAAATGTATTCTGTATTTTAATGTAATGTCGTATTATCACTGTAGTTGACCTTAGGTTTGGAAAGTGGTTAAATTGCCAGTGTTCAATTAACGAAGAAGTTAATTAATGGGCTTAAGTCATTCGTCATATTAATATCGAGGCTATTAATTTTACATTCAATGTCTTATCCGAAATTATGCCCAAACTATAGAGTGTTGATATTTTCATTCTGATAAAAAATTTAAAGTAGCTGTTTCCTGTAATTACACTTTTAGGCTGCATCCTTCATTTATATATAAATTTACTGATTTTCAAAATAAACCGGTTATTATTTCAGTGATTTGTCCAAATTAGAGAAATAATAAAAGAGAAATTGATAACTAAAAAAACAGTTCATCCAAATACCTATGAATAAACCCATATCGGTATACGAACCACGAACCCCAAACTTCGTAAGCATGGTCTCACCCGACGAGTTTACAAGGTCTTTAAGTATTTTGTCTAGGTATCTAAAAATCTGATTATTTTTATTATTTATACATCAATTTATGAAATGACTTAACGTGAATATTGGCAACCCTGTAGAAGAAGGTGTGAAAATGACAAGTTGCCACTTAATCGGGCCCTCATAACCAGGATCATCATCCATTATGCATAATGTTTTCTGTCAATCACCGCATTGTTCAAGCCGCGAACAGCGTAGGCTCTCCGAGGAATAAAATTAAGAGGTAACATTAGTTGAAACCATTTAAATTGCCTTTTTTATCGACGTGTCTGGAACTGTGTTGGAGTATTGCAGCTAGGAATAAGCTAAATAAAAAAAAGGTTTAGTATGTACAGTCAGCGTCATATAGTCAGTTGCATCCAAAGTACTCATAAAGTTTGGTACACGATAGAATTAATATGGTGTACCGAACTCTTTACCGACTACGAGTACTTTCAATGCTGCAAACTATATAACGCTGACTGTACCAAAGTATGTTATAAATCTTAATTAAAATTTATAAAAAAAACACAATGCAATCATATATGAATCTTTTTACCTTCGAATTACGCTCTTTACGATGCACTTTTCTATGACAAAATAGAACATACTTTCTGTGCTAACTGACTGAAGATGAATTTACCTTTTCTAAACAAAAAAAATGTAACTAGCATACCATTTAATACATTATAAAATCCCGCATAATACAAAAAATATTTACTGCTATAAAGATAATTTTTGATGTGGACACAAATCATGTGGTGACCCATTATGGAATGAACATAAGTGACATAACGTTGCCACAAAAATGTATGGGTCACTCCTCAGACCGGTGATTCTAGGAGTGACCCATGGAACCGTAACAATGGCAACAAGTGACATAAAATAGTTGATTGAGTCATAAAACCTAGTAAGGTTCCTCTTAACAGTACATGTTTAAAACCCGCAACAAGGCTGTGTGTGGTTGCCTTACATTGGCTGTAATTTAGTTCATGGGAACCTTTTATGCGGCTAATACCGAGCTGCAAGTTAGGCGTTATATGAAGCTTATACGACATGCTATACGCCTTTACAAATAACAAAATTTTACTGTCGTTTTATGAACGAATAAATTAAGAAGACTAGCGATCGTTAAGTCGAAATTGTCTGTAAATAGAAATTCCTGTAACAAAATATTGCCCTTGGCGAATGGGGTTGTCTAAATCTAAACCACAAGCCTTTTTGAAATTACTAAAGGACTAGGTCGATTTGAGTACGATTGTCCCAAAATATATATATTAATAAACTGAAAATCACCAGTGGTTCTTCAATTGCATCTGCACATGGAACTGTAATGTTTTTTTTTTAATTTTTATTTTGTTCAATTACCACGAATTTTCCGACGTGTACCTAATGTTACCACTTACTGCTAGCTGAATAATAATATATTACATTATGAATTATTTCAGAAGCAATTTCATACTGCAAGTATTTTTATTTTTTAAGGTCACTTTTAGGTTAGGTAAAATTAATAAAAATTTGCTTGGTTTACATTATTATGCTTCGAAAGAAAATAAAAGTAGTTACTATTATGTTGTTAATAATTTTGGATTTTGGTTTGCATATATTTAAATTATATTTTCGCTTGCAGAATATAATTAATTTGTAAAAGTTAACAAAAAAATGGCACTAAAGTGTATGGAATTACAATGTAATATAATGTGTATTTATGAATAAATATTTAAATTAAAAGCAAGTACCTAATAACTTTGCTAATTGTGTAAAAGGCCAAGGATCAACGTCTTTAAGCATTTTCCATTTTCTTTTAAATAATTATTTTAAATTAATGCAAATTAAAATATTAACAAAAACAGCTAATTAGTATTTTTTTCACAAATTAATAAATTTGCATGTAATTTATCAATAATTTTACTGTAAATATATTCCCTTTAACTCATTAAATTTTTCCATTAAGGAGTATTTTAATTATATTAAATTATTCATTTTATTGCAATATATACATGTTTCTTCAAACTTATTCTAGGTAATTCAAGTAGCTTAGTCATCAAAAATCTAAAAAGCATAATGGAAGTATATTGATAAAAAAAAAAAAATATTTCTTTGTCACAAATGTTTAAAAAAACTTACCTACGTAAGCATTGCATAATGGAACGAATCTTTGTAAAAGTACTTATACTTATATACAAACTAGTCCACAGATTTTCAACAGTAGGAATGATAATTATATTTTTCCTAACTAGTGCGTAATTTTCACTTGTTAAGGCACTTGCTATGAAAAATTAGGTTCGATAATCGTGTAAAAACTTCTTTACGACTCGGGTGATTGTCACCCTCGTTTCACTTGGGCTCCAACTTTCACCCTCGTCGAAAAAAGTTTTTTTTCACTAGTATCGAAATGTACTATTTTAACATGATTACAGATTACAATTATATAAGCACGTTGGCCATAGTGACGAAAAAGTCGCGCCCTACGTCGTATACTTAAATATTCTATAAGTTTTCTTCTCGTCTTTTTATTGGTGTGAAAATTATGGACCTAAAACTCTAACCTTCTAAAAAATTATATATACTTAAACAATACATTGGTACAAAATTTATATTATAAGCTGCATTACGATAATTACATATGTGAACTAACGCAGAAAGCAGGTAATTCCGAAAACTAATCAAGAATCACCTGTATTCCATTGT
Source organism: Grapholita molesta (assembly GCA_022674325.2). Classification (NCBI taxonomy): domain Eukaryota; kingdom Metazoa; phylum Arthropoda; class Insecta; order Lepidoptera; family Tortricidae; genus Grapholita; species Grapholita molesta. Next base: position 16,947,167 of record CP053125.2, read on the forward strand.
AATAAGAGCTTATTTCCAAATTAGCCAGCACTTAAACATTTAGTCAAGAATCACCTGTATTCCATTGTATTAAGAGCTTATTTCCAAATTATCCAGCACTTAAACATTTTCGAAAATACGCCATACCTTACTTGCTATACTGTTATAAACTGCTGACTGTCTGTCTTGTGATGTGAAAACCGCGCACCTCCAAGGCCTAATCTCAAACCTTCTAGAAGCGGTTGTGATTAGATTAGACCCGCTAATCAACGTTTCCTAACGCTCTATTAGGTCTGTTCTCTAGTGTTATACAGCTAAATCTTCGGTTCAAATTGATATAATGACTTTAACTGTTTAATAGCTGTATATTGGCTCTAATAAGCTTATTATTGTTGATTTGTAGCTAATTTGGCTTCGTGTATAGTCTTTAAACTGTAAGCAAAAACCACCGGCGGATATACAGCATCACCTCTTTAGAACGGTGGATCACACTTCGATCACCAACCCGCCTGCCAATGTCCATGACGTGTGTAGCAAAGTTGCGGATTAGATCAGAGGCATGTAAGGACCGGCGGACAAATCCGTGACTGTAAGGCTAGCTAATCTAATCTGGAATCAGTTTAGTTGACCTAGTGAAACACGGTATAAGGGTCGTCACTTGTACCCTTTTTCAGTAGGGTCATAGAGGATTATTGGGTACATCATTCAATAACGGCAAATCTCTTGGAATCCCTCTTCACCCGGGATTCCTGATCTTCCGTCTTCTCTAGATCTAGTAGCCTGTAATTTCCGTCTTTCCCTACATATCCAGGGGCACATTTGTCTTCCTTTGCTCCTCCTGGGTCTGGTGCACCGCGATGACCAGGTGTTTCTCTAGACCCTTCTCCTTCTTCACCATTGTACCCTTGCGAACCGCGTATGTAAAGGTCCTAGAACCAAATAGTAAACACGTAGGTAAACTAGTTATCTTACGTATTTCATCATTCCTGTCCCAGGTTTCAACTAATCAGTAATTAGATAGATAGATAAAAACTATATTCAACTACAACTTATAGAAAAAGTATGATGAAAAACAAACAAATCACAAAACAGAAAATTACTACATTAAAGTTAGGATACAGCATTTTGCCGTGTGATGCCGGCTGGCTAGAATAGCACCACTCCATCTCCTCGGGTGTCGTAAGAGGCGAAGAGAAAAATCCTACGGAAGGGCAGCAGCGTCCGTCGAAACCCGTTCTACAGCTACTGCGATATAAGTCTGCGATTGATACAAGTCATATTTGTGGGAGGCATGTCCAGCAGTGGACTGCATACGGCTGAAATGTATGTATGTATGTATGTACAGCAGTTATCGTAAGCTACATAGCTAACTTGGTCAACAGGTATGTGATGGAATAGAATCGGCGCTGAGTCAGCATGTTTGCCACGAACTTGGAAGTCCACAGCGCTGATCTTCCGTCAGAACCTTTCCTCCTACTCGAGGTTAAAAACGACGAGTGTAGCGCAAGTCAAATAAGTATTCATATGCATTACTATTATGAAAGAGTTGTTTATTGTCATTGTTTTTTGATATATTGCGCGCATTGTAAACGGCAAAAAGTGCGTACCTATATTGTTGATTTTTTTTTCATCGGCTTACGAGTACAACAGCCTCAGACTAAATGCAGATTACAATAGAGATTGCGCATAATTTCTTGCACGCAATTAAATAAAAAACTTCTACGTCTTCCTCTTTCATTTTGTAATTATTCATCAAGGTTTAATGTATGCACAAGACTCAAGGTTCGCAGAATAACCAGCCCAGTTCCAACAATGATATAAAGGAAGCGTTTAAGGTGATTAGAACCGTCTGATTGCGATGACGAAACGAATTACACTGGAAGGTTTAGGAGTCAACAACAGTCTGTAAGACAAAGTATCATTATACTATCAATAATCAACCGAAGACAATATTTCTAATACACGTTTTCACAAAGGGTGATGGAGGGGGTGTCTAGGAGCGATCGCATCAGAAATGAGGTCATTCATAGCAGAACCAAATTAACCGATATAGCCCGGATTGCTAATCGTTTAAGTGGGAGAGGTAGGTACGTTGCACGCAGAACTTAAAGCCGTAGGGGCGTAAACAGAATTTTTCACCTAATGAAGAATTTATTTCTAAACTCGTTTCTCTTCTATTTGGTCAACAGTTCCAGGGCCCCGACAACCCCGTGGGTTTCTGTCCAGCTACCTTTTTACAAAACGCAAAGCCGACTACCGTACAACGGCGTACTCTAAGAGAAAACTTAGACATTGGCGAAATCATCGTCATCGATGGAAGCCATTTTTTTAATTTGTCTTGATCGAGAGCAGCATATTTGCAACTTGAGGTTTTCTGCTGTGGATGCAGCCGCAACAACATCAGATTTGGTGGCAGGAATACGAAACGGCGCCAGGATGTCTACACAAGTAGCATCCCAGACGTTATTCCATCGGGCCTCATTACTTTATGTTCATACTTTAACAATTTACGATGAACACCTCTTTTGTTGTTGTAACTCGAACTTGACCATCTATTTATTCCCACCAATTTGCATTCATTTGAATGGCGGAATTTGATATTAATTGTCTAATAATTAACTCTGTCGCTGAGGGAAACAATGTCGGTAGTTCAGCGCAAAGCTAGTAAGTTGAGATTATAAGATTAGTTCTATTGAATATCATATGCAATAATCATATTTTAATGGCTATATGATGCACCTTTGTAGACACTAGCGCCGTCACATCTCCTTGAACCTCCTTGAGAGCAGCGGCAGCAGCAGAGTCGGCCGAAATGCCAAGGTCGGGAAATACAGTGGTCTCGGCGCAGAATACAATTTTATCCCATTCGGCGTCGAAACTCGCTGTCCGTGGGACCGTGACGCTCTTAGACTTTTTTTTATACAACCACCGTGACAAACAAGCACACTGGCTACGGTAACTGCTTATTATACAGACGCCTGCAACTCCAGAGGATCCACGTGCGCGCTGCCTACCCTAAAAGTTGTTGGCTTAACCTTACTCACCATCAGGAACACAACACTACATACTTTAAAGGTAGCAGTGCTATTATGGCTGTGGTCTTCTGTAAGGTACTTCTCCAGTTGGGCTGCTCCAGATTCAAACGTATTGGTGCTTCGCTGTGCCCTACCTCTCATTGTTGGACGTAGTTTGAGGACATACCCGGGTCCAATAAACTCTTTGAGGAACTTTTATACAAACTCTGAGATGCCACAGGAGATCGAAGAACTGGCAGCTACTTCGCTCATCGTATGAGCCTCACGATTCAGCGAGGCAATGCTGCCAGCATCTTCGGTAAACTAAAGTAGCAATGGGCGGGGCACATTGCACGATGCTCGTTGAGAATTAAAGGTTCCCCACAAGGTAGACCTACGACATGGTAAAGATCGCGGGAATCCACAGGATCAAAACCGGTCAATGTGGGTCGCTTTGGGGAAGGCATTATGTCCAGTAGTAGACGTCCTTCGGCTGATATGATGATGGTGTTGCCTTTAATCAAAATACAAAACATTATATTATAAAGTCCAAAGCAAAATAAGTTGCGTGATTAGTACACATTAAATTAAATCTTAATAAACGTAGGCAACAATGACAATAAGTAACACACCTCATCCATATTTATCTAGATCAAGAAACATAATCTATACATACTTTATAGTTCCACAATCTTACAATCTAAAGAGGAATTAGCTAATGTATCTAGTTTTCCCGCTTTTCAAGGAAACGGCAATTTTGCATGTAATTAGCGTAATACTTTGTATTGTTAGTAGCAGCTGGAGGTTAAGTTAATGAAAACTCCCCTGTTGACAATGTGTTCGTGAGTTAGACTTATAGCAGTGACCGCAGATCTATTCCGAATACATATTCAGGATCAAACAATCAGATTCGGTTGAGATCTCAACCAATCTCGCTGGAAGCGTGAACTCAGTAGGACAATTCCACTCTTAGCTGCACATAGGTGGACCTTATGTCTTATATAATAAGGTTCACCAATTTACAGCTAAGAGTGTTGCTGTTAATACAAATCCAAACAAAATATATCGGCCCGCAATGTAATGTATTACACTCGAGTTAAACACTCGTTGACGGTAAGTTTCAAAAGTTTATATTTCGTAATATTGGCATAACAATAGTGCTCAGAAATTTTACAATAATTATGTGAATAATAAGTGTAATTAAAAAAACCTTTTAGGTTATGATTATATTAGTAAATCCTATGTCTGGTTTAATTCTTTGCCCGTATTAGATTTACTCACTATACTGGGGGTTATAATAAACGTGATACATGATTTTGAATATATTATCTTTTACTATGGGGTCAAGTTACTAAAATCAAACAAAAATTGAGCTGTTCGAAAGAAAAGCTCAAGTATAAGTTGATGGAAATGTATGAGAGGGTTGGTTTTTTTTTTAACAATTTACAAAGTTGACCCCAAAGTAAAAATTGTTCCAACTCATGACCAGATGCCGGTTTGATAATCTTGTATCACGTTTTTCATAACAGCCGCCGGTAGATTAATTGATTATGTAATAAGAGAAAAATAATTATTGATGACTTGTAACAATGACGATGACATCATTAAACATGATAAAACCTTTATATTTAATGAAGAAAAAAGAAGCTTTTTTTCTAAATTCATTATGAACACAAAAGTTACATCACTTAGTCTTTACAATTTTATTTTTGGCGGAACCTTGACTTATCTTATTTATTAAGTACTTCGGTTTTGCGATCTAGAGTTCCGCTAAGTTGCCATGTTTTCCGTTTTTTTTAGAAATTTGACATTGAAGTTCTAATGATAGGTTACTTGATTGCCTTGACGAATTTGAGATAGAATTTATTTTCGTATATTTTGTGTTGTCTCAAATATGACATAATAATGTTTATGTGCTATTTAAATCGTAATTTTGATGTTTTTACTACAAATAAAAAAATATTAATTCCAGTTCATTCTACTATATTTTTGTTAGTATACTTCATTGAAACTTAAAAACTAGTTGTGTTACTTAAACTATACCTTTACTACTACCTAAGTACTATGCAAGTCTATTTTGACTCCGAGTCTCTATTTTGACACAGTTCAACTGAAATTTGGTATACCTATGTATGTGCTTTAATATATTGGTACAGTCGCCATCAGATATATTGGAGCTGCGGAGGTGGTCACAAATATCTGAACATGCACTTTATCGCCTTGACAATAGAGGCGTTGTTCAGATATTTGTGACCACCTCCACAGCTCCGATATATCTGATGGCGACTGTACCGTAAAAGTGATCTGACATTCGAGTAGGATGGCTATAGGAACCACTGAAGAGCGACAAGGTCAATATGTCACTTGGAATGGTCTTGATTAGTAATATAAAATAATAATAGAATATAGAATATTTTTCATTGAACACATATTTTTGTTTTATTTCACTATGAACAGAAGCCCAACTGCGAATGACGTTGTTTGTTCGTTTGTCTATATGTCTCTTTATCGCTCGTATATGCAAGAGCGACAGACATAGACAATTTTCACTGACTTGCCAATATTCGTAATTTGGTCGAGTAATGAATAACCGATGTCTTCCGATGTTGTCTCTCCTGTTGTCCGATGTTGTCTTACACATGTAGCTCAGAAAGCATTATTGAATTGAAGTTAACCTTAAACTCCTGAAGACTTAAGGCCCTGGTTTCTCTGGCCATCCGTAGACGTTCGAAAACAATTGAGGGTAGTTTCTCTGACTTACCCGCCGCAAGTGACGTTTCAGAGAAATCATTCTCAAACATTGCCGAACTAAACATTTGAACATCGTCAGTCGCCGCTACTGTGACAGACGTCGGTCACCGATCGCCGGCGGCGGGTGGTCAGTGAAACCAAGTAAAATATACTTCACATGTTAAACTGATGTGGATAAAAAGGAGTTGTAAGTATTCAAATGACGCAATACTCGTAGTTTTCAATTACATTAATAAGCAAAGTATGGAAATCATTGCTACAGGAAATAGGCAGCTTTTTGTCGCCGTCATTAATGTTTTAATAACGTTTCGATTGCCCTATTTGCATACGCTTTTTTTAATTATGGCCGCCTATTACCTGCAACATTTACTATTGTTCGTCTAGCAAATTTTCAGGGTTCCGTTTACTAACCACAGACGCACGGAGGTTCTTAAATGTCGTCCATGCACAGCGCGTGATAAGAAAGAAACTTTATTCAGTAACAACTAAAAAACAATGAATAATTAAAACTAACAATAAAATTAAATTAAAAATGATATAAATAAAAAGGCCCCTATGGCATGGTACCAAAGACGCTCTCAGCATTTCGTCGCTAAATCGTGAGACTGATACGCTAAGCGAGGTAGCTGCCAGTAGTTCTTCGGTTTCCCGTGGAATCTCTGTCTCTTTAAAAGATTCAGCGAGAGACTCAGAGCGAGCGCCAGGGCCCCACGGACCGAGAGTCTCGACGCCGAATGGGAAAAAATTGTGTTCTGCGCCGATACCACTGTATTTGCTACCATCTTAATCATCATCAGGCATGAACATAAGCCACACCCATGGATTTTTTTTTGCCATAATCGCCATGATTGTGGGTTGGTGGTAGTATGTTCCTCTGTTGTAAGGAACACTGCTGCTCCTCGTCTGTGCTGCTGGAATATGTAATTATGTATGTTAAAATTACTAAAAAATATTTAATACACATTTAATTCAAAATATTAGAAATATCTTAAGTTATCCAGTTGGTAGGCATAAATAAGGCGGATAAAGCCGCGGGCGTTGCCTAGTAAACAATAAGGATGTCAATTAACAACACGTAATTGCGTAACATGTCATATTTAAATCATTTATTGTATTTTCTTTTGTTCACTAGGCAATTAAGAACTGTATAACAACTTAATCTATCATTATTAAATAATTTATATATGCATTTTAATTGTATGTTTATCATTGAAATGCACACACATATCATTAGAACCAGTTTGCAAATACTGATAGTAAATAACTCGAGTCTTATACAACAAACTCGAGTGTTATCAATACAATTAAAACATGTTTTAGCCTTTTATATATGTAAAATTGAAACTTGAAAGCCTTTCTCTGTGACAAAGAGGAAAATGTCTTAGCATAGACATATAGCAATCCAGAGCGGGAATGCATCCCGCCCTGTGGGAATCAATAAAGTAAAAGTCTCTAGTAAGACTGCGTCTATGCCTTATTTTAATCATCATCTTCCTCGCGTTGTCCCGGCACTTTGCCACGGCTCATGGGAGCCTAAGTCCGCTTGGCAACTAATCCCAGGATTCGGCGTAGACACTAATTTTACGAAAGCGACATCTGACCTTCTAACCCAGAGGGTAAACGGCCATTGGGATCCCAAGTCCGGTTTCCTCATGATGTTTTCCTTCACTGAAAAACGCCTGAATGTAAACTTCATTAGCTGTAGAAGCGGGTAACTCACGTTTTATAAGTCGAATATTGCTCGACATATTTCACTCCACAACGAGGAGCATAATTATGATTCTATACACTATATACGGGTGGACAAATTGGTTAAGGAGTCAGCCGCGATAGCTGGAGATGCGGGTTCGAATCCCGTTTTTTCTTAAGTATATGTTATCTATTTCAACTTTTAATTTATATAGTAGTATTACTACTTAAAAATCAAAGCAAATCAATATATTTCATAAAAAATAATTTGATTTGTTCTTAGTTTGATATGTTATGATTCAAATCGTACAATAGTTTATTAAAAACTTCATTAGCGTTGAGATGTTGCAATGAATTTAAACTTTTTAATACATATTCTGACTGACCATAAACTAAGGAATAATATTTGCCAGTTTGAGGCTGTTATACCAAGTTAGACAGTAGAAACAAAAAAACTATTTCAAAGAGGAAATCCGCTAACGAAGCCACAAATTTCATAATCAGTAAAATTTTACCCTTCTAGAGAAAATTCTATAATATTTGCACGCTATAAAATAAATATACCGCTATCTCCAAGATAAAACTAATAATGACCGTAAGCGGTGCTAAAAAGATTGAAAAAATAGTGAGTTGCATTAAAATCCTAGGAGCAAAAAAGGGCTAGCAGAAGCCCACACATCCGCTCAAAAGCCTTAATGATGCCCTGGACAAAATCTAGTTTTTATCTTGCTATGTCGATGTCCAAGTCATGAGAGAATGCTTGCTTGATAATGATAAAGCGGTGTCGGGGTTTCTGACCTCTGTATTGCACTCAGAGAAAGAAGAAATAACTGAAATAAGATAGAGAAGAACTTTTTTTAGTCTTAAGAATCATTTTACAATACATTTCAGCCGTATGCAGTTCACTGCTGGACATATGCCTCCCACAAATATGACTTGTATCATCTTGGGGGGTAGTTGCTATAGTCGCCACGCTTGGCAGGCGCGTTGGCGACCGCAGTAGCTGTAGATTGGGTTTGTACAGACGCTGCTGCCCGTCCGTAAGATTTTTCTCTTTGTCGCCACTTACGACACCCGCAGGAGGAGATGGGGTGGTGCTATTCTTGAAGAAAGGCTTGAGAATCAATCCATGAAAAAACTAGTTATTATACAACTTCTGTAAAACAATTAATTACGTGTCAATGGCTGCAGTAGTCTGCAGATTAGTTTAGTGATTCATGGGAAACTTAGTAAAGCATTGGACGTCCGTTGCTCATAGAAACTTAATGAACTACGGAACATAAATGTCCAGAATATAAATTTTGACCGATAATGCTTGCGCAGCGCTTGGAAGTGAGTGCGGGGTCGTTTTCACCCGCTGCCCGCGGCCGACAGCGGCCCGCCGCCCGCGGCGTCTGAATCTAGACGCCGCCGACAGCGGGTGTTTGGTCGTTTTGAGAACGTAGCCGCGGCAGCCAGTCGCGACATTCTGAGGGTTTTTGCTTGCGAAGGGACGTGTGTAGGTTCGTGAAATGGAAAAAAACTCTAGCATATTTATTTATTGCTTCAGGAGAAAGAGGATGGAGAATTCTTAATAATATTGAGGAAGCAAAAGAAAAAGAAGAACAAGATATTTATTTTGTATTGTATTTATAAATTGTTGTTTTTAAAGTTTTTGTCCTATGCATCGTACAAGATACTAATTACATTTGACTAACTCGATCAAAAGTTCGTCCTTTTCTTTGGTGAATTTCTCCATATTGAGCCAGCGTCCACCCGCCGCAATGCTTCAAAATAACTAAAGACGCGGCGGCCAGCGGGCGGCAGTCGCGGGCGGCGGGTGAACGCCGCACGCGGCGGGCGAAAACAACCACTCCCGAGCATTCCCGAACATAGGTACCATTCAGCCGCCGCGGGCGGCGGGTGAAAACGACCCCGATCTAAGAGGTACCTTTCGTAGGTTTTTTCAACACACATTGATATGACCCAAAGGTCAGTGACGGTTTTTTTGTCACCTAGCAATTAAATGTTATAAACATGAAAAATAATAAACAGTCCGACTCAGAATAACTCATCCCATTCTAACATTTAATCAGTTGTCTTTATCACACTATTTATACGCGGCTCGCTAGCCACGGCAACTAAACTCTATCAACAGAATTTGAAGACTGTAAAAATTTTGAAGTTGGCCTTTTCGATACACTACTTTAAAAAAAACAAATCTGAAAAAGGGCCTTGGTACCGTGTCCTCCTAAAATATGTTTTCAGTGTTTCTGTGTAACCAATCACCCGCTATTCTCTCATAATTCGCACTATTCGCCATTGGTTTCCGCTGCTCGTCCCTGAGGTACCGTTACTCGGAGTGGAAGGGCCAGTCTGGGCTAAGTTTGTACTGTACTTATAATTGCAGTTAATTCTGCGGTATTGGCAAACCCGGTGAGCGCCGTTGCTATAGGACATTCGCTCGATAATGGTACACATAAGTAGTATATTATATTACAAAAATTTATCACAAAAAAGTTTTCCAAGACACTATAGACACAATGGCTTCACTTTAGAACTTTTGTAAGGTAATACTGCATATACAGACATTTGATACGGTAGGTATTTTGATACTTCATTATCGTAGTGATAAAATACACGACGTTTGTGGTTTGTGTTCTTAGCTTAAATTCAAAGTTTTTATGAGAAATGGAGTTTGTTTACAATTTTAATGAGCAATAAAACGGATTCCGTAGAGGATTGAAATTCATTTTGGTTCATAACCATAAATAAATACATGTCGAGTGGTCTGAACATACATTCATAAATCAAATCTTATTAACAACATTAGTTATTAATAAACCATGTCAGTTTTTAACTTTTTATACTGATATTGCCAACATAACAATCAACCATCTATAAGAAGGATCGCTAGATTCTCTTTCAAATAAATAAATCGCATCCAATTCAGATGGTTTATTTAATAGCGACAATACCACAAACAGGCACAAACAGTGGATAAATGTGTAACTCATTTATTGCGTCAGGAGTTAAACACCACACTACACCACAGTGGCACACTTATTTAGCGCATACAGTATAAACCCCTAGCTCGCACAGGTGCACGCCGTGGGAGCCTGCCTTGATCTTGAACCACGATTGATCGCCTTTTTATCTATTTTCTGCATTCCCTTAATGGACGCCGGTAATTGCCGGCCAGGGAGAGATGGGAAGTGGACATTTAAAGAAATTCAATGTTAATTGGCAGTGGTTAAATGTATACTGCCTTTACAATATTTTAATTACGAGCTGCTAGGTAAAACTGTACTATCCATAGTATGGTTTCCAGGTATTCCAGGTCTCATCCACCCAATTAAGCCATCTTCCGTATACATCAAATAAGTTCAGTCCATTTCATCACTGCATCTTTATTTAATACTTTTATAAGACATTTCTTCATTTTTAATACAAAGACGGTGGCAAACAAGCATACGGCCCGTCTGATGGTAAGCAGTTACCGTTGCTTATGGACGCCTGCAACTCCAGAGGATTCACATGCGCATTGCCTACCCGAAAAGTGTAATCCTCCGATTTTTTTTATTTTTTTTTATGTCATAGGCGGCAAACGACAAGACAGATTGCCTGGTGGTAAGCAATTACCGTCGCCCATGGGCACCCGCAACACCAGGGGAGTCAGAAGCGCGTTATCGGCCTTTGAGGGGGGTTGGAGCTCTGGGAACCTTACTCACCACCAGGAACACAAAACTTCATACCTGAAAGGTAGCAGTGCTATTATGGCTGTGGTCTTCTGTAAGGAGGAGGTACTTCTCCAGTTGGGCTTCTTCAGACTCGAGCGTGATGGTACTTCGCTGTGCCCTACCTCTCATTGTTGGACATAGTTTAACATACCCGGGTCCAAATTTCTATTGAAACAGATGATCCAGTTATGTAGAATACTTTTGATGCAACGTTAACTGTTTTCTTTGAATTTACTTTTTTGTAAATATCTTCAATGTCAAGTATTTATGCTTTTACTTTACAGAGACGTCAATGAGAAAAATTTCATTGTCAGTTAGATACATTAACTTCCACTCAAAATATCTTCATGTCAACTTGGGAAACGTGTACAGACGATACATTTATTAGCCCTTCTAATACCTACTTACCGCTTTTTTATTGTCCTGCGTAGCTAACTATAACATAATATATAGTACGGATAGTATGTTTCTATAAATTGTTCTGTAGGCTACATTGATCATGATTATCGTGAATTAATTAAGAACACTTCCACTCCAACTGTACAGGTCATTTTATAACAAACACTTGCAGTAAAGTGAATTATATTATCTACTTAATCATTGTAAATCGTTATAAAGAACTTAAACGAGCCTACTTAAGGGCGTCAGCACCACAAGCAAAAAGGGGGACCAATAAATCTTCATTTTACAAATCGCCACGGATAAATCAATATATTTCTAGTAATTGGTACATTAATATTGCTGGACTGGTTAGTGCAGAATGAATTAGCAATCGACAATAAGTGTGGGCAGTGTGAATAGTTTTTCTGGTTTATTTTAGTTGCCTACGTTGGTCCCGTTATGGATGCGATGTCCGAAGAAATATAATTATATTCAATGAGGTATGCGGTAAAAAGGGCCCACGAGTTTGGTGTAGATGAACAATGTCAGGAAGATCCTCATCAGGAATATTTATTGTACTTACCTAATAATAAAGTAAACATCAACATATTTTTTCATATTAACTGCATACATAAATGTAAGATTAACCAGGGTGATAAAATAATGTAGGTAATTTTTATTCTGAGAAATATATCAAAAATATTATTCTAGGGATAGATTAGTCATCAATCTATCCCGATTAGTTATAAAAAAAATACGTCACATACGCCAATTCCTGGGATTAGCCTCAAAATGGAAACATAGAGCCTACATAGAGCCTACTTAGTATTATTATGGAGCCAAATTGTTTAACAAAAATCTCTATAATATCTTAGCTACTTATATTTCTAAAAATGAAGTTGACACTACTATTCCTTATAATTCCTTACTCTGAACTCACTTCACCGTAATCGACGGCAACTTACAAGTCTTATCATATGCATTTCGCCACGAATGGCTGATCCCATCAGTTTATTTTATCCTGGAACCAGATTGGCAGGATCTGCCTTATCCATTTAATTACCACTCACCTGGCTCCGGTTTTTATCTTATTTTCTTTTCATGGGAAAAAGTTGGTGTCACCTGCGGTTAGAAATATTGCTAGTTCGTTCTAGGTTCTACTAGATTGGTTAGAAATAGCTAAGGTTTTGAACAACATTTTTTTCAAAGATCTTTTAACTTTCAGTAAATCATCATCATCATGAAAATTTGGTGGCGGTTAGATATATTATTAGTTTGTTTTAGGTTCGATTATAGACGTTCTTAAAACCTTAGGTACAGTCGCCATCAGATATATCGGAGCTGTGGAGTGTGGAGGTAGTCACAAATATCGGAGCAGCGCCTTTATTTTCAAGGCGGTAAAGTGCATGTCCAAGCTTCTAATAAATAGTTGTTAGAAGTACCTAAGGTTTTAAGCACCATTTTTTTTATGTTTGTAATTTTCATTAAAATATTGGAAAAACGATTCGTTATAAAACAAATTAACTATTCTAAAGAAAATGTAGAAATATAGACAAGAACACAAGGAGTCCTTTTTGTTTTTAATGCATTTTATTTATAAACTGCCAGTAGCTTAACCTAAGGTCCTACAGCGAAACAGTATGTTTCAATAGTTTCTGCTAATAAATCACAGATCATTAAAATCACTCCATCGTTGTTAATTTATAAATGGTGTAAATAGCCTTACTTTGATTTATATACAACATGTCCAGTTAGTCCCTAAAATCGACATGATTTCTAAGAACAAATCTTTGTGTGTCTTATAGTTACCTGCCCATACTGACCTATCTAAATGGGCCAACCTGTAAAATAAAGACACCGCTGATTCTGTCAAATTAAAGTCGATTTTTTTTTACCTATAAACATGTCTTTCCGTGCCTTTCAACTATTGCACCGATCAATTAACTAAAAGTAAAGTTAACAATCATTATGGGTCACGCATGATTAGCAAATGTCGTGTGGGTCACATTGGGCTCAATATCTGTCAGATTGATGGACACCTTCTGAACTCCATGTAGGGACCTTGCCCTGTATCGCTTAACTTTGACAGCACAAAAAAACTTAATTTGACACGGGTCATTCTGAGGTGACTTGGACCTTAACTATTTTAACGCAAAGGACTTTTGAAGGTGGTATGGTATCACAATCAAATACTGTTTAAAATTAATTGAATAGTAAATATTTATAAAGAGTTATTTCACAACAACACCACAACATTTGCTATGTCGCATTTCCGTCACCAAATGCAATCGCTCTTTTTCGTTCACTCTCATCCTTCACTTCTTTAGTTTCACTTTCATGTGTATGTAGTATATCAATTTATAAAATAAACGAACTACATATGTAAGTAGCCTAATTATATCTCATGATGCTTTCATAGACTACTCATAGTTTACAAAAAATAATGGCTGCATATGCTTAATATGTATTGTTAAATGATTTAGGTGTCTAATATGTTTATGAACAGATTTTTTAAATAAGAGAAGATTCTCAATTCGTCAGAATAGAAGAAGATTTTCCCCGATTACTAGTCCTCTTGCTAGCCTAATATGGTCGGGTTATTATCATTTGTGACTATATCAGTCGCACTTCAACAAGCATGTGAGTGTGAACGTGACGGATAGCACGATAGATGTTAAAATGGCAACCATGCTATCCATTCTGGACCTATTCAAGAAATTATAATTATTATCGGGGTGGGTGTTAACCCCGATCGGTGTGTCCTGACACGACTTAAAAATGGGAATGACCAGAGAGCTTACCCGAAACATGTCGTCTAGTGCGATATAAGTACACGTGAGTTTATCCGTTTGTAACTTTAATGTTACTTGCAAGTTTGATGAGAAACTAAATAGTTGTAAGTTTATATATTTAACCTACAATTGGTTTTCCAATGCGGATCTCCAATCTATTATGCATTGTAAGTCTAGATCCAATAAAGTATCAAAGGTGTGCCAATACCGGTACTGGACGGATGGTACCGGACCGGAACCGCAGATGCCTCGCGTCCGGTGACGATTGACAGCCATTGATGCACAAATTGTTTACGGACAGGGAAGAGCGGAGCGGAAAGCGATTTCAGATTTTGTTCGAAGATCAAAAGATTGAAGATTTTTGGGGCCATGTTGAATACGTGTACTGACTGTTGCTCAACTCTTGGTTTGTGGGTAAAATGTGACCACGCAAAATGTGATACAGGGAGCGCATAACAAAGTACTTCAAGCAATTATATCAGTTTTAGGTACGTCAGTATATTGATATTGACAGCCAAACTTTCCATTAATGTTGTTGGTGTAGTGATGGCGCTTGTCTAATTACTAACACGTGACATTAATTGAGGTCAAGACATAGCCATACAAGCACTGCTACCTTTCAGGTATGTTGTGTGTTCCTGATGGTGAGTAAGATTCCTAGAGCTCCAACCCCCATTAAAGACCGGCAACGCGCCCATGGGCGACCGGGTGCCAATGGGCGACGGTGATTGCTTACGATCAGGCAATCCACCAAGTTTGCCACCTTTGTCATTAAAAAAAAAAAAGAATTTTGCCGACCCTGGCACACTTTTTGCTAGCACTCTTTTCTTAATAAAACGCTACTATATCAGTATCCTGCGTCGCTTGTTACTGCATCCACTCCCGATCATCATACTTGACTTGTAAGTCTTGTAACAAGGGGCCAAGATTAAGCACTAATTACCAACTGTGGGTGTTCGTGCGACTAATATGGACGTGGATAAAGCCACCTGGCGCTTGTGCATCCTTTAAGGATGTCGCTATCAAGTTATTAATGAAGGACTATAGAAAAAGTTAGATGTGATGAAAAGAAACAACCAAAGGATGTCATTATATTCCTATGTGAATAAATGGTATTAATTTTAGAGGAATAAAGAACTATTTGACGATGGTCTCGGGTTTGAATTCTGACAAGGGTTTATGTGTGTGTCCATCACGATTTTTCCTGAGTGTTTTATATTGTATTTATGTATCATCATCGCAACGCAAGGAATTGCGTTGTCCCGACATTTTGCCACGGCTCATGGGAGCTAGGGTCCGGTAATCAACAAATCCCAGAATTTGGCGTAGGCACTAGTTTTACGAAAGCGACTGTCAGATGACAGTCGCTTTCATATTTCGTAAAACAGTTATTTGTGACCACCTCCACAGCTCCTACATATCTGATGGCGACTGTACAATACATGCTTTAATGAGCTTACTTTAGAACTAGTTGGGTTTGTGAAATGTTGCCCCAAATTATTCATAATTTATTTATTTAAATGCAAAAAACCAGACCTTAAACGGTTGTACATGTACAAGTACAGAGTAACGATATTACTATAGCAACGACTGACATGAAATATTTGATTGGCCCAAATACATAAAATAAAAAACGCAGCTCATAAAAAAATTACTCAGATTGCCATTACAAAGTTAAGCAATTTTGGTAAACAACTACGACGTTCTTCAAAACGACGGAAGAATTTTTCTAATAGATTTATTACGCGATTAAGTTTTCGGGTTTACGGTGATCGAAGTTTTGCCGTAAGTGTGGTGAAACAGGGAATATAAAATCATTATATATTTTTTTTTTTCAGGACAATTGCTAAATGATTGTTCCTCCGTCTGCCGCTGTGAGGACATCAGCTGCCACAGTCTCCGCATAGCGCAGGCTCCATAACAGAATAGCAAGATTTATACCACTTTAATTACACTGACATTCCGTTTTCATGCTCAGTTTCCTTTCTGATATACCGCACATTTCCCGCTTAGAATAACAAGGTATTAAGCGTCTACGAAGTCTCTTAATTCACTTATCCTTCTTGACTTAAGCACGCGGATAATCGGTTCTGGCCTTTTTGGAAACTGCAATACTTGCTCACCTTTAAATGCGTGCTTGGTAGTACTTAAAACAACTAAGGTAAGGTTGGTTTTTGATGCAACTGCTAGCAAATACTTTGGTGAATTCGCTTTTCAAAATAGCAAAACATTGTTTACTTCGAAATGCTTTCTGAATTGCGTTACGCACTAAGAATTAAGGTTTAATTTTGTTTATACTAGGTGTAACAGATTATTAAAGTTCGTCACGCGATGCCTTTTAGTTTTGTACAGGCATTTGTTATATGAGAAATTGGTCACATTGTTCCTTGAGCGCTTGGGACGGAAATTAAACGGAAACTACAAATAGATTGTACGCTATTGATAAACTGTGATGAAGAACTTGGATTGTGTAGTGTAATGATATTTATGCAATTCTGTACAATGCTTTATAGTGTTATGATCAAACAGACGTATCTGCTGAAATGTTTTGAATAATCATTCAATCTACACATTCGTCTTCACACACAGTCGTCACATTGGCGATTTTTGGGCGAGTAGCAATTGAGATTTTACCGCGAACAAGTTACTACTTCTAGTACTATGAAAGTTAATGTAGTTAATTTAATAAATAAATAAATATTCAGGACAATCTTACACAAATCGACAATTAGCTCAGTAAGGCTTGTGTTGCAGGCACTAGACGACGATATATTTAATAGATAGATACATATACATACTTCAACACATAGAAAACAACCATGACCCAGGAACAAAAATCTGTGCTCATCACACAAATAAATGCCCTGACTGGGAATCGAACCCAGGACCATCGGCTTCATAGGCAGGGTCACTACCCACTAGGCCAGACCGGTCGTCAAAAAGAACAATATCCTTGTGCGTGATTAGAATAAACTAAGCATATATTTGACAGGTAAAAATTTATAACATACAATTCATTTAGCTATGTTAGTTTACATAGTAGATATATGCGTCGTAAGGTGTAGCATGTTATTTAATGAAATCAAAATATAACATTAAGAAACCCCATTAAAATAATACTAAGAAATACACCGGTCTGGCATTTATATGAAGAAGCATAGCCATTTCTAGGTCTGACATTAAGTTAGAACTAATTATAATTTATATCACAACCAATTAGCTGATTTTTGTCAACTGAAGTAAAGCGATGTAAATTCGTATTTTCTTGTGAAATCACTAGGTTTATTTATAAGTGCATTTTCTATTATTTTCTGCACATACTTGCGAAATAAAATAAAATATTGCTGTGATGATTCCTTCGCATTTATATTGATAACTATTATTTACTTAGCTAAGAAAAAAATATAAATTAATTTGTATATTTAAGACCATATTTTACGAGTATTGTAGTATTTGTTAGTGTTTGTTAAACCTGTGGACATATTATATGGTCTTTATTTCATAAAATCGGTAATCTTAGCTTTATAATTAAAGATGTTTCGCTCCGTAAAAGTATCAGTTTAAGAATAAAAAGCGTAAAAACGTCCATTGCATAAAAACTGATAAAATTCCTATGCAAATATGTATAAAAGTTGCACACTGATCTTAAAAATAGTTAAGACGACGCGTACAGACAAGCTCGCGCTATCTCCTCTGAATCGGCAGATTTTTTTATTTTTCAACAACTTACAATTTTTAATTACACCGGTCCCGAGCGACGGAACAATTTGACATTTACCAGGTGTTTTTTTCATTCGTTTACATTACGAGAGAAATGATCTCGAGCTATTTCCCTTGGGCCGAGAAATGCAGCCTTGACGGGGCGACGAACCGCCAGAGAGGACGCGAGAGCAATATAGGTGTAAAACTTAACTGGAGGACCATGTCTATGTAGTTGTGCAGAAAATGAATATGGAACTTACGTTAAAATATGTATACATATAGAAAGCCGACTTGCGTATACAGACACGTTACTAATACATAGGTCAGGTGCTTTAGCTAAGTTTTTCACCTATAGTTACGAGACCAATTATTAACCGAAAGAGGATAGTATATGTTCAAAGACGTCAGATTGTCAGCATCGATACATAAATTTGAGGATGTAAACTTCTTATATTTCAATTTAAAATTCATTCCCACATCATTCCCATTTGACGCAAATAACAAAGAATTAACATAAAAAAATCTTTGTAATAGGTATCATTCGTGTAAAAATCCTTGTAATAGGTATCAAGAACAGAAACTGAGTTCAAAAAGGTTTTGACATTTTCAAAAGACGTAAAATGTTTATGCTATTACAAAAACACAAATAGAATACAAATTCTTACTACGAGCTACTTATCTAGCACGAGTACAATCCGTCTGATGAATAGTCAAATGTAACTCATATAAAACTATTGGGATATGCCTGTTGCCTCTTGTAAATTCAGTAGATATATAATATATTTTTGAAATCACCGAGCACATAAATAGCCAGATTGCTTGCGGGATAAAACATCACGTAGGTTATACAGGTCCTACAGGGTTACCATGCTTAGCCAGCGACGAATCATGCTATGGTTACAACTATTACTTGAAACATGATAGTATTAGTACGATTTGAAATTAACATATTAACTAACTTAACTATTAAGTCGTTCCTTTTTTGAGAAGGTTCGTGGGGTCAGCTAGTTCTATATATGCGCGTTTTATATATACTGAAAAATGTTGTCTAAGTTCTCAAAATTTAAATCAGCTCTCTCAGTCTACCTCTCTGCGCACACGCAATGCATCGCGAAGTTACTTTTTCTACGAAAATAAAAGTAAAATTAAAAGCTCAGGACCGTTGAATGAGATTATACATACATACTTGGATATAATTATATATGTAGATGTATGTCTTGCCGTATGTCCCGCTGTATAAATTGCAGTTTTTATGGTACCTCATATTTTATTGATAAACAGTATGGGGCGTATTTGTAACTTGTTTTTTCAAGTTGTATCATCGTAAAAAGGGTTTCTTATTGGATATCTATATTAGATAAATATTACAAGTTCTGTAATTTAAGTTCGCTTCGCATAAATCTATAAACATGCATTCAAAACTATATAAGACTTGGCATTTCGAAAGTTTTAATACGATTTGTCACAGCTGTGTTAAATTTATTAAGTAACTAGCTGTCCCCCGCGGTTTTACCCGCGGTTTATTAGGGAAAACATATTTTGGGGGAAACAAAACGTAACCTATGTGTTAATACAGGGTGTCAGCTAACTCCATACCAAATTTTATTAATATCGCTCCAGCCGTTTAGGCGTGAAGAAGTAACAAACATACACACTCAAACATTCGCCATTATAATGTTACTGTAGATTGTCATTATGGAAACATCTGTTTAAATTAGATTTAACGACTATTTAACTTTAATATAAACTAAAATGGCTGTTCAATTAAATATTTATAGCGCTGGAGCAAAAAATTGTTTAGTCTAGAATCTAAATTACTGTTAGTGACATTAACATAATTATTGAATGTAAAATTATAAAATGTCCCATAAAAATATTTTATGTTGTATCGCTAAATTACTATTATATACTGGGTGTCCTTATGTTATCGACAAAGCCGAAGTGTACATATGCGTTAGGATATTTAAGCCCAATATACGCGGTATCGTAGCAATTGAGGTAGCAGTTACCAAGAAATTAACAAATTTCGATTTTCTACTTTGGAACAACCTGTATGTGTCAGTAGCTCCTTGCCCTCATAGAACAGTATCAAACCATAATTCAACCTTCTTGATTAACTTTTTTATTTATGACACTAATAAGATTCTGACTCGTGACAAACATTGACAAATGTCATCATTGCCAAACAATTATTCGAAATAAATAAATTACTTCTTTATTATTTGTTAAAAATGGCACGCCGTTATACTGCTGAAGACTATTTAAATATGATAATAATTTACGGTGAGTGTCACCAAAATGCTAACCTCGCGTTACGAACTTACAGAGAAAGGTACGGAGCAAATAGACCATGCCCCGTTAACTCTCGTGTTATTACAAACGCCATGGATAGGATTAGAAACAATCGGCGAGTGGACCCAAGATTTGACCATGAGGGCATAATTGCTCGACGGGTTAGACAAGAAGATCAAATCCTGGACCATTTTCGACGTGTTCCAACATCGAGCGTACGGCGAGCAGAGCGTCTGTATAACGTTCACCGAAATGCGGTACATTCGGTGTTGAAACGGGAAAAATGGCACCCTTTTAAGCTGTGTAAGGTACAAGCACTCCTACCCCGCGATAAACCGGTACGGTTTGCGTATTGTCGGTGGCTTCAGGACAACATCCGAGAAACTCCTGGATTTCTCAATGATGTATTTTGGACGGACGAAAGCACATTTACACGAAATGGTATGTGGAACCGTCACAATTATCACTATTGGAGTTTACAAAACCCACACGTGTGCCGTGAATCTGCTTTCCAGTACCGGTTTTCATTAAATGTTTGGGCCGGTATACACGGTGACAGCATTATCTGCCCAATATTTATTGATGGAACGCTGAATCGTGGTCGGTTTATGGAATTGTTAAATGGGCCTGTCTCTGAATACTTAGACGGCATCTGTCTAGAGAGGCTTCGCCGTGTGTGGTTTCAGCTAGATGGAGCACCGGCACATTCGGTGGTAGAGGCAAGACAGCGTCTCAACCAGATGTTTGGAAACCAATGGATTGGGCGATTTGGACCTCAAAGATGGCCACCGAGATCTCCAGATCTGACTCCCCTTGATTTTTTCTTGTGGGGTTTGATAAAGGAAGAGGTGTATGCAACCGAAGTTACCACCATCGAAGACTTGCAAAACCGAGTAGTGGTAGCATTCGATAGATTAAAAGAAACTGCCTTACGAGATGGATTATTACGCAGAGTACGCCGCAACATTGAGCGCCGATTAAATCTTTGTGTTCAACGCGACGGCGGGCATTTTGAAAATTTGAAAATTTAAATTAATAAACCTTTTGTTTCGTTATTAAAATGTTTATTATTACTTGTTTTTACTACTGTGGTTTTGCTCTTCAAAATGTAGGCAGTTAGGTGCATACTCGTAAATGGTTAGGTTGATTGTACAATAAGGTCATTTGGTAAATGATGACATCATAATCCCCGGAGATATTAGACACCGATGACTTTGATGTCACCCAAGTGAGATTAAAAAATACCCCCTGGTCTGCATTGTCACGCATTTTTTTTATTTGACGTGTCACAAACTGATTCATCGCATGTCGCTCAAGATCAAGGCATGTTTGGTCTCAAATGTGGACGCACCTTTATGTTAAATCACGTGGTGTCAACATTGTCAACACAGACAGACACATACAGACTTGGCTTTGTCATGTTACATGTTAGTGTGACACATCACGTCAGGATGTGACGCGAATATGTCACACTAACATGTTTTGTTTATAACAGTGTCAATGGTTAAATACAGTATGTTTCTTTTTGTTGTCGATTATTAAAAATAAGTTTTATTTGAAACTTTTATTTTTTTGTCTTTTGTTTTAATTAAGAAATATTAATGTTAGATCATTACTGGGTAGTAAACCTACATGGGGCTTCAGGCTTTGTTCAATAGCTGAGGACACCCTGTATAATTAAGTTAAATAATATGGTTTTAATGACAGTAAATGGTCTCTCAAACAATAAAAGCACCGGGGGTCTAATTTTTTTTAATGAGCATTAAGCATATCGCATAACAGTAAAGATAAAGTGAAACTTGTGAAATTTTATGTAGAACATATTCGCGGCAATTAAAAATCAAAAAAAAAAATTACGGTTCCGTCAGGTCAGGATTGATGCGTGCATTTCGTTTTATACACTTACATGAAAATAAAAACTTCAACTCAATTAATTATATCATTTATTTTAAAAGACTATGGCAACTGCCCCCAAGATGATACAAGTCCATACAATGACCAGCTGTGGACTGCATACGGCTGAAATGTATGTATGTAATGTAATGATATTTTAAAAGAAAACTTCTAATAAGTAATAATCAAATGATTTTAGTCTTCAAAATGTGTCACTATATAAAACATCCATGACTCAGGAACAAATATCTGCGTTCCTCACGCGTATAAATGCCCTTACTGAAATTTGAACCCAGGACCATCGGCTTCATAGACAGACCAAACCTGTTATCATTATTGTTTGCTTTATTTATTAGTTACTTAACAAACCAACACTATTGGTTTATTATAATAAAAGAAAAATGAAAATTAGGCCCAAATTGCGATAATTACTAAGCCCTATTAACTTACTTTACTTAAATGCTTTTTTCTGTCAATTAAATTAGGTACTTTACAATTTTCTCTCTGACTTTTCGAGAACTGCCTATATAAATGATAGCAAATAATTTATATGTTGCAAAAGTGACAACTAAATAGATCCCGAAAAGGGTAAAGCATTCAATGTTCACATTAGCCGTAACTTAGAAATACTCACATTTCTAGCCCCCTGCTGGTCGGCGACATGATTTTGTACCCTTGCGCACGAGTCGATGCCTTATTCGCACTTCATTTAAAGCGGTAACCTTTACTTGATATTTGTCGAATTTGGCCCTTCGATTTATTGACTTTAGTCACGTTGAGTTCGGTTTTGCAATAATAATAGTCTAAATAATAATACGTCCCATGATACGGACAGGGGCAACACCCGCTAAGTGTACCTCTTACATTTCATCAAAAGGCCTCTGCGCGTTGCCTCGATCCGGCTCCGCATACGCCTCCAAAATGTCCGAAACACCATTGGTCCGTGTACGGAAAAGTCTAAATAAGTGTACCCCTTACATATCATTAAATTGTCGAGAGGGTCTCTGCACGTTGGCTCGATCCGCTTCCAAATACGCCTCCCAAATGTCCGGAACACCATTGGTCAGTGTACGGAAAAGTCTAAATAAGTGTACCCCTTACATATCATTAAATTGTCGAGAGGGTCTCTGCACGTTGGTTCGATCCGGTTCCAAATACGCCTCCCAAATGTCCGGAACACCATTGGTCCGTGTACGGAAAAGTCTAAATAAGTGTACCCCTTACATATCATTAAATTGTCGAGAGGGCCTCTGCACGTTGGCTCGATCCGGCTCCGCTTCCCAATCGATACGCCTCCCAAATATCCGGAACACCATTGTTCCGTGTACGGGGAAGTATAAATAATAATAGCTCTCCAAGCATCAAAAAGTTAGCAAAAATCAAAGTAGCCAAATAAAAAACCTACACATGTACTAATTTTTATAGAGTTTTAACCAAAAGATTTTCAATAATAATAGTCTAAAATGTATAAAAGATTATTATTTTTACAAGTGATATCCAGAGGGCGGAATTTCACATGGCATAAAACAAACGTCCAAAGAGTTTCATTCTTAAATAAATACTATTCGATTAAACTGAAACTATAATTACCTAGCGTATCTTTATATAGGTAATTATTAACAAAACTAAACCGCAAATCCATAAATAATGTGAGTTATTAAACTGAATGTTTTTTAGTTGCTTAAAGTGAACCTTACATTGAGTAGTACGAGTATAAATACAATTTTACAATTTTAATTATTTTTCTATTTTACTTTTTTAGTCAGTCGGCTGCTGATCCGGTAGCGCTTTCTCTTGTACTCCAATTAAGGCATCATGAGAGTGACAGAGACAACCGTCCAAAAATGAAAATCCTTCTCGCGGCATTAGTCGATTTTACGTCGGTCATAAACAAGAGATCATCTTTATTGAGTAAGCGACCATCGGAACCTAAGGACGGATGTATTACTGTCAAAATGACCGTGTGCTACGTCCGAGAATACCTTAAAAATAAGTCGTAGCTATTAACTTCAAGGCCCCATAACACTCGACCACTAACTTCGAGTGTGCATCCCTTCGTATCGCGAAAGGTCGAGATGTCGCAAACGGCAAGGTCCATCCTAAGTCGGAAACTGGCTTTCGACGGCTAAGGTAAAACTATGAAGAAACACCGGTAATCATCAACCTTAACTCGAGCCAAAAAGGCTCAAAATAGATTATCTACGATAGTAGAAATCATGGCCTTTTTAAGGAATGAAGATTCTATTATACTTGTCAGGAAAGATTTATGTATGAGACTCACGGATTCCTTGAATGATTTCAATCTGTTTAAGGCATTGTTAGTCTATAAAATGAGTATAATTCTCACCTCGTTATTGAGTGCTTCTGTTTTATCGATTTTCTAAATAAATATAGCGTTAAAATACTTTTATCCTAAAATAATAAATGGGACTAAGAACAAATAAATGATTACTGATTGAAACTTTCACGGTTTTTACACATTATTATACATGAACTGGACTGCGCAAAACGTTCAAGTTGATAAACAAGATCAAGTGCGGGTAGTTCGATAAACTCGCGCGGCAAGATGTTGATGTGAACTTTAGCCAGTCTTAATCCGAGACCACGAGGACAACGTCTTCTTCGAAACGTCGAACGCGGTTAAGTCTAGTCCAGGTATAATAAAAAAAATGATTGTTTATAAAATATTTTGATTTAATTTGAATTTTAAGTAGTAAAAGTTTATAGTAGTAAAAATCATAAGTTGAAAATAGATGACATACATATTTAAGAAAAATGATGAGGTCCTCCGGTGTCCCAGGCAGAACTTGAACCCGCATCATCTATCGTGGCTGACACGTTAACCAATCGGGCCACCCAAACACCCGATCCTGGTGTTCCCAAGCCGCGATAGCTGGAGATGTTGGGTTCAAATCCGACCTCGGACGCCGGATCTATTTACAATTTTATTTGTCATGGTTAAAGGATTTATTTCTTCAGATTGATTTGTATTTCATATATTCTGTGTAGAAAATTATTCAACAATGCAAGGACACCCCGATCTAGGTCGATTTTCTAATGTATTCGTATAAATTTTGACAAATATATTCTCCGAGGTCACCTCAGTTGGATAGCATCTTCCGGACCGTGTATTAACACGTTCGCTACTTAACATTACTAGACTAGCTTAACCATACTTGGGGGGGTCATAGGGCCGATCGACCCCACACAACTATAGTTAATTGGAATGTTAACTAACTGCCGCAGCGAAGGTATAAAGCCTATATATATAAATTTAAAAAATAAAGTTTTTTTTTACTATAGAAATCATGGGCTTTTTAGGGAATGGAGATAATATGTATTATACTTGTCAAAAAACATTTATTAATTGTACTCGGTGTAAACTGTAATCTTCTTGTAATAAATTAAATAAAAAGATTGCAAGCTTTGTTTCGAAAACACATTCGGCCTATACAAGTTAGATAATAGCTTGTTATTAATATAATAATAACTTGTAAATATGTGTTTAATAGTCAGAAAAAATAGTCCTATATATCTACTTGTACAGTTACGTCTAATATTATGTATACATTTGAGAACATCTATCTGAGGCATAAGGATCGATTTTGTTAGCATATTTTTGGAGCCGACCGTACAACAACACAAGCTGTTAAATATTCGGTCAAGGTACGCACCTTAAGGTCTGACCTGAAAAAGACTAACTTTGGCATTTCTAATGTTATTAGTTTCCACTGACAGTCAGAGCTGGTCCTAAAAATGGTATACAATTTCGAGATCCAACTAGCATGGAAAACAACATAGGGAAAATAAGTATTTTGGGCATCTGCCAAATAGAATCTTATAGAATTGCTAGACAGATAAATATAAACGGTATATATTATTTACTTATTCCAATTGCATTTTCCATGCCACCATCGCTATTAGCTGTATTTCCCAAACAAAAAATGTTTATTAAAATGGGAGTTTACAAGCATTATCTTACGTATGCAAGTACTTAACATTATATATAATTACACAAAATTAAAAACTAACTTAAGGATATATTATATGTTCATATTTACAAGTTATATATATTATAATATATTTCCCAAACTACATCTAACTTGCCAAGAAAAAAAAGGCATTAAAACTTTTACCAATAAACAAACTTTCAAACATTTATAGAGATATCATTTTAATATTTACATAGACAAGAACAGTATTATTTAACTTACACGATTACAAAACATATTTGAAAATTTCAAGCAACTTTCTCTTTTAATTCAACTAAGGCATCATTAGAGTGACAAAAGCAATCGTTCGAAACATAATATCGATTTTCGCGGTTGCTCAAAATGTACATTTTCTGAAGCTAGCTCTCGGTCTATGTTATCTAACGACATTTGCAGTCGATGCAGCAGGTGCATCTGCCTGAGCTAGCGATAGACGAGCAACAAGGTGAACCGAGTGTGCAACCTGCATCACCTTCTATTATGAGAAGACACCGAAAGTTGATGATATTGTTATTATAATGACATGAAAATATAACTTCTCTCATTCTTCGAAATGTATGCGTTAACGTCACGAAATGAAGAGATGAAGTTGCTCATTTATGGCTCCTTTCTTAATTCTTAACTTAGGCCAAGAATAATGTAGGGAATTAGTGTGTAATAGTAACTACAGGTATTGTAGGTAACTAATACACAGGCCGGGAAGCAAGGGGTTGCCACTGCCAGCCAGGCCGACAACCAATTTTTACGCCAAGGTATGTTTTTTTTTTTTATGACATAGGCGGCAAACGAGCAGACGGATTGCGTGGTGGTAAGCAATTACCGTCGCCCATGGGCACCCGCAACACTAGAGGAGTCACAAGCGCGTTGCCGGCCTTTAAGGCGGGTTGGAGCTCTGAGAACCTTACTCACCATCAGGAACACAGCACTACATACCTGAAAGGTAGTAGTGCTATTATGGCTGTGGTCTTCTGTAAGGAGGAGGTACTTCCCCAGTTGGGCTGCCCCAGATTCAAGCGTGATGGTCATCGCTGTGCCCTACCTCTCATTGTTGGACGTAGTTTAAGGACATACCCGGGTCCGGATGTATAGTTCTTTTCTCATGCATGATATACAGTCATTAAAAAAACTCAATGAAATAAGACTTTTAGAAAAACTAAAAGTGAACTTGACAAATAATGCAAAATTTATCACAAAATGCATATGAGCGGAGTGGCAGAAAGTCATCGAACCAACCAGCAATGTGACCAATACTTATTTTAATCAACATGATTCTGTGTCAAATTGATGTGAAATAGTAATTCAAAAAGTGGACCTTGCCTGATTTAGGCCGGCAATGTAAACTTTAAATACCTCTCATAACTCTCGTTTAGCCAAAGGACATACTTCGCAGCCTATAAATAAGGAATAATTATTGTAGTGTATGTTTTTTTTTTTTTATGACATAGGCGGCAAACGAGCAGACGGATTGCCTGGTGTTAAGCAATTACCGTCGCCCATGGGCACCCGCAACACCAGGGGAGTCACAAGTGCGTTGCCGGCCTTTAAGGGGGGTTGGAGCTCTGGGAACCTTACTCACCATCAGGAACACAACACTACAGAAATAGTACTTCTACATTACTGCAGACGCCTTTTTTACATTTAGGTATGTTAGTTTTAGTTTAATTTTATTGTTAGATTTGGGTATTAATTATATTGATACGTATTTAGTTGTTTAGTATTTGCACCGTTATTGCAATTCTTTTAAGGATGTTCAACAGTATTTCAATAGAGACGAGTTTTTTATCCTTAAGCACGGGTTTTCAAGCCGTTTTAAGGCCTGTACCGTCTGCTGACTAAACGCTTGGTCGATGTCATTGGTGACAAAAAAGCTGGCAGCTTCCTCGCTCGACGCATAAGCATTACGGTTAGCGAGGCAACGCTGCCAGCATTTTCGGCACCATGCCTCATTATAGAATTAAAATTTTTAGTTTTTAACTTCTGTTAATTTTTCATAGTTAATATATATAAGTGATATACATAGTTGACTTATATTTATCTTAATGATAATATTTAATTTAATAATTAGTTTCTACTTATATGAGATAATTTTATGGCTAAGTTTATTATATATAAGTGTATAACAGTTTCACAGTCACTTTATCTGCTTGATCGCTTATTATGTGATTAAAGGTAACTATGTCATTTTCATGTTTATAAGATATTATATAACAATAACAAACGAACATTAACTGTGAATTGATTGCCAATTGTTTATAATTTCACACCATAATATAAAGGACTACGGCAGCCACCGCTGTCATGGTGTTGACAAATGGTTGTAAAAAATGTAACTGCTTTCAAAGAAAAACGTTTTATGATGTTAGAAAGACGTCATTAAAGGGAAAATTGAATAATTATAGTAATATTACACATAAGAGGAAAATTAACCGTTGTTTTTTCTTGTAAATGTAAAGTAGGTACCTTTTCATTGTGTTTCATAATATAAAAAATTCCGTTACATAGATGTAACGTTCTATCCAGCTATGTACAGTCAGCACCTGACAGTAAAAACCAAGCTACTTAATTAAAAGAAAAAAAAGATAAAAGATCTTTATTTTTCAATTAAGGCACATTACATGCACTTATGAACGTCAAAAAAAAAAAATCTACACCGGTTCAAACCCTACACCTCTGACCCGTGAAGATACCGGCAAGAAACGACGGCGGGACTTATTTTTTCAATACAGTGATACATCAAATCTTAAAGTACTTACATAATTATGCGTAGTCCGATAAGAAAACATATCAAACAGTTTATTACAAGATATGAAAATACAAAATATAAAAGTAAAAATAATAATGTATAAACAAATTCGACTTCACAAAATAGACATACTTTAATATGCTTTCTTATCTGAACTGTGTCATTTACATGAGCTGGCAGTACAGTTAAAAGTAGATTATAAATATTATAGGACAACTTTAACCTACAAATTGACCGAACCCCACTTGCGGGTACTCTGCCAACGATGCACAGAAATCACCCATGACCCACAAATACCTACGCTCATCACACAAATAAATGCCCCATACTGGGATTTGAACCCAGAACCATCGGCTTCATAGGCAGTCGGCCGATAGACCAGACCTGTAGTCAAAATATATCGTTACAGATATAAGTCCGTCAAGAGAGGTATGGGCACTATGAATAACATTTTGCTCAGTTGGAGCACGTTCAGCAAATGACTTCTCACAAATCTAGAGCGTAGCCTGACTGGGGAAGTACTTCCGCGATATACAGAAAACTACAGCGAAATACATAGCACTAGACCTTAGTGTTTTGTTCCTACCAGTGGTCACCAGAGAGCTTAAAGGGTATCAGGGTAGGTACCAGGCGCGTGATCCTCTCTAGACTTCTATAGGCAACGGTGAATGCTTACCATCAGGCGTCCCGTAGTAGTAGTATAAAAAAAAACTTCATTTGTATCGCAGTTTTACGATATATTTGGTCTCTGATGATTGTTACTATCTACATATATTATTTTTATGATGCTGACTGTTTATGAAAAAGACGAGCTGTAGGTGAAAAACTTAACTGGACCATCTCTATGTAGTTGTGCAGATAATTCATATGGAACTTATGTCGAAATTTGAATATAGAACGCCGACATGCGTGTACACGTTACTACAGATATACTTAGTGAGAAATCTCGAATTCTTCGAAAAACGCGGATTTTTATCGAAATACGATGACACCCGAACTGTCAATGAATGCTCGTATTAAATGAGTATCAATTTCATATCCATTAATATGGAACTTTATTATTTGGTGTCAAATGTCAAAGTGGAAAATGAGATGTGTCATTAAACGATAAAGTTCCATATTGATAGATATAAAAATGTCACGCATTTAATAAAGTCATTGATAGACAGTTCGGCTGCCGTCGTATGTCGATCGAGATACGAGTTTTCCCGATGGAAAATAGTTTTACACTACATCTGTACTACGAGTATGTCGAGTTTTGGACCCGGGTATGTCTTTAAACTACGTCCAACAATGAGAGGTAGGGCACAGCGATGACCATCATGCTTGAATCTGGGGCAGCCCAACTGGGGATAGTACCTCCTCCTTACAGAAGACCACAGCCATAATAGCACTGCTACCTTTCGGGTCTGTAGTGTTGTGTTCCTGATGGTGAGTAAGGTTCCCAGAGCTCCAACCCCAATTAAAGGCCGGCAACGCGCTTGTGACTCCTCTGGTGTTACGGGTGCCCATGGGCGACGGTAATTGCTTACCACCAGGCAATCCGTCTGCTCGTTTGCCACCTATGTCATAAAAAAAAAGAGTACATACGCCGGGTGCATCCACCTATAGTGTCCATAGTCAAGAATAAAGCAAAAGAACACAGAATCTGTCAACAGGTGTATGCAAATTTATTTCGAAATGTCAGCGCGAGTTTATCTACGGGGCGCTGACCCAGATGCGAGCTTTTCATATATGAATTATTTAAATTTATTTATAACTGTCTATTTGATTTAATCATGGAATCACGTCGGCACTGCATTCATCCTCACACCCTGGAGCCTAAAGGGCCGCGCACTAAGCGGTTTAAGAGGAATTTCCTCCCTCGAACGCTCCGGCTGTGGAATGAACTCCCTGTCGAAGTTTTCCCTAGGGACTACAGTACAAGTATGAAGTTCTTAAAAAAAGAGAATGTATAGGTTCTTAAATGGTAGGTAACTCGCATGTGAATCCTCTGGAGTTGCAGGCGTTCATAGGCTACGGTAACTGCTTCCCATCAGGTGGGGCGTATGCTTGTTTGCCATCACCGTCGTTGTATAAAAAGTAATAACATAGGTTTGGCGAAAGCACTGAAAACGTTCTAAAATGTCTTTGGACTAGGACAATGACAAAAGTATGAAAACGAGTATTTTACGTTTTATAAGTTGAATATTGCTCGACATGTTTCCTACCGTAATGAGGAGCTAAATCATGAGCGCGTTTTCTGACCGAAAAAGACTGCGGGCTGCAACTTTCCGGGACCGAGCACTCGACTCCAGTACCCTTACCATGAGTTGTGAAATTGACGTTTTCGCCAACGAGTATCGAGTTTACTATCTGTGCATATCGCTTGTATTATTTTAGTGCGAACGAGATGCACAGATAGTAAACTCGATACTCGTTATCGAGTATCAAGTTCTACTATCTGTGCTTCTCGTTCGCACTAAAATAGTTCAAACGAGGTGTGAGGGTACCAGAGTAAGAGTATATTCAAATCTACCTTAAGCTTATCCGTGTGTTAAGTAGATAATTATCACGTCAACAATGTCATTATGATAAGCGACAGATATTACGTTCGCGTGACACGGATCATCTAGGTACCGAACGAGCCCAAATGTCTCTTAGAACAATGGAGCCTGTCACCCAGTATGCCACGGATTGCTAGGGCTGCCTCCCGTAAAATACTGGTTAAGAGCCATTACGCACTGTTGACTTGTCGCCGGCGACTGTCTTTAAATTAGTGATTACGCACTTGGTCGCTGGTTGCTCAGGTGACTTGGCGGTTCACCGCGCAGTGGCGACGCACAAGTCACCGGCGACTAGTCGACAGTGCGTAATCAGCCAGGAGATGAAGATTTGCTTCACAAATCACAAATATTGAACAACGCCTCAATTATCAAGGCGATAATATAATGTTAACGAACATTTTTTTTTAAATTCTCGTGGGTGCAACTTTTGGACCCGGGGGTATGTCCTTAAATTACGTCCAACAATGAGAGGTAGGCACAGCAAAGTACCACCACGTTTGAGTCTGGAGAAACCCAAATAGGGAACTACCTCCTCCTTACAGAAGACCACAGCCGTAATACGACTGCTACCTTTCAGGTATGTAGTGTTGTGTTTGTCATGGTGAGTAAGGTTTCCAGAGCTCCAACCCCGTGGTGTTGCCCATGACCGACGGTAAAAGGTTACCATTCGGCAATCCGTCTGCTCGTTTTATACCCCTCACAAAGAAAAGCTTTAAATTACAATGATACCTCTAAGTAATATAACTTGTCGTACACAGTTACCAGTATTATTACCCGGTCGTGTAATTCTGACACTCAAAAATTTTATTTATCTTTCTTTCCCGGAAATTGAAATTACAGGAATTACACCGCAAAAACTCGTTATATCTAAACAAACATGCACTACCAAGAACCTAATCAAATAAACTGTACAAATATGTTACACAGATATATTTTTCCTGCAGGAGATGAAGGAAAACCACAGTAGCTGTATCGATCGATTGGGTTTCGGCGGACGCTGCTGCCCGTCCGTAGGATTTTTGCCTTTGTCGCCTCTTACCACACCTGCGGGAGGAGATGGGGTGGTGCTATTCTAGTCAGCCGGCATCACACGGCGTGCATATACCTAAGGAATAATAAACCCCATACACATATACCTAAGGAATAATAAAACCCCAAAGATTTACCGTAACGAGGCCCTACCGCGAACCACTTCGTTAGATCGACCCTATCGTCTAATCGCCTCTCTATCACTCGTATATGAGCGATAGAGAGGCACAGTCAATATTCGAATTTCGATATTTGCAGTAGGCCTTAATATGGTTTTAAAATAATATATTTCCCATTTTCCTAATAATAAAAATACTGACGCTACTAATGTTAACTATAATTAGTTTAATCGTACTTATTTGTGGTTGAGGTAATTGTTTGAATACAAAACAAATTCAGACATAACGAATGTATTAAACAACAAAGAGCTGAGTAAGTACAGCTTATTTATTACTTTATTTATATCTTTACCATTTTTAGCCATGACGTTAACAATTATACGTAACACATAAATTATTTATAATCAATACCTAATATTCATTGTATATCTAAAAAATTGCTGCATACAACAAGATAACACAATTACTTGGAGTAAAAGTAAAAGATGCTCGAAATTTTCGAACTTCAATGTTCGCGTTTGGCCTACAGCTAACAAAACCATAATGCTTTATTCCGAGAAATTAACCTAGAAGCTTAATTTAGTATTAAAGATAAACTAGACTACTTTTAAAAAGATAAAAGATTTGATTGCTTGTTTGTTTGCTTTGAATAGCCTCCAAAACTACTGGGCCGATTTGACCATATATAAAATAAATATTTGAAATATTCGCTGCAAGCTACAGATAAGTTTCTACACCTTAGTTGAAAAAGCGTATTTCGAATATCATCCGAGGGAATTTAATGGCGGACGAATGTCATAATACACATTAAGGCCGGACGAATGCAATGTCATAAAACGGTAAATTAGAGTTGTCCGCGCTTTGACACCCCTAGCGGTCCAGCAAGTTGAATGTCACTGCGCATAACACTCAACCTGCGCGGGGCAGTGTCAATCACGATGTGTCCTTAATCGCCGATCGATAAGCGTGGTTGGTTTTTAGGCCAGTCAAAATCGACACAAAAAATAGCTAAATTCGCAAAGCATGATGTATCTCTGAATTTTTAGTATGTTATTAGGACCCATTAGGGCTATGTACACACAAGTTTGCAATTCACAAAAAGTTGTGGAAAAAAAAATATTCATAAAAAACCACGAAATTTTCAGGTTTTTTTTAGATTATTCTCAATGTCTCCTAATCCATGCGTTTTTTGTTCAAAGTTCCTATATACGTTTTAAAGAACATTAAATTTGGGATAAATTAAAGCTAATTAGACATCAATAGCGCTATTGGTCACGGAGTGGCAACATTTTGAAAATAGGCCATTTTTAAAAAAATATGTAAATTTTAGTTATAGCCTTTTTGTGGGCTAAAATTGCATCAACACTACTGATCCAACGAGTACAACTTATTGGTACGATTTATAGGCAATTTAATTAGCTTTAAAATAAGTGTAGATCGGGCTCTGTAGGCTTCGTAGTTCTCTCATAATTTCAAAAAAACCCAAGCGAGGTAAAATCCGCATTTAACAAACCAATGGATCATTTTTTCATAAACGTTACTTGTTAAAAGTTGTTATACTATGCATGTATATTAAAAAACAATAGCCTTCATTATTCCCTTGGGAATTATGAATAGTGTGTAACTGAGGAAGATATAATAACTATAGTACAAGTAAAGTAATACGTAATATCAGATTAAATTGGTTTCCTAGTTAGCAAATGTTAAGTATGTTTAAAACTTAGATACCTATAGGCCCAATTTTAGTATACGTAAAACTTATTTAACAAAATAATAAAATGTAAAATAAAATAAAAATGATACATTTTTTTTGGTGTCTGGATAAAGACGTATGTGAAAACAAATATAAAATAATATACCTACCTCAAAACTATCGTGAGATCTCACGTTTTATATTATAAACTTACAAGCAACATTCTATTAGTTTTTATTAACTATATAAAACGTGAGTTACCTGCTTCTATACATTGAATATAATATACCTACCTACATCAGCTACCTAATAGTACTATACCTATATAATAATAAAGTACTAAAACATTACAGAACAAGAATAAGAAAGGTCTTTTTCAACAATTAGCCTTAGTACATTTTAGATTCCATTAAATCTTAATACTTAGTGATTTTCACCGTGTGCGAGTGTTGTATCTTTCTGTACGACAGGGACAGCATGCGCTTAGTGTACCCCGTCTATTTTCGTGTCATTAGCATCGGCTTCGCAGACTTCTATCATGTGTTCGGAACACCATTGTTGCAATAAGAGTCAGGTATATTATTTCCGGTCGTTCTCATCGTTCTTGCTAACAGCGAGTACTTTGAACAGATAAAGTCCCAGTCAGGATTATACACTAGCAGGTTGTCCTTAAGATTAGACCGCTCATCTGGACGGCGAGGTGGCATACTTCATGTACCACCCTCGCCTGCGCCAGTTCCAGTCTCTGCTCTGTTGTTATCGCGGACAGGACTAATATTTGAGACAATAAGCATACATATATTTCGGTGCTGATGATCGATCGCTACGCCGAGCAATGCTCATTAACATCACCACCCCGTGTGAGGAGACCCTCGTGTAGGCAAAAAAGTCCAGCAAGTAACTAAACTTGGCTGACGAGGGAACCGGCATATGGGAAGTTGATACTGCGATCGTTGTTTTGATAGTTGTTTCAGCGAACGATCTCATACCGAAGTTTGTCGACCGACATCTTGAGACTCGCTTCAAGGTTGTGTAAAGGATCAAGGCTCAGATTCAGAAAGCGCTAACCCTTGGCACGGCGCGCTCGAAGTTTTAGATTTATGTTAATATATATTTTCATTAAAAGAAACTATAGAAACAAAAATACTAAAAAAATAAGGACTCCTCTCTTGCAAATGCAAGAGCTTCTAGAGAAACTTACCGGAATGCTGCCATTTCCATCATTCGAGAGGACTTCATGATCATGACCAACTCCAACTCTGACGACCCGCCAATTGGAGATCTATCTATTGAATAGAGCAACGAAAATGATGACCCACGGCCCACGAGGTCTATTTTTTAAACTCACGTACTCGTCCACGATGGTTGATTTCCAGCACTCATGTTTTAAAAATACCATATCTTCGTATCTGACAGAGTAGGTATTCGACTCTACATATGTGTCTAATTTGATTGACTGATTGATTGAGAAAGTAAGTACATATGATCACTTATGTCTATATAACAATACATTTAATTGTCTATTTAATGATTTCAAGCCTTCTGTTTCATTGTAGGGTAGACAACGCGCATGTGAATCCTCTGGAGCTGCAGGCGTCCATAGGCTACGGTAACTGCATACTATCAGGCGGGTCGTATGGTTGTTTTCCACCGTCTTTGTATAAAAAAAATACTAATGCAAAACACTAAAAATAGGAAAGTTCATGGAACATACCTAGACAAACGCGATTCCGTCTTGGGTTTTTCTGAAATATTGAGAGAACTACTAGAGTTACAGACCCCCATCTACATTTAATTTAAAGTTCAATAAATTGCCTATAAATTGTAATAATTTTTTTTTCGTAGGTGTAAGAATTTCTACAAAATTTGGGTTCAAAAATGGTATAATACTTAAATTATCGACTTGGGCAAAAAGTTACCCATTTTCAAAGGGTCATATTTCCGTAACCAATTGACGTATAGAGGTCCAATTAGGCTTACCTTATCACAAATTTAATGTTCTT
The DNA here is from genome assembly GCA_022674325.2 of Grapholita molesta. Classification (NCBI taxonomy): domain Eukaryota; kingdom Metazoa; phylum Arthropoda; class Insecta; order Lepidoptera; family Tortricidae; genus Grapholita; species Grapholita molesta. Next base: position 16,983,504 of record CP053125.2, read on the forward strand.
CAAAACCTTTATAGAAGCTTTTGACAAGAAATGCATGGATTAGGAGACACACAGCAGAATCTAAAAAAATCCCCAAATTTTTGCGGTTTTTTGTGTATAAAAAAAATTCCACAACTTTTTGCAAATTGCAAACTTGTGTATATATAGTCCTAATCGGTCTTAAGAGCATACTAAAAAATCAGAGATACATCATGCTTTGTTAATTTATTGTCGATTTTTACTGGCCTATTTACACGCTGCGTTTTTAATGCCTACGCGCAAGAATATTATACACTATGGATGATGCCTCGTCTTCAACAGATTGAATAATTTGTTTAGCAAAGACGGGAGGAATTGATCGAATCAGGGATTCTCAAAAGTTGTTAAAATAATTTTATGTACAAGTTCAACGCTTGCAATAACTTCGTAAATAAAATAAGTAGATTTTTACATCCTGGAACCTATAAAAGAAATCTACCCATGGCTAGTTCATACGTGCCATCCTGCGAGCTTTGTTTTTTACTTTGGTTCTTCTCATCATCATCATTTCAACAGAACCACGTCCACTGCTGAACATAAGCCTCTCCTAAATATGACTTACGCATCATCTTGATACAGGGGGGAGTTTTCACTGTCGCCACGTTTGGCCGTCGCTTTTTTACTTACGACACTCGCAAGAGGTAGTATGTAGTTATGCTATATCTCAGCCACACGGCATCTTGGTTCTTCTACGGATATGCATTTTACATGGCGGCGTTTAATGTGTAGGCCTTGCGGATATAGTTATTCCCACACCCCTGTACACGGCAGAATGTCACCGCGCCGACTCGTGCGCAGGGCAGCGTCAATCACGACTGAGACCGTAAACAATCGATGATCTGCGCAGATCAGCGCAGAGCTTAATGCGCCGTTTATGTGTGATGCAAGGTTAGAGGGTTATCTGCAGGATTTATTGACTTAACCGTAATATTGTTTAAATGTTAACGGCCTCCGTAAACACTAGTCTAACCTGAACGGACAGCTTTCCAGACAGGGTCACTAATGAGTCGGTAGTGACCCTGCCTAGTTCAAAAACTATCTATTGTCCAGCGCACACTACTCAGATGCGGTTGAACACCACTCCGATCTGTTCATCACCTCTGCCTCAACTAATGTCTAAATGAGTATTCCAGGAGTAGAAACCAAGTCTGGTGCGGCAGGGTTTTCCCCAGGCTACCTTCCCCCCACATACGGCTCGGCCACGACAAAGCGCTACTTGCGGCGCGGTAAGCGTTTTATCTGTTCGTTGCGCGGTCCAGACGCGCCATGCTTTGCGATTAGTTGGGATCACAGGCAATGAACAGATAAAACGCTTGCCGCTCCGCAATTCGCGCAATGTCGTGGCCGGGTTGACAGTCCGCTCATGTTAAAGATATTGCATTTGTTATAAAATTTAAAAGTTAGGTAGATAAAAAGCTATACAGAGCTGTGCAGCAATCATTATGAGTAGAGTACTTTTGCTCCAAAAACGACAAGGAACGATTGCAATTAGTTGTCAAGTTTTAATTGACATTGGGTAATAAATAAGTTACCTAGTCTAGTCTTTGTCTTGTGTATATTGAAATTAGTCGTTGAAAAAATAAGTTTATTGACTGTCACAAAGGTTAAATTACAAGTACTTTTCGGGTCAGAGGTGTAGGGTTAGAACCGGTGTAGTTTTTATTTTCTCTTTTTACTTTTTTTATACTCGACGTGTAAAAGTGCCCTTGTAGACTACGTACTGGATAAGCGTTTGAGTTTGAGTTTGAGTCAGATATGGCGGACATGGACATAGAAAAAACGGACTACAAGTGACCCGATTTCATTGTACTTTAGTTGCTGTCATAGTGAACGGACCGGCACTATCTGTTTGAGCACAATGCTTAGTAAATCTGTTTGAACTATGTCAAGGCGCGAACAAATGTCGATGTTTGAAGAACCGCCTCAAATATTAGTCGAATACTTCACTGGTTTGTTAAACGTTTCAATTGTAGAATTTGAGTATATTATTGGATAATCTTTTATTTTTATTTTTTTAAGACAAAAGGTGGCAAACGAGCAGACGGATTGCCTGATGGTAAGCAATTACCGTCGCCCATGGGCACCCGCAACACCAGGGGAGTCACAAGCGCGTTGCCAACCTTTAAGGGGGGTTGGAGCTCTGGGAACCTTACTCACCATCAGGAACACAATACTACATACTTGAAAGGTAGCAGTGCTATTATGGCTGTGGTCTTCTGTAAGGAGAAGGTACTTCCCCAGTTGGGCTTCTCCGGACTCAAGCGTGATGGTACTTCGCTGTGCCCTACCTCTCATTGTTGGACGTAGTTTAAGGACATACCCAGGTCCAAAAAGGGGTCTCATGAAGCATACATCCATATCCTGGTAATGCGTTTCCATGAGATACGCAGACAACGGGCTGCAGCTAATAGGTATATTATAATAAGCGACAGAATTCTATAGTACTGGAAAATATCAAATGATATTCGTATGTACAGTCAACCAATTTGATTTATGGGCCACTTCGTCTTTGTCAGAGTGAAAATCTATATGAAAGTCGCAAAAGATCTGTTACTAACGTCACTGTGACAAGGTTCGTAGTGGCCTAGAAATCAAATTGGTTGACGGTACATCAGTTCCGAAAAACTCATTGGTAGGTACGAACGGGCGTTAGAACTCGCGAGCTTCGGATTAATAGTCACACGCTCCTACCACTATACCATCAGGCTATACCATCGTATATTTTGAGCATCTTTCTTTTTTACTCCAATGAAGGCGTCATGAGAGTGAAAGAGACAATCGTTCGAAATTTACGAATATAGTTTTTCAGTCAATCTCTTTAAATGAGTGTCTCAATTAAGAAGGTCTAGAACATACAACTTTCAACAATACAAAAATCTCTCATGGAAAATAACTTGTGAATTTTATTTTATAATATCACACTTATTACAATGTAATAAAGATTATAATCGTGTACAGATCGATATAGCACGGGCGCACGCAAGCTTGGCCTCATTCTGCGTCATGCGGTCGCATTGTCACATCCACTCTTGCGCAATGGGGAGCAATTAGGTCATTTTTAACGGATTATGTCGTAGTAATTGCTATGAGCGATTTTACGAGTCTTTCCCAGGCAATTGTGCAGATACTTGCTCGTTTAATAATTGTATACCTATAAAGTACTTTGGGCAAGACAGTATTAAAGCAGGTTAATATATTTTTCACTTCACTAGCTCGGAAAGTACTGTTTTATTCTTTAAAAGCAGATAGCAAAGTTGAATTTGATTCACAAGAGTGCAAAGTAATTTATACAAATTGTTTATTACTAATCGAAAGTTTTATTGAAGTTAATTGGTCGGATGTTCTTTTATTTAATGGTTTTGAATTTTGGAATCTTTCGCTAGCTCAAGTCTCAATATTAGTACGAGAAGGCAAACAATAACTTTGCTCCCTTGTATAACAAATAAGTATTAGATGGTAACTACTTAATCAAAGTCAAAGTCAATCTCTCAAGGGTCCTGGTCGCCACTTTTATACTTTGTGGGTACGATACCTAAAGGCCCCGTGTCCTCAGCGGGTGTACTAACAGGCGACAAATAAAAAAAACACAAGTAACAGATACAAGTAATATATGTCCAGCAGTGAACGTCTTACGGCTGAAATGTAATAAATGAATACCTAACAATTTATTTTACTGTTTCATTCTCAATTTTGTAACTAATTTCCCCATTGGAGTTCCTGAGATAGGAATATACGAGTATGATAGGTGGACACACTCATATGAATCCAATTGTCACCTTGGTACTGACATTGTACCACCAAACTTAATAGCCGTATATACATAAGACCGTCCATGTAGTTTGGAGCTTATTCCCCGAGATTACGACATACAATTGAATAAGTTTTCCAGTGGTTGTTATGGATTTTTGTGTGTTAGGACAAAAAGTTGTTCACTAGTTGCAGAGATGTAAGTGACCGTACAATACGAGTACATTGGCCACCAGATATATCGGAGCTGTGGAGGTGGTCACAAATATCTGAACAACGCCTCTATCCTCAAGGTGATAAAGTGCATGTTCCGATATTTGTGACCACCTCCACAGCTCCGTTATATTTGATGACGACTGTACATAACTCTTCTCGTTGGAAGCGTTTTATTTCAAGTGATTCCTTATCGACCAATTTTAGGACAAATTGTGTGAAAACCATGTTACAATATTTTTTTACTATATTTTCGATAGTTATAATAAGTATGGGGTTTGCGATGGTTTTGTGGTTCAATTACAACTATTTAAAGCCTTAAAATATCGATGAGTATAAATTCCCAAACCTTCACGACTTTAGTACTAGTTAAATTTATTGTAACGTGAAAAATACTGAGCTAAATAATTAACTTTAAACTGTACTTTGTCACGGATATGATATAAAAATGAAGTCAAAACCTTAAGTACATAAAACGTATATTTTTTTATACAAGACGAGATAGCTTTTGACCTCAGTCACACCTGATGGTAAGTGTCGACGAGGTCGAGGGTGTAGTACGCTTTGGTCCAGTAACAGCCTATTCACTCTTGCCTTGAAAATACCCAAATTATATCCTTCAAGAAATACAGACAAAAGAAGCGAATTCTATTCCTAAGCAGACTGCAGCGGGCTGCATTAGGAAGGTAGAAGCGAATCGCTTCGTGCGAATTAATGGAATATTCACAACGTAAGGATGATACCGCTCCCCTCGCCTGGACGTCCGGACACATTTTTTTTTAAAATAAGATTGACGATCTGAAGACTTATTCTAGACTTTTAAAAGAGACATTCACTGCTGGGCATACGCCTCTCCCAAATATGAAGGGAGTTGTCATAGTCGCTACGCTTGGCAGGCGGGCTGGCGACCCCAGTAGCTGTTGATTCAGTTTTGACGGAAGCTACTGCCCATCCATCGGCTCTCTTCCTTTGTCATCTCTTACGACACCCGCGGGAGGAGGTATGGGTACTAACTGTACCACGATCTTAATTACGCAAATGCAGAATATATACATAGCTGCGATTTAACACATGTTTTGAGTTGTTGAGCTAATGAGGTCAATGACATCACTCGAAATCTCAACAGATGACTGTCCTATTTCTCATCCAAATCTTTAGTAGCATCACAATCTTCCATATTGTGACATGGACGGTAATTAAATAAGCATTAACAGTGTTTTGTACGACATGAGAAAAGCTTGTTAGTTTAGCTTAGATATTATAACTAGTTTGCGATATCCCTAATATGGCTAATCTATTTTGCTTCTCGTTATACGGGGTGTTTTAGGCACTTTTATTTATAACTAACATATAAATGTAGGATCTACGAGACTACTTCTAGCTAATATTAAAGTAACACTGAAAAAAACAAGTTGTTGTAGATCAATTAAGAGGTTACAAGGTGTAAAAAAGAATGGTTAAAACGTAATATAACAGTATTTTTTATTGCAAAATACAAAAAAAAATATGTAGGGAATTGACAATTATACTTAAGAGATATTAATTGTATAGAAAGAAGAGAATTATATCACATTTTATGAGTCGAATATTGCTCGACATTTTTGCTATATGTCACAAGGCTGCTCGAGGCTCCTATACGATTAATATGGTTAAGTCTCACAATCGTTTTGTATTTAAAAATTAAATCTATTTACTCATGTGATGTTACTAGGCTTTGCATTTGAATTCAATCTGATTACGTTAGGGCTTGCGTTCGTACTCCGTATAAGTAGTTGTAAAAATTTCCACATATTTTTTATCTCCTCAAGGGTCAACTTGAAAAACTTTTTTAGTATAGCTTTATAACATTTATATCTCTTTTAAAATGTCATAAAGCTTTGGGTCCGCTGTTAGACAGTCTATGTAACGCAACTTTTTATATATTTACATTATTAAAACAATAAAATGGGGACTATTATGATGCCAATTAATAAGTTTTTTTAGTTGCTACAGTTTTTCTTTGTTTACGGTGGTAATAACTATTCATTATTTATTACATAGTAATATTTTCATTGTGATCAGTAATTGATAACAATTCTCTACATATTAATATATTTCATCGCACCGAGCTAAATACCTACTAAGACGGCGAGACTATTTGGGACCTTATGTACATAAGGGAATAATATTTTTTGTACCTGACAAAATGTAACAACGAGTGTAGACAATAAAACTATGGCGTATAGCGACGTAAAGTCAAAAAACAGTGACGTTTCCAAATTCGCCCTGTATTCTGCTGTATTGACTGAACAATTGAGACAATGTTAGCTCTCTTTAGCAATCATTTTACATCGTTAGGTATTTGCACTTGCGTCCTGAGTGACCGTCTAATTAGGAAGGTCTTCGCCCGACATGCGGACTGACTTTCAAACGCTCTCCAAAACAGTATTACTTCATTTTCTTTTTATCACCCACAAAAAGGTATCGACAGAGACATGAAAAAAAAGACTGTCAAGTAGACTTGTTGATGTTACGTTACGAAGTGATTTGATGGGTTTACAGATGTCTTTTGACAGTGACAAGACGCTGACAGCGCAGATAGTCCCACAAATGAGCGTACGATGTGTATGTGTAGCTAAGGATGTAGGTGGGATAAACACAAAAATAGCACAGAGAAAAAAAAGGCCATAAATTGTGCATGTTTTGTACAAAATGGAATGGATTAATAAATGAATGAATGTATACCTTAATTAACAACTCAAAAATAATTAAAAATTACTACAAAGTGCACCATAAAAGTTTCAAGATAAAAAAGAGTTAAACAACAACCGATCTTATAGCTAATAAGCGATATCTTTCAGACAACCTTAGGGTAGCGGAAGATAAGAAAAAATGGAAATGTTGAACTATTTAAACGTGGAAAAATCTCGTAATAATTTTGTACGATGTTGGCCTGTATTTCAACTATTTAGATTTTCTATATCACGCGGACGTTGGAGATGGTAAAGACTTATTTGTGTTAAGGGTTAAAACGTCTTTGAATTCAGGTCTTCTACAGTATTCTTTACTCATTTCTGTAATATAGACTTCGAGATTCTTCGTGAATGAACTGCAGACACTGATATTCTTTATTATTTACATATCTTTAATATTGGGTACTTTTTATTTGATTGAAATTTATGTCTCATGGGCTAATGAAGTGTTATTATTTATATGTCATAAGGTATTAATGGAGCATATTTACAATATTATTATCTTTAATTTGCGTTTATTATATGGCAAAAAATATGATAATTATTAATTATTATGCTTATTCATAATTTTATTGAAAAATGTTTATATACATATAAGCTTTGGAATATTTAGGTTAATGTTATGTTGCTATGAGTTTAATGCAGATTTAGGTAATATATAAGATGTATAAACTTGGACAAATACAAAACAAAATTACGAGTTTTTTTATGACAAAGGTGGCAAACGAGCTGACGGATTGCTTGATGGTAAGCAATTACCATCGCCCATGGGCACCCGCAACACAAAGCGTGTTGCAGGCCCTTAAGGGGGGTTGGAGCTCTGGGAACCTTACTCACCATCAGGAACACAACACTACATAACTGAAGGTAGCAGTGTTATTATGGTTGTGGTTTTCTGTAAGGAGGAGATACTTCCCCAGTTGGGCTTCTCCAGACTCAAGCGTGATGGTACTTCGCTGTGCCCTACCTCTCACTGTTGGATATAGTTTAAGGACATACCGGGGTCCAAAATTATTAATTTCATATTACGGTGAATAATTTCATATTAAAATCAGAATAAGCCGATCAATGGCTAAGTACATATACATTCCATATAAACTATATGTCCACAGTGTAAGTATATGCAGCGAGAACAGTATGTCGTCACACACAGCTGTGCCCCTCGTGCCCTATTTCTCAGCCACACTATCCCTTGTTAGCTGACCCGTATATCACAAAGACGCTCTGTGCACGTGCGCTGTGCTCGTCTAGCAAAGTACATTTACATACAGTAATCCATCTTTAAGTAGCCCTTTGTGTAAACACTAGGCCTGGGACTGTTGGACATTATGTTAAAATATTTTTTCGAAGTCAAGGTAAAAATAAAAATAAAACATGTTAAATCCGGTCGTTTTTGCAACTGCGCCAGTTGTGACTTAGGAATTTTCACTCATTTTCACAACCAGTTTTTTTTTTTTACACAAATCGACCTAGTTCTACGGTAAGCTCAGTAAGGCTTGTGTTGTAGGTACTAGACGACGATATATATAATAGATAGATACATATAAATACTTAAATACATAGAAAACACCCATGACTCAGGAACAAATATCTGTGCTCATCACACAAATAAATGCCCTGACTGGGAATCGAACCCAGGACCATCAGCTTCATAGGCAGGGTCACTACCCACTAGGCCAGACCGGTCGTTTGAATGGTGAACTTATATTCTTTGGAGAAAACCCATGCAAGTATAAAACTATAGGTAGGTTCGTTAAGCTAGGTTTCAATTTTCTAAGGGCAAACCAAACAGAAATGGCAGCAGAGGAGAAGAAACACTATTTATGTGTCAGCCGTCACTCAGTTTTTCCAGTCTTTCTCTATTATACATCCATACTATAACAAACTTTCTAAGTTTACCCGTAGGTATATCAGAACGAGATGTAAATGCTTTACTCACGTTTATAGCAGACACCATCAATGGAATGTTATTAAGTTGATGTTTTCAATATTGTGAAAATATTAATTTTAATTTATTACCAAAGAATGTAGGATTATTAAAGCCTTCCTTCCTTTCCTGGGTTCTGATGTTTTACTAATAGCTTAACTTAAACATGAAATCAAAACCTCCCTTTAATAATTTTTTTAATTAAATGGAGTCAACTGACAGCAGTTTTCATACATTTGACAGGTCGTTTGGCAACTTTAGTATGAAAGCTCCATTTAATAAAAAAAATGATTTTAGATAAGCTACTGTTTTAGTTCTTATACAGTGTTTTAGCGGCTTAGCACGTATGTTGCCAATTGATAAAAGGATGTATGTAGATAGGCTAACATGACAATCATGCGTTGTTTATAACATGTGTGCGAGTAGCATGTTTAGAATTGAGAAGCCCGATTTACGAAAGTGGTTAGGGGGACGCGATAACTCCATTTTATGGGTAACTTTAATATCAAAAAATGCAAGCTACATACGAATTGTATGTGATTTGCGCTATTTTTCACTAGAGCCTCAGTTTTGCAGGACTTTGAATTGTAAAAATTTTGTAGTATGTTTAATAAATAAATAATAATAATAAAAAATACGATATGATAAGGCGGGTTTACCAGCTATAGGCAAGCATAATTGGTAAAAATAAAACTCTAGTTAAGGAATGGAAAGTAATCTAACAAGAAAATAAAACTAAACTTGAAAGGCTTATTAGAATGTATGTAGTACCTAAATAATCTAATTAAGACTCTGTACCCTTACCATGACATGTGACATTTAGGTTTTCGATAACGAGTATCGAGTTTATTATCTGTGCATCTCGTTCGCACTAAAATAAAAACGTACAAGCGTTAAAACTGTTAAAATTGTCTCTACCCGTAAATCTTAGAGCAAAACAGAAAATATTGAAGGCGGTGCTTCTTAAATTTTTAAAGACAATCAATAAATATTACAGGACATTCTTACACAAATTGACTGAACCGCACGGTAAGCTCAAGAAAGTTTGTGTGGTGGGTACTAAGCCATCGATACATATAATATACAAATACTTAAATACATATATAAACACCCATGACTCGGGAACAAATATCTGTGCTCATCACACAAACAAATGCACTTACTGGGATTTGAACCTGGGACCATCGGCTTCATACCCACTAGAACAAACCTGTCGTCAGTAATAAGTATACATAAACACAAAACAAATATATAACACGCATTGAATATTATGAATATATATATACATAACTTTGTCTTGTCAAGAAAATTACTTATGGAGAAGATTTAGATATTCACAGAAAGGAAGCTCGCACAGACCTATGACGATAATGTTGAACTAAAAGCAAAAGCAGAGTTTGCGTCTTACAGAGACCTGAAAAACCCGGCAGAAGACCGCACAATGGCGTATTACCAACCGACAAGAACCGCGGGTGTCGTAAGAGGCGACAAAGGGAAAAATCCTACGGCAGCAGCGTCCGTCGAAACCCAATCTACAGCTACTGCGTTCGCCAGCTCGTGGCGACTATGGCAACTACCCCCCAAGATGATACAAGTCATTTTTGTGGGAGGCCTAGTGAACTGCATACGACTGAAATGTATGTATTATTATTATTATTTATTTATTCAACATGAACGTGACTTAACCGCGTATATTAACTTTAAAATTGTTATATATATGTATATTAACTAAAAAAAAAAAGTTAATATACGCGGTTAAGTCCCGTTCATGTTTAATAATGTGTACAAACCGTGAAAGTTTAAATCAGTATTATTTATTTATTTATTAAACATACTACAAAAGTTTTATACAATTCAAAGTCCTGCAAAACTGAACAGTTTGTCTGCAGGAGGCTTATATAGTATAATTATATACAAAACTAAGTTAAGTCATAGGTAAATGAAATAACATTACTAAGGTAATGTGCTTAATAAATATTTTTTCAGCTTATTTTGAAACTTTTTTACATTTTGCTCGTGTCGGATATTTTCAGGCAAGCTATTTAAAAAGTATAGTAGGCGTTTCGTTTTTAGTATGTATGTAAGAATGCTCTTAAATTATGATGATGGTGTTAACAGAGCATTTGATGCGACCCTTAGTGTCAACAAATGTTAGCAGACAGATTCTAAAATCGGATCCTATATGGATATTGGGGTCATCGCATTGTTCTGTAGAGTCTCAAGTGACCTTCTATTGAGTGAGGACTGTTACTAGTTCATTTGTTTCAACTTGAAGACTCACTTCGAGATGAGCTTGACTTGGCATTTTAGGTGCGGCTTAGGGCTAAGCTGTATGAACAACAATTATATCTGATACTGTAATTGCTCTTTTTCCAGCCAATAACGTTAAAAGGATTTTAAACACCAGAATTCCATTTTTGTAGGCTGAACTACTAACGACTTAATAAAGGAGGCCATTATGAAATATATTCTAATATATAAAATAAGTAAATTTATCTATTTCAACCTTATCCTTAAAAATACATTGCATAATATTTTAAGCAAAAAATTTAATACTCTAAATTGTGTCATAATAACACTGCTACCTTCCAAGTATGTAATATTGTGTTCCTGTTGGTGAGTAAGGCTCCAACCCCCATTGAAGGCGGACAACGCGCTTGTGACTCCCTTGATGATGCGGGTGCCCATGGCAATTGCTTACCATCAGGCAATCCGTCTGCTCGTTTTTCACCTTTGTCATAAAAAAATGCCTTCCTTATCTAGGAGAAAACTGATCGAAATTGTTGGACACTAAGCTGAAAGTCCTCGGTTCAAATAATGACAAGAGCACTAATGGGCCTTTTCGATATAACCAGGGAGCGTACTTTTCATGCCGATGACATCAAATTGACGTCAGGTTGCATATAGGATGATACTATTTTTTTCTGAAAGTACCAATCATTCATCAATCAAATTAATCATTAATCATTTTATTATATAGATTGTTTCGATTTTTTCAAATATGTTTTATATATTAATTTCGACAGATATACCATGTCAATTTCCATCTGTATCAGTGCTGAAAACATGCCATTTTATTTTTCATTACTATCAATCAATTCTTCATTTTACGTCATATTTCATACATCATAATCCAGTTTCTTAAATTTTAAATTATGCTCAATTATCACTGATATCATATTATGATATTACACAATAAAATATTATGTTATGATGTATAAAACACACATGAATAAATGATTGATGACTTCAATAAGACTAACTGGAATCATCCTATATGCAACGTGACGTCAATTTGCTGTCATCGGCACGAAAGGTACGCTCCCTGGATATAACATATATAATCGTCTAGCGCAGTTTGGGCCTTTTTGGCCTTTTAGTGTAGTTTTAAGTTGCTTAAAAGCTAATAAATATGCGTTCAAAGATAGCCCCAAAATAGGGCTATTATTTTTGTGTTAAAAGTATTATAGCTGTGCAATTATGGAGTTTTATTACCGCAGATGAATCCACATGGGAAATCCAATGTTTCATAAATTTAATTTTACACCAAATTCTAAAATCTGGTAAGGGTCTAATACCAGTTCGATTGGCGAATCAAACCAAAAAACGGATGAAATCTTTCAACGTTCCAAAAATAAACACAAAAGTAGCACAATCGTATTTTTTTCACCCTAATCTGGTAATCTCGCAAAACCTGACCTGCCCCACGTGTTGTGCAACCGTATATTTATTTAAAAAGGTCTTAACTGCACTGCTAATATTATCAAAATACGGCATTTCTTCGTCTCCCTTTTATCGAAGAAGGTCTTAAAAGCCAAGAGAATGATATGGAGTTAAGACTTTTTGTAGCACGAGGGAGCATTGTTGTCGGTACAAAAGGATTTTTTTGCCCTCTGCCTCTCCAAACAGGAATGCTCTTACTTTCTTCGGTTTTTTCCTCGTCCGGTGTGGGGTAGTTTCACAGTTCAGTCACTATCTTACTACTTTTAGCATACATACAACTACTGTTTAAAATTTTCACGGGTTTTACACATTATTACAATATAAACGGCATTTAAAAATTACCTCCGACGTTTCGAAAATGACGTTGTCCTCGTATTCTCGAATAAAGACTGGCTAAAGTTCACATCAACATTTTCTAGCAGTGTTGAGAGTTAGCAGTCAGAGAACGTCGGAGTTAATTTTTAAAGTTATTTTATATGGGGTTAAGTTTGTAATAAATAATACATACAACTACTTTATTTATGCAATAACTCAATCTGCGATTCGTTTAATTAACTGACAAATTCTTAAGAACAGGATCAATGAGACGCATCTACGATTATTTATTACTCTCACTGGCTACTGTTAATTATGCTACTTTAAAAAAATATTATTTTTCAAAATAGCTGCAATGGCGAATTTGCTAATGAGTATGAGTAATAGCAATATATTTCGATACATACATCTATCATCTTTCATCATCGATGGATGACCGCGTACTGGTCGCTGGGAGTCGGTGGTATGCTGAAGATGGCCCTGTGGCGGTCTATGGACGTGACCTATATCCAGCAGTGGACATCTGTGGCTTATAGATCGAATCGTTAATCTGGCCGTTATAAGAGTGAATCAACTATTTTTTTGTTGTTATTCTGTCCCATCATCCAGGGGACAACTGAAACATAGGTTGTTAGAAAAAATGAGGCACCGCGTTCTAATAAAGCGCTTGGTAGGTGAACCGTTATTGAAGAAACATAGCTTCTACAAATATCTATGTTTTGTGCAAATAAACTGTGGTTTGAAGAGTGACTCAAGGGATCGTAACCATGGCAACGAGGAACAAAGAACAGTTGATTTAACCATAAAATAACAGCTCATAGTGTTGTGTTCCTCCCAGTGAAAAAGATCGCCAGAGAGCACAACCTTAAAGGTAAGTAACGTGCGCCATCCTCAGGTGTACCATAAGCTACAGAGTCGGTTTACCATCAGGTGGGCTGTATTCTTGTATGCCACCATTGTAGTGGCTGACATATTAGGTAGGCACTGGTCCCACCGCGAGCTAGTAAGCTATGAGCTAACAGCTATTTCAAGAGACAAAAGATAATCGCTCCCGTGTAAATAAAAGAGACTTATGTCATAGCCGGGCGATCGTAGTTCATCGCCGGACGATGAGCTATAAATATATATTTCTCTCTTTTATTTACACGGGAGCGATTATCTTTTGTCTCTTGAAATAGCTGATAACTCGTAGCTTACTACGACGACCTTTGACCACCGGTCTGGCCTAGTGGGTAGTAACCCTGCCTATGAAGCCGATGGTCCTGGGTTCGATTCCCAGTCAGGGAATATATTTGTGTGATGAGCACAGATATTTGTTCCTGATGGGTGTTTTCTATGTATTTAAGTATTTATATGTATCTATCTATTATATATATCGTCGTCTAGTACCTACAACACAAGCCTTACTGAGCTTACCGTAGGACTAGGTTGATTTGTGTCAGATTGTCCCGATATATTTATTTATTTATTTATTTACTAGCCCGCGGTGGACCAGTGCCTTAACCTGACCTATATTATTATTTTCGTAACACTACCCAACACCCACGTCACAAGTAACATACATCTTACATCGCTACCTGAACGTTCCCACCGTTCACATGTCACATTATCTGTCCTTCTCAGTCCCACTAATTGTAGTCATGCCGTCTCCCTCCTGCAATTCATTCGACGTCATCTTTCACTCTCACTATCGAATAGTGAGTATGCGAAATAGTCAGATGAATCATTAAAATTTTTGGTAGTAAACAAATGTGTATACTTAATTAAATTTTGTTGATTTTAATGTTACAGATGTTTTCAAGGTTATTATTTTTTTTTATGACATAGGCGGCAATCGAGCAGACGGATTGCCTGGTGTTAAGCAATTACCGTCGCCCATGGGCACTCGCAACACCAGGGGAGTCACAAGCGCGTTGCCGGCCTTTAAGGGGGGTGAAGCTCTGGGAACCTTACTCACCATCAGGAACACAACACTACATACCTGAAAGGTGGCAGTGCTATTATGGCTGTGGTCTTCTGTAAGGAGGAGGTACTTCCCCAGTTGGGCTGCCCCAGATTCAAGCGTGATGGTCAACGCTGTGCCCTACCTCTCATTGTTGGACGTAGTTTAAGGACATACCCTGGTCCAAAATTAATAATTATGCCAATGTAATTTTGCCGACTGTGGTATTTTTTCATTTAACACATATTTGACAACATTTTTGAATAAGGCCACTTCGAACCTAAGAGATCTTTTGCGTTTTTAATATACATTTTCACTGTGACAAGGAACCAAGTGGCCAATCAAATTGATTGACTGTACTCCACTATTTATAAAAGTTTAATATAAAAACAAACACCTATTTGTTTAATCTTCATTGTATAAATTAAATTTAGTAGTAGAAACGGTGGACTTAACTTACTATAAAGACAGGTTTTATAAATTATAACGCATCAAAGAAATTTTAACAAAAATGTAACATTAAACAAATGAAAAACAATTGCAAAGCGATTAACGTTATAAATCCAAAACTAGTATAAAAACCTAGTAAAAAGAAAGACTGCCTCTACATTTATAAAATATCAATGTAGAAACTGCACCGTATTTTTTCTTTAATATGTTTATTTTTAAGTGTAAAAAAATTATCTTTGTAAAAGTAAAATATAAATAAATCTACCTCAAAACACTACATAGACGCAGTATATTAGAATACTAGTAAGTTGCAGCTACAATTAGCAAAGAACTTCTACATGTGTAATCGGATTTTCCGGCATATACTACATTGTGACGTAAAACCATTGAAGTGAATCGACGCGTGGACTTTCTTCTAAGTGCAACAGAATTACTTTGAGCCACAAGTGCGACAGAGACGGCGCTATAAAACAATGCCTCAGGGTTTTTATCAACGCCTCCAACAATGATCTCGTAATATACTTTCTTTAGACGAAGAGTACTGCGAAAACTATAGACTTCGCATTTTAAAAAGTTTTGTTTTGATACTAACCTACCGCAAGCTAAGCTAAACTTCGTAATAATTCAATTTTCAACATTGTCTTCGTTCACCGCGATAACTGTTTATGACATTACACCGTTTTTCCCAAGCAGCAAAATTTGCTCCTGTAAATAACCTAAGACCATGAAATTTTCAGTCCTATAGAACTCCCAAAAACGTTTATAAAACCACAATTGGGCGCTTTTTATAGGATTAAATAAACCTATACTCGTTTTATTACAGTCTTATAAAGTGCAATTCAGTTTTAATATCGTCATATTAAATGCTCTTGCAGGATAAGTTGCTCCTATAAGTGTCTAGTAAACGCAACTAACAAGCACAATTAGTCTTATAACGGTCTGGTGCATGCTGGTACTGGAGTAATCATTCCTATAGTGGCCAGTGGCTCCCGTGGTGATGTGTAACGTGTGTTTGTGCTCTAATAAAATAAAACTAAACTGGAAAAGCGTAAGTAAATGTGCTTATTGTATCATAATTATAGTATATAAAGGGAATTGTTTTTTAGCAGTGATTGAGAAGTGAATTAGAAAAAAATTACTTGCAAAATAAATTTTATTGATAAAGTAATAATCATAGAGACACATATTTTAACGCCCCCTTTTAAAAATACATAATAAAGATCTGCTTATTAATTATTTACTGGTTAAGTAGTACAAAGTGCTGACACTTGCCATTGCCATTGTGGATTTTCAGATCGCCTCCTTTAACAGTTAGTATCAGAACGTTAATAATACCATTCATACTAAGCCAGTGCTGTTATAAGACAAAAATTCCTGCCATTTTTATTTTTTAGGACACTTGTTTCAATCACTCTTATAATGACAAGCATACAACCCTTATAAGCCCAAAATTACGTATAATTATCAAACTTAATGCTAGTTTCATGCTAGTGATCTATTAGAAGTAACCATCAAGTCAGATCAGTCATGTAATTTTTTTGACCTATAACGAGTAAAATCAATAGCCTTTATAGGATTAATTGTCCCATTACAAATAGATATAAAACCTTAATAGGAGTAGCGGTTCTTATAAATGCTTTTATAGGATTAATATATGCGTACTTATAACAGCTATATAAAATGTATTTATAAGACTATATGTGTTTGTAAGGGTCATATAAATTTATCCTATAAACGCTTTTAAGACTAAATTATAGGATCAATTCGTCTGAGGATCAAATCGTCCTGTATGATGTTGTTATAAGATTATTGGTCAAAAACGTGACTATTATAAGAATTCTATGAGAGCTCCGAGCCGGTAGGTCGTGTCAAAAACGTTTATAAAACTACTATAAGAGGTATTAGTCTTATAATTTTTTCTAATAGGAGAATTTTGCTACTTGGGATAGTTATTATGTTTATTTTTTCTTTTTAAGTATTAGAGCGTATACGCGATGTTTTCAATACGACAAAAAAAAAAAAAAAAATTCCTAATTATAAGTAGGTAGTTTTTGGCGTAGGCACTAGTGCTTTTGCGAAAGCAGCCATCTGATTTTCCAACCATTGGAATTAGTCCGGTTTCCACAAGGTGTTTTCCATTCACCGAAAAGCGACTGGTAACTTGGTAAGTATGTAAATAAATAAATAAATATTACAGTTCACCCTTACACAAATTGACTGAGCTCAAAGGGACGAAGCCGGCGGATGGGCAACAGCGTCCGTCGGAACAGAATCAACAGCTACTGCCGTCGCCAACCCGCTAAGCGTGGCGACTATAGCATCTTCCCCCAATATGTACAAGTAATTGTTGGGGAAGGCTTACGCCCAGCAGTGGACGTCTTACGCCTGAGACATGATGATGATGAAATATACTAAAAATAAAAATTATAAAATAAGTCCAACTCCAAACAGTCAGTGATGATAATTAACTATCCAATAGCGTGCTGATCAGCCGCAAACCGTCCACTCAACTGACCCCCAACCACACCACCTCCTTACCAAGTCGGGGGTCAAGATACACCAGTTAATAGTCATATGGTGACTCATTATCGGTGAAAGAGTGAGAGTTTGGTGTCACCTCACTTTCTGCGCCATTTCCCCGCCACGCTCGGCTGCGTGGAAACCGATACTTTCCCGCGATTAAGTAATTTTTTTTAATTACAGAACGGGTAACATGGTTGCCATCTTATCTTCTTATCGTCTCTTTCGCACTCGCATACTTGTTGGAGCGTGACACATATTGTGACAAATGATAAAAACGCGACCATATTCGGTTGAACAATATAGGTGAAAAACTTAACTGAAGGGACATGTCTATGTAGTTGTGCAGAGAATTAATATGGAACTTACGTCAAAATTTGAACCGCCGACATGCGTTACTATAGGTGAAAAACTTAAGAAAGTCACCATGTCGATGTAGTTGTGCGGAGAATTAATATGGAACTTACGTCAAAATTTGAATATAGAACGGCGAAATGCGTGTACAGACACGTCACTACTACATAGACCAAGTGCTTTAGTCTAAGTTTTTCACCTATACTACATAGGCCAAGTGTTTTAGCTAAGTTTTACAGACACTTAAGGACAATAATAAGTAAATATTTTTTATTGCACCAAGGTAACATAAATTACATGTAACATGAGGTGGTTTTATCGCTAAAAAGCGATCTCTTCCAGACCATTTAACAAAATATTTTATTAACTTAATATTGACGTTAGCGGCTAATATCGCGGGAATCCACTGGATACGGCTGGCACTAAATCGATCACAGTGGGTCGCCCATCCAACAGGCCGTTCTTCGGTTGATACGATGATAATGACGATTCAGCGTTACATATTGCAATATTCCTTAATGATATTTTGTTCTCTTGTGAATCTACACTATGTACACTATAACTATTATAAAGGCGAAAGTTTGTGAGTGTGTGAGTGACGTGTATGTTTGTTACTTCTTCACTTCTAAACGGCTGGAGCGATTTTAATAACATTTAGTATGGAGTTAGCTGACTGGATTAACACATAGGCTACGTTTTTTCCCTAATAAACCGCGTGCTACACCGCGGGGCAAAGGTAGTAGAATCATAAATTGTAACAGATCCTAATACATATATATGTATATACATACATAACATAGATACATGGATACATAGATAATATAAATAAATGAACACATAAGTTTAACTTTGATTCGAGCCCGGGAAATGGCGGCCAATTTTAAATGTCTTCTATAAAAATTCACATTTATAAACTCCAAGATAACTATGGTTCTATAAGTACGCACAATAGACCTTTGAGCCATACAATACCTATTTATCCGTAGACACGCGTAACCAGTAATTTATAAAACTACGCAATTTTTTTTTAAATCCCGTTTTTTTTCTATTCACTAGTGAACGTGTGCTCACAAAGATTATCGCTTTTAATACTCGGGTTTCCACCTACCGCACTGTTAATAACGAAAAGGCCGGCCTTTATACTTTCCATACCTTTGCCATGAGTTGTGACATTGAGGTTTTCGATAACGAGTATCGAGTTTACTATCTGTGCATCTCGTTCGAACTAAAATAGTACAAGCGTGATGCACGGATAGTAAATTCTATAGGTATTTGTTATCGAAAACCTCAATGTCACAACTCATCGTAAGGGTTTAAATTAAAAATGTCTGGATAACGTAAAGTATGTTACTTAAAAAGTTCTCGAATGGAGACCACGGACTAGCAAGTGCAGCGTAGGATGTCCACCCACAAGATAGACAGACGACCTCATTAAGGACGCCGGACGACGCTGGATGCAGGTCGCTTCCAACCGGTACATGTGGAGGTCCAAGGGGAGGCCTATGTTCAGCGGTGGACGTCTTGTGGCTGAGATGATGATGATGTTAACTAGAACTTGCAGGAAGTTTTACAAGACGCTAAACAATATTCGAGAATAAGAGACACAAGATCTCTAAAATTTACTTATATAATGATGATTGGTGTGGTTTGATTATTCAAAACAATATAGATCGACGGAGTGACAAAGTATGTTTACCAAAAATAGGTAAATACGTAGAAAAGCAATTAATAATTAAACTAACATAAATCTTAAAAATGCTCCTGCGGCATGATACCGAATCTCTTTATTCGACTGTAAATCTCTTTGAAAGGTCCTTAAAGAGTCCTCATAGATGCACTCTATTAAATAAAAGGTGTACTTTTAAGTGACAATATAGTTTAATATGTCCAGTACGCATATGCATGCTTCAATTTATTTTTGGTTAAAAGAGTAGATGTTTCCAAAAGAAAAATACATAATTTTGAATATTTAACTAGGTGTAAATATAATTAGCTAAGTTCTACGTACCAATTGAGCTTATATTCATATAATGAATCAAGAGAAAAATAGTACCTACACATATTGTTAAGCATGAAATATAAATCATCTATTCTAAGAAGTTATTAAAAAACTAACTAAACAAATATGGCTACATTGTATAATATCAACATAGAGTAGCAAATAATACCTGATATGTGACTCTCGCCAGTTAGCGAAGGTTTTTTGATACGGTCGGTATGGGCCCGGCTAGTAGGAATTCCTAGGGGTCGATTGAGAAAAAAATACAAGAAAGAGATGGAGAAATCAGTTTTTTTGTCTGTCTGTCTTTCACATAACTTTCCCCGAGCATAATGGAGCCAGGTAGGCGGCCCCAAAAAAACTGGCCTGCTCTTATTTTTGATTGTGACATTTAATAAATTCGAGGTTAGGGTATGTTTACGAGTTTTATGTTATAACTTATAAAAATGTAGAAATTGTAAACTTAAAGATGAACAAATTGAATTATGTCATCAAAATAGGTTATCTAATCGACTGCTTAGAGTTTATAAAGGTATTAAGCGCAATACCGACGAGTCGGGACCATTTCGTGGCACCTTAGTTAAGTAAGTAAATATTCTTTATTGCACCAAGAAGCGAAACAAGCAGCTACAGAAATCACACAGATAGAGAATAAGGTAACAACAGGCGGTCTTATCGCTAAAAAGCGTTCTCTTCCAGACAACCTTTGGGTAGCAGGAGATGTCAGAAATATTAACAAATCACAGGTAGTGCAAAGAGTTAGAAAAGAGAGTTAAGTGTTCTAACTAATTCTAAGTATGTAATTGTGTACGTATGACTCGAATAATTTCTTCTTCTTTTTCTTCTTTCTTTCAATAAATACATGTTAAACACGTTTATATCAAATGTGACGGTTACATTGAAACATCCAATTGTTTCAGCAGTTTAATCGTGATGAGGTAACAGACAGAGAGACAGAGTTACTTTCGCATTTATAATATTAGTATGGACTTACTTATATTACCAATCTGAATAGAACTTTACATACATAAAACAAATCACACTAAAAAATACACAACTAAGAAATATGTGCAAATGGCGGGCCTAATGGCATTTTTATTTTTCTGCATAATTACAGCTCGCAATTGTCCATATAAAAATGTCCCCAACAGAATAATGAAACTACTCACGAACAACAATAACGCAACTATAAAACTTGAACTCTAGGGTCGCATTGCACAACGCAAGCAGGTACCTTCGCTCACCGACTGACCAAACAACAACCTTATTACAAGGAGATAAAGTCTAGCCATGGTCACTGTTGTGTTGTTGAAACGCACGTGGATCCCTTACAATGGACATTATACAAGGATGTATTGCACGTGTGTGAAGGGGATTGCTGGAAAGTTTTTGCACGTGTACAGTGTGAAGGGAAGATTGAATCAAATATCTGTAGGTGTTAAATAATCAAAAATAGAAATGAATAGGTTCGTTTTAGCACTCGTAAACTGTTTCAAGCAGTAGCAGAAATTGCTAACAAGGCGAGGTGTTCAGAATGAGCTTTACACGTCTTTATTGTTAAGAGAACAAGAGCGTGCCAAATTCATTCTGAACAAGCTACTTCTGCTGTTGACTGTACAATATGGGCATATATGCATAGCCCTTACTGGCCATAGTATGTTTTTATGAGAGGTAGGGCACAGCGAAGTATCATCACGCTTGAGTCTGGAGAAGCCCAACTGGGGAAGTACCTCCTCCTTCAGAAGACCACAGCCATAATAGCACTGCTACCTTTTAGGTATGTAGTGTTGTGTTCCTGATGGTGAGTAAGGTTCCCAGAGCTCCAACCCCCCTTAAAGGCCGGCAACGCGCTTGTGACTCCCCAGGTGTTGCGGGTGCCCATGGGCGACGGTAATTGCTTACCATCTAGCAATCCGTCTGTTTGTTTGCCACCTTTGTCATTAATAATATAATAAAGGTATAAATGTCTCTAGCCACTTCATGTCTAAACTGAAGCAAACATATTTGATTAGCAGCACAGATGACGTTGCGGGCAAAAGCTAGGTGAAGATAAATATAGTATTTGAAATTAGCATTTAATTTATCTTTTTCACTTCTCATGCTCTAAAAGTGTGTCATATTATGCTTGCTAAGGCGGACTAAAGTAGTAGATTTAGCCTCTCGGGAAAATATGTACACATATTTATGAAATACAAAACGTTTTAAATTGACCAACCAGAATACTTCACCATATTAAATCTACCAATCACGACACATATCGAAGTTAATCGCAACTCTAGATTCTTTTTTGGTGCGAATACTGTTTAAAAAAGTGAAATCATTAAACAAAACTTTGTATAAAGTATCAACCAATCAGAACGTACCGCAATATTAAAATTGACCAATGAGGAAACGCAATCGAATTCTCAAAGCATTAGGTGCTTTTTAGTTCCTACTACACAAGCATTAAAAAAAAGGTTTTAATCGTTGGCAAACTCTTTGAAGCCCCAATTATACGTTGTCTATGGCATTTATTCACGGCGCGGCATAAGTATATCCTATCTGTATCAAAGCAGTGAAAAAAATGTAAAGACTGCCAAATTAAACATCTTTGACTCAGAATTCATTGCGAGCGAATAAAATTGTATTTGTTAAAATGTTATTTTTTTATTTTCTCGCAATCGAAGTGAAAACTAGTATGTATAACTCGGGTCTAAACGCCATATTACCCCTCGAACAATTTTCCCTCACTTCGTTCGGGAAAATAACCATCTCGTGGTACTATGGCCTACTTTAGCCCCTTGTCAAACAATCTACTATTCTATGTACAGCCATAATATTGTTTAAATGACACAGTTTAAGTAAGAAACCATATCAAAAGCATATTTATTTCGTGTTAGTCATTGTTTATACTTTGTATATTCTATTTTTTATTTATTATATGTAAAATACATATTAAACTGCTCGATACGTTTTCTTGTAGGACTGCGCATAAATATGTACCCTAAGTTTCTTGCCGATAATAATCATCTGGGGTTTTTTTTTGACGTTCATAAGTGCAATGTAATGTGCCTACATTGAAAAAAAATGTGTATATTAGTTACAGCATTTGATGAAATCGTACAAAAATACTTACGTTATATATATATACCTTACAGATTAGGACAAAACATAAATTAAAAAAAAATGAGGTTTGATAGAAGTTTATGATAAGCGGGTTAGAAAAGAACAACCATGCATCGTATTCTTCTCGTAGTTTCAATTATTTAGAATGAACAAAGTTGCTTAATACTCGTACGTGTAGTATGTATGTATTTCACTTATTTATCCGCTTTAACATAAAACGTTGCATAAGATAAACTTCAACCCCTTTCTAACAAAGTGAAAGTTCACAAAGACGGATAGGGACAAACGATTACCAATAGTGAGGTTTTACCGTTTTTGAATAATGCCATTTTAATTTGAATGCCGTAACAAGATGCTGTCTCATTGTCTCTATGATTATATGGTTATGTTGTCTCATTTTTTTCTTCTAGTAAAATACAATTTTTCGCATTGTCTCGCAACTTTATCAACTAACCTTACCAAACCTAACACCAAATTGTTGTTCACACAAATATGAGAAGAGTGTGTGAAGGTTGATTCAGGGTCAAAAATATGTTTATATAGTCCTCTTGTTCCTCGATTAACTGCACTCAAGAGCAAATAAAACTGGTATCTTTGTATGCATTTTTATACAGTTTCAACAATATTAGACGATTCTTCAGAACAACTAGAGTTAATTTATCTAAGAGATTAGGGTCACTTCTTGTTATTTTTGATCTAGTATTCAATATTATCGCTGCACTATGTTAAAAAAAATATTAGAGACGCCATAATATTATTTCACTGTCATTTATTTATATTAACTTTATTATACATTTAACAATGTATGTATAATTATAAAAGGCGGGCATTGCGAATGGTCAAATAATGCAGGCTGTACCAATCAACATATAGGTGAAAAATAAAAACATTGTTGCATCAAAGAACACAGAATAGGTGAAAAACTTAACTACATAGACATGGTCTTTATGGTTCCCCTTGTTTACGCATAATTTGTTTTGTCATAATTTTAAACGGCATACCCAGTGTAGTTATAATTGTATATAAGCAGAAATTGATCTCGCATAATTCTGTTTTGCCGAGTTCTGTTGTAAAGAATTAGGCTAAATAAAAATCGGCGACATTAACATTCGGCGTAAATAAATTATGCGAAACTTGGTATGCGTATTAAGATTCGGACAAAACAAATTATGCCAAATAAAGGGAACCCGGTCTTTATGTCTATGTAGTGGTGCAGATTATTAATATAGATCTTACTAGACTATTCTCGATTCTTTGTAATAAACTAGTCTATTTTTCTCTAATTTGAAATAGAGCTATAAGTCTAAGCTATATTGCTCAACAAACTTAAGAATCTGAGAGGTACCTAAAGCCGGTATCAGATAAGCCTCGGTTATGAAAATCGAGTGGAAAGTGTCCGCGGTTTCGACACTGCGCCGGCGCCACGTGAAAGGGGATCTCGAGCTAGTTGCTACCTGTTCAATTCTTGTCAATTAAATATACAGTTTTTCTTAACTGAATATTTACTATAATATGCCGTCTACAAGAAATCTACGCTCACATATGGTACAAAATAAATGTCTATCAAAAATGTCATTTTTGGTACAAGCTTTTTTGCACAGTCATCAACTCACATCCAGAGGATTCTGACGAGCCTAATTCGTGTATTTTAGGCACTAAGGGACCCCGTGACACCCCTCACTGAACGGTCAGGCGAGTGCGCCCGAAGTGTTTTAGTGATAATTCCCTTCCCCCTCTTTTATTAAGTGGGGCCAGAAGTGAATCCCAAATACCCCCCATAAGAACCCCCGGGGCTGGAGAGATGTGTAAACGCATTTCACTCCGTAATAAAAAAGGCACTAATTTTACGAAAGTGAGTGCCAACTGACCTTTGAACCCTGATGACAAAATAGGCTTTATTGGGATGAGTCCCTTTCTTGACCGAGAAGTGACTGGTACATTTCAAATGATATTTCGATAGCCCATGTTCGAGGTATCCAGGCATGGTAGCATGTAGCCAGGAATTGAACCGATTTAAAAAAAATGCTTCTAACTAGCTAACCTTCGCCAAATTTTAGGTCAACAAGTGTTATATCAAAGCTTATTACACCTTCTGTTTTCTTAAACCTTTTAACCATTTCGGCAATAGCGACATTGTAACATGATAAGTTTAATGCTGGCTCCGTCATTAATCAACAGTGACCTTTCTAGCATCGTTCTGACATAACAATATCTGTCCGGAGATCGAAGAACGCCTTTCGTAATTCGAAAAAGTCGACAAAACCGCTTCTCACGACTATTACTTTCTAAATTGATTTCGAACATGGGCTCCGGTTCTGGGGCCATATTGGGTTTTATCGGAAATGGATCAGTTGCGTCTTTACACTTGCTTTTGTGTTTTGGGTATTTGGAAAGATAAGCACTTATAACATTTATAGACCGATTGATTACATGTAATGATGCAGCTTGAGTAGGCTATTTTTTATTTACCGCGCGTTTCAAAACATTGGTTTGAAATAAATAATAGGAAAGAGAAGGTAAACATTCTCCAGTACTAGTTTATCTGTAACTTGTTAGTAGTTCCGCAGTTCTCTTTCAAAACTTTTTGCCGCATTCCTATTATTTGACGGAAATAGATAAGCGTATATTTTTTGTTTAAAAGTAATTTGAGAGTAGATACTTTTGATGCGTTTTTATACGTTACTTTGTATGCTGACTAAACATATATTACTTTTGTGAATATTATACATCCTAATGCGATGACCATGCGACCGAGAGGCTGATACAATACATGCATAGAACTGTCACGCTCGCACATCGCAGCGGCATTCGTTTTCATGTCAACATCGAAGTTCATTATATTTCGGGCATCTTTCTATTTTACTCCAATTAAGACGCCATGAGAGTGACAAAGACAATCGTCCGAAATTTACGAATATCGTTATTCGCGGCAGCATTTTCTAGTATAGTAGAATAGAATTAGGTAGCCCTTGAAATTTCCAATTACGTCAATTATAACCATTACAGTACATGTTTAAATCTACTTAAACCATTATCATTGTACCAAATAAACACATAGTCCTCAAATGTAATCTTAATTTCTATCTGTTTACCCACATAACCATAATAAAGCGATATAAGGACGAAGATGCGCGGTGATTCACACTCGTAATCTTTATAATCAAAGTTGCCTCTGTGACCCAAATTCACGCGAGTAGCTTCATTGTGAGCACACAAACACATCTTAATATTACGCACACTAACGTTCTGATAGTATGTGTGCGTTGTTGTTCATAAAGATTTTCGCGTTACAGGCTTTGTAACTATCATAACTTGGTATCGTTTTATTTGATAATTTGCCATAGGTATACACAATAAACTGGTTTTCTCGAGATGATATGCGGAAAAATAATGATAATATTATGAATTATAGTCAGTTCGGAGATGAATTTATGAAAGGCATTTGCATACACAATATTACATTAAAGCTTCGGAATCTAAGCATTTAAAGGCGTGTACAGCTTAAATGGAAATATCAAAGCCCATTTAGTGCAAAAATGAGTGAATGTGCGTTCACACATACGAGATCTATGTGTTAGTTATGTTCGCCTGTTTGAAATGCGAGAGCGAGATGTGTATATCATATAAGATTTAGGACATTCCTGTCTGCGTCTCGTCTAACTAGACGTAATGTAGCAAAGAAGAATTATAAACAAATACAAAAACTTGTTGTGCAGAATCAATAATGCTCAGATGATTTGTGCCAACAAAATTGCCGATCTAAATAGTACATGTATATTTGTTGGATGATGACTTGCATTTTATTTTAAAGACGTAACGTAAAGGAAATAACGACATTATGTTATGCAAGTTTTCTAATTATTACGATGAAATCCGCGCCGTTTTTAACAAAAATCCTTAACACATTCGCACCCCCTCCAAAAATGTATGGAAATGAACGCACATGTGCCTTAATGGCAGTGAATGCGTTAATTTATATACCAATAGGAAACATTTCCGAAATATACATCTCTATTTGCAATGGACTCCGTTGCTATAGAGCAGGTACAGTGCAAAGTTTTCACTCGGATTTAAAAGAAATACGACTGTATTTTAATCAATACTGTTTCCTTTAACCCAAATAGTCAGGCGTCGCAAATAAGCTTTACTGACTAACTATTATGACTTTGCGGCGCTTGCTGTAGAAACTATGGGTCCCTGGTCATTTGACAACAAAACGATCGTGAAACAGGTATCGGAACTAATAGGCGTCTAAGGTAATCATTGGTCATCAGACTCCTTCTTCGAGCAGAGGCTACAAAGCTACCTCGTGTCCAGAGGGGAAGACTCAGCATTTTATGAATCATGCCTCAAGCGGAGGAATTGGTAGGATAGTTTTCATGAACTTATTTTTTTGTTTTGTTCTAATTTGTTTTCTGCTATGCGTTGGCTCTGATATTCTCTTGTATTATTTGTTACATCTTTGAAGCACCGATCAAAATGTTAGTTATTAGTTTACTCAACAAACAAACATATTTTGATCGAGCAGGAATATTATTCAGTATACTTTAATAATTCATATCAATCACTTTGTTAGTTAATGAAAACAGGAAAAGTAGGTATTTCCTTAGGCAATAAATTATTGCGAAATATATTAAATATATAATTTTTAAGTAAAATTATTAACCTTTAAGTAAAATTTATATTATTCGTTATAACTAATTGAATATATAGTAGTAAAATACCATAGGATAATAATACTATGAAAATACTCGTAATTTTAATAATTATAATCATCCAGTTGTTACGTCTACGTCTTTTAATTGACGTATCTTGCTTACTTACTGTAAGAGCTGCCATATTAGACTGATCTAATACGAAAAATAATCAATATATCGATTTATATATAAAAGAGGCTGAAGATAATCTATACTAGAGAGTAGTATACTATATGATATTATTGATATGAAAGGAGGACTAGAGTCACCGACACAGCTCAAACAATTCCCAGACTTAAGTGGTAGTGGGAATGGCACATTTGCTTGAAGAACCGACGATCTACGGGGCAGAAAGATTCTTGATTCCCACGTTCTGAAACACGTAGCGTTGAAAAGCCACCAACTGGGTGAGCCGAAAATTTTAAAGGTCGTTGAATTCGTGCGGCGCAGGACCGGTCGTTGAGGTAATCATTAGGGGAAGGCCTATGTTTAGCAGTGGACGTCTTTCAGCTGATGATGATGATATGGTAGGTTGATGGTTACCAAAATACTTGTTTTAGGATTATTTTACTTTTAAATTTGCTTGCGATATAAAATACTTTGCACTATGTACTTGAATAAGTCTTAATATATGTATATATACATTATTTTGTCTATGGTATAATTAAGCTGTAAAACCCCGAAGGTTCGCATGTCACTGTCACTGCAAATTATGACAAGTTGAGATAGCAAAATTATATAACTGGGCACTAATGTTTAAATTACAACGATTTTGAACTTGACACGAAAATAATAGTCGACGATTGCGCTGTCCAAAATGTTTAATTAAAGCAATTATTCATGGAGTGGAGAGTATTCAAATGGAAGACATAAATGCAGCGAGCTTTAGCTAGAATAAAAAAACTGTAGATGACGTCAATTCCAGTTAAGTATTTTTTTTAATGTTTTGCATTCTGATACTTGGGGACTATTGGCAATCCTTGATGACCCTATTGACCCTTGTAGGTTTTTTTTTAACGAAGAGAAAAAATAACCATAAAATACAAAATGTTCTGAGTACAAGTGTAGGTATCTACTTTTCTCATTAAAAATCTAAAAGAACAACTGTAAATCACTTAAAATTAAAATTCGATTTAATTGTTATAGGAATAAAAGCTAATCCTCCAATTAATTTCCGTTCGCCCCTAAAAAAACAAAAACATTTCACCTCGAGGCTGCAAACAAGCGAGAAAACAATTGATTACGCCCTCAACGCGTGCGCAACCTAAAAAAGTGGTCCACGAAGATGCAACGAGAACGAGACAGGTATACTTTTATCGGTACAGTTCACAGTAGCGAAGCGAGAGGGAGCATTGAAAGTAGTCCGTGTGATAAAGACGGAGTAAGAGTGAAATTGTTGAGGCAACTTTCGCTGAACTCGTTTCTGTTACGTCAGATGCGCTTGCGTTGCGTAAGTGGAGATTATGAGTACGTCACTGCTTTGAATGATCGCTGGAAGTCAATGATTAAGTTGCGTTTCCGATGTACGGAGATGAATTCGGATCAGAATACATACTTAATGTTGATGCTATGACAATTAAAAATATGATAATGTAATATTATCTACCCAAGGTAGGTAGATAATTTTAACCTCAACTACTTAGACTTTGTTTTATGGTACTGCGTAGGCATACCCAATGCCCTAAAGTAAGGTCATATCTTCAGAGATGGTTTTTGAGTACTTTTTAGCGTGGATGGTAAGACAATTTTATGACAATTCAATATTTTG
The DNA here is from genome assembly GCA_022674325.2 of Grapholita molesta. NCBI lineage: Eukaryota > Metazoa > Arthropoda > Insecta > Lepidoptera > Tortricidae > Grapholita > Grapholita molesta. The sequence goes on from CP053125.2 coordinate 17,013,014, forward strand.
TAGTTTAGCAAGATACATTACCTAACCTTAACTACCAAGGTGTTTAGCAAGTATCCAAGGTCATATCGGCACAGAATGGTTGAACACATATTGAAGGATGAGGACCTAATTTGAAAAAAAAAAACCTTAGATCTCTATTCCGAAAGTTTTTTTTTTTTAAACAAGACTGACCAGCGTTTGACCTCAATCGCACCTGATGGTAAGTGTCGACGAGATCGAGGGTGTAGCACGCTGTCCGGGAATATAAACGAAGGGAGCGAATTCCAAAGTAATATTGGGAAGCAAATATTAATGTACTCTATATGATACTCGATCTTCCTAAATTATTTATATAGTTTAACTGACAGCCTTTGTTACTTTTGTACTATAAAAAGATATGAGTACAATAATGTATGTGAAAATTATAATCACCATAAACATGAAACTAGAACAGTAGGGAAATTGTTACAAAACGTTACGCACGGCGGCCATTTTCTCTAATCGCCTTTTGATGTTACCGTCATTGTTTGTCGGTTATGTTATGTGTATAATTTACATTGCATTATACGCTACTTGCTTTCCCTATGATATCTACTAGTACATGTTGTTTCGTCGTTCTCTAGTTATTTCTGCCAGAAAGCTCCGTAAAACTGTTACAGCCTAAATGTATGAAAATTTTGATGAAGTTAAGTCCAACTGTATACATACATATTGAGAATTACCCTGTTATTGATATACGACTCTTTTTTCGTATCATGTTTTGTGATCACTTTTTTGTTCTATTGTTTCAAAAGTAGGCATATTCTGATAAAGGTGAAAAACTTAACTGAAGGACCATGTCCAGTCATGAAGTTGCTGTGTAACTGCTTACCGTCGGGCGGGCCGTATGCTTATTTACCACCGTCGTTGTATTAAAAAAAAATAACTTTCAGCTACTGTGGTCTCCAGCCCACCTGCTAAGCGTGGCGACTATGGCGACCCCCCAAGATGATTCAAGTCATATTTGGGGGAGGGCTATGTCCAGCAGTGGACGATTTGCGTCTGAGACACAATTTTCATGGACGCTACCATTGGGAACATGGTCTTTAGGGCTTATTATGCTATGTTCAATGGATAGCGATCGATTCACGTTTGATATTTAAGTCACATATTAGGGCCTGAATCAAGAATATCAGCATATTATGATGATGATGACGATGATCAAGTCCAATCCAGGTCATCCCGACATCTCCTTTTGGACTCACTAGTTTCTTGGGCATCTTGTGACAACCAGTATGTGGCTACTGGCTATATTATAGCGGTTAATCATTTATTTGTTATATGGGAGTTTTAAAAAAAAAGTGCACCCAATTAGTGAAAGTTGTTAAGAAAAGTTAAATCACAGTCAGTTTCGTGACGACAATGCAGCGTTAAATTTCGATAAAAACTTGGTTTTGATGTTCGTTTTATAAAACTAAATCGATATTACAACAGAAGTAAAGGCAAGAAGTCGATCTTCATAAAGATTTAATGCTTAATTGTTGTCACGAAACTGACAGATATAACTTTTCTTAACAACTTTCGCTAATTGGGAGTACCAAATTTTGAAAACTCCCATATATACAACAATAACAATATTATAATAACTACTTACTACATTCAATCTAATAAAGGGCTTTGAGGCATTGTACCTCGTTGTATCGCAATGCTGCAACATTGTGCGAAGAAGCCGCCAGTACCCTCACCATGAGTTGTGACATTCAGGTTTTCGATAACGAGTATCGAGTTTACTATCTGTGCATCTCGTTCGCACTAAAATAGTACAAGCGACAATGAAAACCTAAGGCGTACAAAGGCTGCGGTAACGCTTACCATCAGGCAGGCCGTATGTTTGTTTGCCACCGACGTCGTATTAAAAAAAAAACTCTAACTGTCAACCGCAAGTATCGAATTGAGGTCCAGATCATATCAGGCTGTCAACAGTAGGTATAGCTTTTCATGTTAATGAAGACACGCGGATGTAATTAACGCGCAAGTGTGTGGACAAATATTTGGAGGTCGGTTTGACAGCTGTGACAGCCCACATTCGTCAAACACTGTTTGTTTCTTGGTGACGAATGTTACAAGCGATTCGTTTGTGTATGTATAGTACTGGTAATTATGATAGTAGGAAGCCTAGGGGGGTAACATTGTATAACCATAAAAAAGTATTACTTATATGTTTAACAGTTATTTTCACCTCACTAGCTCGGAAAGAACTGTTTATTATTTTGACAAGAGTGCAAAGTAATTTCATACAAATTGTTTATTACTAATCAAGTGTGATTTGATGTTAGCTGGTTAGATGTTATTTTATGTAATATTTTTAAATGATAAATGAGTGATGCCAATAATTTTTAAAGTTAGATTTTTTTTCGTCGCGGTAGTGAGGTGAAAAATAATGTGTTTCACTCGGTAGCAAAGTGTGTTCTCGTGCTTTGAAACCCTTCCAATACTCAAGATTCCACACTTTGAACCACTCGCTATGATCGTGGTTTAATTTTGGAATCTTTCCTCAGCTTGGGGCTCAATATTAACGCGTAGCGAAAGATTCCAAAATAAAAAATAACAAACTGAAATCTTGAGCGTTGGACGGATTTCAAGGCACGAGAAGGGAAAAAACATGAAACATAATTTTTGACTTAATTGCCGCTTGGAAAACACGAGTAAATTAACTCTAAAACGTCACTTAACTCAAAATTATTAGTATCCATCCAAAATTAGATCCAACCAGCTAATCTATTTAGTCTAGCTAAAAAATTAATTTGCTCCCTTGTAAATAAAATGAAGCTATCTGCTTTCAAATAATAAATTATATACCTTGGGAAGGCAATATTATGTATACCTATTTAAAAAAAAATTGAACAATAAGCATTATTTACGGAAAAGGCTCCAACTTGTGGTACCAACCTACGAAACTCTGGCAGAAAAAAATGCACTCTCCGTAAACAAAAGTCATTCATTCTAATGACTGGATCCTATTGGCTATCCGCACATTAATAAAAGTACTTATCCATTTTGTTTTCACCGACGATAATAGACTGTCACTGTCGCTATTCAAACAAAAAATATAATTAAAATACTTTCTTATTTCACTAATCACCCAACTCTCGCTATTATACATCGTAAATACCAAAAGAAAGTACATAGCACGTCCATTACAAAATGATCATTACGATTACAGTTTAAGGTTCAAAATTAAATGACAAGTAAATAGCTATCTAGTGTCATGTAAGCGCTAAATGGCATATAAATAAATGTCTATGATTTAAGTGGTTAATTATATAAAGACGCCTCTGTGACATATGGGATCCTATAAATAACATAACGTAGAATGATTGCTGTACTTATTGAATATACTTTTAAAACAATTATTGCATTCTATTTTAGAGTTTAATGCAAGCTATTAAAGTTCAATTTGCAGTGAATGCATACGTCACGGAGCATTTTGCGCGCCAAATGTATTATTGATTCATTTAAAAACTGTTTAAAAGTAATAGCTTTGTGTAATTACATGGTTTTGTAAACGGATTATATGTTTCCTATAAATAGGTAAGTTAGCTATACTTAATGGGGTTTTTAACTAAACTAATCGTCACCAGAAACGTGTAGGTTAATTAGGGTTGTAATAATTAACTATGTAGGGAATAATTTATTTAATGCGGTAAGAAATTGTCGGTAAAAAAAGGGGCCGGCCCAGGCAGAGATGGCGGGACGACCTAGACGCGTTTGATGGGAACTGGTCCTCAGAAACGGCGCATCGGGAGTCATGGAAAACAAGGGGAGAGGCCTTTGCCCAGCAGTGGGACACACAAACAGGCTAAGAAAAAAAAAATCTTATTCTACCAATCAAAAGAAAAATGTCGTAACTATAAACGAGATGTATATAATAAAAAAATCTAAATCATTTATTATTGCCTAAGTTTCTTACATAAAGTTGTTGAATTTTACTGTTAAATATTAAACTTAATTGTGTTAGGAGGTATTTTCTCATTCATACAGGTGCCCAGAAATAGTTAATACAATAATGTAGATTGTAGGTATGTAGTGTTAGTCATATGAGATAAGAAAGTAAAGAAAAAGTGGTGAAAATACTTTACTTAAAACGATATGTTAGTGAATTTTATGTACCTATGTGAGTGTGTTAGTAAACTACTTTTTTTTTATGACATAGGCGGCAAACGAGCAGACGGATTGCCTGGTGTTAAGCAATTACCGTCGCCCATGGGAACCCGCAACACCAGGGGAGTCACAAGCGCGTTGCGGCCTTTAAGGGGGGTTGAAGCTCTGGGAACCTTACTCACCATCAGGAACACACACTACATACTCGTACCTGAAAGGTGGCAGTGCTATTATGGCTGTGGTCTTCTGTAAGGAGGAGGTACTTCCCCAGTTGGGCTGCCCCAGATTCAAGCGTGATGGTCATCGCTGTGCCCTACCTCTCATTGTTGGACGTAGTTTAAGGACATACCCGGGTCTAAAAGTACTTACTTACTTAGCGGCAGGAGTTAAGGTTTTGTTTTAAGTTGTAACGATAATTATGATGTCGTTTTATGTTACTATTAGATGGGTGTTTTTTCTTTCAATTGTTACATTTCAAGTAGGCAAATTAAAAACTGATATATGTATATCAAATGCATATATAGCGGAAATGGGCAAAGACCTCTTCCTCGCCATTTGGTCCAATGTACACATTTATCCTATCCAATGCACACTCTCTCCATTCTTAGACAAATGTAACAAGGTGGTCCCGCCATCTTCGTTTTGGTCTTCCTCTACCCCGAGATCCGTCCTGCGACACCCATTCCGTTGTGTATATGTGACACATTTAAATTAAATGTACCCATATTGTTAGACGTGACCATAAATATATATATATATATATATATATATATATATATATATATATATATATATATATATATATATATAATAACTTTGTATTTCGCTAACCCTTTTCGACCGGCCGCCAATTTATTTGCACTGGGTTTATTGGCCAACCTAAGTAGCCGTTACTAAAAGTAAAACATAGCAAGTTCCAGCAATTCTCAGAGTCACCTCAAACCGTGAGTCAGGACGACCTTTCCTTTTGTCAGTCGCCGGAAGAGACCAATCAGGATTCCTGCCCACCTTTTTTAGCAATTTCGGTTTAATGTTCTTTTAGTGTTAGCTGGGGTCTGTTTTGGCATTTAGAAAGATATAAGAACCTGTTTATATTGTCGAGTTTATGCTAAAGCTTAACGACGGTTAGGTCTCTTAAGGAAATAAAAATGTTTTAAATGTTTAACCGCCAAAAACATAAATGTGAAAGAATGGCAAGTTCGTTAACGTTTTAGCTAATATAAGGAGTGACATCTGACTAGAGAGTTTAGTTACCTATCAGGTTTTTGCAATATTTCTTAGACCGCCTACCGTTGTTATATTTGGTATATTACTTTGTTGGTTTTACTATTGCTTATTACTTACTGTAACTTTGGATGTCTTTACCACGAACTTACTAAAAGATATGATATTACCTTCAGAGTACTATGTACTCTACAAGCTATATCTCCGCCGACGTTGGTTTATGAAAATATTGTGTGGCAATGCTATTTAAATATCATATTTTCATATAACTTGCCAAATTCTACTATGTTAAAGCAAATAACATAATTCAAGGACGAACATGGTCTCCAGTTTAGTCCCACTTCTTTTATTACCAAAACCGTTAACGAACTTGGCTTTGTTTGAAACTTTTACTTTTCACTTGGACAGTGTAGTGATGTCGTTAAAATATCATTTTTTTTTTGAAATTATCCGTGTTTAGTCACCTATAATTTTGCATGATCGAATTTTGCAAAGTTAGATACTAAAACAAGATTTCATTCGATAAGATATTATTTAAATTACTATGTACTAAGTACATTTTGTCAGAAAATACTGCTATTTGTTACATAATAGGTACTCAAATCTTTACTCAATTTTTTTTAAAGTAGGTATTAATAAATCCAAACGGCAAAAGAAATATCTAAATTACGAATCTTAACCAAAACACATCGTCGATTAGCAAATTTTATTTAAAGCCCGGCAGTATAAATCAACTCACGACTTAACGGAGTGATTCTACGAAAACCCAATTCGGAGTAGGGATGAAAGTGACGCGTCTTTCTACATTTTTCCTCGTGGCTATTAAGAATTACTCAACTTTTTCTATCTATAGGTTTTTTAATCGACTGGCGTTTATTTTTGATATCCGGTGCAATGAGATTGAGAAGACTTGTCTATTTTGTTATTTAAAAATACCTATTGTGTACAGATATTATAATAAATGCAACTAAATAGCGTAACGTCCATTAAAATATTACCTACTCCCGAGTATGATAGCTTAAAATAGGTGGCGCCGGTTTGTGGTAACAAAATTTTCAAACGATGACTATTGACAATCAAAAATTAAGTATGTATAGTACCACCAAAAGAATTAGTCATAATAGTGATACGATTTTTCTTTCGACTGTAGACATATTAATTGTGTAAAACTCAGTAGGTCCCAAATGTTTACACAGGAACTTTTGTGAGTCATACTAACAATGTACGAATAACACGACGAGACGTGAGCTAACGTTTATTTAGTCATTCGTGCGCCATGTTTTCTAAAGCATAGGTCTCCATTTTCAAGCACTAAGATTGCCTTGTGCTGTCGGATATGCTTAGTCGGCAGAAAATATCGTGAGAGGCGACAAAAAAAAACCAACGGATAGCGTCTGTCGAAACCGAAACAGCTACTGCAATCGCCAACCCTACCAAGTGGCGACTGTGGCAACTAGCCCTCAAAATGAAAGAAGTCATGTTTGAGGGAGGCCTATGTCCAGCAGTGGTCGTCTTACAGAGTTGAAATCATGATGAAAAGTGCCGACGATCCCCCGTTTGCGAAGGACAAAAAAATACGCAATAAAATGTCGGGTTATCAGTTCAAGTTTATCAATTTAGCTTGATTTGCGTTGTACTCCTAACGTGACTTTAATTAGGAGTCGACAAAAAATAATATCTATATTAAAAGGAGCACTTGGACAGGAAAATGGGCGTTACCAATTACAAGGATCTGATAACTTATCCAATTAAACAAAGGCTACAGTACACGTCATGTAAGTACAAATGATTAAAACAAGGCTCCGGGTAATTCGAACTTAATTTGTGACCAACCGAATATAAATCGGTTTCGGCTAAAAACCAGATATTTTAGGATCCTTGCCATTTTATCACGCCTTGTATCTCTTTCGCACTCATATACCTGTTAAAAAGTGACAGCAACAATTACAGACGATTAAACCCGACCATCTAAGGTCTAGCTGATTAAGGTTTACGTTTTGGTTATAGCCGAAATCCATCAAAACTAGAACCGAAATTTACATCTGTTGGTAATTTTAATATTAAGTACGGGTAATTAGTGTAACGGTTGCAAATAATATATAATTGTTTATAAGCAATAATTATAATTGAACATAAAATAACTTGACAACTATGATTTTATTTATTTATTTGAATTGTTCAGTAAAAGTTTATAAACTATATGTATAACCGGTTTTGGTTTCGGCCTATAGTCTAATTCCAGAGAATCGCTATATTAGATATCACGCGAAAACTACAGAACGAATTTTTAGGAAACTTTACAATAATTATAGCTCATACATTATAATAACATATTGATATAGGTACTTCATAGTACCTATAGACTATAAATTATAAAGTTGTTCAATCCCGCCGTTTTGCCACACCTCATGGAAGTCTGGGGCCGCCTTGGCAACTAATCCGAGGAATAATCGGAGAAAAGTAGGCACATTGTTTACGAAAGCGACTGCCATCTGACCTACCAACCACCCAGAGGGTAAACTAGACCTTATTGGGGTTAGTCCGGTTTCCTCAAGATCTTTTCCTTCGCCGAAAAAGTCATTGGTACGAGCCAACCCATTGGTTAGAGCGTGCGACTTGCAATCCATGAGTTCAAAACTCATGGATTGCAAGTCGCTCTTACCGCTAAGCCACCAGCGCCAGCGCTTTTAATATGTAATTAAATATGATCAATGCAATTTCAACCATTACAGCATCTTATAAAACTGATTGATTGGATGTAATATGTTTTATAAGTACCTTATTATACAAATAATTAATGCTCCCTAGACAATACATAACCTAAACCCAGTTACTACGTGTACTTATATCGCACTAAATGTCTGTTACCCATTTTCAAGCCATGTCAGGATACACCGCTCAGGGTGAGGACGCCGGAAACATGTCGCCTAGTGCGATATAAGTACACGTGAGTTCATCCGATTTTGATTCACAATTGTACTCATACAACCTAAACCACTGAAAACAGAACCTTGAATTTAAAAATATTTTTATAATATAAAAAGTTATTTTAAAATTGAACCTGTATGTTAATGAAAACTGTGTCCAAAGTTTTAACGTCTATGAAGTTGGGACCAGACGCTGGTTAGAAATCAATGTACTTATAAAGGACCTCACTCACGCAAGAGGCAGAGTCAAAGTTCACAATATAGCCTTCGTCCAATCGACTCTCAAATACAGCACATTAAATATTGAATTCAATTTGTTACTTATTCAACCTCGTATGCATTTAATAATGTTATTCAAAAAGCAAACTTGATACCAACGCTATAAAGTTTACTATTCAGTAAAATGATAATGGAATAGTGAGCTAAAGCAAGTAACAGTTAAATTGCTCATTGTGGCTCTAATTACAGAATATCAGAAGTTAATCAGAATTGCCTTTTCGCACATTGTTTGTTGTTGCAGTATACTTGGATAAAATGTCAAAATAGAAACAATTCTACATTATTTGCATATATACATATACATATATCTAATTTTACGAATAACACGCCTCCTCACGTAGCGGGCACGTCACGAACACAGACGGAGACCGTGACCTGCCATCTACGCGTATGGGGACTCGGCGCTCTTTGTGCTTGAAAATGAAGACCTATGCTATTTGAAACATATCGCGCGAGTAACTTAACAAACGTGAGTGAAGCCACCATTCAAAACATAACGCCAAAATTTCAGCAGCTGATAATAATATAATTATCGTCACAAAACTGATTGAATTTAATGGTTTTCCAAGCTTGTGAGGTGAAAAATTAATTGTTATTATTTGATGTTCTAATCATAATTCAGAGCGCACAGAATCGCCAGGCATGTCTATTATATTCAAAGTTGTATACTCAACTTCTTTTTATTTTGTTTTTTTGTGATCTCTATTCAGATTCACGAGCTTAATATTAATTTGTAAATTTGTAAAGCGACCAAGACTTGCCATATGACTAAATAAATAAATAAATTCACGAGCTCTTTTGATTCGAGAAAATAAGTGTCCCAAAATTTTCATATAATTTGTGTTCCTTTTTTTTCGTCACCGCCATATGTAATTTATGAAAAATGCTAAGAGAATGGAAGAAAAATAACTTTGGACATTTTTTCTCGTTTGAGTTATATATAATAATCACGCAAAAAAATCCAAATTAAAATAATCCATTCTCTTCAACTTAATAGTTGAGTGTATAACTTTAAATTTCCCATCGACAAGACAACGTGACAATCAGAGTGTCGAATGCGCGGTGTTAAATAATGACAGTTGCTATGTCAGGGTGACAAGTTAATAACTTACCTGCGGTACTAACAATACCATGACGTTGTAACGAGCAGTTTTCCATTTTCGCAGTAACAACTCTAAATATCAAATTTTACCAATTTGATATTGAGTACATCCAATTACTCTTAGAAACAAAGATTGGCTTGATCAGTTTTGTGACTACCCAGTCACAAAACTGATCAAGCCAATCAAGTCTAGTAAACCTCTGCGAAAGCAGGCCAGCTACCGTCGTATATTTCGAGTATCTTTCTCTTTTACTCAAATGAAGGCGTCATGAGAGTGACAAAGACAATCGTCCCAAAACGAATATCGTTTTTCGTGGTAGCGCCGATGAAGACTCTTCAATGCGTCCGACACCGATAAAACCGGTCACATTTTTTTTAAGCATTACATCAATTACAATTTGTAATAAAGGTTTTTTTTAAATTTACGCACATTTCGAATTTTCGCTTATGTTGTTTTTAATTACCTACGTTGTTCCTCGTTACTGTCCTTTATTTTATTTAGCTAAGTATAGTTTTACTGTATAATAATGTATAATTTTTAATTTATATATTTTTTTTTATATAATTCATTAATGAAAATGTAATTACTTATAGGAGTTCATTATCCAAGTTTTACTACGTTGGCCGTAGACTTATGCAATGTAAATCTTTTTGAGAAATAGACGGTTTAAACCGTAAACTATATCTAATATAATATGAAAACATCGGTACCTAAATTAGCAGTTACTTTAAAAATACCTGCACTATTAAAGTGACAGTACTATAACTACGATTCAAACGGTTTCGGTCCCTAATAGAATCAAATGTCAATAGACAACAGAACGGCGGCGTTTTCTCACAGGTAATGGTAAATAAAATAATAGGCAAGCACATTTCCTGTCGCGCTGACCTATAGTTTCGCAAACCCATGGGCCCGGCCGTGGCGCAAGCGACAATGTTGCAAGCCGGCGATAGCCCAGCGGTGGGCAGCCCCGCCGGGAGGCGCGCGTGTGGGAATGTATGCTTAAAAATACCATAATGGCGGAGGTATGCGCTTTTGTATTACACTTCTGAGATAAAACTTGTACTATATAAGAACACTATGTTTGCATCTCAAAAAATATACAATTAAAGACAAAACATTAAAAAAGATAAGTTTTACTTTAGTACCTATACTCGTAATTCAACTACTCCATTGTAGGCTTTTGTGCATATAGATATGTGAAGTGCTGGGAATAAAATTTAAGTTATTGTTACTTAAAGTCTCAGTTAATCATATTTTTTTTTTTAATATAAAGACGGTGGCAAACTTTTACGGCCCGCCTGATGATAAGCAGTTACCGTAGCCTATGGACGTCTGCAACTCCAGGGGATTCATATGCTCGTTGCCTACCCTTTAAGAACCTATACACTTTTTTGAAGAACCTCATACTGTAGTCCCTAGGGAAAACCTCTGCACGGAGTTCATTCCACAGCCGGAGCGTTCGCGGGAGGAAATTCCTACTTATTATATATATATAATAATTTAATAGTAGGTACTTTATCTAAGGTGACATAATCATAAGATTCATAAGAAAGTGATGGCATTCGCTAAAATAGTATCAAAGATCAAAAGGAGGCTTGTAACCTACAGATTAAATAAAAACTAATGGTTAGGTATAGTGAAAATTAAGAATTTACCGAAATGTCACGCGAATGACTAAATAAACTCAATTCAAGCGTTATTCATAAATTATTACAGATACCATTATTTCCGTTTATAACGTAACCGGATATTATTTTTTTCCAGACTAATTTCTAGGAAGCATCGATGTCGTAAGTTTTGCTAGATGGTTCGTGTTTATTGTCTTTCGATATAGCTGTCACATTCCAACAAGTATGTAAGTGCGAAAGTGACAAGACGCAATAGGTAATAAAATGGCAACCATGCTATGCTTACGAGTAGGTATCTATGATTCATCTCTTGGCACATTTCTCTGACACATCTCCGACCTTGGCCTTCGTATCCATTTACTAACCTAAAGGATAGTAGTTTATTTCACAGTAATAATAAGAGGAAACCGGCTTCTAAGGAAATGCATGATTTGCGAGAAACATCGTGAACTGGCGAATAATTAAAATACAGTCGTCAATCGAAGTTTGAAACGTAATTACATCAGTAGCCATGTACGTCATATAAAACTATATGAGAACGTTGTACGTATTTACGCTTAGCTGTCTGCAGTGTAGCTATAGCTACTGAGATCTCTAAAACAGTTAGCGTATATGAGATGTAAATGTATATATTTAAGCTTAAGATTATAAACCTATAAATAAATAAATAAATATTTCGGTACAATCTTACACAAATCGACCTAGTCCTACGGTAAGCTCAGTAAGGTTTGTGTTATAGGTACTAGACGAGGATAACATAATAAATAGATAAATTTAAATACTTAAATACATAGAAAACCTCCATGACTCAGGAACAAATATCTGTGCTCATCGCACAAATAAATGCCCTGATTGGGATTGAACCCAGGACCATCGGCTTCATAGGCAGGGTCACTACCCACTTGGCCAGACCGGTCGTCATTACCTATATTATATAATGTGTATGCATTTTTAGAAAATGTAGGTCCTTTTGTGGTACAGTCGTCATTGGTAAAATGACATATTCGTTATTGTTTTAATTAGGTGTGTTAAAAAAGACATAATAGTATGAGTAGAGTATACAAGCTATTAAACATTGTAGGAAACAAGACAAACAATAAAATTTGACGCGGAAAAACATTGTTGTATGGAGCGTTGATTTGCCCGGGACGATTTTCTTAGTAGTGTTGAAACCTCTTTTGCTTATGTTATCCTAGTCACAATATCAGAAGACAAACAAAAAAATTTGACGCGGAAAAACATTGTTGTATAGAGGGTTGATTAGCCCGGGACGATTTTCTTAGTAGTGTTGAAACCTCTTTTGCTTATGTTATCCTAGTCACAACATCACAGCTCTTTCCTTTAAAGGGATTCCCAGTATTTTTGTAACACCATGGCTGTTTAGGTGATGTAGCGAATTTACGTCATTAAAATAATTTCTAACCATTTCTGATGTTAACTTTCAATACCTCGATTTGAGAGACCTCTGCTTGTGAGATAAGACCATGTAATCACAGGATCTAAAAGGCCTAGGCCACTAGGCCTCTTCCCTCTAATACCAACGTTTATGTATACCGGCCCTGAGGCACCAGGAATCAGGAAGGGATCTAAATGCAAGACGCAAAAAGGCACGGCAGTTTTCGGCTCGGACGTGAGCTAATCTGCCTTCCTCGTTAGGTTTGAGTACACTAGTCTTAAAAATAATGTATTTAGTATCCAGTTTAGGCATGTATACACTTAACTACCATCAGTTCTACCCACATGTGACCTGATATGATTATATTACTAGAAATAATATCTGCGGGGCTTATATTTTCAAAACATTAATACATGAAATCTATTACACATGGTAACGCGTAGTCCTACAAGAATACGTCAAAGCATTTAAAAAATATTTAACAGAAAAAAAAATATAAACAAATCTTACTACATGAAATACGCATATGCGTTTGTAATGCTTTGTTTATCTGAACTGTGGCATACATGACATTTTTAAAGTCAGCTGATCCCCTTAACTGCATACACAATAGCATTGTATTACGCCAATGCTATTATCTGCTTTGTTTTCATAATCCCTAATCAGTATATTTTTTTTTAAAAAGGGTTAGAAGTTATATTGGCTGTAAATATATTTATACTATGCCGTGTGATGCCGGCTGACTAGAATACCATCACCCCATCTCCTCCCGCGTGTGTCGTAAGAGGCGACAAAGGGAAACACAAAATTCTACGGACGACATCATGGGTGACGTGTACGACGAGGGATAAATAGAAAGATTTGACAAGTCTAAGCGGTACTCGTATAGCACAATTGGCAGTGCATCACTAGCCCACTAGTGATCCAGTGGTTGTGGGTTCGAGTCCCGCTGCGAGTAAAATTTTTCTATTTTTCTTTCGATTTAAATATCGAATATATTCGCTAGCAGACGTTTCTGCATAATAAAAAATATTTTAATAGTTTTACTTTATTCACAGTTTTAATTCTATTTTCCTGCTCTAATCATTAAGTTAACATTCACATTTATTTTTTTATTTTTTTTTCTTTGTTAATTTCCACTGTACTCCCAGTGTGCCACGGCAGAAAAGCCTCGACGCCATAACACCGGCGCACGCGCGGCTATCGAATGACAAATTTCATTCGACCTTGGCGGCCATACTTTAAATTTTCCTCATGTGTGATTGAAATGCGATATTTTTAAGAATACAAACGTGGATTGTACTGGAAAGCGGATTTGTATTGAAAATCGGTAACAATGTTTCGAGAAAAATGGCTTTTAAATCAATGTTCCCGGAGTTATAATAGTACATTTCGATACTAGTGAAAAAAAAATTTTTTTCGATGAGTGTGAACGTTGGAGCCCGAGTGAAACGAGGGTGACAATCACCCGAGTCTTAAAGAAGTTTTTACACGAGTATCGAACCTAATTTTTCATAGCAAGTGAAATTTAAGCACGCGAAGCGAAAAGTGCACTTTTTACGCACTAGTTAGGAAAAGATTTTTTTAGTAGATTTTTATTACTTTGTGATCAATCTTTGAATTCTTAAACATAATATTGTGTATGAGCTAGAACCAAAAGCCGCATTTGGATAAGTAAAATGTATTACTATATGTATTGCTTATACTATATCGTAGTTTATTCCTAAAACACTACTGTTTAACACTGTAACAAAAACTTCTATATTTTTTTTGTATTCATCATGAAATTAAATGCGTGTATATATTTTTCTAATCTACACTAGAGCATTTTTTTTTCCTTCAATAAAAATATACAACCATATAAAATATACAAACATATGACTTTTTAGTGTACTTATAAATATAGGTAAATAAATAATAAAAGTCTACAATGTAAAATCAACCAATTTGATTTCTAGGCCACTTCGAACCTTGTCACAGTGACGTTAATAAGAGATCTTTGGCGTCTTTCATATATTTTCACTGTGACAAAGGAACTTAGTGGCCTAGAAATCAAATTAGTTAACTGTACATACGGTACTTCTAACCATGAGATAGCGCATAGTTTTTTAAATTTTTAATATAGTTTTAAATGATTCATTGCTCCGTATTTATTTATAATTGACAATAGTAAACAGTATTGAGTTTCGCGGTTCGACATTAATAACTCTAAATTAAAATGTCATACGAATTCAATGGGTTGTAATTATTATTGATAAATATTAATACGACAAACTTTGAATGGAATGAAAGTAAAAGGTCAAAGCGGGGTGTTGAAAATAATGGCGTGTAACAAACAACTCTGTCAAATAAATCAAAGCTCTTAATTAACTAGCGTAAGTCTTTAATTAGCGGTTATAGTTTTGCATTCAATGAATAGTAAATAAACTGTTGTCTATTCATCAATCTATTCAGCTTGTAACCTAAACAGTGCCTTTATAATTTCATAGCTAACATTCAGTTTAAGTGGCAGTGGACATATTGCATGGTGTACCGATGGCCATTGGGGCGTATAGGTTCTTGAGTGGCGACCATGTACCGGAAGGCGCACAATCGGTAATGGCGGGACGCTGTGGGGGAGGCCTATGTCCAGCACTGGAGGTCCATCGGCTGACATGATGATGATAACATTGAAAACTTACAAGGCTTAGTATACTTTTCCAAAAAAATACAGAATATGAATGCATGTTATTTCGTGATTTTTAAAACAATAAATACAACATTGGCACTACATAAATTGCTAAATCTTAATATAAATTTTGGGCTATTTAGTTTTACTTACTTACAAACGGATGAACTCACGTGTATTTATATCGCACTAGGAGACATGTTTCGGGCTTACCCGAACCATGTCGAAACATTGAAAATGGGTACCAGAGCTTACTACCCATTTTCAAGCCTAGTCATAAACTAGACCCCGCTATAGGAGGTTCAAAATGGTAGCTGTCAAGTTCTTAGGGATGGGTAATCAACTAATCATATTTGTGATATCGATATCGATACTCGATTTTTCGATACATTTTTTTATGTACAAGTACCACGAAAATGTAGTATTTCATAAGTCCTGTACTGTCTGAAATAGGGTCGACTAGAATGCTTATTTTTCAACTTTATCGAGCCCAAGGTACTTAGGATCCCGCCTCTTGAAGTCTTAGACACCATGGTACACAATCCCCATTGTGTTACAAAACTAAGCTGCTAATTAAGGCTAGGTATCGATTCATCAAAACTATGCCCACGCGCCTTCGGCACCGTTATTCTATGCTGCTAGGGTGCCAATCCGTCAATAGGATTCAAGACTTTCAAGAATTGGAGAAACAGTTATGACATATCTATAGAAAAAATACAGCCTAGAGTTTGTAAATGGGAATTTGAACTACGTTTTCAAGAATGCTTTTATTTCTAGACAATTAAATAAAGACTGAACGGGAATACTGTTTCAAAACTGGTATCTTATTATTCGTATAGGTACATAAGTATGCCATTTTTAGTTTGAAGTCCTGATACATGTACCATTTATTTATGTATATTCTTGTATGTCCTTATGTATCTATGTATTCATTTGATTTGATTTTGCCACCGCTCACAATTTCTCTACTTTGCCTAAAGGTTGACTGGTAGAGAATCATTTATAGGTTTAAATCCGCCCTTTGTACTGTAAGATTTTCTTTTGTGCAATAAAGATGAAATAAAACAATAAATAAATGGGGACCCAGCGCGCTCCAACTTTTTAAAGAGCTCGCCAAGCAACTAAAGGACTCGACAAATGACCGAAGAGCTGGCAGCATCCTCGCCCAACGAATAAGCTTAGCTTTACAGCGGGGAAATGCTGCCAGCATCCTTGGCACTATGCCGAAGGGGTCCAATTTTTTAAATTTATTTTCGTTTTATATAGGTTTAATTTTCGTTTAGTTTCAATTTAATTATAGTAGTTAGTTTTAGAAGTAATTTAAAATAAACAATAAAGGTTATTTTCATAAATAAATAACCCGGCTATATTGATGAACTTCGAGAATAATTTACAGATTTCCATCCGGGGTCATATTATGCAATATAGTCAATAAAATTAGCACATAAATAACTTACTACTTCAAATCAGTAATCAAACATTTAAGCAGTATTTGGCCTCGCGAGCTCATAAAGGGACAATAGTGTAAACGATCAGTTGATCACATATGATACAAATCGTGCCAGTCACTTGACAGGTAATCACTTATTCACTTTCAATTCACTCAATCGAGTTGTATAGATGTTTCATATTGCAGCTAAACTATGCATTGACACTTAATAATATAGAATTTGTTAAGCACATATTGGTTTGATATCGTAAGCGGAAATTCCATGCCAAATTTTAATAAAATCGCTCCAGCCGTTTAGATGTAAAGAAGAAACAAACATACACACTCACAAACTTTCGCCTTTATAATATTAGTGTACTCGTAGATGTAGAATTGTAGATATTATATAGTGTAGATTAGGGTAGATAACTCTCGGAAAAATGTACATGTTAAGTGTACCATAAATATGTTACGCCATCTAAAGGATAGGCAACGCGCATGCCTCAACACTAAAGTCGTCCATAGGTTACGATGACTATTTACTGCCAGGCGGGCTGTTATCGTGTTTGCAACAGAAGTAGAAAAAAAAGAGTAAAAAAGAAACATAACTGAAATAACAGCTCTTGCAGATAATAATGATTGAATCAATCATCTCAAGGCAGACAAGACGAATAAGTATGAAGAATTGTAGTTAGGTAAATATTAGATTTTGAAACTACTTACACTGCCACTTATTACAAATACATTTACCTAACTAACATACAGAAGTATTTCACACCAGTTCATTGCAATTGAACAGGAATCACTAAATCGGTACCTATTTTTTGCCAATAAAATTACATAATAAACACTAACACAACATACTCACACACAAATATACTCACTAACCTAAGTCCCCTTTGCCAATACAATATTATGTTGTAACACTTTTTCATCATATCGATACATTTATAAATAAATAGGGTTGCACTGTTTTCTGTTCAGGGGCCGTAGCCAAATAACCACAATCAACTGTAGAAAAACACAATCAAAAATTTTTTTTTGCGTTTTTACATTAATCCATCGGCAAATTGCTTACGACCCCAGATCTGTTTAAGAAGACACGAAGATATAAACACGTTTTCTCAATGTAAACGATTAGGTTTCCACATTAGTTGCATCCTTTCAGAGATGCACTTAGACAATATAGTTACGACCTTAAACTGGTAGTCCTAAGCGACCCATGGCCACCGCGAAAAGGACAAGTCCTCAGCCTAGGTGTTCGCGCATTGTTTTTGCTCCAACAATCATTAATTACTACATTCAAGTGGGCACAGATGTTTGTACACTCTGTAATGGTCCGCCCACTGCCTGCTCATGGACTAATGTGCTATCGAAAGATGGGATTTGTAGGTAAACGGCCTTATTTATCAACTTTATTAATGAGTTCTTACAACTAGAAATATTAGGACATACTGTTGTACATGTATTTTTTAGTAACAATTATTTTTTTAGATATCAATTAAAAAATCAAACTTGTTTTATTATCACAAGGTTGTGATGTTTTTAACTTTTATGAACAGGATTATTTCACCATCATCATCAGCCGTAAGTCGTACACTGATGGACATAGGCCTCCCCCAAATATGACTTACTTATATCTATAGTTGCCATGGTCGCCACGCTTTGCAGGCCGATTGGCGACCGCAGTAGCTGAAAATTTGGTTTCGTCGGACGCTGCTGCCCATTTGCCCTTTGCCGCCTCTTACGACACCCGCGGGAGGAGATGGTGTAGTGGTGTTATAGTCAGCCGGCGCCACACGACACAGGAATATTTGCCTAGATTTAATTTATGACGTTTATTGTTAATCAAAAAGCCGTATTTACTCGTTTTTGGTCGAAACAAGTTAGTCCTAAAGCTAGTCTCTAATATCGCTTAAAAATATACTTTTAGACATAAAAGTGATTTCATCTGGGATAGTGCAATACCGCGTAAACAACAAATGCAATAAGATACAGTTTCTTTGTACATTGTTTGAATTTCGAACTCTATCGATATTTGTAGTTACGCGGTATTGCACTAACCCGACGATATTTTTTTCTTTATTTGGACGAACCAAATCTTGAGTTCTTCTCACAATAAAACAAAACCAAGTTAATTAACTCAAGAAATAAACCTATACCTACTCGTATCTCTCATTCACGGACGTCCACAGCTACACATAAGTAACCCGCCTTAAATTTATTCCCCGCTAATTTGTAGCGTATCATATCAAACTAATTACAGAAACAGCAATGGCTTCCAGTTGTCAATCAATTAGCCGGTGCTTGACAGAGACTTCAAGTACTTGACGAGCCAGAACTAGCCTACACTTCTTCCGGACCTAGCCTTCATGTAACTGTATACTTATACACTTCTGGTAATATTTCTATTTTTTTATAGAAGGCCATTTTTAGTTTACGAGTGAATATATCCTACTTAGTTTGATATGTTTCTATGAGATTACCTTGGGACGAATTATGCAGATGCGAGCGTGAAGTTAAAGGGGCTTTATGTTGGGCTTAGCGTTGGTTTCAATATCAGATTATAATTCATAACAGTATTAAAAGGAAGATTAAAAAACTGAATACTTCTTAGCGCCTAGCAGTTAAAAAAATTACAAAAAAATCAGAGGCAAAAGCGTAAACAACCTTTGAGGACATTGTACTTTTACTTTGACGAAAACTCCGGCTTTCTTGTTCATAGAGGTAATTTATTAATTATCCTGTTTAAAAGTTCAATTTTTAGAAAAAAAAAGCAATCTATATCATCTTTTCTAGGTAAGTGTGCAATAGCGTACCTAAATATTGTGTGTGTTTATGAAAATTTCGCATATTCGCACTGTATTAATTATTAACCAAGGCAAAGGCTCTCAAAACTTTACATTAATCTTATATTATTGCAATATATTTATCAATTATTAGGAACAGAAATACTCTTGCTCAAAATCAATATGATGGCTAGTGAGTATGCCATCTCCATTGAAAAATACAATTTCTACACGTAATAATATTCGAATGGACGACATTCAGAATTTAGAAATACAACTAGCACATAAGAATTTAAAAAATCTCATGTAGTATATAATTTACTATTCCTCATTGCCCGAACATCAACTTGAAACCTCAACATCAGCCTCTCAAGGTTGTAGGATTTATGATAAACTATTACGACCTTTAACGTCTACCTTTTCAGTCATTCCCGCCTCCGACTTTTATTTAAGATTCTATTAACGTAGGCATTAGACGTCATAAATTGACACTAGGCCTCGTCACACCTTAGTATTTACTAGCATTACAGATGAACTCCCATAGATTTTGCATCATGAACCAAGAAAAATTGTCACCGAACATATCGCCCTAATATTTTTACGGTACAAGACTTTAAGCAATCAATACTCGGCTATCTACATTTCTGCCGTCTATTTCAACACTTTTGTGTTAAAACATTAACTGTAATATGCTTTAAATATTTTAGTTCACAAGCGACTAGAGCTTGCCGATTATAGGGCAAGGGCAAATATCGGCAACTGGCGTTTAATAGATGTCAACTTTGTAATTAAGCGTATTTTTGCACTGTTTACTACAAATAAATTAAACTTCTTATTAACCTCAGTAATCTCGCAGTTGTTGATGTCTCTCACATAAGAGCTTTCTCAGGCACGGCCAAAATTGTCACACCTCTTTATGTCTATAGACAGCTATTACAGTCTGCAATATAGGTTGTGAATATTCCATTCATTTGCACGAAGCGATTCGCTTTTACCTTCCTAATGCGGACTGCTAAGGAATGGAATTCGCTCCCTTTGTCTGTAATATTCCCGGTAAGATATATTTTAGGTCTTTTCAAGGCAAGAGTGAATAGGCTGTTACTGAACCAGCGTGCTACACCCTCGACCTTTCCATCAGGTGTTACTGAGTTCAAACGCTGGTCGGTCTTTTATAAAAAAAAAAAGGTTCTATGCGAGACTTTAACTCGCTTCATCTACCGTACAAGTAATCTATAACTAGAAAACAACAAAGTATTGACTTTATTACTTCTGATTGACGTGACCCACGTGTTAATTTTTGCAAACTATTTCTTATCTCTAACCGAATATGGTTTTAATGCAATTCAATTACCTACCTAAGAATACATTAATATGAAATGTTACGTTACTTTAAAAGTCGATACTGTTTAGATATAACCACGACCGAGAATCAGGGATATGTTCGAGTAAACAATTATGAAATGGGCGATAATTAGTGTGAAAAATTTACAATGAAGCCCTATTTAACTCATGATGAAAATTACTACTAAAAAAATTACTGTAGACATCAACGAGCCCACTTATTATTATTTTTTGCTTATCTTGATTGGTTCAGAAATCAAATTACACAAATTGTTTTAGACGGTTGTTTTTTGCATTGAGTGCGCCTACGCACTCTAATTAGACATTTTCGTGATGTTATCTCTTTGGTGCAATTAATTATATTTTACTTATACCTGGGGCTGCCAAAACAGTGACTTTTATTGCTTAGTGTTAGCCAAACATTTTTTTCATACATAGTGTTGTTGTTATATTTAAGTTAAGTAGGGCGCTCGCTATACAGTTGACGACGTCGAAATGTAAGGTAAGACTTTTACAGTGCTTAAGAGTGAGGCTAACGTTGTCAGCCGGTGTGTCATAAATGTCATAATAGCATATTTAAGACAATTATATTGCTCATTAAACCCACCAAATGTGTATCGGGACCTGTAAGGCTGTAATACTGTTTCATAAATGCAAATCATTCAACAAGATTCTTAATTGAAACAATAAAATTGAACCATTATTGAATTGCTACTTTAGTATCGAATTTTATTTGCATTTTATGTAATGCTGCGTATACACCCGCGAAGTTTGCCGTTCCCCGTTGAAGCCTATTTTATACTTGCGGTATGCTAAAAATATTTAGATGTGTACTTACCTATAAATATTTTTTGTGGTTTTCCGTAACCGCTCAATGTTTTTTGAATCACAGATATTATTAACAGTAAAAACGATAAAACAATATTTCATGTTTTTTTTATTTTCTCTGTTCTCTGAATTATAATCTCCATATCTCAAGGAGTTGGCGTAAGATAGGCATGGCTGGAAGATACTCCATCTACTCTTTACGATATTGGTCATAGGGTTTGTCAACATGGAACAATGGAAGGAACATGTACCTAACTCCTCGTAAAGCTGCAATTATTGCTTAACAATGTGAGAATGGATCCACGGTATTATCTTTAAACTGAGACCAGAAACTACCAGAAGCGTCCCTTTTTGGACCACTGAAATACACAACGATCGCCAACCGACCTGTCAAGCGTATCGATTAAGGCATTATAATTTCAGCTCAACATCCGTGGCTGACAAGAGAAAAATAGATAAAAAAAGAACTCAAACATGACATCAGTGTATACCCAGCATAAAACGCGTAGGCCAGATATTTATGAGTGACGGTGGCGCTTTGAGCACTAATACCCGATTAATGCCGTGATGCTTTATTATGATTGACAGCACGCGATTATATGCAGATTGCAATTCGATTGCAGCGGCGCGATGGATCCAATGAAGTCTTAATTGGAATATTTTAGCGTAGAAATATTGTGTACGTTATATTAAATTATCATCGCGTTGGCGAGTCGGTTGGCCGTAGAATAATAGAATCTTTTTTTTAAATACGTTGTTAGAAAATCATGTATTGAAGTGGAGATTGCCGTTGGATTAGAATATGAAAGAAAGAGTGCAAGAGGCAGTAATTACGTTATTATTTTATACAAATTGGCGATGTTATAATTCATCATGGATGCCGGCATATTATATTTATATTGTTTCTGTATGTTTACGACTTTACAAATATGAAAATGCTTTATCTATTTATTTTATTTAATATTTATTGCACAAAAGAAAATCTTACAGTATAAAAGGCGGACTTAATGATATAAAGCATTTTCTCCCAGTCAGCCTTTAGGCAAAGCAGAGGAATTGTGGACGGTGCTGCTAAAGCAAAAACAAAAACAAATAAATACATACATTATATTTTTTTACCGTAATGATAACTTGTACATAAGTATATTATATTTTTTGTGCTCAGTCATTTTATGTTTATGGTACGAGTATATTATCCTTCACTTACTGTAGTACCTTCAGGTACTTAATAATCGTGTGTAGACTCCACTCCGGCACACTTTTATACAAATATCAAGTAAGTAATATGGTTTAACGAAAGTTAGCCGCAGACACATCTTTTTATTACCATTCATTTCTAACATAGTACCTTAGTACCATGTACCATAGTACCATGTAGTTAACAATAAAATAATCAGAAAAAATTATTAATAAACAAAACTAACAAAAACTACATCATAAATACTGAAGTATACTCACTAAAAAAATTAAAAATTAAAACGGCTCTACACACGTTTATTTACGGAACGGACACTCAGCACTCTTAGTGCTTGAAATGGAGGCCTATGATCTCCGAAACATGTTGCGCCAGTGACTAAATAAACGTGAGTAGAGCCGTGTTAATTTTTAATTTATTTAATATGTCTCACGAAAGTTTAAATACAAATATACTCACTAACGTAAGTGCCCTAAATCTGTCACTTGCGGAAGGGTGCCCTTAAGGCTGGCTACATTCCCCCGCTGAATGGCTATGCCTATTCTTTGGCCGAGGAATGCGCCAGCCCTAGGGGTCTCGGGTACATTTAATAAGTCTACCTCTAATGTATAACTTAAAAACAGGTGCATCTGTTAGAAAACTTTTTAAAGAAATTAATATATTAACTGTAGCTTGTCAATATATATATGAAAACATTATGTACAAACCTTCAGTTGTTTACCAAAAATTGTGACATCCATACCTATAACACTAGAAATAAGAATAAGCTTGCTATTAGAAAGTGTCGTGTGCGTAAAGTGTATAAATCATTTTATGGGCAATGTATTCATTTATATAACAAGTTACCTGATAATGCCTTAAAATTACCCTTCCCAGTACTTAAGAATTACTTAAAAAAGTCTTTGATGTCTAAGGGCTATTACAGAGTAGAGGATTATTTGACAGACAAACATGCATGGCCCAAACCAGAAACTACCAAAACCACCTAGCAATTAATTCAACAATTGTATGTACTGCCAGCTCATGTAAATGACACAGTTCAGATAAGAAAGCATATTAAAGTATGTCTATTTTGTGAAGTCGAATTTGTTTATACATTATTATTTTTACTTTTATATTTTGTATTTTCATATCTTGTAATAAACTGTTTGATATGTTTTCTTATCGGACTACGCATAATTATGTAAGTACTTTAAGATTTGATGTATCACTGTATTGAAAAAATAAGTCCCGCCGTCGTTTCTTGCCGGTATCTTCACGGGTCAGAGGTGTAGGGTTTGAACCGGTGTAGATTTTTTTTTTTTGACGTTCATAAGTGCATGTAATGTGCCTAAATTGAAAAATAAAGATCTTTTATCTTTTTTTTTTTTAATGTTTTTAAATAGTTTATTAGCACTCGGGCTCCACGGCCCGAGAGTCTCAACAGCAAATACCGCATATGTATTTTTTGTTGATTCAGCACACAATTTTATTACCTTAATTGTTTCAAATAACACCTTGTAAACTATTGGTATCTTTTGCAAATAACCCCAGTAATATACTCACACTTCACTTAATATTAAAAAAACATGTTTTTCTAAGATTCCCACGACACAGGCTCTGTCTAGTGTGGGGATCACTGTTAGACCTCTTATACCTTACGTCCCGGCCACGACATTGCGCGAATTGCGGCGCGGCAAGGGTTTTAGCTGTTCATTGCGCGTGATCCCAACAAACCGCAGTGCATTACGCGTCTTGACTGCGCAACGAACAGATAAAACGCTTGCCGCCCCGCCAGTCGCTCATTGTCGTGGCCGGGCCGTTAATCAATTTATGTAATAAATATGTTTGATTTGATTTTATTTTTTAAACCTGCAAGACTTTAACACAACTTAAATGTCTTCGCCAAAACGTCACCGAGGATCTGATTACAGCACGTACAAAACAAGGAAGGCTCAAACTCGTGCTATAATAGTCGCCATAAAATAGTGCGATACCAGTCGACCTCGCGCATGCGCGGTGCCCTTTCTTCCACCTTGTTCTTACGTTGACTGAATACGAAGGACGCAAGTGGACTTGTGGATTAGTTTTCCTTATACAAGTGACAATAGTTTAACGACCTAGCCTAGTGACCCTGCCTAGTAGGACGTTCCAAGTTCGAATCCTAGCAAGGGTATTGTGTCTTTACAAATGTGACATTATCTATGAAAAGGGACCTTATTGTCGATGGCGCTTATGTCGTTGCTCAAGACGATACAATACAATCGCAACGCGATTCAACGTAAGTGCCATCGACAATAAGGTCCCTTTTCATAGATAATGTCACAAATGTATGCAGACTTTTTCACAGTATTTCCCTTTACACTAAGTTATATTGGCAGAAGTCGGCAAGTCTGCCTCTTGCTGAAGAGTTAACCTTTCTTTGGCTGAAGAATATGCCAGCTCTAGGTTCTCGAGTGCATACTGTACTTATAAGTAAAGTTTGTTCTTGATATTTCTAAATACACTATGGGCTCTTTGGCTGTGTAGCCCAAGAGTCTTGACTTGAAAGTTGTAAACATATCTCTTGACATATGCATTTTAAAATGGAAATGACATAATCACTAACCATTTTTCTTTCAATGGCAATGAATACACAAACCTAAATATAGACATTCTCAATTTAAAATAATTTAAAAGGCATCAAATAGAAAAGCGCGACTATAGTTATGCAAATGAGACGCAGGATCCTTTTACTGACGTAAGCTAGAAAACGGCCATTAAGTAATTATGTAGTTATTGTATAGTTAATAAGCAAACAACTTTTCCATAAATCTAGTCAATAAACAAGTGTGTATGTATAATATCTTCTCAACATAGGCGGGTAGTACTTGCTAGCTTAGCACGTCGTTGTGCATAGAACAATTATTGCCTGGGCGCATGTGTTTTGTACAGTCATGCATAATATTCGTAAAAACATGAAAGTGTTCAGTACTATACAACTGTCATGAAAGAGCTACTCGAGCAATACGCGTAACCAAAGCTGTAGATTTGAGATGAGACACGGTTTATAAAGACGTGCTAGTGCGAATGAAATGCACGATTTAAGTAATTTAAGATTGGAGTGTCATAAATTACTATAGTAGAAATAATACACACATATTGTGAACCAGCTTTCGTTCGCGACTTTTTTGCCGTTCGTTTATTTTCAACTCGATCGTTATGGTTAATTCTCGTAAAAAAATCAGTGATAATTTATATATAAAATATCATTATGAATAAGTATAGTAAGCATAGTTGTCTTTTGCTGTACTTATATTATTATATTATAAGTATTATGATACCTTAATTTACATTTTAAGGTCCGTTTTTTTCCGTCCGTTTGTTTATCTGACGTATAAAAAACGTCTCGAAAACATATCGATGAATAACTATGGGTCATTAGTTATTCGCGAACAGGGCGACTGACTTATCTGACGACGAAAAATCGGCCCTTAGTTATACAAATGAACCAATAGCCGTTAAATATGGCCTAGGCGTGTATTGAGGGGAAGGAGGGGGGGAGTCGGGTGGCTTACCATGTTTCATATTACAATTAATTAAACGCACACTTATATCGTGTTGAAATGACCCGATGCCACGATGAATGTATCTAACAACTATTAGTGTAAGTGAGTGTACTTATCCAGATCGTGGCCATATGGTACTTCTGATGTAATTTTAGTTTCATCATATGGATTTATTATGTTAGTCAGTATAAAACCTCAAATACATTAAACGCTTACTAACGATTATATTTAGAATGAAACGTCATTTATAATTTACGTTATTCTGTGTCGTATGACAGCAAACTTAGTATAATAAATAAATAAATAATAAAATAAATATTTCAGGACAATCTTACACAAATCGACCTAGTCCTACGGTAAGCTCTGTAAGGCTTATGTTGTAGGTACAAGACGATGATATATATAATAGATAGATACATATAAATACTTAAATACATAGAAAACACCCATGACTCAGGAACAAATATCTGTGCTCATCACACAAATAAATGCCCTGACTGAGGATCGAACCCAGGACCATCGGCTTCATAGGCAAGGTCACTACCCACTAGGCCAGACCGGTCGTCCTACTAGTATTCATCGCTTGTATTAATATTGGACCTGTGGGCCTACCGCGAACACCGTTCGTGCATCTTTCTTTTACTCCAATTAAGACGTTATGAGAGTGACAAGACAATCGTTAGTGTGGGAATTTATGGGAAACGAAAGATTTTAAAATATATCTTGTGTGCGGAGATGGTATTAAGACGTACAAGGACAAAAACTTAGCTAAAAGTGCAATACAACCTTTCTTATACCCACAAGAAAAGATCACTTTGACCTGTCTCCACACGAATTCCGAGATGCCCTCTCAATACGATACCATCGAACACCGATCTCAATGCCAAAATCTTGCGATGGATGCGGCAATAGCGACTTCAACATCGATCACGCCCTCTGTTGTAAAACCGGCGGTCTAATAACGAGACGTCACAACGAAATAAGGGATCTCTTTTGCGAATTATGCCAACAAGCGTGGGGAAATGTAGTAAAAGAACCAATTGTCACTGAAGGTGAAACCGGCCTACGAGGAGATTTAGCATGCCGGGGCGTATGGGTTGCACAGAGGGAGGCGTTGTTTGACATCCGTGTCGTAGACACTGACGCTCCCTCTTACACCTCACGCCCTGTTGCTTCTGTCTTGAAATCAGCAGAGTCGGAAAAACAAAACAAATACGCCAACGCCTGCGAGCTTCGTCATGCCACTTTTACACCTCTCGTCACCTCTGTGGATGGAGTTTTTGCACCGCAACTAGCAACATTCGTCAAACACCTCGGGGAAGCACTCGCATCTCGCTGGGATAGATCCCTGTCTCGCGTATTGGGCTGGCTGAGGGCTCGTATAATTACTTCAATAATTAGAGCGACCAGCATGTGCATTCGTGGCACCCGCCACAAATGGAAGACAGCAGCGAAATTATTCGGCTTCGATGATGGTGCCGCCCTTCCACACGCCGACTGACCTACGAACTCTTTCTACCACTATTTTATTTTACGTCTACCTATTTGTTTAAATTTTTTTGTGTTCTTCATCATGTTACATTATTATTAAAAATAACTTTTTACAATATCTCAGAAGTGTCATGCAGCCTTTACTGTGAAATCCATCTTACCAAATAACCGAAATAAACAAGTCAAACCTTTTGCTTTACTTTCCCCGCTACTTAAAAAAAACATGAGCGACTGAGTGGGGTATATAAATTTAGTTTGCTCAAAACTATATGTTGATTCCATTAGTTATATTCTTAATTTCTTCAATATTTAGATAATCTAATCGTGGTGGATATATTCTTATTAATCCGAATACTTTAAATTATGATAATTACACGTAATAACAAGACTATAAAAAAACGCAAATACCCATTTACAATTTTCCCAAAAGAAAAATATTCAAGAACTTTCTGTAAAAAATTTATCACAGCGGCAGTTTAGTAATGAATTTTGCGGCTAAAATACAATTATAACTGCTGATTAACTTGTTATTGTACATTAAAGGAAGGAAAATTAACAGGCGTTATTATCCTTTATGATTAAAGGGCTTAAGTTTCATTAAGATTACTAAGAACTTAGAACCTTTTGGCTTCAGGCTGTCTTAAAGTTACTCTCTTGGATGGTTGGTCACCATGACGCAGTCTAGTAACAATCACCTTTTCAATGAGATTTTTCCTTATTTGCTTACTTACTCAGTGTAATTAGAAAATAATTACAATATGAGAATTTACGTCCGTGTGGCGAAATACTACTTTACTACAGAATACAATATAGGTACCTTAAACTGAGGGCCTTTGATTCACGGCGTAGGGGCAAGTGCTCAACCTGTGGACACTTTCCAGAATTTGACCTCAAGGCAATTATTTAAAAAAAACTATACATTTTAGCAATTAGTTATTTATTTTTCCACGATCACAATGAATCAGTCTTCAAATTTCACAAACGCTTCTTAAGCTAGCTATTTAGAAATAAAAATTATAAGCATGTTTTTAAAAACACTCATTTTGTCCATAGGTACATCTACTATTTGTACCTATGGACTCTAAGAACCTACCTATGGACGGCAACGTACCTACGGACAATAAACAAAAATGTAATTTTAAACATAATAAACGACTATAAGAACATAACTAACAAGATAAAAAATAATCAACAAGTAATTATAAAGTGCTCTGCATCTTAAAATATATACTATTCTTCTTTGACTTGCAATATTCTTGGTAAAAATCTTAAGTACAGTTATAGGACTTGAAAAAGCCTCCAAAGTCAGCAGAAGTATCGGACTCTCCGTTTGACACGTAAAATTTTTAAGGAAAAGGTGATTTTCTGAATCAAAAATAATCAACAAATAATTATAACATATTCTAATATAGTTTTTGCTTTTTTGCATTGCAATATTCTTGATATAACTCTTCAGCAGAGTAATCGGATTCTGAAGAGTTTCCAGGGCCAGCACAGTCATCGGAATCATCGTTTAATATGTAACATTTTTGACAAAGAAAGCCTGATTCGTCATCCGAATCAAAATTTTCTTTGTGAGCTTTTGAAATACATTTTTCATGATATCTGCTTTTGCATATGCTGCAGGTGAGTAAAGTTTTTTTGGTATATTTTTTGCATACTACACACATAACAAGTGATAATGCCTTATCTTCTAAAATACAAATTTTTTTGGCATCGTTTTAAGCTTACTAGAAGAAAGTGTATTTGTATCTAATGTCTTTGGTAATGTTTTTTGTTTTTTTTCGGGCTTAACTTTGCTAGCATTAATGTTTTTTTTAGTTTTATCTTCGCTTTTTAAATTATTTGTTTTTTTACCACTTTTCTGAGTAGAACTCTTCTTATTATTATTGGCTCGTTTAAATTCTTCAATTTGAATAGCATTTTTTACCGGTGTATCTGTTAGAATCCTAGTTTTTCCTGGCTTTCTTCCACGTTGAATGGTTTTTCTTGGTCCTGCTTTTGAAAAAGGTTTTATGAATTCTGGCGTAACCAACGTTTTGTCCAATTTTTTTTGTGGCGTAATGTTAAGATTAGGAGTCGTAACATTCAGAAAAGATGATGAGTCCAACATTTTTGGACCTAATATAATTCCTGCGAGGTCTGTATTAAGCGGAGAAGTCAAATTCTGTTCACTTTTATTGAAACATGCTGCTTTAGATTGGTCAATTGGGTCGCAAGTGGTATTTTGGTGATGAAGTTGCTCGTTTTGCTGTAGGGACTCCCTTGGCTCAGAATGTTCATTTGTTGTCTTACTAATATCGGCCGTTTGGACATTTAAATACTCATTTTCTTTTTGCAAACGTATATTTATATCTGTGGTTTCTATCAGCGTTGGCTCCGGGCGGTCAGTAACATATGAGCTTAGATATTCTTCATCGCTGAATATGTCCCTATTGTATGGGTATATTCCAGTTACCTCAAAGCTTTTGATGATGTTTTTTGGAGTAAAAGAAATGGGATAAGCCTCGCCTATGATTGTTGCTACGTCGTAAATTGTTATGAGCTTTCCAGGGTTGTTAAGCATCCATCTTTCTGCCGCCTTGTTATACTGACATTTAAAAGGGCCAAACACGCATCTATCGAGTGGCTGTAAATGATGAGAGGTGTGTGGTGGCAAAGTTAGTAGAACAACACCATTCTCTTTCGCTTTTTCGATTATTGCAACTGATATATGAGTCTCATGATTGTCCATTATTAATAAAACCGGACGTTCCTTCGTTGGTTTAGCAAATTGTATAAAGTGGTCCAACCACTTTCTGAAAATATCTTCTGTAGACCATCCTGATTGATTTGCTGACCCGATGGAACCAGGTGGAGCACCCTTTAACATGTGGTCCTTAAAGAACACACGCGGGAATATGATCATTGGAGGTACTGCGTTTCCAACTGCATTAACACATGCTATCATTGTGTTGTTTACACCTCTTTCGCCTGACGTAAGTTTGCCTAACTGCCTTATATTTTTTGGAGCTAATACTTTTCCAGGCTTGTGTACAGTAGTGACTCCAGTTTCATCCATATTATAAATAGATTGAGGAGGAAAACCATACTTTTTTATGGTCTGTTCAAGGTTGTCAAAAAATGCTTGAACATTCGTTTTATTGAAGCTGGTTGCTCTCGCCATGCTTGTCGCTTCGGGTTTTCGAAGAGATAAATGTGGAAAACGCTGCCGAAAGCATCTTACCCATCCATTACCAGCCATTTTATATTTGTGCCAACTCTGAGGAATGTTTTGTTTGTCTTTTGCTACTGCAAACTCATAGGCAAGTTCCCGAACTTGTTTTTTATTGAGACCCATGTGCAAATATGCCGCTTTTCTTAAATAATCGTGAAGCTGTTGCTCCTCAATATCATTTAATATCCTCTTAACGTCATTTTTCAAGAGTTCCAAGCCGCCTTCATCAATATTTTTTCCATAATTTAATTTTTTATACTTGAAAATCGTAGATTTTGGAATTTGGTATTTTTCTGCAGCTTTTCTTACAGAACTTCCACTATTGACTTCTCGGACTGCTTCAGCTAGAGTGTCGGGACATATTTTCCCTCGCTTTTTCCCAGTTTTACTTCGAGGCACTAAAATAAACAAAAATATTCAATATTAATTTTTTTGTCCAAAGGTACAATCAGTAAAACTGTACCTATGGACAGTCCACAAGTACATACACGAAGGTGTCCACAGGTACAATTTCGGCAATTCTCATTTTGAATTCATACTGGTCACTGTTAATGTTACCGGCGACTAACGATAACTTGAAAAAATAACGTTTAAAATGTATAAATTCATATGTCATTGAAAAGACACCCGTAACACTTACAGATTTAACATAAAACATATTTAAAAACTAGAGAAAAACTTACTTTTTGACGCAAAAACTTTCGGCAGCCACAAAAAACACAGTTTCTGTCATCAGTAAAGATGGCGACTAGCTAGTGTTGCCATGCGAAACAAATACTTTTCGAGTGAGTGAATGATATTTGTCTATGGTCATTCGTTTTATCTGTATACGTAGTGTCCAAAGGTACAACCATCCACAGGTACAGCACTTGCCCCTAACATTGGTCATCAACTTTTTAACTATAAAGAACTTTACCAGAGTTTATATTAAGTATAAAACCCACATTACTAAACTCTGAAGCTAATCATTTCAAGTAAAATAATAGGTGACCAATGTTACCTCACGAATCAAAGTAAGTTAACGGTACTATCCTGATTTAATGAGACGTTCGATTTTCTAATAATGATATACGTCATGTTCTTTCATAACTTGGGTTTAGCCAGGCTAGCACTGTTTGGCGCAAGAAGTTAGACTACCCATCACTCTTTCATTAATATTTATAGATTGGAAAAGTCGGGAAGTCTACTCCACCGGTAGATACTGTCGTACCAACCACGGCGGCCCAGACCCGGATTGCCCTCAAACAACTAACAGAAACCGGGTATCAGCGTTCCTAAAGAATAGTATATCATACATATTTACGACTACACCCCTGCCAATGGTTCCGATTATAGCAATCAAAGCGATCTCTTAGGATGGGCTAAGAGATCGCTTCCTGTGGAAGGCAGCTTAGAGACACTCATGATATTGCATACCACTCCAGTAGGACCTAGAGGTGAAGTACCAGCGGGGGAAGTAAAGTGACGTGACTCAACTGTGAGCCACCGCGGCAATAAGTTCGCTCCAGATACATATACATAGGACTTCACATACATAGGATAGCCCCTCAACATTGGTCCTTCGAACCGGATGAATGTTGAGGGTTATCCTTCTATGGATGCTGAATAATATGAACTCGAAGTATGTATGTGGAGCCGAGTTATTTCCGCGGTGGCTGATAGTTAAGTCACGTGATCACTTTACTTCCCCGGGCGCGGGTACTGAAGTACCAACACTGAGGAGTGAACCCCTCGGTCGCCATGCTGGAATGGTATGCGACACATGGTGGAATGGAAGATTTATCTATGCTTGGAGTGTCTCTACAAGGTAGTATCAGAAGTGAGGACATCTATAGAAGAATTAAAGACCGTACCATCAGCAAGTCATTAAAAATAAGTGACAACGCCGCATCATTACTAGGGCTTATTGAATTAAATTATTAATATTTACGACTCAATCAACACGTTTGCTTACGTACAATAATAGCAAAGATTATTGCAGTACAATAGGATTATTTATAATTAAACCTCTATTAATTAATTATCATTATAGTTGATTTCAATACAATTTCTTAGAGGAAAACTCTTTTGAGTTTTCTGTAATTAGATGTAAGATGCCGTGTGGTGCCGGCTGACTAGACTCTTCTCTCACGGGTGTCGTAAGAGGCGACAAAGAGAAAAAACCGACTGATGGTCATCAGCGTCCGTCGAAACCTAATCTATGTACAGGCACTGCGGTCGCCAAAATTTTACAGGACAATCTTACACAAATTGATTGAGTTCCACAGTAAGTTCAACAAGACTTGTGTTGTGGGTACTCAGCCTTCATAGAAAACACCCATGACTCAGGAACAAATACGTGAGCTCATCACACAAATGAATGCCCTTACTGGCATTTGAACCCAGCACCATCGGCTTCATAGGCCATAAACCACAGAAATACGAACAGCATCATCTCTTAAAGCAATGGAACATACTGCGATCCCATAGTAATGTGCCAGAGGTTTTAAACAAAACTTTCGTAAGATTCAACCATATTCATTGTTTACAACCAGGTAACTCACGTTTTATAAGTCGATTATTGCTCGACATGTTTCACTCCGTAACGAGAAGCATAATCATGAGCCGTTCGAATTGGCTGACAACGAAGACGTGACCTGATCACGTGTCTGCTCGGCTCATGATTCGTTACGGAGCGAAACATCGTCGCTATTTTGAAAAAATCTCGTATCTGACACGGATACTCCAAGTTGAAATGCAGTAACTCTGTACTCATCCCATACGTCATTTTTCTTGTGATTGCCAAAATGAGGTACAAGGTTTTTTCAAAGTAGCAATGACATGTCGAGCAATATTAGACTTATAAAACGTGAGTTACCTACTTCTATATAATTAATGTGATGGTTCTCTATGGGGGAGGCTGTAAGTGGATGTCCATGGCAGATAGAATCTTAATTAAGACATGTTCTTACACGATGATTTCCTGCTATAAAAATCCTAAATCATTGGCAAATAGCAGTAACGTCCTTCTGAATCTGTTGCTAGTTATGTTAACGAGTCAGCATTCTATCAGGAGCATGCATCGACCCACTCTTACAGATTTATAGCACAGCGGTGTCACCAATGACTTTGTCTGTAACGATTGCATAATTCATAGACGAGGAACATATTTGACATGCATACAATTATTTACAATTAGTTGAAAATATATTCTGAAGGAAAAAATTGCCAAAATCGTGACAAGTGGAAAATTGGGAAAAAGTGACACACAATGATGGGCTCCAAATAATAATAAATATGGGCTGGAATATATATAAAATCAAAAGAACGAGAGGCTATAGTTAAGTAGAAACGAAAAAAATAAATGAAGTTATAAAGTAGTAATAAACATTTTTTTATAGAATAAAGACAGCCAAGGTAGAAAAGATGAGCGCATTAAGAACAGTATAACTCATTATTTGTGTAAGTGGAAGAGGCACCATAGATCTAAAAAATAGAAATAGAGAAGATTACAGAGTTGGAAAATACTAAAACATCAATTGATCGCAATATGACCACAACTAAGAGAGAATATATTAGTGAGAACATTCCGTACCCTAGCAACGTTCATACACTAGGATTATGAAGAGTCACAAGATTAAGAAATTATACTCGAACTGTCAGATGATCAAGAAAATTCTACAAGAAAAATACAATCAGAGAAACAAAGAAAAAATACTAATTATCCCTATGATATCGTAATACGCCTACTTATATTTAATTGTCTTACACTGTAGTGGAATCATTCGCTTGCAGCATGCGGCACATGCCACCGCGCTGGCAGAATCTAATTAATCGCTCCAAGGTCCCTGTCCGGACGATTTGTTGTCACCGACACTATGCTTGTACCAGACGGTACAAGACATAGGAGACGCGAATGGCGAGGAATATTTGATTGTACAGTCAACAACACTCCTAGCTATACATAGGTAGACCTTATTATAAAAGGCATAAAGTCCATATGTACAGTTAAGAGTACACACACTGATCTGTTGCTGTGTGTACAAGGTGTGTTATGTGCCGCACCGCTAATGGAATTTAATCTGTGGCTCTAGGGTCCGGACAAATATTTAGCTGTCACCTAAAAGAGTGTAAGTGAGGCTATGCCAAGAGGTTTATCAGGAGACCATGCGATTTGAATTTTGGCACAAAAAAATAACATATTAACGTAATCAATGGTACATAGTACAGTGCCAATATAGTAAAATTTACGGGAAAAGTATCTTACTCCTTAGACATATGTAACGATGAATGGAAAGTTTAAATAGACTTAAAAGATAAATAATCTTCATTTCTCAAGCACAATTCAATTGAGCACATTTCAATGCACTTATCGAAGTACAAAAAAGATTCTAATACATTCGGGTTAGTAGTGTACGAAGTCATAACAGATCGGCTTCATGTTCTCGCGACAAATTGGGTCACCCCAGTGATACTGTTTGCAGAGAGTCCTCGAATGAGCTGAAACGATAATAGCGAATAAGGCAAATCGCCATTCAACCCTTAGGAAACTATTTCCTTCTAATAAACTTTATAAACTTCTTTATTGCGATCCGGAAAGTTTGTCCCACTCAGTTTATCTCTCCGGAAAAGGAATAGTTATTTGTGCAACAAGAGAGGAAAGTTGTTTTTTCTTGCGAGTGTTTATTTTGAGTCCCGAGTAAGCGAAAGATTCTATAATTGAATCACGAGCGTAGCGAGTGATTCTAGTGTTAGAATCTTGAGCGTAGCGAGGCACTCAAAAACACGAGATGTAAAATAACTTTACTCTAGTGTGACACATACAACTTTTCACCTCAGTAGTGAGAACATATTAAAGGTTAAATAAGTTGCCAAAAATTTCATTTTTAATACAAGCTTTTATTACCGACTGTACTTTTTTTCACAATCGTCATCTACTCTTCGAAAGGATTCTAATGAGCCTAAAACACCACGGGTTTATCTTGTGTATTTTAGGAGTTGCTTTTGCTACCTTCTGACTCCAGCATCAGATCAGATCAGTGGTACCATAGTATTGCATTGTAACCGAAATTACATAAATTTGTGTGCTAAATTTCAGCTCAATCGGTTAAAGATATCTGCTTCAAAATTAAGTTGCAAGATTCCATCCGGATAAATATACAGATACATACATCAAGTTAAATAAAATCTTGTAAAAAAAATAACATCAGGTTAACCACATTCATTTAAGTGTTTTATATGCAACTGCACTGGCTTCATTACTTAATATTTTGTTTAAATATTTTTCATTTGAAAATATATGTACATTTCAAAATTATAATATTTGATTAATTTGTGAGGGTCCGAACGTGGTAGTGGTGTTAAGGGAGTCCATTATGGCCTATTATAATAAATACTTAAATA
Organism: Grapholita molesta; assembly: GCA_022674325.2. Taxonomy (NCBI): domain Eukaryota; kingdom Metazoa; phylum Arthropoda; class Insecta; order Lepidoptera; family Tortricidae; genus Grapholita; species Grapholita molesta. The sequence goes on from CP053125.2 coordinate 17,049,560, forward strand.
CATACAAAACACCCATGACTTAGGAACAAATATCTGTGCTCATCGCACAAATAAATGGCCTGACTGGGATTCGAACCCGGGACCACCGGCTTCTTAGGTAGGGTCATTACCTACTAGGCCAGACCGGTCGTCAATTAAAAAACTGCTTTGTCTCACTCCCTGGAGTGAGGAAAGTGGACATGCTCGAGCTGCTGAGGTGAAAAAATTATTTCCATTCCACGATTATGTTACCATCCAGTTTCTAACTTTACTGCTAACATCTGATTCATTCTACTTACACTAACTTCGCTTGTAACTTACGTCTTAATTATTAATGAATTCAGTATTTAACATCACTTTGCATTGTAATTGAATTTGTTGTGGAGCATTAAAAATATTGACAGGCACCAATCAACGGAAGAATGAGATAATGTTTTACCGCCTATAGGCTCTCTCGATTAATTTGTGCCGTGCCGCACTTACGAGCAAGGCTTTGTCAGATTCTGATATTAAGCATACAGTAAGCATCAACATTAACGTAGGTATTAAACATATCTGCCTGCATGCCATGTACAGTCAAGTCCAAAAATATGTATCGAAAGAATCCCTTCATAAATACGTCCTACAACCTTATTTACTGTACAACTCTCTCGGTACATATTTTTGAGACTTTGGCAGTGAACGAATTTTTACACTTGACTGTATATTTCACTCCAGATATTCCTCTTCAGTTCGCGTTTATAATTTTTTAACGCATTTAATTTTTTTTACTTTCTTGTTTTTTTCTTTGTTAAGTAATTTAAATTTTGGTACGTTGTTTTTTTTATTACATTTTACATTATTTAAGTTAAGATAAGATAAGATAAGAAATATTTTATTAGCACAAAAGTAGGTAAGTACATATAATGAAGTTTAATATAAGTTAAATTTAATTGGAAACAAAGTCGGTAAATAAGAACAAAACCATGTAATATCATTAGAAAAAAAAACACTGCAGAGAAGTATTATGACAAAGGAAATGGTATCCTCACTTTTTCGAAACCCTAGATGTTTCAGGCTAGTCTGCAAATTCTGCGATTTAGTTGCAAGTGTTGAGTCATTTGCATGGACTACCTTGTATTTATTTTCTTATATATGTCTAATATTACTGATTACATTTCTTTTATACCCAAAAAAAAAATTTTTTTCAAGTTTACTTGAATTGAAAAACTGCCTCAGGACCTTTGGAATTATTCTTTAGCAATTTTTTTTACGAACGATCGAGTCAGGTGTTTTCGGATTAAAACCACATATAGTCGATAATAACAAGATTTTCATCATTCCAGACCAGATCTATAAGGAATAGAAAATATTTTTATCACCTATACAGTGCCTGATCTGGACGTACCTAAGTGTTAAAAACACTCAATCAAACCTAAAACTTACTTTAACATGTTAGTGATTAGCAAACATTTATGGCGGCAATCTTCACAACTACGCCATATGTCTCACTAAAAGTAGATCCGTTCACAGACTACACAGGGAACAAAGAAGACTTAGTTATTAGTCGTATGTCAAATATATTTTCAAATAACAAATCTGATCATGGAACTCCTTAATATATTATACTATAGCAGCCCAGGGGCCTTAGCCAACATGCCAATCGATTTCTAAACCTAATCGAAACGAAAGATAATGTTTGGAAAAGATCACGTGACTAGTCATTCGATCTGTCATTCGTATCCATTAATTTTCGTTTCTAAAATCGATTGGATCTTGTCTACGACCCCAATATCAGCTCTAAAACGGAATAGTTTTAAATATATTTAATTTAGTACAGATTGTCCCGTGGACGCTAAACTGGAATAAACAGATCACACTCCCAACTCCCGTTCTAAATAAATACGAAAGGTTTGAGACCCGTGACTTGTCTTATATGAATCTTCTAGTATTTGTAGTGGTCTGTATCCGTGCAGTACTATTGATTGTTGCATTCCTACACTCATTCTACAATTACTGGCTATTACGACGAGCCATGCCCGCAAGGCCGACGCGTGTGAACTGCTTTGGAAATAATGGCTATTTTATTTACGTTAGAGAGACTTTTCTGGAAAATAAACGGTAAACCTGGAAATATGCCGTGGGTACTTTTTATACCATAGTTACACTACTCAGTTTTTTAAACTATTTGTGCGAAAGAACCTTATTTATTTCATGTCGAGTTCCTTAGATTTATGATGTTCAGATCAAATGTTCAAGTCGGACTCTACTTAATTTGTATTCCTATACGGGCATCCTATCATTTAATTTTACTAATTATATTTTTGAGGAAGAACAGTTTTACGAGAAAACCTGTAGAATTAAAGTATCCTTATTTATTTCTAGACTAGTAGGTCACAACCATTGCGTAGTGGGACGCACGTGAGCTAGATGAGAAAAGAATAAACCAAATCATTTTTCGCATTATAACTACGTGTCATAAGTTATAATACACAATACTCAGTGTTACGGCACCCACTTTCTCACCTCATGCACGTGTGAGCGATTCCTATCTTGGATTTTATTCCAGTCGAATGAGCGAGTTCACAGTTCGAAGAAACTAGCATTTATGAACGTTCATCATTACACAAAAGGCTCATTGGTTCAAGATTATCCAGCATAGCAATCATATCAGCAACAATCAGGTAATCCTGAATTTGTCAATGGCAGATCATCCTCATGCTTCACTCCTTATACACCATCACCTACGATTTACACACAGTAAACTCTGAAGCCATGAATCCTCGAGAAACTCCACCTACCGGCGGCCTACCACCCAAGGTACATATACCTCCCTCCTGAAAACCCGCCCCCAATTGAATGAGATATCAGATGATACTACTACAGAAACTGCTTCAAAGTTCTAAGTATTGAACATTTTACTAAGCTGTTACCTATAAGCTCAACTTGTACTGGAGCAACATTACACTCGCTTAAACAATGGGAATATAAGACCTTAATGAACGAGTCCAAAATCCTGCGATCGCTGATACGGTGTTGACATAACTGCTGTCGTGCTCTTACATGCTTTAAGATCATTATAATGCGTGTGAGCAGGGATCTCAATGGCCTTGTAAAAGGTTTTATATGGTAGAAGTTTACTTTAAACGATTTCATGGTTTGCATCAGTTTGAGTGTTTGCATCAGATGTTTGCCAATTACATAGTTATAAATACTTCCTTTTTATCGATTATAGTGATGGCTATGATTATGATGATTAGCATCTCCGAAAAAAGAATCATAAGAACCCTTCAGGAACGAATACAACTAGGGCATCTCTTGTTTTTGAAATCGAAAGTTTTGAACAGCCATTGGAATAAAAACCTCAATATAAGTAAATGAGGAAATTACTTATCTGCCTGTCGCTTTTCAAATCCGGAAAAGAAAGTTATAGTAGCATGTCTCGAGAACATGATTCCATTTTGTCTGTACACCGTACGGACTACTTACCTTGTTTACGAGTGATATTTCAACCCGGAATGAGAAGATTCCGATGCAGGCAAACAATGCGATGTTATCAGCGATGTTTGTATTTGTACCATATTAACATAAGACTACCTGCCGAAATTTCCTCGCCTACGCCTTATTACCATTGAGTCTCCTTTGAAAGCGGACAGAAAAGACAAAAAATACTACAGTGTATGTAGTTATGTGATGAAATTTACCTCTGAAAGATGTCAAAAACACAGTCATTTCACGCGCAAACAATAAATAAATATGTATTATCAAACCAATTAATTAAACGATTGACATTTACTTTCGGAGGTCTCTTTTTTTTACTGCAATAAATACGATTGATGCAGTTTTAATGATGGCATTAAAATTGAAATATGGACAGTGCCTCAAAAAGCGTAATGAATATTTATCCGTATGTCCATACAGTGCGTAACAAAAGAATCATCACTCCTCTGTATTAACATGTACCATATTTATGAATGAAGTTATTTAAATATTTACATAATGTATTGTGCAGTATGTTTGTGTATGAATTGCTTTCAAGAATTTTAAGAGCTCTATAGGTGCAACAATTATAAACGTATTATTTCAAAGACAAATTATTAATTAATTTTTATTTTTTTGTTTATTTTAACCAATAACACACATATAACACAGGATGAGTGAAAGAAGGTTAACAATGAAAGTATACAAGTACAAAATACAATAGAAGTGGTCTGGTGGAATAATATAAAAGATTTTTAGTATTCAAATGATTATGGCTTATTTTGTTCTATGTTCTTCCAGTTTAGAAGTAAAGTAAGCAGTGCTTCCCTACTGATCTGGAAAATATGTATGTACCTACGTACTAAGAGAATTGTCTAATCCGCAGTTACTGTGACCCCACCGGGCCTCCAGAAAAGTGTGGGACGCTACAATTGTCCTGCCGACATCCGAGTTCCCACTTATATTGACAAGGTTCTAATCGAGCTTAACAAATGTTAAAATTAGAACCATGTTGCGATACGAAGTCAGTCGTAGGATAGTTTTTGCGCTCACCCACGCTGGGCATCGGAAGAATTTGACTTAGCCATCAAGGTCGCTCTTGCATTGTCTTTTTGTTCACGCCGATGTGTTTTAGAAGCGATCCGACCCGTGAAACATACAAGATATACAACATTTATGTATGTATACTCAGGTAAATTGCAATGGTCGTTCTTAATAAGCTCTTTAAATTCGTACTTGGCTTGTTATTTGGTTTTATTATCATTTTACGTCGTCTGCCCCGTTTAACAGAATTGCTTCCAAATATGGTAAGATATATAATAATATGCTCTACATGTTTCTTTGGTGTTGGTTAGATTAGGGTTTTAGTTTCATATATATTTTAGTTTAATACACGTATATTTTATATGTAGTTTATAACGTTATTCTATGCGCTTCATAATTTTTCGTTATCATTATTCTTGCTTTGCACCACTGTATAATATCTCTGTTTATCCGAATGTTTGATTGGTGTTTGAGAGTGTTTTGCACCACTGATGCTATAGGAGTGCTATTTTATTTTTTGTGCAATAAAGTTTAAATACTTATTTACATACTAATATTATAAATGCGAAAGTAACTCAGTCTGTTACCTCTTCACTCTCAAAACGCCTCAACCAATTTGGTATGGAGAGAGTTTGAGCGACGAGAAAGGGCATAGGATATTTTTTTATCCCGCAACCATACTTTACTTACAAATTTATTCATTCTATTAATACTTTATTACACAAGTTAACGAAATACAGATGTCGGACTTACCTAGAACTCACTGAACTTCACTTAACTTTTAACTTGATATCTGAAAGTTGTATTTTTGTAGCTTCTCAAATACATTATTTCTAAGTATACAGTTTTAACATAAAATATTAAGATTTTGCACAATAAACCCATCCATAAAAAATACCTATTCACATCGCGTTGTGAGTTTCGTTTTTTTCTCCAAAAGCGTTAATTGGTTACACTGCAAACGAAAGTAACGATTGTAAACCTTAGCTCCCCGGGATAAAGCCTACAGATAACTCAAATCTCCGCGTATCAGGAAACGTTATCGTCAGACAGCTAGACGTACTAAAAGCAATCAAATTACGAGGTTTAGACTGGACTAGACACGAATTGTAAAAAAACTCATATACTAAAATACTCATATCTACATACATATAACTTAGCAGAGAGGTTAAGTACTGACATCACTTGCCTGTAATATGCCAAAAGCGGACCAGTGTACAACTCCTATTTCCTAACCTCGCAGTACAACTAGGATTAAAGTAGATGTAAGTTACAAAACAAATTCTTAACAATAGTGTACGAATTTCACGCTAGATGGCTCTCTTACATGTACAACGAAGTTTTATGTAGCGCTATCAAAAGTTTACTTGTTAAAGTAATACAAGGCTCCGAAATTATAATATAGCTTTTCTAAAAATAGCGCGCAGTGTTGTTTTGTTTATATATTTACACTTCCATGGCAGGTGCTGTCCCTGTGCGCATCCCAAGATCTGGACTTCCGCTTAATGTTTCCCTTCGAAATATATAATACACCTTCACCAAAAATAAAGCAGTGTTTTCATTTAACTAAATTATGTAAATATTATTTTTTATTATGCAGAAACGTCTGCTAGCGAATATCTTCGATATTTAAATCGAAAGAAAAATAGAAAAGTTTGACTCGCAGCGGGACTCGAACCCTCAACCACTGGATCACTAGCCCAGTGCACTTCCAATTGTGCTATACGTAAAATATTGTTTATATACATTATTTTTCCGAGTCTAGAGGTCATATTTAAACTGGTTACACTGCCGCTATCGAGGTGGTAAGTAATCGAGGGTAATAACAGCATTGCACTGACCTTCGCAAGGAGATTCATAAGTTTTTGCTACCGATTCCAAAGTCACCTTTGAGCGGAAACAAAAAATAATAAGTTGGGACGATTTCCTAAACGAATGGAAGAGTTTATTATTATGGCAGTTGTTACTCTCATTTGAATAAACTAAAGACATTTCGTTGTAATAAAGGATGCATAAATTGTAATTTATATTGATTTTAAATTGTTTATAAAGATGTCAACGGAATAAATTTTGTCTAAGAGTAAAAAATTGTATTAGCATCATTTTGGACATTCCGTTTCACGCACCAACTAATTCTTTTTGCCTTAAGGTTCACTGGTAGAGAATGCCTTACCTTACTTAGTGTATTTTGTATATTGTGCATTTAAGTTTAAATAAATAAACAAATACCAGCAAATACAAGTAAAAGAAGGGTGTTAGATTTACTCTACATGTTACACTGTAAGGTAACACAGTGGAAAATAACTTTTGTGCCCCTTAAGTAATCCGAGAACGGTATTATCTAGCCCTAGATATTTTTGTTGAAACTTTAAACGGATAATTTAAACTTGTTTATTATTGTGTCTCAACGTTCCTAGATTGTCAATATTTATTCCCTCAAGCCCTTTAATCTTATTAACAATCTTTTATCCTTTAACTGTGACAAAAACTCCGGCGCAGTTTTCGCCGACTTGCCCGTGAGTGGCATTTTTTGCGGCCTCAAAGGCTTATGTGTTTTTTGCGAATGAAAATGATACGGCGCACTCTTTGCGGAATACGTCTGGAGATTAGGTGATTCATGAATGACGTGTGTGTTTACTGTGGAAGCTATTCTGATAGCATGTCTGATAAATTCAAGCTAGATTTTTTTTTTTCGATATAAAAAATGACCCCAATTTGTCAGGTATCCTCTTACCCCCTTGCTCGGCTTTAGAGTTTATCCAATACGCAAATTCCCGCTATTTGAAAAGTATGTGATTTTTTTTTATGACATAGGCGGCAAACGAGCAGCCGGATTGCCTGATGTTAAGCAATTACCGTCGCCCATGGGCACTCGCAACACCAGGGGAGTCACAAGCGCGTTGCCGGCCTTAAAGGGGGTTGAAGCCCTGGGAACCTTACCCACCATCAGGAACACAACACTACATACCTGTAAGGTGGCAGTGCTATTATGGCTGTGGTCTTCTGTAAGGAGGAGGTACTTCCCCAGTTGGGCTGCCCCAGATTCAAGCGTGATGGTCAACGCTGTGCCCTACCTCTCATTGTTGGACGTAGTTTAAGGACATACCCGGGTCCAAAAAATTGGTCCATCAAAGTTCAGATTGGCTAAAATAAAATGTCGTTCGTCAAACCTCATGCACGGTACAACAGGCGATGACAACCTAGACTTGAAGGGTAAGTACTTTTTTAGACTCCGCCTTCTGAGGAAACATTTTTATGGGGTAATTGTGCAGACTTACTTCGTTACCTATGTTTATTATTAATGCCTGATTATGGGTGATCTTGACAAAATTGAACAATCACCAACTGTTAATCTAGCAATGTGCTAATTAACCTACATTAGTAAGCTGCGTCAACTTATAAATCTATGTGTTTGTCACGAACTTGTTCCTGAGCTATGAATGCTGAATTTATATTAAAAATGTTATTGTAACGCGACATATAGCATAATAATATGTACCTATCTCGTACATATCTACACTAATATTATAAAGGCGAAAGTTTGTGAATGTCTGAGTGTGTAAGTTTGTTACTTCTTCACGTCTAACGGCTGCACTTAGCTGACACCCTGGATGTTAATCCCGCAGTTTTTTTAGGGAAAAAACGTAGCATATGTGTTAACATATTCTACGTTTTTTCCCTAAAAAACTGTGGTTAACACCGCGGGGCACAGCTAGTTACATTATAAATAGCAGTCACAACACAAGCCCTTCTCAGCTTTATTTCAAATTTTTTTTAGAAATTCTGTGCTGTGCGAATTTTATTTTTCATACTGACTAGAACATCCTCGAGATCCTTGTTGGGATGCGCTGCGCGTACGCAGAGCCTTAGAGACGTTAATAGCGCAAACTGCGCAACTGAAGTAAGAGTGAGCTAATCTGAATAACATCTACATTAAGTACCCTGATTATACAAGTCAGGGCTCTCTTTGTTCTATAAGATGCAGTGTACTCGTCATTACGTGTTAAAGTAAGATTGTGTAAATGTTTTCAGAATGGATGAAAATAAATAATAATTGTTGTATTTACATTTCAATTCCGTATTTATATTCAATTAAACAAGTCTAGTTAAATGCGATCTTAACTTACTGCCGCAGCAAAAGTGGCGCATGACAAAAAAAAATACTTTGATTCACTACTACCTAATGAGTATACATTAAAATTATATTAATATTAAAGGATTAAGTGCTATGTATAATACAAAAGCAAAGGCTTTATAAAAAAATCCTTCAATCAACAGCTACTGCCAAGCCGCCCTAAGCTTGGTGTTTATGGCAGCTCCTCCTCCCATAATGATATTGGGGGGGGCTAATGTCCAGTAGTGGACGTCTTACGACAGCAATGATGACGAATCTGATGTGGGCTCTTAGCCAATTAAACACAAATAGTGGTTTCAAAATATAATTATAATACTAATTAGTTTTAACGGAAACGAACATTACAGGATTACAGGCTCAAGTCTGTCAGCCATCTTTTATCTTGATAGAACAAGTCTATTATTGCAAGCATGTCTTTAAAACTTAGGAGGCATAACTCCTTGAGGCTTGATTAGTCTAAAATAGCTTTACCTTACAGTACAGAAATATTACTATAATACCTGTATAGCTGTATTAAATCTATTATAAGTCTAATTAACATTGATTGCACTTGATTGTTGACACTGATTTAAATATCATGTTCGCGGACTTAGTCATTATATTTAACATCACTGACATAAGGGCTCAATTTCATAGAAAATGTTTATCTTATACGTCATATTGATAATAGGGATTAAAGATCAAAGACAAGTTATTATCCGTTATTATTTTATATTGCAGAAATTTATTGCTATACTACTAGTACTGCAAATAGATTCCAATAAAACTCCCTTAGGAAACTTGAACTACTTATTGGAGACTATAGACACCTATTACATTCTAGTGCAAAATATATATGGCGTCCATTGTCAATAATAATGATTATTGATTTTAACCTTTTCCACGCCATATCAAACGCAAAAGCTACCGCTCAGACGCCTCGTCACCAAAATTTCAAAAATTAAGTTAAACTTTATGCACATGCATGTATGTAGGTCTGTTTTGCTCTGCGGTCCGTGGCATATATATCAGTCTTTGTCGTTGGACCAGCGGTAAAGCCGAATAGCGTATTATGTAGTCTTGATAAGACATTTCCGAGTAGGAAAAATGATATAAGTACACTTGTTCAGTCCTGTCTTATTAATCAGAATACAATGGTTATAAAGTACTGATTTAAAGCATTCACGCTTTTTATACATTATTACAGTGGATATAATTTTTAGAGAATAATCAGTTTGTTAGCGGTAAAACATGGGAATCCCGGCTAATAATTCGAGGGTCGCGTATTTAAATATCGGCTAGTACTGTGTTTTTCAAAGCTTCTAAGTTCACTGTTGAACATATTCCTAGTTACGAAATGAAATAAAATGAAATGATAGAAATGAAATGAAACACCACAAAATTGCTGCTTTATGCATCCAGTCTCGAAACTTATTTGTGAAGTATCATTTGTTATTTACCACTTTACTAGACACTTTATTTTCCTCTGGATTTGATGGTCATTTGGAAGTAAAAATCTGTAATAGTTTCCTTGGATCCATGATATAAACACCGGGAAAAGCGCTAGGAACGTGACACTTGACAGAGAAGAGTCAGCACTTCAGCAAAACCAATTTAAATATTTTCCCTACATTCATTTAAAGTTCCGATTCAATAAAGTAACCGCAAAACATCAGTTCAATATGAATCATTTAGTACGCTCTAAGGATTCCCTTGCCAGCCCATTCTCACCACCGTTACGCCACTGAACACCTTCTGTTCTGTACTTAGGCCCTGTGTGGTAATAGCTCGTCCCACTTCAGTCAAGGTTCTAGCTCCAAGGCTGTTATTAACACCCCTTAACTGCCTCAACTCAGCTTAACTAATATACAAGCAGTCTACAATTACCTACAGTAACTATGAATCTTGAGGCCACTTACACTTGGTCCTCTGAAGCGATACGCTCAAGTACTGCCAACAGTCCAACTTTATAATTTGCGTACCAGAAACGCACTAACAGAGCCCAGATTAACAAGCAATTTTATATTTTAAGCGTGGGCAAGAAGGTCGGATTGCGTCTAGGATTTGAAAACTGATGATACCTTTCCATGTCCCTGCCAAGGTCCTAGCGTGAGGTAGCGCACGCATTTTGCGTAGGTTAATACTGTTATATATCAAAGAACAACTGCAATTAAAACTAGACTGTATTCTAAACAGTTAAAGTATTGTTTTGGTTGCTTGTTGTATGTATCTTGAAGGTTTTGATAGTCAGTGTAACACAAAGGAGTAGATAGTATTGAAATATTACGCGCCCGTACGTGTGCCCGCGAATGTCACGTAGTTTTGAACGTACTCATGAATTTTTATTATACCGCCATGGTTAGCTTGAGAAAATTATGTTTTTGTCGCTTTACGAAAACTGACACAGGGATATTTATGTGCAATGTCATATTTTTTTTACAACTTATAAATACCATTGTGTGGTACCTAGGTACTTACACGAATTACATGGCATAGGTTACTTAAGGCGATAATTTCTATGGACGGACGTATGCATAAAGGAGTTAAATTAAAAACCTATTTTTTTGAAAAAAATACATTTAAAAAAAACTTACAGAGTATATTGTAGCCAGAATACAAAACTTTATGTTGCAAGTTTTTTTTTCTTATTTAGCACTAGCACTTCATTAGGTTTGGAAAATACTAACATCATTATCTTCTCCTTTGTCTGTAATACAATATATCCTCTTCATTTCAAGCTTAGGTTGCGTATTTAATTATATTTAATTTAAATGTCACTTAATTGTTTGAATATGCAAATTCATTTGATTATCAGACCCTAAAAATGTAAATTCACTCACAGTTATTCTTTATAGATCAAGATGTCGAATATACTAATAATCTAGCAAGTTTGCAAAAATCGAGATTTTTCTGATGGAGAATAAATAATAAATAAAATGAATTCTGGGCTGTACGTTATCGCTTTTCACCGCAGACAAGCATTGTAAGAAAATCTGTATTTTAAGAATGTATGAAGAAATTGGAATTTGAAGAATCTAATTCGCTTTCGACCAGCCTGGAATATTTGCAAAATTTATTTTTACCTATATTTTTTTCAGAAATTACAATATCATGATAACTACAAGTACTTAACTAGTTTCTGCATAAAATCTAAATAAGGCCCTTGTACCTATATTTTTCATACAAGTTAAGGCTTGTGCGATTTTTCACTAAAGAACAACACATTGCTCGTACAGTAGCCACTGTTCGCAACAACGTAACATCTCTAATTAGTAATTACACGTATTACATAGCCCTTTACACAGCTATTAAATCGCTACCTTCAATTGGCCCCCGGCTAGCTTTAACCGCTAATTAACTTAATATAACTTGTCTACAAAATTAACTGTTAAATTGCTTTAGAAATGACAGCGAAAGCGCAATTATATCTGGATATTATTTTGAAAACGTTATAACTGCAATCCAAAATGAGTGCAAAATGAGCCTTATTCTTTGTGATTACAGTTGGAGATTGCTTATATTTCTTCAAAACGTTGCTTTCGAAGTGTCTTGTTGTAAGTAGGCTCATAATTTACTATTATGTATTACATTGTTATCCTCTTAAAATGTCATAATCAATATCATTACTTAATTTGTAATTGCCTGCCTTGTCGGTGTAGTAGATAGTCAATGTTCTTTTTGAAGTTTAGGAGATAAATTAAGTTCATGGGGACAATTACTAAAAAAATAAACAATAAATAAATACCTTACAAATATATTTTTTAATTTTCATTAATATACACGAATAAATTCCCTTGCTAGGATTCTTTTTCTTCGTATGTAAGTGGTATTTTACTATTATTATAAACACAAATGTTTGTATTGATGGATATTATATGGATGTTCCTTGCTTTTTCACTCGAAACCTGCTGAACGGATTTTAATGCGACTTTATATACAATAGTTTAGCTCATCAGAATAATAGATAGGCTATTTATAAGCTACTATGTAAATTGTCCAAAATATATTATTATATCTAATACGTAGACTAAGTCGCTGGTACCATCTAGCATATGGGTCATACATACGAGTATCAGTTAGGTTTACGTCTTTACTATGTACATTGTGAAAATTAAGGGTTTCAAAACAATTTTTTTAATTTTATGTAATATCAACATACTGCTACCCCTCTTACGTAACACTATACCACATTGTACATTACGGACCCAGGGCAGTACAACAAAGAATGGAACAAGCGATCTGAGGCCTTCTTTATTACCGTCCGTGGTGCGTACATAGTTTTACGTCTTCATCTGGGTGTAAAGTGAGATTTTTCGTTGACGTAAAAAAATGTGATCACGTAACCCGTTCAATAATGACAACCGAAGAGATGATTTTTGGTTTAATTAATTTGTACGACTCATATGTTACAAATATTCTTGATAAACACACAAATACCTTGACAAGATTTTAACCCAGGATCTCCTGGGACAGTGAATACCGACTAGGCTAGGTTGTATCTGTCTATATATCTATATATATAACAGAAAGTGGGGTTTGTTCAACCGCTTATAACTCGAGAACGCTTGAACCGATTAAAATGATTTTGAATTGGTTGGAATCGTAACAGCCCTGATTGAGACATTAAGTATTAAAAAGTCGAAAATCCCGTGATTTATGAAAAATAAATATGACCTCAATTGAATGGTCGCCATTGTGGCCATTATGTTTATTGAATTAAAATCATATATGTTTTAGCTAATTAAAAGCTATCACTACTTTTGTCGCTTTTTAGGCGGTACGAAGTTCGCCGGGTCAGCTAGTGTTTAATAAAAAACAGACAACGACTACAGCTGACGATATATAGCCGTGTCATCAAATGTATGACGGAACTCATCAGGCCGACCTTTCGGTAATAATTGAACAATGAGCGCCGTTCACTTGTGCATGGCTTTTTTCGGCTCCTCGCGTCCTTGCCAGCATCCGCATAGGCCTGATGCCATCTAACATGTGCTCTATTACCACGCAGTTTAACGAGTTTTCAATATTGTTGAAACCTATTTTTCGATTCTATTTCGATACAATTTTGTACATTTTTGCGTCGAGACCCTCGGCCCGTGGCGGCCAATGCCTTTTTCAAAGATTTGACCATACGTCTTATCGACGTTACTGGTGACCGGAGAGCTGGCAGCTTCCCCGCTCAACTGATAATTTGCGATACAGGGAGGAAACGCTGCCAGCGTGTACGGCACCATGCCACGGGGGGATCTCTTATTTTAGATAGGTATTTTAGGTTTAGTTTTTAGTTATTTAATTTAATTTAATGTGTGTTTGTGTTTTAATATTTTATTATGTGATGTTATAAGCCATGAGAAGCTTGAAATGAATTTTATTAAAAAAAAAAACTATTTCTATTATATATTAATAACATTTTTTACTTCTTCTTCTTCATCGTATCCTCATGGCTGAGGAACGTGACGACGGTGGACATCTTTCACCAACGCTTTCCAAGCCACGAGATCTTGGGCCCGGTGCATGCTAGCCTGTAATGTGTTTTACGTGATAGATGTTATTGTGTACCCTTACCATGAGTTGTGACTTTGAGGTTTTCGATAACGAGTAACGAGTTTACTATATGTGCATCTCGTTCGCACTAAAATAGTAAAGCGAGATGCACTGATAGTAAACTCGATAGTCGTTATCGAAAACCTCAATGTCACAACTCATGGTGAGGGTACTGTCACCCCAACGTGTCGCCATACGGCCACTTCTTCTCTTCTTTGGCATGCGTCCAGTCAGTATACGCTTTTCCACCCTCTGGCCCGGATCTGCTTAGATGGCCAAAGAAAATAAGTTAATAAGCTATTTTTGTTACAAATATCTATTATTAGCTAGTAAGTTTTCATTTAAGTGTTCATAAGTTTTGTTGAAGTTTTAATTATGTATTCAGCAGAAACGTCTAATATGGTGGAAAAATGAGAAGCCATCGGGCGTGACTCTAGTAGCTCTATTAGTAGAACGACGGGCATGTATCCCGGGAGTCGCGAGTTTAATTCTGGCGCAGGGTAGTGAATTTCATTTTTTTTCCTTTATTTCTAAGAATTATGAAGTTTTATTTTTAAACTTTAAAAGTGAAATGTAACGGAAGGAAAGTAAAAAATAGACTAAATGGATAACAGATGAAAATATACTATATACGCATTTAAAAAAGTGCTTTAAAATCAAAATCCATATATACTGAACAATGGGTAGCCGTTATGTGTGCTGGTTTTCTTTAAGGACACATTGGGTTCGTGCCAATACTTTCTTTGAGAATACAAATAAAATGCTTTAACATAATTATACTTACAAATTGTATAGTTAGCATGTTATTTATATTCATGATAATAACAGTCAATTCAAGTTGTAAAGACTTAAGCTGTTTCTAATTTGAACAAACGAGAATGATACAACGTATTAAAACTTAGGCAATAAAAAAGTCCACTACAAAGCATGTCTGGCCATAAACCGCATTTCACAGAACCTCTAAAACCTTGTTTGACACATCGCTCATTGCGAAATTTAAAACCAATAAATCGCCATTCGATTTTTAAAACCCAATTGTTAGAAGAAAAAAAAACACTGGCCAGCAACACATGCGCAGGTCTCTCCGGACGGGAGTTCAATGTAACCTATTTGCATTCAAAAAGGCAGAATGACGCCATGACTTTGTCGGTCTTTGCCTTCACTTTCGTCGGAAAAAAAAACAAAAACAATATCGTAAACAATCCTACCCAGAACAGTTTTTGCTCTAATAAAGTCGTAATAAAATTTTGTTTAAACGACTTTTTTGTTGTATGATCTAATTTTTTTCTTAAACCATTGTCGAAGCATTGACAATGCAAGTGATGTCGTAATGTAGTGACAATGGTTTGTTTGTGTTCTGGCGCAGTAGGGACCTTAAAAGGGTGCCGTGTGTCCCTAAAATTAAAAGTATAATGGAGTCTAAATGACGCAATTTAAAATTTCACTTTCAGTCGGTCTCGAACGAAACTAAAAGCTGTCGCATGGCACGGGCTTTGTTTGCGTTTTAATAAGGTTTGTGTCAAATCGTTTCGGCCTTGAGAAACCCTTATAAACTTGGATAGAACTGCTTTTTTTATGCAATTTGTGTTTTTTTGGGATTCACAGAAGGTTTATGTTGTAGGCACGAGTTTTGGCTAAAGGTGTCTTCTGCTTTTATATTAAAAACTGATCATGTTTAAGTTTGTTTATCTTCATATAATATACATAATTAATTTATTGAAATAGGCATTACTATGTTCAATGGGTCTACAATATGGTGTTATTAATAGTGTAAAATTTTGGCATTTTGGATGCTTTGTTTGTTGTATCTTTTGATTGCGTTTTTTGCGATGGGAACTTTATTGTTATCATTGTTTAAAAATATTGTGGCAATTTTGCGACTGCCTGTAAGCTAAAAGCTGGTTTAAGGCGGAAATATACCCTAGTTACATTCCATCCATTTCGATTTTGTTAAACTATATATAATTATTAATTAGGTACCCTAGTTCATAATCGTTCAAATTACGGAGAAAAAAAAAACATGTCGAAATTAACTTTACATTTGCGCGGTATATTATTACATTACTTATTATAGGTACTTATTTGATAACATACAATTAATAATTGAAACTAACAATACAATTTATCCTAATCTAAAACAAATTTAATAATTAAAACTAACAATAAAATGTATCTGAATCTGAAACTTGCGCGGTTCAATCACACCAAATTTTTTATCAGGGTTTTTACGATTGTATCACTATAGTACCTATTGTTAATTTTATCAAAATCGGTTCTTAGGTAGTTCGAGTATAAAATAAGTATTTTTATTAAACAGTTAAGGTTTATGAAACATAAAATGCTAATTCGACATTTGTAATACGAACGCTACACGGCATCTATGACTCTGATTAAGTGCTTGTTCTGAAATAAAACCATGTTTTTTTATCACTTTGCATACAATAAATAATAACAAAACTTACTCCGGTCGCCCGTCAACGTCCTTTCAAGTTCAAAAAATACATCTATGTACAATGCCCTCAATGTCTGTAACCAAGTAGGAACATACACCTTATGTATATGAAAATAAGACTTAAGTTAGCAAATCATCTTATCCTACTAAATTACATATTGATCGTTTTAAAAAGTAGTGGTTATGCTGAATGTATCAACTGGATGCGGGTATTGTCGGACAACTGGAAGCAGGAGCCTTACCGCGAAAATCTCCGAACTATTGTCTCTATCGCTCTAATTACGAAATAATTGGGCTAAAAGAAATAGATGCCTGAAATTTTTGAACTTCGATTTTCGCGGTAGCCCCTGCGGAGGCGTCCCTTCAGTACCCTTACCATGAGTTGTGAGATTGACGTTTTCTATAACGACTATCGAGTATACTATCTGTGCATCTCGTTCGCACTAAAATAGTACAAGCGAGTAGTAAACTCGATACTCGTTATCGAAAACATCAATGTCACAACTCTTGGTAAGCGGTGAATATACTGCGGCGCTACCGCGAACAACGATATTCGTGAATTTCGGACGATTATCTCTGTCACTCTCATGACACCCTTAATTGGAGTAAAAGAGACAGATGCCCGCAATATACGAACTTCGACGTTCGCGGTACCGGGCCTGTCATCGCCTACCCCGATTTCCAAGTGTGGTGATTATAGCATCGAACTCTCATACCAGAGGTCTATATTTAGCAGTTGACAGCCATGGCTGACAGTATAAAGTACCGTGTATATGTTTGTCATTCCATGGGTCTCTTGAAAATTGTATGACTACATTTTATTAGCTATTTAACTACAAGACTCTTTTTATCATACACCTAATTTCTGTCTAGACATTTTGTTAATGAACAATGATGTTATTTCGTTAAAAATACTTTAATTATAATAATTGGTATTTGTTTAAAAAGGAAAACTCATAATTCAATAAATAGGTACATAATTAACAGGGAATTCCTTAATGGATTAGTAAACTCGTAAATAAGTCATTGTTATAAGAAATATGTGGTTAAAAAATAAATAATAATACTTACTATTACATAGTCATGTATAGAAGCATCACTTTGCATCAGGATCCCGTATGTAGATATTTAAACATACCTAAATGTAAGTCTTTGTCTATCGCACCTTTTTTTATGATAGCTGTGGTTTTATAAGTACTAACTTGTATAATATTGTCTTCGGTTGCCGCGATAATTACTCATGAAATAAAACAACTAAAACGGATTAAATCGCGTATACTAATTTAAACTTCATCCCGACGTTTCGAACCCTTTAGCAGCGTTCGTGGTCATCGGGTGGAAAACGTCGGGATGAAGTTTAAATTAGTATACGCGATTTAATCCGTTTTAGTTGTTTTATTTCATACTAACTTGTACTTTTATAAAAAGATAAAAGTAAAAGATTTTTATTTTTCAATTTAGGCACATTACATGCACTTATGAACGTCAAAAAAAAATCTACACCGGTTCAAACCCTACACCTCTGACCCGTGAAGATACCGGCAAGAAATTACGGCGGGACTTATTTTTTCAATACAGTGATACATCAAATCTTAAAGTACTTACATAATTATGCGTAGTCCGATAAGAAAACATATCAAACAGTTTATTACAAGATATGAAAATACTAAAATATAAAATAAAAATAATAATGTATAAACAAATTCGACTTCACAAAATAGACATACTTTAATATACTTTCTTATCTGAACTGTGTCATTTACATGATCTGGCAGTACATACAATTGTTGAATTAATTGCTAGGCGGTTTTGTTAGGTTCTGGTTTGGGTCATGCATGTTTGTCTGTCAAATAATCCTCTACTCTGTAATAGCCCTTAGACATCAAAGACTTTTTTAAGTAATTCTTAAGTACTGGGAAGGGTAATTTTAAGGCATCATCAGATAACTTGTTATATAAATGAATACATTTCCCAAAAAATGATTTACGCACATTAATAAATTATTCTATACTTAACCCAAAAACAAGAACATCCAAAATCAGTGTAAACGTCAAGTAGAAATAATTTATTTGCCTATTCATAAACACATCAAATAAATAACAAATAGTGTTTAAAACAAAGATAAATAACATATTATATTTATTCATTATACTTGCTGCGTTTCCGAGTTGAACTGCGAAAAGCCAAGTAGGTAAAATTAAGGTTTATCTGTATTATCAACAGGTTTAAGGTCGTTTTAAAAAATAACAATCAAAATCCCTTTCTCGACAAAGATAATAGCTGAGTACAGAAGCGGCCGACTTTGTTCCTTATATTTTATATTGCATAATTGCCTCAACGCTTCCGTCCATGGCATCGGCATGTTATTCAAAAGATGTGAAAGTCGATTTAGCTACCCTAATAAAACTAAATGTTTACGCTACTTGGTTCTTTTGTCTTCGAGTCCTTTTTGAGAAACTTTCGCTTTTCTAGTTTGGAATGTGAAAACAAAAGATCAAACATGGCCAGTTCAAACCCAAAAGGTGCCGAAATGTTGCTACTTTTTTTTCTAATGATGTTTTTCTGGAGATTCCATAGCAATTTATATGGAATGGCAGACAAAATTCAGGACAGATAGTTAATTGCTAGTGTGCCTACGCTCTTTTTGTTAGCTGGCATTTCAACGCTCTCTGTGGCAGTCTATAGGGAAGGCATATGTCCAGCAGTGGACGTAGTGACTGATAACTAGAGAGGTAGGTAACCGTGTAATATTTTTTAAATTTACTTCTCATGTTTTGAGGACAAAAACTTCAAGCTGATTCTAGTACCTAGCTTTATAAAATGTCTGAGTCTTGTATTTATAATTATTATAATCTAATAAAAACTCTGAATGTAATACACTTTCCGTAACTTCAATAGAAAAATTAAGACTAAAAAACGAGAATATTCTATTCGATCAAATTATAATTTCAAATTGAGTGTCTATAAAATTTACACAGCAATACATTGGAATTATCTGTTTCAATCCATCATAATTGAATTTAAAGTTCACAAAATAAATGAATTCAATGAGCGAAGTGATTTCGCTATAAAAAACATCATAACGGACAATAAAATATTTATTCGATGCCGTTTATATCGATTTATGGTCTAGAATCGATAGCCGCGCGTTTAATTAAGTGTTCACAATAAATTAATCGATTGGCACATTTGTATCGATTGCTTGAAGCATTAGAAACATAAAAGTGAATGTGATGTTAATTTTATATTTATTCACTCAATTTATTTCAAAGTCGGCTAAAGACGAAGTTATACTTATTTACTGTTTATTAATTATTTAATTATGTTCGTAAATTAAGTCTTCAGCAAAGAAACGTCGGCAAAAATCTAGCTAAAAAATACCTTTAGCTCAACACGATTTGTCATCATCATCATCTCAGTCATAAGATGTCCACTACTGAACATAGGCCTCCGCTTGGACCTACACATGTACCGGTTGGAAGCGACCTGCATACAGCGTTCCGGCAACCTTAATGAGGTCGTCTGTCCATCTTATGGGTCGTGGTATCTAGTCGTGGTCTCCACTTGAGCACTTTTCGACCCCATCGGCCATCTTTTCTCAATGTGCCCTGCCCATGGCCACTTCAGCTTGCTAACCCGGTGGGCTATGTTTTACTATCAGCCCCATCTCAAAGTTCAAAGTCGCTCAACGAGCTATGGAAACGGCTATGCTCGGAGTTTGTCTACGAGATCGAATCAGAAATGAGGAGACTCGAAAGTCAACACGATTTAGTCCCGTTTAATTTGAAATTATAATTATGTATAAAAATCGAGAGTTTCAATGGAGTATTGTAAAGATTTTTTAAAAGTGGTCGCTTCGTGAGTGGCTACAGTGTAGGTACTCTAATAGCTCCATAGCGATTCATAGAAGAGGCCTATATCCAGCAGTGGACTTCCATTATCACATTATATCAAAATTAGGCACAGGCAAATATCCTGTGGCCTTAATGCGGATTAAATTAAGTAAGCAGCAGAATTAGGCGCCTCAGATTAATATTATAATCTCTTAGAAAACTAATATAATTCCTAAAATAACAAATTTGCTGACCCAGTTATACTTGCTTCCTTTTCATCCGTCAGTATTAGATCAACATTGTGTATGCTCAAATCTTATGTAAGTTTTCAGAGTATTCGTGATACACTATATTTAAGTTTAAAAAGGACTTATATAGGGTTTATAAAGCTAACATTAAAAGTTATTTTTTGATGAAGGAATAAAATGAACTTTTTAAAATTTGGGTTTTATTTGGTCTCCATAGTTTTTTCTTTACCTAGTCGTAAAAACATTCCTGACGTGGATTCTTAAACTGCGGCCAGTAATCACCGGAGAACACATATAGAACATGCGTTCACCAACTCGCCTGTTAAGCACAGCGAAGGCATGCTAAATATCGATCCCTGTAGTGGTCATTGGGGGAGGCCTACAATAGTAGTACTCGAGCAGAGTACAATACAAATACTTTCATTTTTGACAACTTATGATTTTCGAAACTTTAAAACCCTCTACTCAAAAATGACCATTTTTGGATAGTGACGTTTTGATTCTCAAGGAGCGACATATAGAACATACTGCGATTACCATCTCGCCTGCTAAGCACAGCGATGGCATGCTAAAGATCGGTCCCTGTGGTGGTCAATGGGGGAGGCCTACGTCGAGCAGAGGGAGTCCTAATCTGAACCCTGACCTGATCAGTGAGCTGGACAGAGGATTATAATACATTTCCCAGTGAGCTTAGAAAGCAATTCACAAAAGATTGGGGTGCAGTTACCTCCACTTAACACGTTCACGGATAATACGTCGACAGCCGTGGCGTAGTCGTGTTTCCATTGGCCCGTGACAGATGACGTCACGCTATGTGCATGAACGTGTTAAGTAAAAAATGTTATGGTCATTTTTCATACGTAATCTGGTCACCATTCTAAAACTTTCCATGTCCGCAGCATTTTCAGTAAGTTACGCCAATCTAATCTTAATGATTGAACTGCCAAAATAAACAGCCTAAGTGGTCTAGAACTATATGGCTCTTACGCTTTTTTGGATCATCAGTAACCGGTAATCCTTGCCTTCCTGGTCACGATTCTAACGCTGTCATGCGTCATCAGTCCTGCGTGATGACAGACTATATGAATAAGCATTAATGATAGTTAACTGCAGTATACTCGTAATTGCAAAGAAAAGTCTGATAAACGTGAGTCACTCATATATCCATACGTCCAGATTATGAACCGGATCTGGTCATGATTTGGAACAATTTTTACTATGGGGTCAACTTTGTAAATAGTAAAAAAAAAACAACTCTCTCATACATTTTCGTCAACTTATACTTGACCTTTTCTATGGAACAGCTCCATTTTTATTTAATTTTACACACTTGACCTCATAGTAAAAGATGTTCAAAATCATTAACAGATTCCGGTTTGATAATCTTGTATCAACGTTTTTATAACACCCAATATACATATACATAGAAGTTTTTTTTTTATAAAAACGCGCAAGAGTAACACAGCCAAACACAACGCCACAATTAACCCGTTGAACATCTCTAAGACACATACATGTATCCTAATATAAGACAATAAGTAACATGTATACATATGTTGGCGCTTAAGCTGTATTGATGTTTTTAATCTTGACTGTACCCAAGTTATGAAACTCCAGAGCCGTAGACAAAATGACAATAATATTAAAAAACGCAATCCAAACTAAAATAATGTATGGAACAAATTACTTGACTTTTCTGTCGATATCTCATTACGCAGCTCTATGAATAAATCACGTTAGTTGAACCAATTCGCAGTGCCAGAATAAATTTTTTCATCGGTACCTCCATAAATACCCCTAAAGGAATGCGAATTACAACTTCACTCACGAGAGTACCGAGCCTTAGTGCTGGACTAGTTCCAGAGACTAAATAAACATGAGTGAAGCCATAGTGTTTTATAATAATGTTAGAATGACTAACGAAAGCTTAAATACAAATAAGTCGGATTACCTGGTAATGACTGGTTATCACTAATCTGAAGTGGGTGTTGGATTATATATGCTAAATCGGTATCTAAAGGACCTTTGTGTTTCAAACTAGCCCCAGAGATTAGCAACAACATTTTTTACACTACTATTATAAAAAGGAAATAGGTATTCGATTGCTTGTTTGTTTGTTTCATTTGGATCTTGGAAAAAATCTTTCACCATTAGAATCCTAAGTTATTTGTAAAGAACATACGGGATATTATTTTCTTAATTTTTATATATTAATTTTTATCTACCTGTCCCAAGATGATATGATCATATGTGGGGGCCTATGTTCAGCAGTGGACGTCTTACGGCTGATATGACGTTGAATACATAGTTCAATTTAATCCCCTAACTGTACTTTCGTACCTTTTATTAACATCTACAAACTTCAAATTGACTGATATATTTACCAGGTACGTATCCATAGCTATAGGTGAAAAACTTAACTGAGCTCTGTGTGTAAGTTTTTAACGTAACTTTACGTCACGAACGCGTTTGCGTTTCCCATATAATAACATTATCACTTACGCGTTCCTAAACATTTTTTTACGTCAAAAGAAACTTACACTAGAGTCTCTGAAGGAAGGAAGTATGTAGTAGTTGTGCATATAATTAATATGGAACTTACGTCAAAATTTTGATATTAATACGCCGATTAGTATACAGAAACATTACTACTACATAGGCCAGATCCTTTAGCTAAGTTTTTCACCTATACTCTACTATTGTTGCATCAACCTTGGAACATTACTTGTACAGAACGTAATTCAATATAATTGCCTAACATTATATTGAACAATGAATCACTGATGATGCTTATTTGCTATCTACTGAATCATTTTCTGACGTGGGAGACAAATATGGTGCGTATCCGTGTTTTCACTTTACAGTATAAGTTATTTAATTCACTTTAAGCTATCGTCGTCGTTTTCATACATCGGTGCGCAAGCGCATTGCCGCGACGTTTTATGCGACGCTATACGTAGCCACCAGTACCCTTACCATGAGTTGTGACATTGACGTTTTCGATAACGAGTATCGAATTTACTATCTGTGCATCTCGCTTGTACTATTTTCGTGCGAACGAGATGCACAGATAGTAAACTCGACACTCGTTATCGAAAACGTCAATGTCACAACTCATGGTAAGGGTACTGGGCGGCGCGCAGGAGCGTGTGTTTGCTGCGAGAGGAGAGAAAGAGTGGGCTAGGAGAACTCTAGCTTAACTGGACAAGTAGACACAGACGCAGATTTAAGCTTAATAACTAACAATTGTATTTAAGTCCTAATGTACTCTGTAGGCACTGGTCTCACCACGAGCTAGTAAACTATGAGCCATCAGCTATTTCAAGGGACAATAGATAATCGCTCCTGTGTACCTAAATAAAAGAGAGATATATATATTTATAGCTCATCGCCCGGCGATGAACTACAATCGCCCGGCTATGACATATATGTCTCTTTTATTTACACGGGAGCGATTATCTTTTGTTCCTTGAATTAGCTGATAGCATAGCTTACTAGCTCGCGGTGGGATCAGTGCAGTAAGCTGAAGTTAGAACCAGGATTCCAAAATAAATGAATATCATAATATAGTTTTTTGTTCATCTTTAAATAAACTTTATTAAAGAAAATCTTATTACATATATACTATAATTATGACACATTATACAATATTAAATCTCGCCCTGCATAGCTCCCGATCTTTGAATAGGTAATAGTGCCTGAAACCACCAGCACCAGCGTCCTTTTAGATCGATGGATTACACTGACATACTATACTATAGTTTGGCACAATTGCATGTTTCAACAACTCGGTGTAACAATGGAGCGATGTTCGTTTGTAAGTAACATCATCACCTAAACCTACCTAAACTTTTACTAAAATTAGATACATTTTAATGATGTGTACAGAAAACGAAAATTAAAGCCAAAATTATGTACTTATCAGTCAAGAAACTAAAGCAGATATTTTTAACCAGAATTGGTGTTTTGTGACTCATAAATAAGCAATAGGAACAATTATTCCATGAAACAATATATGCAGTGCAATATTCGATAAACAATGGAAAAGGTAAACCGCTAAACAATTCAATGTTCTATTTTTACCATTGACTTTTGTATGCCTAACAAAAACATGACACGAAACGTTTGAACGTTCTCATGTATTACCAAATTCTCTTTTGTAAAGAAACAATCACTATCGATAATTTAATGCATTATTCATGTTATTGCGAACACGCGGACAATTAATTCATTATACAGGTGTAGATACTCGTAAGTTCATCTTTGTACAATGCCAAATATCACCTTCACCGCTATATGTGTTTGCACTTACTCATTTGAACCGAGACCATTGCATTAGTAAAAGGTATAAAATCGCATGGCTTTTGGGTTGTGCTCTCACTAACAAAGAGAAATGGGTAGGTTTGTTCTTGTAATATGATTAGGGGTGCTTCTCGCCTTTTTTCATTAAAAAAGTCCTGATGCAGAGACAAATATGTGCCGTTTTTAGGACATCATATTCTGCTAGTCTACTCGTAAGTTTGAGGGAAGGAAATCGGAGAATATTTTCAAAATAATCGTACGACGTTTTCAAAAGTAACCACCCAATTTTTGGAACAATACGCATGGATTTTAGAGGGATTCCAGGTAGGTTCAGTTTGTTGCCAACATTTCTAAGCTTAATTCTTCAAACAAGCAATACGCGCCGTCCACTTAACCTCACCTTGGCACCAACCATCAAACTCAAATCGGCATGACATAAATAACATTAACCATTATTACCTTAGATTAACCTCCGAGACCATATCTAAGGCCGTCGGCGTGAGGTAGCATCACACGAGCCACCTCGGGCTACTTTCAAAATAAATCATTATCGTATTTAATGTTGTCACGACGAGTGTGGGCGGCCGTAATTTGCCTCCTGAACACTTATAATTGCTTTAAAATAGTGTTACAATAGCATTTAAACTAGTTTATGTCTTGCCAATTTCCTGCCTTTGACAGTAGGAGATATGCGAATCGTATAAACCATTATTCTTATTTTATGACAAAGGTGGCATACGAGCAGACGGATTGCCTTACCTACTTAGCAATTACCGTCGCCCATGCGCGTTGCCAGCCTTTAAGGGGGATTGAAGCTCTGGGAACCTTACTCACCATCAAGAACTAACACTACAGACCTGAAAGGTAGCAGTGCTATTATGGCTGCGGTCTTCTGTAAGGAGGAGGTACTTCCCCAGTTAGGCTGCTCCAGATTCAAGCGTGATGGTAGTTCGCTGCGCTCTACCACTCATAAAGCATATACCATTCGATGGTATTACTAAAATTTTACTTTAAAATAAAATACAAGTTAACCTAGGCATTACAATAACTACCCTAGCCACAGCTCTTCGGTGACTGCGCGATTTCTGAAAAAAGTTTGTTCGTGCTGGGACCCCATGGACGTAGCGTTTCTACACCAAACAGTACAATCTGCCCAGGGTCTTATATTGGTTGGGTTTCAAAATGTTGGCGCTTTCCTTCGCTCCGCCCGCTTTGACATAAGTCCGGTGGAGATGGAAGTGGTGGAGTGCTAGTGTGTCTAACAGTCAGGTAGCATTCAAATAGATTAATTCAAAATGTATCAAAGAGTGTATAGGGATCTTAAAACCCGGCAACGTACTTGTGACTCCTCTGGTGTTGCGAGTGTCCATGGGCGGCGGTAGTAGCTTACCATCAGGCAATCCGTCTGCTCGTTTGCCTCCAATATATTAAAAAAAAAAATTAGACAATGATCGAGATGTTCCGATTCCGAACCAAGAAAACATGAAAAATGGATAATTGGTGTGATAATGGAAGTCCAAAACAGCTTCCGCTGGAGAATCGTCTAATAGCATTAATTTATTTAGGAACTTATTATATTTGCTGGACTGCCGAAGGAGGGTTCAACATCTGGATTCGCATAGCACATTCACATTTTTTCATAATTTTAGCGTATGAAACAGCGCACCAAATGTATTTAAGTACCGTTTTTAACTGATTTACTAAAAAAAACGGATTTCTGCCTGTTTATCATTGAAAAGCGATGGAAAGTTTGAAACGCGAACTGTAGAAGATATCTTATTTATAAAAAATACATAGGATGGCAGATATTTTTGGTAGGTTGTTTCATATTTTACTATTGATGCTGACTATACAGTCACATATACATGTGTAGTTATGCAAGCAGATAACTTAGCTTTTGTGTTAAGTATACAATAATACTCGATATAAATTCAAACTACTATTTAATTCATTAGTGTATACAGCTATTAATATAAATTGAAAGTTTCAATACCACCATTAAGAAAAAAAGAGAAAACAAATGAAAACTTCTCTCTTTCACTGGTGCCCTGGAGAAAGTGAAACTGCATCCATTTGTCAGTTACTATATCGGAATGATTTACATTATTATCTCTTACATGCCTTTTATTAAACGACATCAAAAGAGATTATCGGCTTGTTTTATTGAACTGCAAATTGTAGTTACTGAATTGAAATAAATATCAAATGAATTATAAGGAATTAGCTTCGCCTATTGTATAGAATACATTTATTTACAGAAATTACAATCGTATTATGATAACTACAAGTACTTAACTAGTTACAGTATGAAATCTAAAAAAAGGCCATTGAGGCATTGTACCAAGGATGCTGGCGGCATTTTCTCGTTGTATCGCAATGCTGATACGTTGTGCGAGGAAGCCGCCAGCTCTTCAGTCACCAGTTACATCAACCAGACGCTTCGCGATTTCTGCAAAAAGTTTGCGCGCGCTGGGACCCCATGGACCAAGCGTCTCTACGCCAAACGGTACAAAATGGTACTCTCTGCCCAGGCTTTTATATTTGTTACGTTTACGTTTCGCCTTACTTTTTTGTTCAATTTTGTAGAATTATTTTTATTGATACTTTGTGAAAATATTAAGTAATACAAATTTTAATATTTCGGGCGTCTGTAACTGTTTATTTTTCTTATGGTGCAATAATTAATATTTACTAACTTACTTTTTTCCCGACGCTTAGAGATTATTTTCCTCCAAATTTTTTGTTAAGCTTCTCTTTTCTGACATTGGAGACGATGCATAAAAGCCGCGTTTATGCAATGCATGCTTATAAACTTACGTTTTATGCACTACCAGTTTTTGCATTGTGGTTAAGTTGCTTGTGAGTATGTTAATATGATATAAACTAGGTACCTATACGTTGTAAGGAATTGTGCCAATGCCTAACTCGGCTGTAAATTGTCTGTCAATAAAGCTGGCTTGCCTAGTCTTGCTAGGCTAATCGATAAATAATGATGTGGGTTCTAATTTTCTGTGTAGATAATCAATAACGTGAACAAGACATTCGCTTAATTTGTTCTAATGTTTTGATTATAATGATAGACTGGTTCTAGGTCAGATATCAGTCAATATCAACGTTCAGTTTCATTGATTTTTTTAACGGACGTAGGTAAGTAACAGTACCAAATATCGGACCCTGTGGTATCCATTTCGTTATGCCTTCTAAATACATTTTATTGTTAGAATTTTATTTAAATCTCAATCACCTTTTTTGCCCGTTCCGCCGAGTCACGAGAAAAATTATACAGAATATCCGGGCACCTAAAGTCAAGTATAGGTCGTTAGAATTGCAGTTGCGTTCTCAAAATTAATGTTGTCTTACAACTTCGCTCAGTACTGCGAACATCGAAGTTCGTATATTTCGAGCATCTTTCTCTTTTACTCCAATTAGTTAAGGCATCATGGGAATTTCAGAGACAATCGTCCGAAATATCGACAGTAAGCCACTTACGCCTTGCGACTATAGGAATCTGATTACTTCTTTTTTGAAGAGTCTCATACTGATCCATGAGAAAACCAACTGTAGGTACATCCCCTTTCCTTCCGTTTGTATTCCCATGGTGTAGAATGTCGTGAAATATTTTTTACAACACTACCTTCAACAGTTTCATTGTTTTTGACATACTATTGGGTAGTAACGGCACAGATATTTGTTCCTGAGTCATGGGAGTTATCTATGTAGGTGCCCATGGGCGACGGTAATTGCTTACCACCAGGCAATACGTCTGCTCGTTTGCCGCCTATGTCATAAAAAAAAAAAAAAACAAGTATAGTGTGTCCTGGCCACATCTTAATGCAAGTCCAAAGGTTCGTTATATATGTATGTACGTCTTCAAGCACAATTTCCCGATCGGCTTCCACCAGCTTACGTAAGCCAGCCTTAACCTTTCGCGTCGTGATAATGGAGTGCCGATGTAGCTGCGTTTAGTCGAGATGCTACCTTAGCTTTGTAACCAGAAATTAACCTTATTGCAAAGACTTAAAGTTCACCAATGGTCAGATGAATGAATGCTGTTGGTATACTGAAGTTAGTAACGCATGATTGGAGAAGGAAAATATTTACCGTTGAACAAGTTTGCTTTTGAACTTATTGCGTTTTATCATAGTTGCAGTGCTAGCCAAGTTAAACCTTAACCAATTAAAAAAAACGATTTTTATGTTTGTTCCCCGATAATTCGAAGACGCTTGGAACTCTGGTGATGGGTCCCAGAGAAATCGAAGGAAACCTGATATTTAAAAATGGGGCTTAAAAATGTATTTTAAAACAAACACGCTATATGTTCTGTGCCTTATATATGACTATATTTTCCTTTAGATATACGGCTAACGACCAATCATGTACTTAAATGATCTGAAATGTAATAAAACTAATAAAAAAACAGTTGTTTACTCCAAAATTATATGTAAAAAAATATGAGCAAAACCACTAAAAACCCTCTTAGAAGCTTGCTAAGTTTCGAACAAAAGGTTTAA
This sequence comes from Grapholita molesta, assembly GCA_022674325.2. Taxonomy (NCBI): domain Eukaryota; kingdom Metazoa; phylum Arthropoda; class Insecta; order Lepidoptera; family Tortricidae; genus Grapholita; species Grapholita molesta. The sequence goes on from CP053125.2 coordinate 17,079,046, forward strand.
GTTCTAAAAATTACACAGAATAGTGCGATACACAAATCAAAAACTTAAAAATAGAACTGACGCAATGCCTGACCTCATATTCCAATAAACAGTATTGTTCTCATCTCACAGAAGGTACATAAGAGTAATACAACATTCCCCATATGTACCTACTATTTTGTGGTTGACATTACCACACCAGCGTTTTAGCCAAATGGGAATTTCTTTAATTAAGAAAAATCAATACTCGCCTAAGCGCTGAGCTTCAAATAGCTATGCATGTATTAATTTATTTCTTATGTAACAAGTAAGAGTACTGAATTTGTATTTATTTGTATTGTTATTATAGTTTGGCCCGGAGAATTAAGTACCTAAATAGAACCACACTGTAACACGCTAGTCACCAACGCTAGTCTCTTTCTAACAACATTATAAAATGGGAAAATACGACTATATTAATTGTATAAAAGCGGTAAGTCACGTTATATAACAAGAAAACATATCGGTATTTTTCACGTTGGCTGACATAATTAATATGGTTGAATTTCACGATACTTTTGTGTTTAGAATAAGTACAGCTACTATTACTTCTTTAGTTAGCAGGCTATATCTATTCGTCACCTTGTACCCAGTAGTGTGGAACTAGGTCTATTTACGTCAAATTGTCTAATAAAAATATCGATGTCACAAGCAGCGACCATATACACAAACACAACAAAAACAATTTGCCTCCCAAAAACGACCATACTATTCTACTGACAGTTATCCCTTTACGCCCTTACTAGGCTTTAGATATTATCTAAAAAGCGAATTCCCGCTATTAAAAAAAAGTCTCTTCTCTCTATCTATAGTCTATTGTTAAAGTTTTGATTGGCTAAAAAAAATTACAAACGTCAAACCTCATACGCGGTCACTATAGACTTCGCCTTTGTGTACTATATACTCTGTCTGTTGAGGTACTTAAAAAAGGTAAACAATTGTTACATGTCTTTTTATTGAAAATCAGTTTTGAAAAATAAATCTTGACAAGTATGTGAAAATTATGAATCACATATGGTTATTTACATTATTTTGCTTTCGTAAGTAATAGTCACTGATTATAAAAAGCCTTTTTCAATAAAAAGACACGTCAAGATTAATTACCTCTTTTTAAGTACCTAAACAGACAGAGTATAGTTTTGTAGCGTCATATCCAGGCAGCGGAACTTTGGTGCCGATGACAGACGCATGACGTAGCGGCTGTACACAGAGTGTTTTTATCTAGATGATAGATAATCATTAATCACTAACAACTTATTGGCCTCTTTAGTTCACGGATGTTTTATTGACACTTGAGACGGCCAATACTTATAAAAACATAATCACTTAACTGTCTTTGTCATTGTCATCAGAAAATTGACGAAAACAATATTGTACATCGTTATATGATTTTTTGTTCTTGAATCTTAGAAATGTGAATTGATAAGGTACAACCTTTATAATTAACTCATTATCAATATCGCTTGACCGCAGTCGCCATGTAGTCGATGCAGCCGTTTTTGCAGACATTTCCTTTCTTAGTTGTTAAAGATAAAAAATGTTTTGCTCTTGCTGTCAGCAAAATATAACAGCTAAACCTAGTAACATAGAAAAACATACATCGAATCACGCAAGTCGAAACTCCGTAGTTTATTTGAGTCAGGTTGAATATCAAGTTTGACATTGCTACTCGGCGAGCTAGTGACAACTGTTGCATCTGTGAAAGCGTGATAAAAGTTAATAGTTATGTTGTGTATAATTTATAAGAACATCCTATATCCCTATTATTTTACGTCATAATGATGTCATCGGCACCAAAGTTCCGCTGCCTGGTCATATCATAATGAAGACTTCATTCGTCATTTATGTCATTTATCAATCGCTGGACACAAGATATCAAAATTCTCTAAACAATTCAAACAAAACTTAGTTCAAATTCATTGTAGTTTCAAGAAATCACGCTCTAACTATTCCATCGGGCCGACCTTCAACTAAGTAAAGTCAGAACTATTTCACACATCGCCAATGCCACGAAGCAAGTGTGGCTGCAGCCAAATGACTGCTATTTGCCGTGTGATTACTAAGTCCTTAAAGACCAAAGTTCAATGCAACGTGATCGACACTGCAATTTAAGTGATTGCGTAAATGACCTATCCCTGGTAGTGTTTTGTTTTGATGAAGATGGACAGATAGTTATTGTAAAGATATATTGCGTGTAAAATCAGCACAAAACAATAACCTCAGGTTAGTTTGGAATAATGAAGCGCTAGTGGCATAGCGGAGGTCGTAGGTTCATACCCCGGTTTGTACCAATGAGTTTTTCGGAACTTATAGAAATATTTGATATCTACCAGTCGCTTTTCTGTGAAGGAATCGCGAGGAAAAAAATTACCAGTCGCTTTTCGGTAAAGGAATCGTGAAAAAACTGGACTAATCCCAACAATAATTTTCGGCCATCTTTCCCTTTTACTTTCGATTTTCGCAGTAGGCCCTCAGTAATGATAGCGTCAGGACATAACTATTATAAAAATACATAGGCCGCGAGTTACACCCGATGCAAAGGTGCCCATCGCATTCGGTGCGTCACCACGTTGTACAGCAATGGATCCACATCCTTCTCTCCTCTTTTGATATGTAATGATTGACAATACAATTTTTTTAAATAACTTTTAAATGTGTAGAAGTGGATAATACATAATAAATTCAACGTCAAATTTTAATATGACACAACCTCATTCAGCCTATCAAAGCCACTTCACCCATGCCCCCAGCGCAGGCGCAGGCTCAGAATGAAGTGTACACATAATGAATTGTATAGGAATTTCATTACTGAAATGACAGCTCTTAAGTTGCGAATTATGCCTTCGTGCTATCGATTAAGGCTATTAATCATAAGTAGTATTATAGGTACTTTATTGGTTAAAACTACAGAGAACTCAATGTTCAAACTTATAAGCGCTGGTGGCCTAGCGGTAAGACTCCGGAAGTCGCAGGCTCAAACCCCGGCTCGTACCAACGAGTTACTCGGAACTTGCGTACGAAATATCATTTGATAATTACTAGTCTATTTTCGATGAAGGAAAACATCATGAAGAAACCGGAATAATCACAATAAGGCCTAGTTCACCCTCTGGGTTTTTCAACCCAGTCAGATGGCAGTAGCTTTCGTAAAACTAGTCCCTACGCTAACTCCTGGAATTGGTTGCCAAGCGGACAGCAGGCTCCTAAAATGCCGGGACAACGCGAGGAGGATGATGACAATATTAAAGGTATAGGTGAAACACTAAAAAAAAGATAAAAAATATAAAAGATCTTTATTTTTTAATTTAGGCACATTAGTTACATGCACTTATGAACGTCAAAAAAAAAATCTACACCTCTGACCCGAGAAGATACCGGCAAGAAACTACTGCGGGACTTATTTTTTCAATATAGTGATACATCAAATCTTAAAGTACTTACATAATTATGCGTAGATAGCTAAAGCACCTGGCCTATGTATGTAGTAGTAACGTACGCGCATTTTTTGTGACATGTGATACCGGCTGTCTAGAACCCCATCTCCTCCCGCGGGTGTCGTAAAAGGCGACAAAGGGAACAATCCTAAGGGCGGGGGACGGGCAGCAGCGTCCGTTAAAACCCAATATACAGCTACTGCGGTCGGCAACCCGCCTGCCAAGCGCCGTGCTTATGGCAACCACCCCCAAGATGATTCAAGTCACATTTGTGGGAGGCCTATGTCCAGCAGTGGACTGCAAATGGCTGAAATGTACATCGCATGTCAGCGTTCTATATTCAAATTTTGACTTAAGTTTCATATTATTTCTCTGCACAACGATGTAGTCATTTTGTAGACATATATGGTCCTTAAGTTTTTCACCTATAACTGTGACAGACACTTAAGATTCGTAGCAAATTGTCGTATTGTTGTGTTTTCCATAAATCTAACCATCTGACAATCCACTGGCCCTAGTGCGAGTAACTTTCATTCAACATTCAAGGATAAAATCATGCATAATTAGACTTATATCCTTAGCAAGTTAGCGCCACGTCCGCGTGCCGACCTCCAAAACCCACTGAGAACATTAATCATTGTCCGCTAACAATATGCTGTCACTTTCTACGTCAATCAGCTAGACGTGAGCAAATTGTTTCTGCCAATATGTTTAAAGGCCTATTGAAAATGTCCGCGATTGTCCGTGTAATTGTCTTTGTCCAGATTGCATTGATATCCACATAGGCTCAGGCGGGAAAGTCTCTCATTGAGATGTGCTCAGGATAGTTCTATTTCCAAATCATACAATCCTGAAGCCAACCAAGAAGAAGTTCCTAAGAAGACCCTATTGACATACATACACACGATTACAAATATATTGATACAAGATCCTACTAAAATTTTAAGAATGTTATAAATTTATAACTTCGTATGTGTATTCCGAAGTGTTTTCACCACATGACCAGTAGCCGTGTTATCATTATCAGACTATATTATACTGCTGTATCGCATTTTGCTGCTTGTTTTCTATGATATCCGCGTCTTTTCTTGGAAATCCATTGAAATTCACAGATTTCCAGCACCACTTTTGTAAATATCTGCGCCATTTAATGATACATACAAATTGTCACCAAGCAAACTAAACCCGTAAAAGATACCTACGATTGGCTCATGAAAACGCAAAGAGCAATTGGATGAGTCAGTGCAGTGTCGGAAGAATGGTCTATTTCATTGCGAGTCGTGAGTCAGACCCAATTTGCTGTGCCGCATTAGAAATTTGCCTAATTCGAATAATTGAACGCCCGCCGAAGAAGGAAATTCACGGTTTTGTGTAATGCTTGCCCTGTTTCGTACTTATTAGCACCGCAAGAGGCCTGTCGCCTTTGTAGAACTTTTGACCGCGACTTTATTTGTGTGCAATAAGTAAAAGTTACTTATCTCATCACATCTCCAACGACCTTATGGAAAAGCGGGTGCAGCGGCGGACAGCGCCGAAATTTTTAAACGTAACAAATATGAATGAGGTCTGGCAGAGGGTACTATTTTGTACCGTTTGGTATAGAGACGCTAGGTCCATGGGGTCCCGGCGCGCATAAACTTTTTGCAGAAATCGCGAAGCGACTGATAGATGTAACTGGTGACCGAAGAGCTGGCGGCATCCTCGCATAACGTATCAGCATTGCGATACAACGGGAAATGCCGCCAGGATCCTTGGTTTAACACCTCAAGAGCCTTTTTTTTATTTAATGCAGTAACTAGTTAAGTACTCGTAGTTTTCATAACTAAACCCCGTATTGAAAAATCGAGTATCGATATCGACATCACAAATATGATTAGTTGATTACCCATCCCTTAGAACTCGACAGCTACCATTTTGCACCTCCGATAGCTGGGTCTATTCATAACATTGTAATTAAAGTAAAAGTTATATACTCACTTACATTATTCATTGAGCCACCTATAGGTATTCAAATACTATGCAAATTCAGTATCAAGTTATCACTAAAGTGTCTTCTGTATAATATATGGTCATCAAGATTTTCGAATAGTAGATGTGTATCCAAGGTCCCTGAACTTGGTAATTGTGGTTCATCGAATGTGGTTGCCAACAATAGAGGATCAGAAACTATAGCAACCTTGGTCGAACATTTTTTGGACCCGGGTATGTCTTTAAACTACGTCCAACAATGAGAGGAGGGTACAGCGAAGTACCATCACGCTTGAGTCTGGAGCCCAACTGGGGAAGTACTTCCTCCTTACATAAGACCACTGCCATAATAGCACTGCTACCTTTCAGGTATGTAGTGTTGTGTTCCTGATGGTACGGTTCCCAGATCTCCAACAACTTTTAAGTTAGGCAAATCCTCTCGAGTTGCAGGCGTAACTGCTTACCATCAGGCGGGCTATATGCTTGTTTGCCACCGTCGTTGTATTAAAAAAAAGTTTGTTGCCGACTGCAGTACGGCCTTGGGTATATAATTACCTACACATTCCCATGCATATCATCAGATCGCTTTGCATTCTCGCACCAATCAGTCACTTCGGCCATTAATGCAGAGTATAATTTTCAATATCAAGAACAAATCGTGTTTCACGACGCGACTGCTCCACGGAAAACTTGCCCGTTAGATGGAGCAAGTATGACAAAATAGAAGCACAAACGATTATGTCGCGTATATAATATTGAAATTAAATTATTTTGTATTTAAACTTTCGTGAAATAACGATTATTATGGTTCTACTCACGTTTATTTAGTCAAGCTCTTGATATCATGGACCGAATTCAGAAAAACGACAATGTATTTAATAATAATGAACCTACGTATAATGATTTTTATGTCTCTTTCGTGCACGAAACAACCGTGTTCCGGACATTTGGGAGGCGTACGCGGAGCCAGATCGAGCCAACGCGCAGAGGCCCTTTCGACAATTTAATGAAATGTAAGGGGTACACTAAGCGGATGTTGCCCCTGTCCGTATCATGGGACGCGCACAGAGACAGAACCCGCCATGGTGTAAGGACTATTGAGTTATAATGGAATCTAGAATGTACTAGGCTATTGGGTGGTAAGGATGGACTAGCTACTGGGTTATTGGATAAAAAACCGGACGTCTGCCTAATAAAATGGTATTCAATTTTATTTCCGGCAGACGGTGACTCGCCCTATGCGAGATGGGCCCCCACAAAAAGCGACATCAAAGATGGCTCAAGGGCAACACCGGTGCATAGGGCTAAGGGTAGAGAGGTGTCACTGGACTTTAAACTTATAGCCAACTCGCCACTTAGGTTTCCACATCTACCCTTACGCAGCTCTCGCGACCCCACTCTGGACGGCCGGTGAAGGCAAGCCAGAGGCAGGGGACCTGTCCCACCTGTCCGACAGGGCACCCCAGGGGCACTCAGGTACGTGGAGTCGCTACTCTCCAACAGCTCGCCACAAGCTGCCCTGCGTTGACTGATTGCACTGGAGAAAACCAGTGGGCGATGGGGTCGTCACATCCCTACGCCTATATAGTATTATTGTTAATACTAGTATGCATTTATGCTGGAACTAACGGCGGTAATCTATCACGGAAAGACATCCATTAGCTTACCCTATAACTTCACTGACACATACATCTCTAAAAGCGTCATTTTAATTTAAGCTTTAATCCAAACCATTCAAGGTCGCTTTTACAACCAACTGGCTGGCTCAATACGAGGTTGAGGCAATAATTCGATATCGATACATAGTTATAAGTAATCGTTTCCTAGTCAATTATTTAATCGCCATTGATTAGCATACACTGGGCTGATTACTGCTTACCTTTGCTCTTAGGAATCTGCTGTACTTCTGTTTACTGTCGATGCAATTACATACTTCGTTATGGATGCTTAATAAATATTGGCTAGCGAAGTATGTTTAATTAGGAATATTGTATTACAATCGTTTAACTTGAGGCTGGAACCGTGAATACAACGTATACATATAACTTTAAGACGTATAATTGTCAAGTCTATACATATTACTTTATAACATTACAATTCGAGAAAATAATGTTTTATTCGTGATATTTTAACTCAATCTTCTACAAAACGTCTTGTATTGTAACTTGTGTTGTTGCTACAATTTTTTTTACATTTCAGCCTTATGCAGTCCACTGCTGGACATAGGCCTCCCACAAATATGACTTGTATAACGTAGTTGCCATAGTCGCCACGCTTGGCAGACGGGTTGGCGACCGCAGTAGCTGTAGGTAGGGTTTCGACGGATGCTGCTGCCCGTCCGTAGGATTTTTCCCTTTGTCGCCTCTTACGACACCCGCGGGAAGAGATGGGGTGATGCTAGGCCGACTGGCCGGCATCACACGGCGTGTTGGTACAAATAATCGGTACTTAATACTGTATTAAATTTAAAAAATATATGAATGCGTAATACGTTCAGAAAGAAAGATCAAGTGCGGGTAGTTCGAAAACCCGCGCGGCTAGAATGTTGATGCCAACTTTAGCCAGTACCCTCACCATGAGTTGTGACATTGAGCTTTTCGATAACGAGTATCGAGTTTACTATCTGTGCATCTCGTTTGCTCTAAACAAGATGCAACTAGTACAAGCGAAATGCACAGATAGTAAACTCGATACTCGTTATTGAAAACCTCAATGTCACAGCTCATGGTAAGGGGTCTTCATTCGAGACCACGAGGACAATGTCATTCTCGAAACATCGGAGGTAATTTTTAAAGTTAATATACACGGTTAAGTTTAGTTTAATAAAAAAATATATTTCGGGACAATCAACTTACACAAATCGACCTAGTCCTACGGTAAGCTCAGTAAGGCTTGTGTTGTAGGGACTAGACGACGATATATATAATAGATAGATACATATAAATACTTAAATACATAGAACACCCATGACTCAGGAACAATTAAATATCTGTGCTCATCACATAGATAAATGCCCCGACTGGGAATCGAACCCAGGACCATCGGCTTCATAAGCATGGTCACTACCCACTAGGCCAGACCGGTAGTTTTTGTAATAATGTATAAAAACTGAAAGTTCAATTACTTGTGTTATGTTGTTGTATTACAGACGATGTACCATACATCCAATTTACAAATATTACATTTATACATACATATGTATATGACCCTCACAGAGTTTTTCATGCCTAGTAGTCGACACCCTTTTAGTATTTTTATTTAATATTTTGATTATGATTGACACCCTATAGTCTTTGCGACTTAAGTTTTACCTTTTGACCGCCACAGTTGCAGTATGCAGAAGTGTACCGAATAAGGTCAAAAGGTTAAAGATGACATTATATATGTATTAACTGAACAGTGTAAGTAAAACTTTTGTCAATGACAGTAAAAGAAAGATATACTCAGTTAGCGCAGGTACAAAAAGGACAGTATGTTTTTCTCTGTCTATGCTCCAAGTGGCTCCGTCCCGCTACCCACACAGTGGCGCAACGCCGGCAATTTCGCCGTTGCCCAACCGTGCGATGCGTCGGAAAAGGTTTGAGATAAATTTCACGCGGCGATATGATTTTGTAAGCGAAACGAAATATGTGGCATTATCTATGAAAAGGGACCTTATTGTCGATGGCTCTTACGTCGTACCGCGTTAAGTTTGTATCGCGCAATCTTGAATAACGACATAAGCGCCATCGACAATAAGGTCCCTTTTCATAGATAATGTCACATATTGTGGTAATGGCTGTAAAATGTAGTTTCATTGCTGTGGTTTACGGACATTCTAAACTTCTGTGCGTATTGAGGAGACAAATCAAATTCAATTTATAATTGTCTACGTATAGTTAGACCAAAAAAACCCTAGACGTGTGTGTGTGTGTGTGACTCTCACTGTCGCACCGCAACAGATAAACCGATTAGATTTTTAAACCGTTTATTATTAAATTTAAATGCACGTTTTCTAGGTCATTAATTAAAATGATGTCACCCGTTGTGTCTGGGATTATTTCTTATAGTTTGCTTATCAGTTCAGATAAATTTAAATTTGGATGGAGGCAGGATAGCCATCATCATCACCAATGTCCCACTCCTAGGAAAAGGTGTATAGATATATATAGATATCTTATTGTATAAGATATCTATGCTCAGAATCCCAACGCAAACACATTGGGATTTAGAAACCAATTTATCTTATAGGTACTATCAGCTGTACCTTCTACTAATATTGTTAGTATATCAGTTATGATTTTAGTGGCGTGATATCGAGGCGGGCGCAGATTTACAGCGCAATAATGAAAACTTATTTTTTTAGGGTTTTAAAGCAAGTGTAATAAGTAAGATTAAGAGTAGTAGTGATCCAGTGGTTGTAGGTTCGAGTCCCGCTGCGTGTCAATTATTTTAGTTTAATTTTTAAATATCGAAGTAATAAACAGTTTACAAACCTAAATTGTAAAACTTGAAAAAATTTACTAATGCTCTTGCACTATGTCCTTCAAGATCTTCGCTTAAAACTCAATCCCAAAGGTGAAAAAAAAAGTAGTACCCTATTAAGTTATTTTCCGCTCTATCAATAGAAAAAAAAATCGAATGGTCGAAGTGTAATAAATGTGTGGGATTTGGTCACATAAATGCAGGTTTGTCTGTAACTTACTGCTTTGCAACTGCAACGAAATAATAATAGATTTCATCACCATACAAATTAATTTCTTTGAAGGACTTAATAGTTTTACTAAACATGCCTACTTTCCAAAAAATATTGTAATACATATTGTAAACCAAATGTCACAAACAACAGAAATTATACCAGGAAAAAGGATTTTCATAACTAACGCACGATAACGATAATTACGGAACGCTGAGGCCAAATTGTGTGTTAGATTAGCTATAATTGGTCGGTAGTAATTGTAAATTTGTTATTTCACAATAATATATATGTAATAAACATGTTGTGTTTATACCGTGTTCATACCTATTTTTAAGTGTATAATATAGCGTTAACTTCGTTTGAAGGAGTTATAGAAATATGTTACAATTACTTTACGCAATTATCCTTTATACAGAGTGTAATTGTTAATTGTAATCAGGCTATTATTCCGTAAATTAAACAGGTATCAGAAAACTATCAACTGAAATTGAAAATACGTTACCCAATATTTTTTGAGTAAACTACATGTAACAAAATATTAAGTTTTACTTAACTTAATCTACATTTTAACAGCAATTTGTACCGTTTCGGGGACCGCATATTGCTATCTTATCCAACCGATCTGGCTTAGTTGTTAGTGACCCTTGCATATGAAGCCTATGGTCTAGGATTTAAATCCCGGTTAGGGCATTTATTTGTGTGATGAGCACAAATATTTGTTCCTGAGTCATACACAGAAAATTTATTGAGGGTGTTTTCTTTACCTATTTTCTACACCCATGATGTGTTTTCTATGTATTAAAATATGTATATGTATCTATCTACTATATTTATATCGTCGACTAGTACCTACAACACAAGCCTTAATGAGCTTACCGTAGGACTAGGTAGATTTGTGTATGATTGTCCCGAAATATTTATTTATTTATTATCTCTCGAATTCTTCGAGTATTCACAGTAACAGATATAACGATTGTCTAATGTTTATATCCAAGATTGTTTACTGGCAGATGCTCTTTTTTTTCTTCCATTTCAGCTTAGAATCAAGATTGCTACTTAATTTAGTTTCCAAGTCTAATACAGTGTAAGGTCATGACGTCACGCCACGATGTTTCGCAGCCCATAATAATAAATTCGGGACTACAATTAGGCGACCTTGCATGGCTACCACATGTCCAAATTGCTACATGTTCTGACATTGTAGATAATGTGGGAACTGGCGACTTTTCTTGAGACAAGGGAAGTCATGCATCACGGCTTCACGGAGGTCATGCGAGTTAGGTATAGAATTTATAGCGTTCTTATGGATTAGTCGAGAAGGTTAGGTATAAGGTAAGGCGACTTATGAAGATGTTGAAAACAATTTGTTTTAATGCTAAGACAATTCAGGATCACATATCACATCACCTGCGCTACCGCGAAAGTCGATATTCGTAGGTTTCGAATCATTGTCTCTGCCACTCTCATGATGCCTTAGTTGATGTATAGGAGAAAGATGCTCGAATTCTCGAACTTTGCGGTACCAAGCCTGTTTAATCGGATCTGCGGCGCTACCGGGAAAAACGATATTCGCAAACGGACTATTGTCTCTGTCACTCTCAAGACGCCTTAATTGGAGTAAAAGGGAAAGATGCCCGAAATATACGAACTTCGATGTTAGCTGTACCGGGCCTAGTGATTACAGTAGTATAAAAAAGTAGTTACCAATCGATCTATCGACCATTCAAAAAGTTTTGACAAGAGTTTAAATATAGCGACTAATTGTTATTGTAATGTAAAATCGGCAACAACTAAGACCAATCTCAACTTAGAACAAACACCTGTCGTAACTAAACAATAACGTGTTTGTTGGGTTATTATGTAACCCATATTGTTTATAATTCTGTATACATCCGACATAGTCTCGGTTCCCACAGAGCGTGCGATAATGCGAGCTAACAAAATAAATATTCAACAGTTTGTGACGATAAACAAACTCGCTCTTATTCCTGCTGCGGGTACCGACGGCATGCTAAGCCCTTATCAGTTATCGTGCGGGTTAGCTAAAAGGTTTTGTTGTTTAGTTGTGTAAATAATTAATATGTCGTTACGTCAAAATTCGAATGTAGAACAGACAGTTCTACATAGGGCTGGTCTTATAGTTGAGTTTTGCGTCTGTCGAAACCTAATTCTACAGCATCTGCAGTCCACTCAGATTCGGTCGGTTGCTGGAAGCGTAAACTCAGTAGGAGTATTCCAGTAGTACAAATCAAGTAGTGCGGAAGGGTCCAGGATTCCCGAGGCTACCTTCCGCCCCTACACAGTCCGATCGCTCTAATGTGCCAACCCACCTGCCAAGCGTGGTGACTATGGCGTGACTACTCTCATTCTGACACAAGTGATATTTGGGGGATCCCTATGTCCAGTGGACGACTAACGACCGAAATTATGAAGATTATTAGTACCTACAACTTTGCACAAACAACTACATAACGCGTAGATACATTCATGTTACACTTGTTTTATAAAAGCATATTTTACGTACCATTTGATAATACGAGGAAACATTGCTACTTACTTAATTATGAAATTGTTTATGAACATGTTTGGAAGTACAATTAATATACAGTGTTTACTCGAGGCGACAGACATTTCGACTTGTAATTATTTCCGAAAGAGGTAAATTGCGGTTAAGTAATTTATATATTTAATGTCTTAATACGCGAGATCATTACATACTCGTTTTTTTGTTTATTGTTATTAGCCTGTTGGACAAAAGCCTCCACTCTCTTTCACCTCACTCAACCCAGTCACTCATGTAATCCCACCACTCTACGCACAATTGTGTCACTATCTAGGAAAAGGGACCTTATTGTCGATGGCACTTACGTCGAATCGCGGTGCGTTTATATTGTATCGTCTTGAACAACGACATAGGCGCCATCGACAATCAGGTCCCTTTTCATAGATAATGTCATTAATGTCACAATTCATCCAAGTCGTCCCACCATCACCTTTTCGGTCTGCCTGCACGCCATACTCTCATACTCGTGATACGATTTTTTTTTTAAGGATGATTAATAATGTTAAAATTCACTAAATAAATGAAAAAAAAAAACATTAACACAGCTCTACTCACGTTTATTTAGTCACTCGCGCGACATGTTTCGGAGAACATAGGCCTCCATTATCAAGCACTATCGTAGAGCCGTGTTAATGTTTAATTTATCAGACATGTCTCACGTAAGTTTAAATACAAAAGAAAAAAAAAGTACATACATAGGAACATAGGGAGAGACTCCACAAGATCCTTTCATGCCTTCTACCTTCGGCAACCGTCTGTCTGGCTCGAGCTCAATTGTAAAATACTATTTTACAATTGAGCTCCTATGTACGTATGTACTTTTTTTTCATTTAAAAAACATATATAATGTTATTTAACAGTGTATGGTTCCGTCAATCAAATGGAGAATTATTTCATTTCATTAATACCACCATGTTTCCTGTTATTGTAACTTTCCTGTTTTTCCTTGCAATAACCTGCGTATTAACAACTCTAGATAATTATAATTAAAGCAAGCCATTAAAAACAATGCTTGTTGATAATTAAATAAATAATAATGGCAAATCCTTACTATTTATTTCAATGGAGGGCATTGTTGGCTAAGCCGTTTAATTTAAATTAAATGTAAAATATTGACACAAACAAATAAAACAGGCTGACTCATAGCTAAGAAACGATCGCTTCTAGACAACCATTGGTTGTCCTTAGTTAGTTGCTCAACAGTGTAAGTTCAATAATAAATTTAAATATCCATAAAAGGATGTTGCTACTCGATTTTTCTAGAAGGTTTAAATTCTACGCACTTAATAAATATTATTTATCTTAATAAAAGTTTCGTCTGTGTTTGCTGACGCTACGCGTAGTACCGCGGGTGCTATGTGGGTCGCTTGGAGGCTAATGTTTATATGAAACAATTAAACTATGTTATTAAATCTCTTAGATGTAAAATAATATTAAATATAAGTCTGTGGCCATACTGGCCAGAGTGAAAAACGGTACTTTCATACTAGTAGTACGTCACTTGTACCCTTTTTCACTACACAGAGATTTATTACATGTCATTTGTCTCTAGTGGAATAGTAATCTTTTTGTTTTCGCGGATAACAGCTGTTTTTAACAAATATTATCATCAGTATGCATGTATACACAGTTGACAATAAATATTTCTGGTTTCTGAATATTACGTTAAAAATCCTGTATTAATTACTATTTCTTTTTTTGGGAATTTTGTGTTTTTTTGTGAAATTATTTAACTAAGAACAAATCAAATTATTTTTTTAAATATTTTGTTTTGCTTTGATTTTTAAGTAGTAATACTACTATATAAATTAAAAGTTTAAATAGGTAACATATACTTAAGAAAAAACGACGAGGACCTCCGGTGTTCGTGGGTTCGAATCCCGTCTCGAACACCGGAGGTCCTCGTCGTTTTTTCTTAAGTATATGTTATCTATTTCAACTTTTAAGTATATATTTATTATTGAGTATTTAATTCAATTGGTTAATTTGATTTTGAAATTAGTATTACGATTGATTTATGTTTGATGTATGAAGAATGTTTTGTACTGACATATTATAATAAAAATATTTTAAGGCAGTAATTATTTTTCTTGGGTTTAATCCTACTGACAATCATCTGTAGATTAAAAGTAGGAACTTACAGTTTTTAGCTGTTAAAGGTCGGTTGCACTAAATCATCAGTTATCATCGTCGTAATATTTAGTAGAAAATTTCTTGCAGGCAAAAGTGACAGGGATGACAGCTGCGCCGCCATAATTAGGCATAATCAGTTCATTAATCGTTCTTGGTACCACTATATTTTTTAAGCTTCACTCGAAAAGGATTTAAAATTTTTTTTTTTTTTTGTTGCCACCATCTTCTCCAATTTCCCGTTGCCCAGGAGCACTGCAGAGTGTTCGAAACGACGGAATGTAATTTAAGTAGTTACTGACAGAATTTTGAGTGACTAAGTCGAGTGCTCTTGATTTTCATAAGTATATTTTAATTAGTAGTTAAGTTATAACTGTACATCGTTGTAGTTCTAGTAGTTTAGACCGTAAGCCCTAAGGCCCGCCGATTTAACTAAGCAAGGCTAAGCTCTGATTTCCCGATTGACAGTTCCTTGGCCCTGTGAAGAAAAGGTAAAGACAAATTGGCCTCACTTTGCCGCAGAAAAAATAAATAACTCGCCGCCACTGCAAAGTATTTTTTTTTATACAACGACGGTGGCAAACAAGTATACGGCCATAGGGTAAGCAGTTACCGTAGCCTATGGACGCCTGCAACTCGTGCGCGTTGCCTACGATCTTAGGTTCTTAAAGACCTATACACTTCTTTTTTGAAGAACCTCATACTGTAACTCCCTAGGGAAAACCTCAGCAGGGAGTTCATTCCACAGCCGAAATGTGTTAATAAATAAATATAAATAAATGTACTACCTCAACAAAAAAAATACTGCAAACCTTGTGACTCCTCTGGTGTTGCGAGTGTCCATGGGCGGTGGTAGATGCTTACCATCAGGCAATCCGTCTGCTCGTTTGCCTCCTATATCATAAAAAAACCCATTTTTAATAAATTGGCACCCAGTAGCCACCATCGCCATCTTTGTCGTATTTATAAACGTTTGTTTCGAGCCTACGCTGTTTACTGTACGATATACTATCGCGCGATAAGATATCGCGTTGTGAAAGTGGCGCTTCGGAGATATTCACGTTTAAGCGATTAAATAAGTGTTGTTGCACGTAGCTTATCAAATACATTGAGTAATTATAACTACCTAGTGCTGTGATAATTGTGGATAAAATAAAGGGTTTTTTTATTTAAAATCTAACCGACTAAAGTTTTGTCAAAATTACTAATTCGGATGTTAAGCCGGTCGATGTCGCGATAAAAGAGCTGGTAGCTTACTCGCTCCACTAATAAGTTTTGCAGATCAGCGAGTCAACGCTATCAGCATCCTCGGCACCATGCCGCATAGGCCAATTTAAGAATTAGATTTTGAATTTTTAAGTCCTGTTAATTTTTCCTTCTTTATTAAGTATATTTACGTCACAGTGGGCGGTAAGAGAGATTTACCGCCCTAGGGCGCGACGGAAAATCTCACTTTATAACCAGATGAAGACGTAAAACTATGTACGCATCACGGGCGGAAATAAAGAAGGCCTCAGATCGCGGGTATTTGTGGCCGGAACCGGAGCCATTCTTTGTTTTACCGCCCTGGGTACGTAATATACTATTGTGGCCCTAGTGTAAAACGGTATAAGTTTCATACTAGTTGTTCGTCACCTTCTTAATTAGGGCCACAGATATATAGTTGATCTATATTGTTTTTATAAAGGCACTTGTATATTGTTTGAATTTGTTTTTACCTCGTTTAAATAAGATTTTTTTATTTATTAAGATACCCGCAAACTTTGTACCGCCAAAAAATATTTAATATATTCTTAGAGAGTTTCTGTCCGATGAATCCAACAAATCGAAGATCATGAAAATTGGTCCATTGTTTTTTTTTGCAAACTTTTGATAAAAATATAACCGATTGAGCTAAAATTTATAGCTCACTAATGTATGTTCTGTGATAATGCAATATTATGGTAGCACCGATCTGATCTGATGCTGGAGCCCGAAGGTAACCATAGCAACTCCTAATGTACACAGGGTAAACCCGCGGTGTTTAAGGTCGTTAAAATCTTCTCAACGTGTAGTTGATGAT
Source organism: Grapholita molesta (assembly GCA_022674325.2). Lineage (NCBI taxonomy): Eukaryota > Metazoa > Arthropoda > Insecta > Lepidoptera > Tortricidae > Grapholita > Grapholita molesta. The sequence goes on from CP053125.2 coordinate 17,095,899, forward strand.
TGTGAAAAAAAAGTACAGACGGCAATCAAAGCTTGTACCAAAAATTATATATTTGACGGACACTTATTTACCTACTATTGTTTTCAACGTGCAAAGCAAAGCTTTAAAGTAATTAAATGTAAAATGATATATAAAAGGCATTAATTTTAGGGCAAAATTACATATCAATTTAATATACGAAGTTGTCTGAAAGGCTGTCAGTCGCCAGCTGTCCGGAGACCGGAGTGCTGGCAGCTTTCACGCGCAGTGAATTGGTATTGCAATTCAGCGGGGAAATGCTGCCAGCATCTACGGACCATGCCACGGAGCAAATTTTTGTTTTAGTTTAGGTTTTTAATTTAGTTACATTTGTTGTATTTTTATTTTTATTAATATACGAAGTTGGCCAAACTGTTTAATTTTATTGGATACATAAACTATGTACCTGAACCAATTAAAAAAAAAATAAGTGACCAGTTATTTACCAGTACCGCACTATACTCGTATAAGCACGGCAATCCAGAGAGTAACCTGTCTCAAATGAGCCAAACACACGGCACCAGGTCTGTGGCTGCAGGTAAATTTGCTGTCCCCAGAGTAAGCAACTACTAAGTCATTGTTCATTGCTTTTATTATATAATAATAAATAAGCCCTAACCACCGGCAGCCTGGGCCCTGTCCCGTTGCCGGCGGCACTCTAGGTTAGGTTTTTATATAATGTTTTTATTGTTTTGACATGTTTTAGATGTATTTTTATATTTTACTTTTATAAAAATATTGTAAAAAAACCTATCTAAGAAAGAAGATAAATAAAGAGTTATAATAAAATAAAAAAGTGAGCCGTGCGTTGATGTCATCTTTTCTTAGCGCCCCTTTGAAGGCTTTTGTGGCAACCCCTTGCGCAATGAAGGGTTAGACGCTACCCCACAGCTAAGGCCCTACATCGATTTGCGTTAACCACGCCCACCTGTGTTAGAAATACGTGGCTTTCGTGCACGTAAGAACGAGATGCATAGTTTGACGAAGATTCGGAAGTTTTCAAAAGCTTTCACGAGAATTCAAGGTAAGTTTCCTCGGAGATCTTTTACCGTAGTTATTCTTTATCTATTAGTTAGATTTGTTTAAAAAACTTATAAAATACAGTGTGTATTTTTCATACGGGCGTATAAGTTGCCCACATACAGTATCCAGTAATACGACTCGTATTATGTTAATAATTTTGTTAAATAGTGTTATAATATAGTTGTAACGATTATTTTAAATCTGACCGGGCAGCAATGTACGCAGTCCCACTTATTTTCACATGACAAGTAATACTGACATGACGTGACGCATCGGTACGATAATTACTATGGATGCAATATATTGCGTGCTTAATTTTTATGTATGAAATAAAAATAACCCATTTTTTTAAACAAAATGAATGTGAATAGGTTCTTGAGGTCCAATACTAACCGCCGCTACAATATACGCCCGTATGAAAAATACACACTGTATAAGCATATACAGCGGTCTCTTCGTGTTTTACTAAATTGTTTTTGGAAATTTTCCGCTATTGTCAAGGCAATGAAGTGCATGTGCAGATATTTGTGAACACCTTCACAGCTCCGATATATCTGATGGCAACTGTACTTTGCTAATGGTAATAATGGTTATTGTTTTAAATACAGTTTGACAGGACTATAAAAAGCAGAAAATCATTAAGTAAGATTTTTGTTGATTAATATTAATGGAGAATACTAGTACATATCAATTGATATGTACTAGTAATAAGTGACGTGTTTTCCTCTACTATAAATAAGTAATAATGTGTACCATATGTTGTAGAACGCACTCAGAACGGTATACATAAACATATATACATATATGAAGACCTAACAAGATTCTTTCTAAGCACGTAATGAATATGTAGTATTCTGCCAACTTCCAACCTTTTTGCTTCACTAAGCAAGATGTTTCCACAAATGACATATTAATTTCTTGTAAAACTTCAAGGTAAAATAAGCCTGTGTGTTATCAAACTTATCAATATCATTTCGGGTACATTCGCCATCAGATATTCCGGAGCTGTGGAGGTGGTCATAAATATCGGAACATACACTTTACCGCCTTGACAATATGGCGTTGCTCGGATATTTGTGACCACCTCCACAGCTCCGATATATCTGATGGCGACTGTACACACCTGCCAATCGTGGCAACTACAACAAAACCCGCCCAAAATGATGCAGGTCATATTTGGAGAAGGCCTAAAAACGACATTCGTAACTTTCGGACGATTGTCTCTGTTACTCCCACGATGCCTTAATTGCCGTAAAAGAGAAAGATGCTCGAGATATAAGAACTTTGACGATCGCGGTACCAGGCCTTCACTGGACATCTTACGGCTGAAATAATGATGATGCTGGCGATGATTATGTATCATTAAACCACTTTATGTCCCTCCTCTTGCTTCTATACAAAGACATGTGTGAAGAAAACCAACGACCAATGTAGCTGATCTCAGAGTATAAATGGCGCATAACTCCCACGGAGCGCCCTGTGAAAAATGGCGCCCCGCGAAAACCCGACACGAAAAAACCACCACAAAAAACAAACGAATTCAAACCGTTCTGTATTTTCTTCGCATAGCCAATCGTGATACGTACCAATATAACTTAGACTAGTGGTGTATCAGTTCAAGAGCTGTGTGGTGGTGGCTTTTAACCCAGCAATATGCTGAGTTGAGTCAAGTTTTGATTTACATGTTTGTTGTATGTATTTGTAATAAAAGTCACAAAGAAATATCTTATTATCTAATATTTATTAAGGAGTGAGACTCTATTCTAACACTGGTTAGGACGCAAACGTTTGCTAAGCGTTAATAAGTACACAGCCTGGTCACAATAGACGGCATGCGACCATGTTATAACACGACCATTTTAAATCAGCGCCACTTTTCCCAGGCCCCTTCTAATACCCATAGAGCGATAGCCTTCTGAAACCAGTCGGTTAACTAGTAGAAAAAATCAGTGAGATCACCACAACGACCTTGGTTTGACGCCGCCTACAACGTGCGATGTGAATTGGTCAGTGGCCATTATATTCGATTTCTTTTACTTGACTTGCCCATTGTTCCTTATGCGGTTACGAATTGATTGCATATCATTTTTTAGAAAAACTTGCGGTCAATTGTTACGTTGTAATTTTTGTGATTACGGTCATTGGACATTTGTGCCAAACGATCAGTGTGTTTGTTTTATTACAATTGGTTAATACAGTAATGATTATGTGTACGTGGTATGGCCCAAAAATTATAATAACGTTCTACTAAACCGCTCATTTATTGCCTTGAAAGTAATTTAGAGATTTTTAGAAGTATATTTCAAAGTACGTAATTTGAACAATTAAGTTGTGGACATCATTGAGATATTGATTAAAAAAAATTAAAAAAAATGATTAAAAAAATACACTAGCCAATCCACATTACCACGACTGGTGGCGCAGCCAGAATGAAATTCACGATAGTGAAGCGGTCGGCTTCCTGCTCCGAAGGCCAGGAGATAAATGTCGCATCTGCTTATGAACATTACGTGCACTTATTGCGTTATGGTATTGGACTATACAACTCTTCTAGTACATGTGCGCAAAAACTTATTTTATTAACAATATCATGTAAGTACCGGCTTACGTAAAATAATATATATATTTACGTAAAAGATGAACTTGTTTGTCTGAAGAAGTTGAGACGTGACTATTTTTAGGTAAATTGAAGTTGAAAATGACACACTGTTTTGTTAAAAACCTACTAAACTGTTTAAAGAAATTCTGTTTTTTTTTTTTTCTGTGAAAGGACTCTTGTTTGCAACCATCACGGTATACTATACTTAATTTGAAATGAATATAAGTAATTACAATATTAAGCTACTAGGTATGTAAATAACAGAAAAAAACGGGTGCTACTATTTTGCTCCCTCATTCATACATAAATAGTATGAATACCCTTTTAAACTAGGGATAATGAGCTGGTATTTAGAAGTAATTTGCCGGAGATTTCTAGAGAAAGAGGGATCTTGGGACATTTGCAGCAATGAAAGAAAACCGGCGTAATGGCGTTTATAACTTACAACTACTATAATAAAAATTGGCGCCGAGAAAACCATAAAAAAGGAATGAAGCGAAAGAGAAGGAAAGTAAAAGTCAATTACAGAAAGAAAATGAGGAAGACAGAAGTCTCTCTTCAACGTTATAGTAACGTCAGGTGCCTTCGATGACTCTAGTTGCTCTTCAAGCGTGACTCAACAGCAGACAAACGCCTCCTACTCATACTTGTTATGACTTATGACAAATCTCTTCTATGTAACTATCGACGGTTTTAAATAAAACAATGCAATAGTGAGTCAAAATATAAGCTTCCATTTTATGGCGCGAATAACCACGTGCTTCAAAATTGTAAGACTTAAGTTTGTGTAACAAAAACAAACTAAATACGTAGAAAAACAATTAATAATTATAACTAACAAGAACTAATAACGAAAGAACTAAAAGGCGAACTTAATGCCATAAGGCATTCTCTGTCATCAGTTAGTTAACCTTAGGCCCAGCACACATGGTGAAACGCAACTGCAACGAAACCCTTTTGAAATTATAGGTTTGAAACCAGTTTCAAACGTTTTCCACACACGCCGCAACCTAAATATGATGAAATTAGTCACAATCATTCTGATTTTGAGACCAGACAGACGTCTCCAGAATGTCTAGTTCAAGTGATGAAGAAGTTCTGGTTCTGTATTTGTATCTTCGACAAAGAAGGAGGCGTAAAAGAAGAAGTATGTGGTTACATCCCTACATTGAGCCCATGCTTTATCAGTCTCATTCTTGCGAGAGTAGCTTGGAGGTGTTGTATTGTACAAGCAAGGATGCTTCTCAACTTCCAATACGAATTGAATGTTTTTATTTTCGTCGTCAGCCATTTTGTCGAACAGAAAAGACGCCAAATCCGACACGAGTTTCCTGCACGCTGGTTTCAAAGGAACTGATCTGCAACGCGTTTCAAACCGGTTTCAAACTAGTTGCGTCGTGTGTTGTCTCTCAAAGGTATCTATGGCATAAACTCAAATGAAACTCAAAAGTAACTAGTAGTTGCAGTTTCGTTGCAGTTGCGTTTCACCATGTGTGCTGGGCCTTAGGGCAAAACAGTAAAGCTTGTAGGCGGTGTTTAGCACAACTAAAGCGAAACTTATCAAAATGTAAATATAATACAAATCTCCAAAAGTACTACTAGTTGTTTTGTTTCATTCATCATTATTAAATTCTACCCAACAATCTAAGCTAATTCTCAAAGATATTCTTAACTACCTACCTTTATACAGCTCTTTAATCGGGGCCTTCCCACGCTGTGCTTTCCCATAGTTAGTTATTAACACAAGTACATACTCCATACTATTATAAATATGCAAAAGTCTATGTGTCTTTTCATTATAAAGTTATTCTTCTATTTCTTAAGTCGTGTTTCTTCAAATTTGTACCGTAAGCTGTATTCAATAGAGTCTAGTTTAAAAAAACAGCTAAAAAGGGTTTTATCTGCGGTCAGCCAATGTAGAGGTTCGAATAGGGCTCGGCACTGAACTCTTTAATTAAGTAATAACAACTTACCAGTAATAATACTTCAATACAAAAAGTATTTGCAAATTGAATACCAATTGGTTTACATAATCATAACTTTTGCAAGCGTTTTGTTTGTATTTAGAAATGTTTGCGTTTGCTGTAGTTATTTTGAGTAGTATTCCCAGACTGACGCAGTAGAGAATTATAGTGTTTTTATGGTGATGCGTACAAACTGGAAAAAACGTGTGGTTATAAAATTTAGAAATGCTACTAAAAACCTTGAAACTAAAAATGAAATATCTCATCAACTAAAAATAAAAATCCTAATCATATTTCAATTGTGCTATAGAAAAGCCACTCAAAAACTATGTAATCTAGCAAGCCAACCCAGTCTAGTGCTGGGCTGGATCATATCATTTACATTATTCCAGTCACTTAAGAGTTGGTAATGATTTCTATAAAAAACTCTAATGTTTTAATCCAGCACTGAGCTATTTATGCAAGATCTTAAGTTTTGTGCGAAATGTGTTCTGAGGCTCTAGTGTAAGTTTCTTTTGACGTTAATAAACGTTTACGGCTGAGCCCTGAGTGTAAGTTTTTAACGTAACTTTACGTCACGAACGCGTTTGTGTTTCCCATATATATAACATTATCACTTACGCGTTCGTAAACGTATTTGTACGTCAAAAGAAACTTACACTAGAGCCTCTGGGCTCTCAGTTACGTCAAAAGAAACTCGCTTCCGAAGCCTCTGATCAAATAGAAGGTATGAAATGGCTACGTAAATTCAACAGTTATTAATAAAGTGATACTTAAATTATTTTAATTATCCTGTTAATTGCATATTAAATTCCATAATTATAATGCAGTTAACTGCCCTTTAAACAGATATTGCCTTTCTTTCACTCGAGTTTCTTTTTAGCTTCCATAAATTAAGTTTTTTATGGCGTTACTACGAAAGGTATTTTTATTGGTGGTATTTGAACAATTAGCGAACAACGAGACCTTTTTATTTCACAAGCTTTTATGTAAATTACGCTTATGTAAGTTTGGTGACAATGCAATATTATGGTACCAACGATTTGATCTGATGCTGAAGCATAATGCAGCATGCTGATACCACATGAAAAAATCCAGAATATTAAAATACGACAATATTAAATTCCAAAATACGACGGGTTACATGTTTAGACTCTTTAGAATCCTATCGATACGTAGTTGAAAAAGGACATTTTTGAAAGAAACTTATTAAAACCTGATGTTGCAGGGGTACCTTGGCCAGGATCGAACTATGTACCCAGCGAGCAATACGAGCACTTTACCACCTTCATAATAGAGGCTTTGTTCAGATATTTGTGACCACCTCCCCAGCTCCGTATCCTCCATATATCTGATGGCGATTGTACATTCTACGTACCTTTGCCATTGTACATTAACTAGCATGTCATTAGCGGTAAAATCTAGTCTCAAGTATAAATATCTACGTATCAATATCAGTTTATTTCCACCCACTAGCAGGTAAACCTTCTTATTCTCACGCCACTCCGCCTATTACTATTTTCTCATCAAGAATCTATTTCTATAAGAGTATTGATTGATTTTAGTCTGTTTTTATGTCCCTTAATATGGGACAGTACGTGGATAAAAGCAAATATATTCATATCAAAAATAGGATCTGGGGTTTACCCGCCGACTGCCAAATGTTCTAGACGTGATTCATATACGGTCGGCGTCAATAGTGGTATAAACTGGGTACCAAAACTATCTGACATTCATAATGCCTTTGGTACAATACTAGTACCTCGAGCCGTCAATAGCCTTTTTTAAATTACTATAGTAGGTATATACTTACGTTCTTATATTAGGAATGTGTCAAACATTTGTGAATAGAGAGATATTGAAAGAAATACTGAAAAGCAGATACTTTTGGTTCATTATGTCATACGATACTATTGGTATTGTCTCTTTGTGTAGGCCTATTTGTTTTTAGTGCTAGTCAGTATTAGTTTGTAATACCTATTTATTTTTGAATTTAACCTTTATCGCATAAAAGAAAACTGTATTTCATGTGATATAATGCATCTTCTAGGCTACTGTAGCAAAAAGCTTCTGGTGACAGTTTAAGGACAATACTCATTTCCTAATTATAAATTGCTGACGAAGACTACGGCGAGTTAAGAGTACACACAGCAACTCTTAGCTGTACATTGGTGGACCTTATTATATAAGGCATAAGATATAAACCTGACTAAAAACGGGTGTTTATAAAATTGTCTTAAGACTGGGTCAGTCGGTAGATCCCAGAAAGTTAGACGTACCTTCGCGGCAATCCGTGCTAAAAGCCTACCGCGAAAGTCAGAATTCAAAAATTGACTATCTCCCTCTCTAACGCTCTTACATATACCAAGAGGCCTATGCTCAGCAGTGGGCGATAAAGGGCTGATATGATGATGATGCTGATGATATACGAATGATAAAGAGACAAATAGGCTATCTATCTAACTAACAAAGTTGTTTGCGGTAATTTTTCTGTTTCGTTGTGCGAAATTGCAGCTATAAATAAAACATACTTAGGTAAAAAATATTCAGTTGAAATTGTAACATTTTCCCTCTTTTACGGTAAATACATTTTTATTATAGACCGGAAACTAACGACTAATAAAATTGCTTCCATGCTGGAATTTCTAATAAACAATATTTATTATTATACATTTACAACAATCATACTTTTTCCTTGAGTTGCTTTGTGTGTTTCAAGAGTTCTAAGTGGTGATAACATTTCTATTCTTAGCCGAATTCTCTTAGTAAGGTTTCTACAGATAATTCCGAAAATTATTCAAATAACACCTATAGGTGCGAGTATAATATAATATTCCATTATAATAATCTTGACATTACAATCCTTTATGATTAAGACGTAAGCAATTTAAATCTTTCACTATTCATCAATATATAGATGTAGGTCAAAATCTTGGCATTTCCTTGTCACGACAAAAATAACCACATGACAAATGGTCAATGTCAATTTTTGTCGTCAATATACTATAAATACTTCTGGGAACACAACAACTTTTGAATTTCAAAGTTTGTCCTTCAGTCCGACTTATATGACCATATTTATATTTATATCTTCAGCAGTCAGATGTAGAAATTCAATGCAAATCTTAAGGTCATGAGCACACTAGCGACGAAACGTTTTCCTGGCGATTCCATATAGTAGGTAATCGGCACGCCGCGTAAACGTGGCGTCTTCGCGGCGTGTAATTTTATATGAGAACGCCGAGAAAATGCGGTACTGAGACGCAATAATTATATTTTTTTATAGTGCGCTGACGCTCTTAGTTTTTATCTCAAAACAAAACAAAAATACACAAAAAGCGCCCAGTAACATACTTAAATAGGTAGTAAGACTAAATAAGTACAAATGAAAACACCTTGAGTTTAATTAAACACGGTCATTTGAGATTCATAAGTTGAAACCATTCCGATGAATCCTTTACACAGTATCCAATAAGTTTTACTCGCTTAAGAGTTCATCGGTACATCTAAATGTTGTTACGTATTCAATATTATTAATGTCAAAATAATAAACAATGTCATTGGAATAACCCTAAAGGACTGTTTACAAGTATCGTACATGTATTATGTATGAAAAATATTATTATTTAAATAAAAAAGTGATACGGCCAGTAGCTCCTACAAATGTCCTAGCAATATGCAGAACTTCCATTGATTACCATAGCATGCCGTATGATGCCGGCTAACTAGAATAGCACCACCCCATCTCCTCTCGCGGGCGACAAAGGGAATAATCCTACGGGCAGCAGCGTCCGTCGAAACCCAATCTACAGCTACTGTGCCAACCCGGCTGCCAAGCGTGGCGATTATGGCAACTACCAAGATGATACAAGTAATATTTGTGGGAGGACTATGTCCAGAAGTGGACTGCACACGGCTGAAATGTATGTATTTATGTACCAAAGCATAGAAACATCAGTATGCGCGACCACATACAAAAATAACGCAATGCAAATAAGTAACTAAATTTAGATATTTTAGACAACAGACAAGTTATGTTTTAAGTTGTTTACGTTCCGCCAGGTCGTTCTAAAAAAAGTTTTTGAAAACAAGCTCCGTCAGTACTTATCTGGTAGGACCTGTTTCATTTCATAATTACCTACGAACAGCTTACGAGTAAGAAGGATATCAAGTGACTATCAGAATATACTAGCGTAAATAGCCTCAGTGGCGAACGTCTGCTCTTGTATAGTGAGTTCCAGCATTGCGTCGAACTTCCAAGAGATTTGAGCAGACTGCGGCCACTCCTATTCATTTCCGTTTTTTTCATATAGACGCGAGCAGCGTGTACTGTGTCTACACCCATATATTTCCGTTTACTTGATATAGACGCGCCGCGTGAGCGTTCACTTAAATTGCCCCGTACCCTTACCATGAGTTGTGACTTTGAAGTTTTCGATAACGAGTATCGATACTTAACCATTAATACGGTACTACTCACGTTTATTTAGTCACTCGCGCGACATGTTTCGGAGAACATAGGCCTCCATTTTCAAGCACTAAGAGTGCTAAGTGACCGTTCGGTTCGCCGCTCGCGTCACCGGCCCGACCGTTAAATACAAACAAGTATCGAGTTTACTATCTGTGCACCTCGTTCGCACTAAAATAGTACAAGCGAGATGCACAGATAGTAAACTCGATACTCGTTATCAAAAACCTCAATGTCACAACTCATAGTAAGGGTATAGTTGTTGTAGTTTATGGTAGCAGACAGAATACGATCTGGGGACCGATTTTTTAGCGTCAACTACTTGACAATGGTATTTCAGAAACATGAATAATATACAATAGAAATTAATAATCGTGACTGTCGAAACTATACATTCTGTGCAAAAATAACGGTGCGGAACTTTGGTATACGATTTTTTTTTTTTATGACATAGGGGGCAAACGAGCAGACGGATTGCCTGGTGGTATGCAATCACCGTCGCCCTTTCTCACCCGCAACACCAGGGGAGTCACAAGCGCGTTGCCGGCCTTTAAGGGGGGGTTGGAGCTCTGGGAACCTTATTTACCATCAGGAACACAACACTACCTACCTGAAAGGTAGCAGTGCTATTATGGCTGTGGTCTTCTGTAAGGAGGAGGTATTTCCCCAGTTGGGCTGCTCCAGATTCAAGCGTGATAGTCATCGCTGTGCCCTACCTCTCATTGTTGGACGTAGTTTAAGGACATACCCGGGTCCAATACGATAGATATATCGATTATTTTCTTCCTCTAAGTTTTTTGAATTATGTGTACGAAGAGAGAGAGAGATGTAGTTAAAACTACGAAAATACTTTTTGTAACAGATATTGATGTTTTATAGAAGGACATTTACAATGAATGCAATGCGGATATTTTAATTGTTATGTACGTTACTGTAATTATAATGTAATTCTGTATTTAATAATTAAGTTACCACAAGTATAAATAGCAGAAATATAAAGGAGTTATTATTTATTAAATACATAATGTAAAACTTGTATAATGAAAACTATAATACGACTGATGTCTATCTGTCTGTCTGTTACCCTAGTCACACTAAAACCGCGGAACTAATATGAATAAAATTTGAGATTGAGCCCCGGTCTTATCCTGAGCCCTAAGTGTAAGTTTTTAACGTAATATTACTTTACCATCGCGTTAGAGTTACCCATATAAATAACATTATCACTTACGCGTTCGAGACGTTTTTTGACATCAAAAGTAACTTACACTAGAGCCTCTGTGTACTTTACCGCCGTGTGGGGAATTTTAAGTGGGCGAAAACGAGGAAGGAATCCATTTCAGTTGTTATATTTCACGGGGAAGGAAGTTTTGTATCGCAAATCTACGCACATTTTTTTAATGACAAAGGTGGCAAACGAGCTGACAGATTGCCTGATGGTAAGCAATTACCGTCGCCCATGGGCTCCCGCCACACCAGGGGAGTCACAAGCACGTTGGAGCACGTGGTTGGAGCACTGGGAACCTTACTCACCATGAGGAACACAACACGACACTAGATGACTATGCAAGCTAATACTTAGCTAGCTACAAAAATAATAAAATTTAAGTAATAACTTATAACTATTAAATTTCCTTTTATATGTAATCAATTTTCTTAGTGATTCACATGACCTAGCTAAATACTAGAATTTACGAGTACATACACAGCACAGTAAATAATAATTCACAGTACTCACGGTAGATTAACCTTTCTATCTTGATTCTACCTATTTACTGAATCTGACATGGCCAGCACATTTTATGGCGTCCATAAGCACACAAGGATAACTTTATTTCTCAGTAATAGAATAATAAACTTCGAGTGTTAATGTTCAAGATCAATAAAAGAACAGGTGGGAGACATTCTCAATTATATTGTGGTGCTTAGAAACAATTATCACCGCATCATTTTTTTTTTTGCAGTAACGTCTGCTAGCGAATATCTTCGATATTTAAATCGAAAGAAAAATAGAAAAAGTTGACTTCGAATCGTTTGTTCGCTTCGCAAGAGCGATAGAGAGACAGATAGCCCAATAATGCATTTTTTTTTCAAAGTGGGGTTCTAATATAAGTTTACGAGTACATAATTATAAGTAAAAGTTCAACCACGAGTAACGCTGTGAATCTTTATTACTCCAATTAATATGAATGTTAACATTACTTAGTATTTATTTATAGGAACAAAATAACGTGATTAATTAAAATTACTTATTCTAAATTACACTAAACTAAGAACTATAAGGCTTAAATTAAGAATTCCCCCCGTGGCAAGGTACCGTAGATGCTGGCAGCATTACCCCGCTGAATTGCTATACTAATCCGCTGTGCGAGGAAGCGAAGAAGATTGATGTGAATTGAATTGTCATGATAGTGACAGAGACAATCGTACGTTTATGAATATCTTTTTTAGCGCTAGCGCCGCTGGCCCAACAACAATATCAAACAATATAATAGATTTTATAGAAACCGAATTAAATTTATCTTGGCCACTCGATAGATAGCGTAAAGAAAAGTGTGTCACAACCTTCAGCGGTTACGACACGGTGATAACCCGGGTCGGGTGCCCGGCTATCACTGGACGTGATTCGGGAGTTGAGCAACCGGAAAGCGATAACTAGCGCTAATTAGACATGTACTGAAAGTTATTCGAATGGGGATTCATTGAAATAGTGGAGGCACTTTTTTGTGGCGAAGTTGGCTAACGGTTTGCCTGATGATAAGCAATTACCGTCGCCCAAGGGCACCCGCAACACCAAGGGAGTCCAGACTGAAGCGTGATGGTACTTAACTCTCATTGTTGGACGTAGTTTAAGGACATACCCGGGTCCAAGGGGGCACTTAGGGTAGGTGTTTTCATAATGAATAAAATCCCCTAATAAAGCAAACCTTGTCGTATGTCGGTGATGCTTGGTACCTAATTCGTTTTTTTTTTGTTTTATACTTGCGCGAGTTTATACCGGTATAAAGTTGGTTGTGAAAAAAGTGAAAACTCCGAAGTCTCAACTGGTTGCAAATCGCAGTTGCTAAAATGGCTGGAAGGACTGAAATTAAATTGTGGTGTCCGACACTGATAACAAAGAATATTTGTTAATTTTTGATATATTTTAAGTAATAATTCGATCTTCGTTCCTATTTTATGCAAACATCCATATCGTCAGTACTTCGAAAGAACTCATTATGGCATTCAAAAGAAAAATGACGTAACTATGTACGGGATGAGTACAGAGTTACTGCGTTTCAACTTGGAGTATGTATGTAGATACGAGATTTTGTCAAAGTAGGTGATTGGCTATTGTGTTGCCATGGTAACTCCGTAGGCCGGTTGACACTTGCAAGTTTTCTTGCAGCACGTAGGAACGCAGGTATGAGGAAGAATGAGAGACAAATATCGTTATTTTATTTTTGCATACCTATAGCTGCGTCCCTACTCGCTGCAAGTAAACTTGCAAGTGTAAACTTCGCTTAATAACACTAGTCTAATGCCGTTAATAAACGGGCCCCTGGGAGTGAATATTTCTCCACATTTGTGATATTTTGTTTACAGAGGTTGCTGTAATTTCTCGACTTTGTTTACACATCCGTCTATACAAATTGGGTTACCCACATTTAGAAAGAGAGAGCCGCGCGAGAGGTCACGTGAGTTATCAGTTGTAGCTCTAAATTTCGTAGCCTAATGAACCGTTACTCTAAATCGGATAATTATTTTGAATAGTTACACATAATATTAGTCTTATTGATAGGACTAAATAATCTTATTCGTTACTTGTTGTTGCGACTAAGTCAGCGCGAGTCGGTTCCCACTGACTTATCTAACTGTCCCACAATTCAACCATTTTTCTTGATGAAAAGGAAAAGCTATATTAGCTCCGTCTTGCCTAAGAAAAAACGGACGGATAGTATCGATACATAGATACTTGCTTTTCACGCTTTTGTTTCTATTGTCAAACTAACTTAGCATAGCTAATAAGGTAATTTCACACAGGTGGCAATCGTGGAATATTTCATGGAACTTTGTGAATGTATCACATAATTTATATTAACATTGTTTTTGTATTAAACTTTGACTAACATATATAGTACAAATAGCATGACTAAGCCTTCAAATCTGGCAGCTACCCAACATTCTAATGGCAGTTGCCCGTTGTAAACAATCACACATAAGGATACCGCAAGTATTATATGTATATACTTATAGATAAGTATATAGATAATTTCTTTTGTGATCAACTTGACTTATGCTACAGAAAAGGTGACAAAATTTAATCATCCAAATAAGGAAGCAATGAATGGTACCACAGCACTTAAATAGAGTCGTAAAAAGCAGTCGAGTTCCTAATCTATTGAAATAAGGTATAAATTATTAACATATTTTCGACTCGACTCTTCAATAATATTGTTCAATATTTACTACTCCTTTACGGTAGGATTATATTTTTGTCGTTATTTTCTATGGCTTTTCTAGGTTATTTTATAAAACTTTTGTCATCAAATTAAATGTCAGTCATTTTCTACCAGCTATAAATAAAGGTTCATCTACACGATAGGTATAAGACATTTTCCAGTAATTATGAAATGTAAATTTAATACTATAGGACATCATCTACCAAGCTTGTCAGATAAACGCGGAACAACATTTTATCTAACAAAATTAGTTACTATTGTTTGCTGACAATAATAATAAAAAATCGAAGTACTGACGTTTTCGCTATCTGTCAGCCACTGAAGTCTACTGCCGAACATAACTAAGGATAAGCCATAAATAAGGAGCAATCTCTAAGCATATATGTTATAAGCGCCACGCTCGCAGCTTGTTGATCACAGTAGGTATGTTCCACCTCCACCGCTCTAAGGGATTACGTCAAGTGGTTTCAGGGACAATAAACCACAGGTTAGGGCAATAACCTGTGGACTATTGTCCCTAAACTGCGACTAGGGGACAACTTTAGTGAGCACTAGAATTGTTGGGGTCCATGTTGGGTCGTATAATCTCGATTGTTTTTAACTCATCATTTGGCATAATTTGAATTTGTCCGAACATGTGATCTATTCAGGATTATTGTAAGACAATCCTTACCTAATTCAATGTATTAATAATAATTTACAGTAGTAATATTGTAATATACTTAGAATGACCTTATATTTCCCACAGTTTCAGAGAAAATCCATTATACCAAACGATTAATTATGCCAAATTATGAGTTATACCAATCAAAATTATGCAACCCGACACAATCACGAATTCCTGATGTCTCAAAGAATCTCGGTAATCGTTTATCAACATGTAGTAACTATACTCGCCATAAGTACGTACCACGTGCGGGGTGTGATATTCGATGCCTGCGCGGGCCGATTCTACAGTTACGTAAGATAATGCCAACTTTCAATGTCACGCTACCACGTATAGCGAGACGGTGTAGGATCTATCGGGATATACTAAGCATCTATAGTCTTGTAATAAATAAAGTGTAAAACCTACTTTATAATTTTGTGTGACTCCTTCTTAACAATGTCATGTGTCACTTGCTTTAGACATCAATCATCTTTGCTATCCTGAGCGTCTACCATGGTTGACATTTTATCGTCTCTCGCGCTATCCGTCACTTTCGCACTCACATACTTATTAGAACGTGACAGATATTGTGACAAGTGATAAAAACCCGACCATATTAGGCTAGCTGGAGGGCGATCTTTGAGCGTCGAGTACTCGAATCGTGATATTTTAAACTCTGTCAAAAACGTAGAAAGGTTGAGAAAAATTAAGGTTAGAAATTAATAATCGTAGGTATCAAAATTACACATTTGGGTGGGGAACTTTAGTTCGCCATTAATTTCGTCCTTAAAGTTTTTTGAATTCGAGTAACTCCCAGATATCGGCCCCCTGGCCTCCGAAGGATAAACACAGTCCCATTAGGATCTCAATGACTGTAACAAAATAAAAACACCCCGAAGACCGCAATTTTTTCAGCAGCCGGTGATGTTGTTAGCCTTTTTCAAATCGTTCTAGAAGTTTTAAAATATAAATCCCCATGTAACTCAAATGTGGCATAGATAAGAAATAAAACAATTACGACAAATATTGATTATGGAAAAGTTATATCATTAGAATATTAAAGAAGAGCAGATAAGTGTGAGTTATCGCAATCAATTAATTGTTAATAAAAGAAAACGTGACAATTGCTCTGTTTCTCCTTGATATAACATTCCGGTGTTTACTGTGAGAATACCAATTAATTTCACTTGCTATTAATTATTGCTGTCTTATACGCGCAATTATTTATTCACTTTGTGAGTTATCCGACACCCTATTCGAAGTTGCATCTGTGTCGGGTTTTAACACTTGGTTTGTTTGCGGACCTATAAATAAATATTTCAGGACAATCTTACACAAATCGACCTAGTCCTACGATAAGCTCAGTAAGGCTTGTGTTGAAGGTAACTACTAGACGACGATATATGTAATAGATAGATACATAGAAAACACCCATGACTCAGGAACAAATGTCTGTGCTCATCACACAAATAAATGCCCTGACTGGGATTCGAAGCCAGGACCTTTGGTTTCATAGACAGGGTCACTACCCACTAGGCCAGACCGGTCGTCTATACTTCTAGCACGATTTGGCAAAAATGTACATTCTAAAATCTAAGTATTTTTTTTATTTATTTACAATAATTAGGTACACTCAATAAAATACGAGTACTTAACTAGTTATTAAATCTAAAAAGGCCCTGGATGTATAGTACAGTCGACGTCAAAGATTTGTTTACACTTTTTCACCTTAATCCTTTGTAATAAGGTGCAAAAGTGTATACATATTACTGACGTCGACTGTACCAAAAATATTGGCGGCATTTCCTCGTCGTAAAATATTTGTACTTGTACTGAACTGAAGATAGGTATTATAGCACCACATAATAGAAATTAAGAAAGCATATAACTTGAATAAAAAATGATAATAGATAGACCTTAACGTCGGTCATAAAGACGCGGAGATATACAAGGGGTATATACAAACTGTATTATATGCAAGATATATAAGGAGTATACTGCTAAATGAACAAAAGGCATGTTTTGTTGCTAAACGACTTCTCCAGAACAGCTTATAGCTTTAACAGCTTCACTGGTCATTACCATCTAAATATGTTGAAGCTGACCTAAATCACTGCACATTTAAGGCTTGGGCAGATAGGCGCGTTTTGAGAGCGTGGCGCAGCGGGGCGTGACAGCGGTGTGGCTAATGTAACGAAATAAGGTACACATTTGGACGGCAGCGTCGCGCCCCGCTGCGCCACGCCACAAAACGCGCCCTATGTGACCAAGCCTTTATGTATACCACAGTTTAACGCTCAAGTGGCATAACAGTTTAGATCATAGTAATAGTAATATAATATGACATTTTAAAGTAAGTTACTGTCACATAACACTTTAAACTTTCACGTTTTCTACACATATTTACTAAAAAGTATGGGCGAATGTAAGTAATGGGCGAAATATCGCGAATTCAATAAACTTCCTCACAAACATATCGTCGGGTTGTCACATACATTCTGACGCGCTCCTATGATTTGACATTTGCTGGGACGTCAATTATCCGAATGACCGGTGCGACCCGCGTCGAAACGTCGGTATTTGTGGTAATTAAATTTAGTTATATTTTTTACTAAAAAGTTACTGTCGTAGCGTCTTCTGAAGATACTTTTTGTTTCAATGAGGCAAAAAAAAAATACAAAACTGTTTAGTTTACTTTAACCATACTTATGGGTGAAATATGCATGTGCTCCCATACCTTTCAACCTACATACTACTTACCTGTATCAAGGTCAAGAAATACCCGGAAGTAAAAACCACAAAGCAAACCACTACTATAGAAAAAATAAATAAAAGAAAATGACCATCCCTGATGACCTACTTAAGGTACTAGTTGTTTATTGTACTGTTTATACAGGTCGTTGACAACCCTGCGCCTCGAGACGGGAAGCGTCTGGTGCACGGGAATCGACCTTGGCGTCGTGATTCATTGGCGAAAGTGGGAGAAATGCGGCGCGGGGCGCGGACACTTTTACTTTCTGTGTGGCGCAACCGGCGCGGGCGCCGCCACTCGCTCGGCCCGCGGCCCGCAGAGCCGTCGCGCACACTCCGCGTCGCAACACCCGGATTACAGTGATAGTGAACCCTGGATTCTGGATTCAGTGTGTATCCTTGTGTAGTGTGGTGAGCGGGAGCCGTGGCGCTAGCAGCGCACCGCGCCTACCTTCCAACATAACATAGTCCCTTGGTAAGTTTTTCACAGGGACTTTCACTGCTTTCTTCAATAGTGAATTCCAATAGAAAGTTGTATAGAAATGCTGGTGTTATAGTGATTATCGATATGTGGATCCAGTTGAGGTACGAGACGTTGTTACTAAAGCATTCGCTACATCTCGCGCAACGAAATCTAGATAGTGATTGCAGTGAAGGGGAGCCAGGTATCGGCTTAGGCAAAGCGCACAATTGGCGTCGCCCGCGAATGAACTTCGGTTCGGGTGTCAGCACAGTAAATAAAGAAGTGAAATATCCAAGGACAATACAACTTTCAAGTGATTTCGCGCGCGGCCGACAATAAAAACTTCGTAACGCGCTGCGCAACCTCTCGGCGCACTTTCGACGTCCGCCGACGAGCCGCCGCTTTCAATGCGGCTGTTACAAAACCTTTGCCATGACGAATTTTCTTTCGAAAGTTTTCATTTATGAGTAATTAC
Source organism: Grapholita molesta (assembly GCA_022674325.2). Lineage (NCBI taxonomy): Eukaryota > Metazoa > Arthropoda > Insecta > Lepidoptera > Tortricidae > Grapholita > Grapholita molesta. The sequence goes on from CP053125.2 coordinate 17,114,751, forward strand.
AATCGATATGAAATAAGTATTTCGTATCGATTGGGCAACGCGTTCGTCGTGAAAGCGCAGCTCACCTTTGCGTTAATGATCCGGGAGCCGTGACAGAAAATCATGGCTGGCGAGGCATTACCGGCGGAGCCTTGCTGCCGCCGTGACCACCCGTACGGTCAATGAGTTGGTGCCATTACAGCCAGCACGTTTCAAGCAACTGTCATCATTAAGTAGAACTGAAAGGAACGCGGCCCAAGGCCAGTTGGATAACGAATTTTCGTTTAATATTAATAAATGGCAGCCACGGTCGATCGTGACGGGACAGTAGGTGCTTTCACGTGCGTGGAGATGCTCGCAACATGCCGAAACCATCCGGTGGTTCACGACGATGACATAACCCTCGCAAGCAATTAAAATTTAGACAAAGTTGCTTCATTACCTTCAGACGAATACGGAAGTAATAAAGGCGTGATCGTCGATAACTCAAGATAAAATATAATTTTTAATTTCGCCGTATTTCGTCGAACACATTCAATTTTTATTGCTGCAATTAATCTTCATGCAAACAAGGCGTTGCCTTCAAAGAAATGTCAAAGGATGTATACCTACTGCGCAGCATCTTCACGGTCAAAAGTAATTTATTGAATAGGAGAAGAAACATTTTTTTTTAAGAATGCGCTGCCAGATAACCTAACACATACGAACTTATTTAACCAATTATGTTGAAATATTTTTTCTAACCAAGATACAACATAATATTTCAGTAGTTTACCTTTTCACTAAGAGATAATTTAAAAATATCTGGCCTTATCAAACTAGTTCAGAAGGAATTGAAACATAACCACAAACATCAAATAAAGTATTTCTGGTTGAAAGTCCCCCAAATATGATCCAAAAGAGCCAATTCAGATTACGCAATGTCAAAAATAATTCGACTTTCGAATAACGTGGGCGTGGCAAAACGTCAGAATAAAGATTTACGATAAAGATCGTGATTTAGCATTGACAAAAAAGTACAATGCATATACTTAACGCATAAACTTTCACCCGGAGAAATGGTTGCGCGAAAGTTCAACGCAACGCGGGTGACTTCATCCTGATTTCACGCCGTTATTCGGTTCAGAGATTATTCATGGAACAATGAAGGTTAACGTAGCGTGAAGATACACGAATTCAATTTCCAAATTTAATTTTTTTGAATTTTTAAACACGTTAAACTGCTCTAAAAAAAATTACATGCACTAATATTTGTCATATATCCACTTCATACAGTCTAATGACATATTTATCATGTTACTAGCGTCTGCCTGCGATTTGGTCCCTATTCAAGCTTCAAAGCAAGGGGTCAAAACAATAATCTATCCTTCCCCGAGATTTCAATTATTCTCAATACCAATTTTTCTACGAATTAGCGGTTAAAACGTGAATATTTTTTTGTTACTTTCTGTATATGTCAAGATGCAACAGAACAAAGTGAAGGACGCCTTTATCTCGCCTTGTTAAAAGACAACAGAAAACGAAACAGGATGGTAATTTGTCGCAACCGACGATCCTACCTCGATTAATTTATTCACACTCGAGTTTATGAAACACTAAACTTCGCCTCCGACTTTGTCCGCTTAGCAGTCGTTGCAACTAATAAAATAACTCATTAAAAAAAAAGATCGGAAGGACCCACAACATAGGAAGAACGAAGAATATTTTTCAAAGGTTACTTTCAACTGTTTGACCTATGTCAACTGTACAATCCATGTTTATAATATTTAGTAATTGCGTAGATAGGTAGACAGTTTGCAAAACCCTGAATAGTCTATTGTTCTGCAACGCATGAGGTGGTACTGTGATGAATTAATTCTACGCCATAGTGTGTGTAGTCAGCCTGAATTTACATGTCTATTTATTTTGGCCTATTTTAATAACCCTGTGGTATTGTAGTGTATTTTTTTAACAAACTTACTTTAGACAGGATTTTGTTTCAATATACAGTATGTATTTTTCATACGGGCGTATGAAAACACTATGTTAAAACACTAGTTAACAAAATTATTAACATAATACGAGTCGTATTACTGGATACTGTATTTGTGCAACTTATACGCCCGTATGAAAAATACACACTATATTTTATAAGTTCTAACCTAAAATTAATTCTCAGATCTGTCCCAAACAAACTTCTTGTATTCATACCATACTGCTTAGTTTCAAATATTTAATTTGGTTTGTCCTTAATAGGTAATTATTCAAACCTTTAAGTGCACACATTTTCCGACGCCATATTCAATATCAATAAAGTTGTTGATGCTATTCGATCCCACCCTTACATATAGTTTAAAAACATCAAATGCCATGTAGCAAAATTCACAAGAAAATCTCGCATAGTCTCTTGTTTTGATACTCCCAGTTCCGCGTTGTAATTTGTCATGGAAACAAATTATATTATGACAATGTTTCGAACGGACAATAAAATGCAGCGGTAATGTGGGATCCTCCCACAAAATTAAGTTTCAATACATGAGCACATAAATAGGTAACAAGCGGCAATAAAAGTGATTCTCACAGCTTTATGTAAGTCGGATAAAATTCGCGATTATCCAATGCCGTAGACAAAGCCGGGGAAAGGAAAGTGGAAAGCGATTACGTTAAGAGTTGGCTGCATCTCGGAGTTAAGTAACGAGTGTAGTTTTAAAAACAAACCATAGCCATATTCCAATTTTAATAGTACATTTCGATACTAGTGAAAAAAATTTTTTTTCGACGAGGCCGAGGGTGAACGTTGGAGCCCGAGTGAAACGAGGGTGACAATCACCCGAGTCTTAAAGAAGTTTTTACACGAGTATCAAACCTAATTTTTCATAGCAAGTACCTTAAAAAGTGAAATTTACGCACAAAGTGCACTTTTTACGCACTAGTTAGGAAAAATCTCTTTTCAAATCGCCATCACAATCTGATTCAGACAACCATTATTACTAAAACGTTTGACATACTCGTATCGTTAAGACGTGAAGCAATTTCGTTTTGATATCTATTTGACTTGAACTTTATGACCATTTGATAACAAGTAAATGATGATTATAATAAGCCAGACGTCACTTTTGACAGGCCAACCCTGCTCAAAATTAATTAAAAAAAAACAATACCAAATTATATTCCTTGAATAGGCCTTGAATTAGGTATAAGGTCTGTTAGTAAAATTTTGATTCTAATCTATGCGAAAAGCCATAGATTAGAATTAAAAAAAATCTTCTATTCCTAATGTAAGTGTTACATTTAGTTAAATAAGTTACTTTAGCAACGAGATAGAACGCTCCAACATTTCAAGACATTTTTCAATATTCGAATTTTCTAAAACCGAATATGTGTAGGTTATAAGCTGACTTCTATGAGTTGTCTATCATTTTACGTTTTAAATTTTCAAATAATATATTTGTAAACTGTAAACCGCCTAGCACAAGACGATAGTATATGCTCGTTTTCATTATCGAAATATGTGGTTCGCATGTTCTGAATTAATTTGGGTTTAGAAGGTACTACTAAGACAGCATTAATAATATTATTTGTCTACCTTGCAAACATGAAGAGCTATAAATAGCTATTGCGTAACGTTATTCGGCTTTCTTTAAAGATGAAACCTATAAATCAAATGACAATCGATTGTAATAAGCCTATGTAATTAAAACTCAACTTGCTCGAGTTTCTAAATGACAACAACTGTTACCACTTATTTGAATAATTTCAAATCATTCTACCTAATTGCTAGCTCAGCGGCTTCATAATGTTTCTTATGAAATACGAAAGTTGTACGATTAATTCTTATTATTACAAGTAATGATTGCATTGCAATATAGTTTCATTTTTCATAATTCATCTGAAATAATCATGACTATTTAATTAATCGCTGACCTAAAACTATTGACCGACCCTGAATATGAAGGGCTATTCAGATAAAGAATTCATGTTTTAAACCGCTAAATGTATTTATGTTAACCAGGCCTATTATAACTACTACGTCTGTTTATTACTAATTGTATATTCATAAATTATTTGTATTTTTCTATAAATACTTTGGAAAATGCGACCAAGCCTAGACGCTAATGCTATGCAATAGGTATGAAATGCAAGATAAGAAAGTAGTGCACATTTCACATTAACGCAGTGCCTCTGTAATGCCTCAGTTAAGTGCCCTGTCTACAACTGCTTCATTTAGCCAACTTGCGCCACGTTCGGCTCCTGCCCACCCTCCCCCGCTAACTAGGAACGTGTCAAATTGCTAATGACATTATCAACTTTCGTTGCGTCATCAGTGGTAATTACACCGTTTGACCGACGGCCACCGTTTGGTAGAACAATAAAGCAATCTGTCGCGCTCGTTACCAATTAACTAGGACAATATTTGCCTCTGCACCGACGTGATGCTGATGCAAACAAGATTTATACCTCCAATTGCGGGACATGTAAATTGAGATTAATTTATGTGGAAGCATCGCTTAAGCTGGAAGCGACTTCAAGTAGGTAACAGCGGCGTAGGCGATGGCAGTACACATTGCAACGTGCCGATTTGAATCCAAGGTCTTTCCTAGTGGAAGAGAACGGAGTTTCCTGCGGCCGCCTATCTCTGCGCACACGGACACGCGCACGTGAACGCACACGCGGCCACGTGTCGTTATTCTTTGTGTTCAATCTTTCCTAGCTACCGTTCGAGGCATCTTCTTTTTGTGGTGTCGACTGGCGTTTGAAGTTGGAGCCTGCGAGCGGTTCATTATATAGGCGACGGGCGATGCGCGCGGCGCGCAGTTAGTGTGTCACTAGAGTCGGCGCGAGAGGTGGCCTGCAAGGACTGAACCGCGCCGCCGACTTTTTTTTGTGCGTGCGATGTTTTCACTTTCGTCATTTTGACCGGGCCAGTTTGATTTGACGTCGCTCGCGCACGGACGTGCCTCGGGATCGGACGGCGCTCGTCCTGTGAACTGTGCTCCAGGATCGTTTGGATTTTTATTTTCTGTGAGGAATATGGCTGTGATACAGTGCTAATATGTTCGATAGTAACCTTCTTTTGAATTTCTACAATGAGATTGCGCATAGAAGTCTACAGTTGGCAAGGTTGGTAAACATAAAGTTATGGTTTCGGTGTTGTGGGTCGGGATGGTCTCAGCCTTGTGTCTAATGAACGCACTATTCTGCGCCTCATCCGCCTCTCGCCTTCGCCTCTGAGCCTCGCGGAGAGGTTAATAGGTTCACATTAGACGGTGGTTTGCGAAACCGACTCTCGGTGTAAGGCTGCGCCCGCGTCGCTTTTCCACGCTGAGTTTCGCGCGCATTTCAAGCAAAATATTTTCGTTTGTGCCGCCATGTAAATATATGCGAAACGTTGCGTGTTACTGGATTAGACTAGATAAATAGTTTCGTTGTTTATGTTTTGTTTACCTACATGTACGCTCGCTTTAAATTAGGTTAGGAAAATATATTAAAGTAATTTACAAAATCTAATTTATTAACTGACTGAATGGAATAATAAACCAAATATTTAATTAAAAATACAAAATTTGTAGTTATATGAAATATAAAATTAGTTAAAACATATAAGAAACACATCGTTGAAGAAGTAAACATATATCATTATTACCAAATTCACTGAATATCCCAAACATGAATTGGGTAATGTATTTACGTATTATTTATTCTAATTTATATGTAGTGAATATAGTCATATGTCAAGCGTCGCGACTTGTTTTTCTATTTATGCTAACCCAACAAATTTGAATACCAATGTTGAATATAATAGTGTTATATTTGCATGTCAATGACATCTATTTACTATTTGGCACGCGTTTAACGAATTACGCAATTAAAAACGCGTGATAGCACTGTCCCGTTCACCCCTGACCCGTCGTTCATTGATGAAACTTCTCAGTATTGTTAAAGAAAGTTCCGCAAACACACAGATAAGTCTATTTATTATCTAAACAATGACTGTATAGATAGTAGTGTTGTAATCGTAGTAGAGTTACACAACGATACTGTTTTTGAGATAAACGGAACTGTGTCAATGAAGTCGCCACCCGACTACCTACATACTCCAGCGATAATTAACTTGTAACACCGAAAACTCTTAATGAACCTTTTGTTTAAATATGTATCTTAGTTATCTTCTTTTTATTTACTACCAATTCAACGTTTTGCAGTTATCAAAATATCGTATCACGTAATTACGAACATGAGTTAATGGATTTACAGTTTTGTGCAAATAATTACTGGAGAATATACACATCTGAACGTTATTAAAAATAAAACTACGAATCGATTAAAGTAAACAGGCTTAGGGTTAAGTTAGCATATCATATTTATAGTTTATTTTACATAAGCATTATAATCAATTATTCTAAATTTCGATATTATCAGATAACTACTTTTCCTGACCTCATCGAGGTATTTTTAGACGAAAAAATAGAACAATTAGTTACTTCCAAATTAATGGTCATTTTATACCGTTTAACTTTAAACACGAAATCGAATAAAATACGTAGGTATGACATTAATTAAAGGCATGCCATAAATAGCTTGGAGAACCTTCACAGTCGATTAGTGCGTACTATTTATTGGTAATCCGACAACGGCCGGTAAAAGTGTGATAACTTGATAAGATTTACTACTATCACAAACTTGATATTTGATATAAGATTATGAAAGTGTATTTTTATCTTCGAATACAACTGTGTCTATCCGATTAGAAAATAAGCCCAACCAAATTCCAATAAGAACACAAATCAAGGCAACACTTTAATTCTATTAAAGATAGATAAGATAATTTTATTGTATGTTACCATGGATACGTATTTATTACTTTTATTAGTATAACGTACAAACTAAATAAGTATAAAGAAATTGTTTATAACAACACTGACGGAAGACATATATGTATTATATATTTTGTAGAGGAATATACCATAATTTGCGATCTTTCGGTACGCAGGTTCTATGGCTCTCATCAAATGAGGTATCCATTATTTTTTTTATTAATTTATTAACATAAAAAAGTTACAACTTACACAGTAACAAAGTCCCACAAAACAGTTTACACAGTTTGACTGTAACATGTTTGACCATGACAACACGACTATCATTTTATACCTGTTTTTTTCCTCGGAAATCTCAGAATAATTTTAATTGAAGACATATTCGTATTTAATGTACGGTCAACAAATTTCACTGCCTAACCACTTCCTACCACAGTGAAAATCTTACTTCTTACGAATAACATGACGAAAATTTAGTCACGAAATTTTAAAAACAAATAAGTGAAATCTTTATGAAAGCCGCTTGGTTACATATTACTGTAACTCAACGTATGTATAATTTAATACTTTACCCATTAGAAAATGCTTTGTAAATGTAGTTTTTATCTCCATCAGCTCAACCGCAAAACTACGGCTCACATCCGGTTTGCATTGACATCAGAATTAATATAATGAAGAGATTAACACACAACCTAAATGGGATTTTCAATCTAATTGGAAAAGTCATATGAGCCTAGAATTTCCTAAGACAAATATTTACTTGTGTTAATAACATGTAATTTTATCTAATGATAATTGTAAAAACAAAGTCGGGATTAAGAAAAAAATATAAAAAATATTTTGATGTTAGTATTAATTTAATTTATCTCAACTTGTATGTAACTTACAGTTACAATTTTTACTTTATATACCTAGTATAAATTATTCGGCCTCTCGACTCCTCAAAACCTGTAATTTCTGGTGTAACTTATTCATGGGTGATAACAGACTTATCTTTTTTTGTCTGCCTCTCGCTCAAACATGAAAATTAATTAGAATACAACGTCAAAATGTTCTAGAATTTGATAGTCTGAACTATATTGTTCTACTCTTGTGTTCACACGCAATTCTCTTCATTTCCAATTGCTATTTCTATTTGGCGATTGTAATATTAAACAAAGCAATAAATCAGTCGAAAACCTAAGCTACTTATTTAGGCTAAATCAATAAACTAAGTAGCTTTACAGATGCTAGTAAATAATACTTGTAATCTTGCACTGCTCCACAAATTAACTCCGTCGTAAACTTATTTTAGGCACCAAAATTTAATTGGCCAAAGTAGAACATGCCCCGAGAAATACTTACAAAACATTAACAACAAACGTCAGCGGCTAATCTAAGATGGTCGAGTTTTTGTCATCACCATAGCCGTCACTTTCTGACAAGTAAGTAGCGATATTAGATACTGCAGTTCTTTTTATTTTTACTTGTCTACTTATAATCAAATTATTCATATGGTGATTCTATTTTAATCATTGAATAACTCTAAACTGAGATTTTCTATTTTTATACTTGTCTATTTATAAGATCATCTACTGTACTGGCGATGGCGCCTAATAAATTATTTGCCTTACTTATCGGTATAGACACATGGCCTATCATTGCAGGTAATTATTTATGTTTATTTGTTGAAAATTCATATCTGTTAATTATAATTGATCGATATTGTTATTTTATTCGTATCGTAACTTCCGCGTGGTTTTATTGAGTTGTCTGTTGAGCCCGTGGGTATTCATTAAATATTGTCTATTTTATTATATAATGTATATATATAGAGTGATTTATCAACGTCTGTCCATACCTTCACTGCGTAGTTAGTGTCTTATTAAAAACTTGATATTTTAACCAGCGGCGACGTAGTGAAAATTATTCGTTAGTCCGACGCGACGTAACTAACTCTGCTTTCTTTTTTGTCTGTAGTACCATATAGGTTTACGGTAAGTTTTTCCATTACTTTTTATCGTGATTTCAAAGTTGGATTGTACTGATAACTACTATTGAACAGTGCGTTGGAAAAACACCCTGGAAACTGTTTGCATGTATATTATAAGCATGTTTACGTTCTGTCGCATCATTATTTCAATTTGGGACAAATTTGGCAGTTATCGCTTACACGCGCTGGGAACCTAGATATTTTCCTACACTTTGCACAAACTATTTAATCGCAGGACTTTAGTACATTAACTAGCAAACAAGTATAATGCATTTATTATTTTCAATATAGGTAAAGCGTCGGGTTATTGACAGATAACATATTTAATAATTAAAGATTTGAAATTTAGTTGTTATAATTCAACCTCTAAGGAAAGCCTTCGAGTTGAAAGTTTTAACTTTACTACACGGACGGAGTTACGGTTAATAAGTTACTGTGAAACTACTAAGAAACTGTTGTAATAATATTTCGTTATGAATCCATCGCAGCCTGTTTCCAGGAAACCAGACGCGGTTACTACGAATTTATCTCACTCATTATTAAACCAGCCCCAGTTAAGGAAAACATAAAGAATGATAATATTTATAGTTGTCGTATGTATTTTTATTAACTTTGTAATTAGGTACACTCCTACGCTAACAGTCTTTTATTTTAGTCCGACGGTATCTTGAAAATTTGTAATTCCGACGTCTTTGCTTTTTGTAGTCCAGAACTTTTAGTTCAAATGTAATTAATATGAATAATTATTTACACTAATATTTCCAAGCACTTACGTCAGAATCTGGGTTTACAACATTTGAAACACAAACAGTTCTGAAATCCAGAATGCAAAGCCAACGGCCGAATGTCGCAATCGGCACTTATTCCTTGCAGAGTCGACATAAACATTTCTCGGAACTACGAATTTAGCCCGCCCGAGGTAGCCCTAACAGTCGTTCAATTAATTCCTTCATAGTTTTAATGTGACATTGGACTAAATTATAAAACCCTTATCAGGCGGAACTGTGGACTGATTAGAACCCGCATTGAGTAACGCCGCGCCAACTATCAGGATGCTACATACGGAGGGCCAGTAACATCATTTCGTTAACTTTAATCATTAATAAATCACATTTTAATGATCTCTTACCTCACTAGTACACCGTCACTGTCTATTAACACACATACAAGTTCCGATTCATTTAGTTCGTCTAAGTTTCTGCACTGCTGCTCAATACACATATAAATTTCGTTTCAAAATTGAAACTTAGGGCGCACTAACACTGAACTTAATTCAAGGCCGGCTATTTTAGGATTGTAAAACTAGCACAAAAAGCGGCAGTTAGCTCATCAAGTCATCAGTGCAAAAAGCTATTGTGTCGGCGCATGTTCAATAAAGTTAGAGGCCTGTCAGGAATCGCTCCCAGCCCTTTCTTGTTCCCGTTCGGTACAAATTACCGAAGGACGTTCGAACTGGGTCACTTCGGAAATAGTTTATTGTTATCGGCGTGCGCACACGCAAGCAAGGCGTTCGATTTTCAAACGCTCACGCATACAAACGAGCCCCCGGCTCATTTCTGTATCGCATTATACTCTTCCATCTTTAATCTTATTTTCTCAACGGTGTACTTAGCAACGGCTTCCGTTTTAAATTTGAAAAAATCGAATACTAACTTTCTTAAGGCCGACATGTCAATAAAATTGAAAAGTCGATTTTGTGTTTTCATAACATTAATTTAATGTCCTTACGAGTTCCAAAGGCCACATGTTTGGGTCTATTAGTTTTATTAGGCGGTTACCCTTGCGTTGAATATTTATTATTTACAATCTAATGCTTTCGACAGGCCCTTCCTATTGCGTTGCCTATCATTACCTACTGGCGCGCACAAGGACTTTTTTATTTTACTCGTTTTCATAGGCTGAACTAACACGCGTGTTTAAACTTCAACGCAATTACGTTATTATTCGTAAGTCGTTAATGTTGGACATAAATATTTATGTACTGATTTCGCGACAATTTCTGTTACGATTGTAATTCAATATATGCATGTTTTAAATTATCTATTTGACCCTTTTTGAAGAATCAGAAAGGTAATAAAGTTTGATGTGTGAAGAAGGTATGTAGACAACAAATAAATCAAATGCCATCATCGCACCTTGACCACGCTGATAAATTAATTAGCATCAGTTGTCACGGCGGCCATAAAAGTCTCCATCTCCTATGCATAAATTCTGATTGTTCGCAGGTTTATAGGCAATCCTATCGCTGGCAAGTTGTAAAATAACTTAGAGGCCTCAAGGCTTTCGAACAATAATGCACACACGGCCGCTGGCACACCGCCGCGCGTCGCATAACCTGTACTCACAGATAACGTAGACTATCAATTTGGTCTAGTACATTCACAACCGTACAAATCTGAGTTCGCATCCGGAGTAGGGCGCCCGTGTGTCAGTGTGCAACGCGCACACCGCGACGCGGCTTCCCACAATACCCCACTCTGTATTCCACTCGTGCGCACGTGGTTAGCACACACGCACATAAAGCAAACTATAGTGAGTGCCGAAGCCAAGAGATCGTGAACGAAAGCACACGCTTCACTCCCTGGTATATTTTTAGCGAAATTCCATTCAGCGGGTAGGTCAGTTACTATTATGGCTGAAATTTCGATCAGGCTTTCAGGGTCCTTCGATTTTATCATCAATCTTCATGCTTGTTGATTTTCGCTCTGATCCTCTCTTTTATTTTTGAGACTAGCGATCTTCCTTTAGCTAATGTTTTTTGATAAGAATGAGTTTCAAGATATACTAATATTTGGCAATATTAGTAGTAGTAGATAATTAAACTATTATACCTACTCTTCCCGTTTTTGGTGGTCATAGTACAATACATTGCAGATAAAGACAGTATGATTATATTATATATCCTCTAAATATGCGTATCCATTGGTCTCGAGTTATAGGCATTGATTAAAATATTTAAAAGAAAAAACATACATTAAGAACATTTCTAATTACTAATAGAAGAAGCTAAAGGAGCGAAGTTGTATTTGGCACCGAGACCCTTAAGTATATATATTTTTTTATTTAATACACAAGGGATATGAAACTCTTCGTGTTAAAATCAACTTATTAGTTAATAATCTGGGTCGCTGTATTTACAATTGCTACGAGAACCAACGCACTTATATACTAAGAAAATTCGTGAGTTAAGTTAAGCTTAATTACCTGGACTATATTGCGCGCACAATAGAATCTTATGAAACTGACATAGTAAAGAAACACCCTATCTCGTTCGACAGTCCACAGTTCATGCTTGCTTAAAATTATACTTTTAACGTTTACGTGACCGTAGAAAGTATGCAACAACACGATGTGTTACTTGTGTTAGGACTACGACTTATGACTCAGTCGTAATCACTCGTATGATTCAATATGCAGAATTACCATTTCAGAGAAACATTTTGTGTTAATTTCCTATTCTACGACGCATTTTGTTTTACGGCAAAAAGCTATATTGCGTTGTTCACTATGTTACGTTTTTACGTATGTTCTAATTCGTTTTATTGTTTTTTGTATACAATTTTACTAGCGCGTAAATATATATATAGGTTATTAATATATGGTTTAACCTTGAGAGGAATCGATAAATAATATTGCGTCGTATTGCAGACTTTCTGGAGCTAATCGAGCGAATCCAAAAACGGAAACTAGTCCACAATACTTATCTGCGCACCCGCACATTTAGACGGGCTTTTATTTGCCTTGTCTGATAACTCTCAAATTAGGACAGAGATTGCATTGTACCCGACACCGAGCCTCTTGAGTGTCTACGGAGTTTTTTTGCACCATACGGTCAACTACAAATAATAAAAAGTATCGTCATTTAAAAGACATTTCAGAGCCCTGAGTGTAAGTTTTTAACGTAACTTTACGTCACGAACGCGTTTGCGTTTCTCATATAAATAACATTATCACTTACGCGTTCGTAAACGTTTTTTTAAGTCAAAAGAAACTCACACTAGAGCCTCAGATATACATATACTCGTAGGTAATAATGCTTGACGTGAATTGTTGCAAATTTTAAAATATTTTCTTTACTCAGTTACTCAATAGGTATTTCGGTTAATAATTACTGAAATCTATTGTTAATAATACCTATAATACGGTAGGCATTACAAGTGTTTGGTTAATATATTTTCTTTAATTTAAAATTAATGTTATGAAACAGTAGTTTATTAGTTAAGTATATTTATTTAGGCAATTTTCTAAACGGCTGTTAGGTGTGTGCCTAAGTATATGACTTATATGAGAGACGTCTACGAATAATCATTCTAGGCGTCACCTGGAGCGGTACCGCGAACATCGAAGTTCGTATATTTCGGGCATGTTTCTCTTTTACTCCATTAAAGGTATTATGAGAGTGATAGAGACAATCGTCCGAAATTTACGAATATCGTTGTTCGCGGTAGCGCCGCTGGTAGCTATATAAAATTCATAACTAATGTCATGTCAATCCATGAGAATGCATCTAGACTTATATTCTGTGAAATGGATAAGAAATAGTCTCTATTTCTCACAAGTCGCATCCAGTGGTTATTGGAATTTCCACTAAGTAAGTATTCGCTCTCCAGTTTGCAGCACGTATTCTGCTTCGCAGTGAAAAACTTTTCCCACATTAAAATCCTTGCTAAAATTCCATGGCAGTGACACAACATGAGTCATTAGTGTAGTCGGCTTTAGCCAGGTGTTACTTTCCGGAAACCACTTAAATTCAAGACCCCGAACATCACGATATCACGCGAATGAGATAACCTTTCGTATGAGCTAATAAAAATAACGCCTTTCAATTTATCAACTACACGAATTAGTACCTACGCTTGTAAGTTTTAATATTGTTAAAAACATTTCCTAAAATGTTTATGCAAATTAAAATTTCATATTGGTGTAAAAAGAACCATGGTTCTTCTTTATTTCCGAATAACTATAAAACCGTCATTTATGTTAAATAAGACTTCATATAAATCGATACAAGATATTTCTAAGAAGTCGCTGATAACAAGTTTAAAATACCTTCAATATACATTTAAAACCGCCTCATAAACAAAAAATGTAGAACATCAATACTCAAATTGATAAAGAATCACCATCTCGACATTGCCAAACACAAACTGGTCCAAGATGCTCAAAATTACCCCAAAAACTCACGTAACCGTGATAGATGTAAAAGCAAGGAAATCAAAACTGAGCCGCGTTACGTCGGCGGTTACGTAAAACCTTTCGTATACTTTCTCTGTCAGCAAAATTTAGCGTGGCCATTACACAACAGTACGAAATGGCAGTCGTCGAAATTTCATCATTTCGGGCGCGGGAAGAGCACGGCTCGGCGAGTGTGGCTGGCGTGATGAAACGTATGGCATTATGTATAATACTTTCACGATATGCGGTGAGGAAAGTAATTAGATCACCCGGTTTTTTATAATTGTTTTTCTAAGCATGCTCCTATAGTATTTTTTGTTCGTCATTGTTAACTAAGATTAAATAAAATACAGAATTTAAATAGCAATACAAGTTAAATGGTTAACTTAAGAAATTACGCGCTGTTGTCACTAACCTAAAGTGACTTTAACAACATTGTTTACTGAGTTTCCAAAAATACATCGCGTCTCCAGGAATTGCTCAGGAAATGACGAAACATAAAGTCATCAGTTAGATTAGAACTGAGGAACCCGCAGTTGAAAACTTGACGTAGTATCACTTCTTCAACGCGCGACTATAAAGTAAACATCGCGTATTTCACTACATGGGTTACGAAACCCAATTGTAGTGAAAGAAATGGTAAAGATTTTTAACCAAGATTATGCATGTAAGGTAACTTTCTAAAAACTGCTCGTGTGACCTTGAAATAAAACGCTATTACAAAACCGCGTGCCGCTCGCCGCGGCCCCCCTTCCTATGCAGCGGATCTACGCACACACCAGCGCCGCCTCGCGCACACTACAGCACTACCCAACGTAGAAAGGACCGGTGAAAAATCTAGTCATACTACCTTTCAACACTTATGAACGTATAATTAAATTTATAAAGAATTTACAACCTCATACAATAATGACAATAAATCTCAATTGATTCATCAAAATGCATTGTTTTCCCGGCTAGGTACATGCATCAGGGAAAAGTCCAAACAATGCGTAGGTCACTACAGGCCTACATCGCCTTCACGTCACGCTAAACGCTTTATTATTCGGTTTTGAAATCATCGCCTTCCAAATATGTGAAATCCTTGAACGTGCCTATGTGGGTCATGAGCAGGTCCCAATATGTTTCTCGTAGATGGTTTATTAGCATAGTTCTGTGCGGCGTCCGTTGCGCAACACTGTTGACTTTCATCCTGAAGGTCAAGTACCATCCTATTTCAAAACGGACCTTGGACGCGTCTCGTTCACCTCGAACAACAAGCGGCTAACGGAAGCGATCTTCCATAATCGATAGAAATACAATATTTTACAACTTTAAAACCGCTTACGACTATAGTAACGTATGTAACTAATAATACGCGTATGTATTCATTGTAACATCTGAACAGACAGCACCTACCGAGCCAAGGTCAAACAATTTCGCGCCGTGAGAACCGCCTTATGTAGACGATTTAATTCATCATAATTTGCAATAATAACACAAGAGATATTCAAATGGCTGCCTACAATCAAATCCGACCTTTTCTTAGACACGTTATTTATAAAATGTCATCTAACTGCCGCAGTGATCGCAAAATGTCGAACACGAACTCGATTTGTTTCCGAGCCATTGCGAAAATGTGGAAACACGCCGGGGGCAACGAGAGCATCAATCAGTCAAGCATTTCTAGAAAGGAATCGGGCCGAATGCCGCGCCTTGCGGTACCCCGCGACTTGCTTTGACCGTGACGATTCTTCCTGACAAGTCATCGCCAATTAACATCACTGTTGCGTTGTTTTATTGACTTACTGAAATCGGACTGACTCTATTTAGTTTCCAATTGCTAGTAAAGTATGTTTACAGTACAGTTGTTTGCAGTCGTGTTAGCGAGTATCTGGCACAAGGGATCGATCGTCAATCAAACGCAAGGTGAGAGTGTAACTGCGGAGCTATTTTAGCATCATCGAAGGTAAAACTCATTCTCGCTTTCGGCCCAAGACTCTCTCGAGGGTACGACGCCGTTTATAAATAAATACATCTGTCAGTTGCCAACGAAGCTGAAATTATAGTCAATGTTTAGTCTAATGCAACAATGATTCAGTGAACTGTGGAGTAATTAAAAATTCATTGAAATATATCACTTGCGACAATGACTTGCTCCCATATCTGTTTGATAAATTATTACTTAAGAGCAAAGCTATGATAAAAAAAGGAAACATTAAATATGCATACTTAATCAGTTCATGCATGTATCGATTATTAAAGTCGGGTGACAAGTCGATATGGTTCATATTATTCAATTATTACCGAGGCAATGACAGGTATGTAACACTAACTAAATCCGACTACGATGATTGACAAATATTATCATATCGATAACGATCTCGCGCGCTCGCATTTGCTTATGTTATTAATTCGGACAGTTCCGTAATAATACAATTACAACGCAAAAGAAATTATCGTCGATACCTTATCAACAATTTTACAGTAAACAACGCAGCCACAACAACATCTCGTGCGCACAAAGCAATCCGGAAACGTGTTAAGAATTTCGATAGGCTTACATAGCGAGATAAAAATGCCAAGGATGTACGGGCTCGTCGTGTCGGCAGTGGTCGTTATGAATGGAGTGGCATTTGTTGTGGAGCTGGTTACATAACGTTGATGTGGATGGTGCGGGACTGGCTCCACATTTCGTCCGAAGGCCGCAACACAAAGCGCGTGCGCCGTATCGCACGCCACGCGCCCCGCCGTTTCCTGTTTGACAACTATCCACTTACATCACTATCGCTTTCTGTCATACTTTGAGGCCTGTTAGAAGCTCGGTAAAGGGGTCTTGTTGCTAACTAGAGGTACCTTTGTCAATGCACACTACCGGCTCTATTATTACGACTTCCCAATCTGCGGATCCCAGCCTTTTAATTCATCGCTCGTTTTTGTTGCATCATAAAAATCGTCAGCGTAGTTAATTATGTCATTAGCATTTCGTTGATGATTTGCGTATCTAATTTGTCGCCAATTGCGATTTCGGGTTGTTTTAGACTGTGCACAGACGGGCTTAATTTGGCCGATCGTTTCAGCTGTGCAAATATTGCAGAAACCCGTTCACGCAAATGTAAATGCGCCTCTCAAATAGGATTTTCTGCGATTGTGGCCAACCAGGCCGCGTGTCGAGCTCATCGGGGCATGCTGATCAGCCTGGATTCTAGACAATATAATTGTTTACAGCATTCTTAGTGCCTAGATTTATTGCTTTGTTTATGAATACATTATTATAATAAGCGCGTTAATAATAAACGCTAATAATTCTGAACATGGAACCAGTTTCAACACATTTAGAATCAGAATAATATTTCCTGCCTCTAGATTCCTAATAACTAAGCACAAAATAAAATAAACGCTGTAGTAAACTTTGTCTGGCAGTGAGTTCCAATCTAAACCTGTACCAAGGAGTAGGGCTAGCGCTAGGTCCTAGTCAGGACCTTTAAAATAGGTCAGTAGAAACAAAAAGACCATGCATAATAATAATGAAAAAAGCTAATTATTGCTGTAATAAAAAAATCGCTTTACATGCCACATTAAGTTTTGCATTTTAGATAGTTTAAAAAGAAAAAAGAATGCACAGACACATTATACACATAGATGTATAAAGTGTTTGTGTGCGTCTTATTGTTTATGTGAATGCAGTCGTTTATGTATGGGTTAAGTTTATTTAGTTAAATATGACAGCATCTTAAATAGAAGTGGAATTCGCTGCGGTGGTTCTATTCTTGGCAGGATCTGCTGAACTTGTGGAGGATGCATCAGTCACGCCCACGACCATACAGGCGTTTAGGTTATTAATAACCAGCTCTATGAATGTAACGCAAACATCGGCCAACAGTTTTAGATGGACTTACACTTGACCTCATTCTTTATTTAAATATCTACTTGTCGCCATCGATAAAAGGTAATGTGACATCATCAAGTTTAGAAACTGCTTTAAATTCCAAAGACTGTTTTAAATATGAGCAATGATGGAATCTAAATGATGCCAACCCAGCGTTTTGATTTTGACAGGGAGTTCTAAGGTAGCATATGAGTCATTTAAAAAAATGTGTATAAAATGAGCATCGCCGTCTGGAGTTACAAGCTTTCTTATTACAAATAGGTAAAATAAACACAAAACGCCGACAAAATCAATATAGTAAGCAAAGTACTCCTTAAAACAGATTGCAATTGTCCTTGACTAACACATGTGAAATGTAATGTAAACATTAATTGTATCGTGAATACTTTTATAAATTGTACATTTTCCATTCACCTCACGACTGGTCGGGCGCAAACAACCGTTTGTATGTACTACGTACACGTGCCAGACATTCTACTTGGCTAATAGGAAACCGTGGCGTAGAGGTCTAGATGTACCTAAAGTTCCTTTTATGTCTTGCTGCACATATATTTTAAAAGGATATTGAATTGACTAATACTCAGTTGGCATGGCTCAAACTTACCAAGTGTTCACAATTTTCAATGGGGTATAAATTTTCGAGCTCGCTATATTGCTGCTTTGTCATCTCGTCCGAAATAGATGGAAGGAAACTTGATCACGAATACTCCTGGAATAGTATATGAAATCCGTAATGGATGATTTTCCTCTAAAAATTTTAAAAGAAACAGTCTACACATTTTTGTAACTCTCTGTCAATCCTTTCCTTTACATGTGGTCTTTCCACGCCTGCGCCGATAATGGAAATATATACAATGAAAACATGTGTCTGCACAGATTACATAGTTACTTCGAGTCCACCTTGTTCCGCGCGTGTGATAAATTGCAACTATTTATGTACGGATATAAGTATATAGGTTGTATTTTAAGCTGATGTATAATATTAGCTGAAGCCTCACACTTTCTGCGTTACGCATTTCCACCGCACGAACTACTTTCGCTTTTCCCATTCGATGTAACGGCTAGGTAATAACGTAAACACAGGCATAACACTCACACTTTTCAAAGAGTGAAATGGTTACCTCTTTCAATTCTGTAGAATTATTTAAAGTGTTACTGAACATGCTAGTATACTTCCTTATAAATTTCTAACTAAAAATATCCTTAGTTAATATTCCAATATTCCTAGGTTATAAACTATTCTCAAAAAAAAATTCCGTGATTCAGCAAATAACATCCAAACATCTGATTATACAAAAATTTCTCATTTACTATATTAGGATACGTTTTTACTTGAACTTAGGTCAGTGCTAAATTTAGATTTAGCGTATTCCAGTCTAGATCGATTCGCCACTTTCGATTATTGCCTAACTAACCAGCGAAAGTGTAAACTTTTTTCCCAATCCTACGCTCCAGTAGACTGCTTGTACAATTTCACTTGCAACACCGACATCGCGAAACGTTTCGTAAAACACGACTCATTCCGTCAAACAAACCTTATTGTTTCCGGCGTTTCACACAGTTAATTGTCATCTGTAAGAGCTGTTATAAATACTAGTTCTTTTAAAAGTTCATAGTGGTGTTTTTCCAACAGATGTTGCCTGACTCATAGTCTAGCCCATAGACCATTCTAAACAAGTTTTTTAAACCAAACAAAAATGTTAGAAATAAGTAAGTCTCAGGGAAGATTTGTGTATAATCCTAATATAGGAAAACAATCCATATTAATCATTAAGAACTGGTATGAAACAGCAAATTTTCCTCGTCTGTAAAATAGACAGTGAAATTCCCTCTTTGATCTGTGTTCAATCAACTATAAATAAGTTGTTCTCGATAGCTTCAAACATTGCGTACGGTAAGATGGGTGTAACCATTAGATAAATCATAATCGCTTGTAAAGCTCTATGAACAATTATCACATACTGCGTTCGCAATTCTCTCTTACTCCTAATACGGTGGCATACTCTCATAAAAACTTTAATGGCTATCTAGAATCGTTGTATCGGGTAAACGATTGTAATGCCGCCTTCTAGGTCGCTACGTGCTTAATTAGTGTGGGCTGTCATTACGATGGTCGGCGTTTCTTTTATGAGCTAGCCTTGGCATAGACCACTTCAGACTATGCATGATATATATGCTATATATAATAACGATTAAAGTCAGATTGCTCAGTTGCCGGCTACCGCAGTCTATGGTTACTATTAGATTTTTTGGTTTCAATGCGGGGTCGGTACTATGATGATTCTCATGACCGGTTACTTTTTTCTACTAATTATAAAATAAGTCTATAAAAGGACATTCTGATATAAGGTTCATCTATAGTAAATGATCTGTGAGCCTTGGATTGCACACTTGTTTCTGACTGATTGATATAATTTAATTATCGCTTGTAGCGGTTTTGTTTTCTTCCTGATCTATTCATTAGGTTTTTTTCTCACTCTTCAAATGTCTTGAATTTATAGACCTACGATTACTTGATGGATTATAAGTGACTATTAAATAAAGACATTAACATGCATAAACTGTTATTTCATAACGCCTTTTTCAGTTATTAAAATCAACATTACTTAACCGAATTACCTTCAATAGTTCCCAAATTGGCTGGCGACAGGCTAAAGAGATTGTGTTTTAAGTTTCCTGAATTTTGTTTATCAACTTGGTGAAAGTGAGTGTTTTCAACTAAAGCGAAGGCCGATTATCGAGGAAAAGGCCAAGCCATTCTCTCTCATTTTCATTGAACTTTCAGAATATCGAGTAGGTACCTACGCTATATTGTCTTCTATGAATCACCTCTTCGATGTTTCATGTATTTCATCGATTATTGCTAGGGCAGTGAATTCAATATAAATCTACTTGCAAAGATCATCTTAGCGCCATCTATCTCTGGCCTAGTAAACCAACTGTCGCCATCTAGCGGGAAGCTTTGAAGACCGGTACGCGAGAGAAAGTCAATAGCAGTTATGCGAGTTTTCACTAGATGGTGCTATTGTCACTTAATACCTAATGTAATGTTTCACGTAGTAGTAATTGCTCTCACTGATGCATTCAGTTTGCATCCAGTAGTCGGTCTCAAGGATAAATTCATTTCAGGGTTAATCAATTTGTCACCTTTATTAACTGTAAGGTCTTTTGTCTCGACATACCTGCAAGTACCTACCTATGATGTACATCAGTCTATTGACAAGATCCTCGATTAGGTATTTTACTTACAGAGTCGACTCTATTAGTTCCTCCTAGTATTTCATGCTCTGTTAGTACAAGAGCGCCATTTCACGACAGGTCTATTTTGGATTTATAATACAATATAAATTTAAAAACTCTGAAGATAAACGGGTAAGGTCGTTCTGACAGGACCCTGGCTCGATCTGATGCATGCAAAGTGCAGCGCCGGTTGGGTACACACGCACAATAGCGGGCGAGCCGGCGCGCTCCGGTGCGCAGGCGCTGCCCTGAAATACAGAACTATATTAGCGTGTGGGTAACATATAACCATGCAACTTAAAATGAACCTAAATATAAGGGCTTGTGGCTCAAAATTTAAATATGCCGCCTATTCTTCAGATCCAAATAAAGAAGTACCTACTAAAAGACTTCTCGCTAATCATGTTGGCCTAGACTTAAGGTTAACCTTAATGTGAGAACTTACGCTTTAAAGTTATTTTTAATATAAGTTAAATCTTTTTAGACAGAAAAGGCATATTTTGTACATGTTGTAATATCAAACCTGGAGGGTAAAAAATTTAAAAACTGTTAATAATAAAAAAATATTAAAAACCTTGCAATATAAGGTTGTTAGGTTTGTTTTGGACATTATGTGTTAAGATTTACTAAATATAAACTAAGATTTACGTTTACGTTATAGCAAAGATCAAGCTGGAAATTGTGACTCAAACAATACATCGTTGTAACAAAAAAAATACTTTAAATTGTATTGTACAATTTAAAGTATATATCGGAATGCTTAAGTAATTACGCATATTAGTAGGCGGTTCATCTTGAATTTACATATATAGTATACAAGCAAGGCTAAATTCAACCTACGAACATAAAAGAATATCTCAAAATCTTAATGATAATATTTATGTTTCGAATTTAATGCTCCGAGCATAACTCCAAGATTATAACGTATTAATTATAAAACACAATAATAATTCATCTCGTTAAATTTGTGTACGGCTATTAATAAGAACGTGGCCTTCAATTAGAGGCTTATTAAGACCAATTCGGCCCACATTCATCGCCTCAGGAAAACTCTTCGACACGCTCATGCGCGTACGAAAAGATTATCTCACAAATCTACCTACTGTTTATTTGTAATTTGAATGACTTCACGTTTCCCGCGCTCAAGGAAATGTTACTTGATTCTCTTCTTTGTTCTGTTTTTCACAAAGGCTCATTAGAATACCGAGCTGATATAAAACTAGCGCTCAAACCCGATATCCTAGTTTGCATATAATTATCGGTTTTACACAATTGCGGTATTATCCGCATAATTGTGCGACAGCCGTGAAAGGCCGATACGTGTCGACCTCGCAGGCTTTTACCCGCTCAAAAACCTATTTTCCTTTCTAACTAAGCAAAAAATAGATTGGCTCAAACGAGCACGACGAAAACGTTTAACCTTCGAAAATAGATTAAGTCGGCACTCATCCTTACAGCGTAGAATCTTCTCATTTGATTTACGTGTGAATTTATTCAATGCTTTGTTAATCGGTCAATATACTGCGACCTTGTCAGTAAAATGATTACAAAATCGTGACACTACGCACTTGAGAACGTTAACATGCGCGAGAACGTACCGAGGACCGACTAGTTGCAGTGTTTATGTTCAATCCCGCAATTAAATGTGACTTTTGAGAGAAACGGTGGAATAACGCAACATTAACAATGAGCCGCTCTTATGACCCCGCGTTTGCTAAACGCCACACAATGCTAAGAAGCGCTGCTGATCGTCTTTTAAGCGATCTTGCGCTATTGTTGCTAATAGCACATTGCGTTTTATTGAGCCAAGGTCGCTTGCGACAGACTTTCTAGCTGGGACTTCTGTTTTGACGGTCCTTAGAACACACCCAAACCGTCCGGGCTCATTTAAATTCTCGGCGCCTCTTAACCTTTGTAATTTGGTTAGGAAACCACTTGAATTGTTTAGGTAATAGCCATTGTGTGCCATCTAAGAATGTATGGTAGGTAAAATCCATTTTAAACCGATGATATTGAAACGTTCGTAACAGTCGATTGGTTGCAACCTTGTTTTCATTTACACTATTTTCAGTCTGGCATCGAATGAGATCAATGAACCGAAGTTATGAATATCGATGTTGGCATGATTTCACTTATTCGCACTGTAAATTGCACATTTACAGTATCACGAAGATTCACAACTCCAAAGTTTAATCGTTAATGAGCATACAAGTTTTAATTGAAGGAGATAAAGGCTATTAAATTGTGATATTACATTTATTTCTCACGAAGTTACAATCGTTGTAATTGTCGCAATGGTTTCACACCATTTTGATAAGTGTGTCGGCGACGAAATGTGCCTTATCTCTCGTTTAAAATTTAATCTCAGCGCCGAGCTTCAATCTCTGATCTTTCTAAAGATAACTAAAGTACTTAACGTTACAAAACCAGTACCTATTAACCATGTCGCGAGACCCAAATTTGCAGATATGATCTACTCACTTATTTAAAAACTGACATCTTGACTAAATTTTGTCGCAACGGCATATTTAAATTCTGATATTATACTACCATCACATGTATTGTTTTTTATAATGTATCTAAAATATTATTAATCCATAGTATTATGTAAGTGAAACAGAATAATTTTAAAATTTTATGTTCATGACACTTTTTACTTCCATCTGCAGCGCGTTCTAATGTTTGTAATCTTATTTTTAATGTAGATATTTAACCAGGTGTTTTGATCAATTACTCTTTTAGGCATAATTTTTCGTACTCGCTCGAGTATACCATACGGTTTTCTTTGCTCTTGTCCAAACGCTTATCTCCTTCTCCCTTCTTCTGCAGTGCTGGAATGATGGGCGAGGGCCTGCTGACTCTCACGTACGGCAAGCACCACGCCTGCATCCTGAACGAGGTGGGCGCGGCGTGGCGCGGCGCGCGCTACTCCGACCTCGTGCTGGTGTGCGACGACGCTGTGCCGCTGGCTGCGCACCGCATCGTCATGGCCGCGGCCAGCCCGCTCATCAGGTAACAACTCTCTCAAACTAAAAGTTATCACAAAACTGTAGGTTCCACTCTGTAGTGGCAACCAGGCATTGTGCCTAAACTACGACCAGAAACCACCGAAGGTCGGGCAGTAGATCGCTAACATCCAATGGCATTCAACCACCCAGTTTCAGCGATCGCTCCTTTTTGTTCCATGAAGGAGGCATACGTTCAACAGTAGTTGTTTGTGGCTATTAGTAGTAGTAGAGATGGACTGGGAAGAGAGACCCAATCCTGGAGCACCGCAGACCAGGTTTGCTGTAATTCTTAAATGCCAATGGGGCTGGCAAGCTTCGTTTCGATTATATGACTAACATCTTATATACATAAATGAAACTGAGCGTGAGAATTTAACCTTCGTATAATTTTTCTACATCTCACGAGGCATCTATATGTACAGCTGTTACTAAAACTACACACACAAGTCATTTCATTTGGACTGATATTATTTATTTAAGTGCGCTCGCACTAATGCCTATTATTCATTGTCGTGACACTTGTGGGTCAGCGCTGTGCCATCATACTAAGAATGAAATCATAGACTTCTCGTAGTAGACGACACAACAGCTATCATCATTAAGTACCTCGTATATATCTGATCTTGACTAGTCATACTTGAATATCATGTATTTATTTGTGGTTATTACGATGTGCAGGTAAGATCAAGACAATGCTCGTTCTAAATACTAAATAACAATACTCACCGCACAAATCATCAGACACTAACTAGGCCAAGATCTTATGAAGCTGGAGGCAAAACCGACCACAAACTACAAACAAACATTTAGTATAATTAACTCGACCGTTCAGTCAAGTGAGGATAGCAAAGAGTGTTTAGGTTGTTGCAAAATTTAGATAGAGTAATAGCATGAATAACTAAACTACGATTAAAAAGCAAATGTTTATATAAATGCTAAACATTAAGGTATTATACTCGCTACAATAGTAGAGGACAGAAAACCAAATAGCCGCTTACTGACTAATCATGACTTTGCCCTTTCCAGGAAAATCCTCGATGACACCCCGGCGACGGAAAGCCCGGTCACCATCCACATGTCGGGCATAAGCAGCACGCTGATGAGGCATCTTCTCGTGTTCCTGTACAGTGGCCAGGCCTACATCGAGGTCAGTATAATAAAATATATATACCTACTCTATATATTTTAAGATTTTAGGAGAATGTTCCTTTATATTAGCTGTCGGATGGTACCTGCACCATTCTGACGACCTCGTTTATGTTACTACGATAAAATATTTGTCCCTTACAAGCCGCGGGCATGTCTTATTATAGTCTTGTGTATGCATCAAAATGTAAGTGTCACATCAACAAAAATATTTTTTAAAATTGTTTCCATATATATTTTTAAACTACACTTAGGAGCATTTTCACAATGAGCTTTGACTAAGACTTTACTTTGACTTTCCAGTCCGGTGAAATTGATGACATGCAAGAACTCTTCGAACTCCTAGAAATAAAGTCAGACGTCTGGAAATCAACAAAAGAACGCCAGCAAGCGGAAGAAAGAAACAGATCATGCGACAGACAAAAAGCGAAAACCCTCAAAACGGACATTAATAGCAACGAAAGCAGTAAACACGACGCACCATCAGGCTCCTCACATTCGGAAAGCGATCGGGTAACCCCAAGCGCAGGTTTCAGCAAAGACAAAGAGGAATTAAGTATAAAGAAAGAGAACTCTAGTAGTAATGATGAGAGGGACGACGAGGAGACAGAGGAGAAAGAGTGCGGGCGGCTGGCGGGGCGGCGGCGGAGTTCGTCTAATCCTGTCAATCTATCAGTTGCCAGGACCTCTGAGAACGCGGGCAGCGAACATGAGGACTCACAAGATGTGGATGTGGAAACAGTTGCGGCAAAGGTAAATGATTCATCAAACTATTTCACAAAATAGATTCAATGTTTTGAGGAAGTAACCTAAAACTAAGTTGACTCTGAAAAAGAAAATTAAGGTATTTTAGGTTAAGTGGCAGTCTATGTAATACATGTATATTATACATATATTGGTATAGTTTTAGTGTCACTCTCATAGCCAAGATGCCAATCGTTCGTATAATATAAGGGCAATCGAAACGACAAAATAATGTATGGAAAAATCACGTGACTTGTTGTTCGATCTTTCATCCCAATACATTATTTGTTTTGACTGAGAATCTATTGTGGCATCTTGGGCTCCTGATTCTACTCCCAGAGTATAATGACGTATGCGGCGTACGAGATAATATCTCCTTCTCTTTAATAAAGTGACAATAGCTAATACAACGATTATTTATAACAATTAATATACATACATTTAATGTCATTGACCAAAAAAAACAAAAACAATTGTGCAAAACTAACATTACTAGTTCAAATCAAAACTTTTGCTAGACCTTTACCTTTTTTTTAATAAACCATGACCATAAAGTACATGATTATAACCTTTTATTTTACTTTCAATATGTTGTACTAATTTAATTTTATATAAATTTCAGAATGTTACCAGAAGAAGATCTACTTCATCCAGTCAAGAAGATCCACCGCCTGAACCGATATACAGAAGGCAGTTACTTAGTGATCGGTTAGGTCGAGGGATCGAAAGGGCGAAGAGAAAGTCGCACTATATAGAACCGCCAGAACTTGACTTACGCACTGTAAAACTAGAAGATTACGCACACCTCAAACCACCCGACGCAGATCTCATGTCCCTCGTGCAGACTTCACCGGAAAATTATGTTGTTACACCTCATCGGAAAAGACGGCCCGGCTTCCACAACTCTCCTTCTCAGAATCCTCCCTTTGTTTCATTTCCACCAAGTTACTTAGAAGAGATGGCACATCTACGTTATACGCAAGGCCCCGGGAGCGTGGCTGCAGTAGCCGCCGGAGCTCGACTCGGGGCCTTACACCCTCTTAGCGCGTCGGCTCCACCATATCTGCCCGAAAGGAGCGTGACACCTCCCGCGGCGGCGCATGACGACGCCCTAAAATACCGACCTCCCAGCGCTGGTTCGTGGGGACCTTGGCTTTGTCAGCCTCAGATGGGTGGCGACGAACCTCCATCAACAGAGCATGAACAAGGCTCCAGCAAACAAGCGCCTGTTCGAGAGTACCGATGCGAATATTGCGGCAAACAATTCGGTATGTCGTGGAATCTCAAGACTCACCTCCGAGTCCATACCGGCGAGAAACCTTTCGCCTGCCGGCTCTGCGTGGCCATGTTCAAGCAGAAAGCCCATTTGCTGAAGCACTTGTGTTCGGTTCATCGCAACGTTATATCGTCGAGCGACAACGACGGTCGGACGAACACGCCCGGGCGGTTTAACTGTTGCTTCTGCCAGCTGACGTTCGAGGCGCTACCGGAACTCATCAGGCATCTTTCGGGCCCGCACAACAGCTTGCTCCTCAGCAAGAACCTGCACGAATGACGCACGCCTGCCTGACGCGTGCTCACGCGTGTCCATGGACTTTAAAACTTTCTCTCAACCCGAGAGTTCAATTGTGATATGTGTTTAAGAAGGTTATAATTATAGGTGTAAGTAAGACATGTGATGTCGCCGAGCGATACTCATGAAGCATTCGCAGGAGAAGGTCGCTGCGAGTGTGATGCTGCTGTAAATGTTTAATAAATCACATGTTTGCCGTATGGGTCCAAATTTTTATAATTTGTTTAAAAATTATAAACCGGGACCAATACCTTCCGAGATAGTATTTATTTGAAAGATGTATTTCATTAGCGTAAAGTTATTTAAAAGCCACCGACACATTAATTTCTTAAGAATAGAAAATAGATACGTATGTCAACGGAAAGTTGCGAAGTGTGAAAGGCCTAAAATAACGAGAACTACCTCCTAATTTAAATCTGTAATCGAAGAGTGGTGACGTTGAAAAGTGTTTATCATTGACTCGATGACGCCGTCTGCCGCTCCGCCGGTCAATGATTCTAGTCAGAATTGGAACTAAGAATTAGTCAATCAGAGTCAAAGTTACTCACTTTTGTCGGGATATTGTGCAAATAAGGGTTCATTAAATCAAAATAAACATCCGGTTCATTTAACAAAATGCTTAAGTTAAATATCAAAAGTATTTCGAATTCTAGTGGCCTATTAAAACACAAAGCTTTGGTAAAAATGTTCAATTTCCACCACAAGTTCCAATGAATGTATCTGACTTGGCATTTCGCAGCTTTTTAACGACATCTTACAATCTCAACATTAGATATTACCGTATGTATAATTTCTAAAGTAGAAAAAAATGTGTTCGTATTATAATTATATTTTTGTATGCCGTATCCTTCCTTTCGTTTGTGCCGAATATTTGCTATGTGGATGAGCACCAAAGATTTGCGAAGCATTAGATCTTTTGGGGACTATGTTCCGGGCAAAATCCTTCGAAATATTTTTCGAATATTTGCGCCAAATTCCAAAGAAATTTAATAACGCATCTTCTAGAACTCCAAAATACTTTATAAACATTGGGATTTTGCCCGTAATGTATACCCAATTAAGAGAAATTAAAGGGACCTGAAATGATTTTCATTTGTTAAACTTAAGGTATAGGTACCAATTGAATAATCTCAAGAAGTATTGTTACTAACTTTATTCCTACGAACATTTCCGTATTTCCACTACGGCCTTTTATACTAAGCTTGAATATCTTTCTATTTTTTATTATTTTTACTTCTTTAGTGTAATTGAAGCTTCAGGCAATATTTCCAAATGAGTAATTTAATGTATCAATAGGTATGTTATCCTTATTGCGTTAATTATGTACGCTTCTTATCGAACACATTCGTGGCCAGTTAATAATAAAACTGTATTGTTATAGTGAATACTGGAATATACTTCCTTCATAGTTTTTGTTATTGTCTATTGCTTTTTAGAAGTCAGACCAGTATTTTAGATTCTTTTACACATCAGGAATGATAGTAGTTTTAAATTTCACAAGCTTTTCGCCCTCCATGAATATCTATATGAATCAATAGAGTCAACGCTGGTTTTTCGTTGCAAAATAATACATTCTGTATTCTAAAATACTCATTTTTGTACGTTTATTATTTCTACGTAATAAATATACGTACTTTTGTCTAATTGAAAAGAATTTCGACGTTTTGATTGTAAACGGTCGCTGTACGTCGTGATGTTGCCATCTTTGTGCTCAGAGGCCTACCGCGAAAAACATAATTGGAAAAAGTCGTCACTATAACTCTAATTACGTCTAATTGGAGTTAAAGAGACCGATGCCCGGAACTTCCGAACTTCGATTTTCTCAGTAAGCCCTCTGAGCCCGGCGTGATTTTTTTAATATAAAACATTTTCATAATGGTGCCCTGTTAACCAATGCACGATGCATAAATTGCATGAATACTTATTATTTTTAAAGTAATTGTACTTCGATGAAAACTAAAGTTACCAACGTGTTGTTCATAACGTAATTATAATGTTAAAAATCGCTTTAATATCCTTTCGAACGTTACCTTTTGTTATACCTGATTTATTTCGTTTTTTCTTCTGTTTTGTTCTACGTCGAATAATTTTCTTAAAATAATTGGGGATCAATTTAATATTAAGCATTGTGATTTTGTGGTATCGTTAGATTATTCTTGTGATAATGTCCTGTTCTTGTTGTAAGTGGAGACAGGGAACGCCGTCTTCCATTGCGTTTTCCATTTGGATTAGTGTAAAATATGATTAGGATAATTCGAAAGCATGACAAAAGCTACAAGCCCATTGCCTCATAAGCATGCGGACTGTGAACAAATTATTAAAAAATTCTTCAGTGGATACGTATACGTTGTGATATGTCGACGCTCGTCGAAGTTGCCTTAAATTTAGTAATAATAACAATGCAAACTTAGTAACTCTGAACTGTTCTTTGTGAACATTGATTCGAAATAATACCTTCTAAAATACATGACGTTGTAAATATAAGTAGATAATGTAAATACTAATTAGATTTAAGTTTAATCATGAAAAAAAAGCTTAACTTAAACTTTGTTGAAATTGATTTTCTCTGTTAATTGTAAATTAAAAAGTTATCTTGTAAGTTTTCACATAGTGTACAATTTTTGTAGATACCTACTGTTTAGAACATTAACAATCTGTAAAAATGTGTTCTTACCGTAGTAAATTAAATAACGAGAATATTTTAGTTACACAAGTGGATGTCGGTTATTTCATGAACCCTCTTTTCAGCGGTCTACATCAGTCTTGTATCGTATTCCTCGTTATTCTGGCATTTTGTCCGGGTCCGCTGTGCAACTAATCCCGTAGGCACTTGTTTTACGAAAGCACCAGCCATCTAACATTCCAACCCAGAATGTAAACTAGGCCTTATTGGGTTAGTTTGATTTCCTTATGAAGTTTCCTTCGTCGAAAAGCGACTGGTAAATATCAAATGGTATTTCGCACATATGTTCCGAAAAACTCTTTGGTAGGTAGCGTAATAGTAGCAACCTCTAATAGATCATAAAACAATTATACTGAAAAATCCATCATGTTAATTGTATAGAAACGGATAACTCACGTTTTATAAGTCGAATATTGCTCGACATGTTTCACTTCGTACCGAGGAGCATAATCATGACCTCATAAGCAGCTCGCTTTGGCTGACCGATGCAGACGCAACGACTTATAAGACGGTAACTCACGTTTTATAAGTCGTCACGTTTATAAGTCGCCGCTTATATACAATTCATATGTTTGGGTTTGGATACTAGCGACACCACCGGCCGCGGGAATTCGATATCAACCCTTCTCGTGTCGATGTTGATATTGGCTTCCGCAGGCTCTGCTAGATGGCGCTAGTGGTACTTTAAAACATCAAAACAATTATTTAGTTTCTCCTTTAGGTTTTAAAAAATAGTTGTCACAAAATATAAACCTTATCTGTCACCAGGACAATTGCTTTGACAGCGTCCGCCATAGCCACTTTAGTGATCGGTGGCGTGGCAGGCACGACATCACACGACCACTTTAGTGGTGCTTGGCGTTTAAAAGGTTAAATATTGCCGTACTTTGTAATTTTTCTTTGATCTTCATTAATGGTATTTAGGTAAGGAGATTACATTATGTGATCAATTGAATAGTATGCAAAAATATGCAGTAACAACCGAAATTGAATACCGGTTAATTTGTATGAAGATATTACCGGTATTCGATCCCTGGTTTGGATCACACGATAGTTTTTTTTTTTTTTTTTTAAATAAATCATGTGTTCTCAACATACCTAGTTAACATAGTGTTTAACTAAGAGCAATGAAAAAAAAAGATTAGATTTGATTCTCAGGTAGTAATCTATATTAACAATTCCGTCGAGGGGGACGGTAGACCCGAACGAAATCGTACTCAAATGAAAGAGCATAAAAAATAAGGAGTTCGAGGACATATATCGGCAAAATTCGTAGTGCCGCGCATTTTGGGTTTAAAAGTGTTAATTTAATGACAAATCTGTCGGTCATATTACATTTGGTTGACAACATGACAGTGACGGGCCATGTGCGCGGGTTGCGTTCGGATACTTTGTCCGGAATTTTGGCCGTGTAGGTTTATTATGCCCGAGAGAAGCCGGGTTCTCACCTAGTAACTACATAAATTATAAATTTTAATAAATTACATACATTTAAGAAGAAGTGATGAGGTCCTCGGGCGTCCGAGACAGGATTTGAACTCGCATCTCCTCTAGCTATCGCGGCAGACGCCGTAACACAGCCACGCCACAACGCAACCCGTCGAAATTTGTATGGTTTTTTTTTAAGTTTTAAAGGTGACAAAAAGTTACTTCCGTGTGTATATAATTTACAAGCTTTTTGGGAAATATGGGCCCAAACCGTTATATATTGGCGGCACATTTTAGTGATTAGATTATAGAATATAGTTATTGTTGTTATAAAGGCAAAGTAAGATATATAATTACGACCTGAATGATAGAAGAGCTGCTGAATCTATTTTATACTAAGACGGTTGCAAACATGTATACTACTCGCCTGTAGTAAGCAGTCACCGTAGCCTATCGCCTCTGGACGCCTGTAGGTTCAGACGCGCGTTGCCTGCCTTTTAACCTTTTCAACGCTTTTCTTCTCGCGTCAAAATGTGACGTGTACGCCATGGTATGACTTGTGAAGAACAAATATAAACCTTATCTGTCAGGAGGACAATTGCTCTGACAGCGTCCTCCATAGTAACTTTAGTGGTCGGTGGCGTGGCAGGCACGACATCACGCGACCACTTTAGTGGTGCTTGGCGTTCAAAAGGTTAAGGCTGAGCTCACCGACTGAAACACAACATGGAGTAAGAAGTGTCTAATGCTACTTTGATTTTCTGTAGGTACTTACCCGTCGGGCTAATTTGAGATTTGGGCGAGATGTCATTCGATAAATGTGCAATTCCACAAGTAGGTATGTAGCAAGATGAGATGACACTCGCAGAGTTCAAACCTCTGTTTTGGACGTAGTTTAAAGATACAATAGGGTCCAGACGTATTTAGGTGTTGTTGTCAGTATCTATTCAAAATCATAAAGGAATGATTAAAGTGAAAGACAGATATTTTTAATGCAGTTAATTTTAAATAAATAAATAAATATTTCGGGACAATCTTACACAAATCGACATAGTCCTACGGTAAGCTCACACGACGATATATATAATAGATGGATACATATAAATACTTAAATACAAAGCAAACACCCATGACTCAGGAACAAATATCTGCGCTCATCACAGAAATAAATGCCCTGACTGGGATTTGAACCCGTCCTGGGTTCAAATCCCAGTCAGGGCCATGTTCCAATCCCATCCAATGCCAGGGCAGCCAGGTTCCAATCCCATCGGCTTCATTGACAGGGTCACTACCCACTAGGCCAGACCGGTCATCAAACTAAGTAACTTGTATTTGATCTGAGGTGCAGGCACAAACCCGGAGAAGACACACTCGGGTCGCGTTCCATCATTGTGTGTCGCAGCCGTCCTGTGACCATTCCTGGCAAATTCATCAAATCTAAACATTTCTTATAAAGAGTAAGAGAGACCAAATTCAAGTACCTATTGGCATTGCCATGGGTTGCTGTAAAAAGCAAATGAACTACGTTCTAAGCCCTAAGTGTAAGTTATTAACGTAACTTTACGTCACGAACGCGTTTGCGTTTCCCATATAAAAAACATTATCACTAACGCGTTCGTAAACGTTTTATTTTTAATTTTACGTCAAAAGAAACTTACACTAGAGCCTCTTCAACCTCATTTGCAAAATTAGCAAGCAATTGCGAAATTTCGTTTTCACTTAGATACAAATATTGCTTGCAAACAAACCTTCGGATAAAAATTGTATTATATTCTTGCTTAAATCTACTATTGTATAATTATTACAAGGCTTAAACACATCAGGGTGAAAATATTCGTTCTTGTTCTTCGACATTCGTAAGTTTTGTATTTTAATACCGGCTGAGAAAGTTCTAGCATCATATGTATTCCTGTAAGTACATTATCGTTCAGGTGCAATATCGTATACTCGGATAAAATTTACTCCTCAAAGATGGGTAACTCTCGCAACTTTGAATGAAACTTAACTAAACTAAATCAAAAATTCGCCCCTTGGCATGGTAGCGCAGATGCTGGCAGCAGTGGGAGAAATGCCCTGAAAAAATACAGAGCGTCGGGATCCCAAGGGCCGAGCGTTTCAACATCAAAAGCGGAAAAATATTTTCTATATTAATGTAATTATTCTCAATTAAGTACCTAGGTAACTCGAATCTGTATTTGACATGAACAATTTTGAGTGTTTAAGCTTTCGAGTCTAGGCTCAAAAAATGCTCAAAAATTACAAAATCTACATCGTACAAAATTTATAAATGACATTATCTTTTGTGGTTACAAAACTTTTATTTTAACATAATGAAATCAAAATAGAGTCCAAACTCCGAAACATTTACACCAAAAATATACACAAAAGAAAAAATATAGGTATGAACAATAAACTACATATCTACATCTACACTAATATTATAAAGGCATAAGTTTGTGAGTGTGTATGTTTGTTACTTCTTCACGTCTAAACGGCTGGAGCGATATTATTAAAATTTGGTAGACCCTAGACTAACATATAAGCTACGTTTTTTTCCTAATAAACCACGGGTAACATACCGTGGGGTGCAGCTAGTAAATTATAAATATAATATGCACCCCCATGCCCCTCGTTACCCATGGTACCAAGGAGAATGGTCATCAGGCTTATACTTTGGCCGAAATAACTGCCAGCCCTCTATGCTCAGCGCTTATTTATGTAGATATTTCTTTATAGAGCGCCTTCGCGTTGGGTGCCATCGGCCTTAGGGTCTG
This sequence comes from Grapholita molesta, assembly GCA_022674325.2. Classification (NCBI taxonomy): domain Eukaryota; kingdom Metazoa; phylum Arthropoda; class Insecta; order Lepidoptera; family Tortricidae; genus Grapholita; species Grapholita molesta. The sequence goes on from CP053125.2 coordinate 17,149,135, forward strand.
TACGCCAAGCGGCGCAAATATTTAGACCTCACTAAGAACCTAATATTAGTGACGTTTGTCCCGTTCTGCAGTTATAGCCCCACTATGTCTGAGTCTATTAAAATTCTGATTGAAAAATAAAATTTCAGTCGTCGAACCTTTTGTGGACAAGTTTTTTGTGGGGTCATTATGCAGACTTTTAATCATCACCTATTTATATGCGAGTTGAAAGTAACTGATAAGTGATAACCTTTGTGTATTAAAAATACGGTTACACAAAACCGATAAGTAATTTTATACCAAATAAAGAAACAATATTTCGACCACCTTTGTTCTGCCAATATATTTCCTTGTTTTCGAATACTGATAATGTCTTCTCGCTAATCACGTAACTACATGACAAACTTGGAAGTATTTAATATTTTTTCGTTTATTACTTAGCTGATGTACATACATACATTTCAGCGGTATGCAGTCCACTGCTGGACATAGGCCTCCCAGAAATATGACGTATATCATCAGTTGCCATAGTCGTCACGCTTGGCAGGCTGGTTGACGACCGCAATAGCTGTAGATTGGGTTTCGACGGACGCTGCTGACCGTCCGTAGCATTTTTCGCTACGACACCCGTGGAAGGAGATGGGATGGTGCTATTCTAGTCAGCCGGCATCACACGGCATATGGCAATATATTTTTCTGATAATCTCCAAGGTTTCGTTTAACATTCTGACAATTCTGATAGAGCTTCTCATGTAACATTACCTAATACTGAATTATTAAAATAAGTACCTATTTACTATAAAGCTTAACTCGAAACATGTAGCCTAATCCGATGTAAGTACACCTGAGTTCATCTGTTTGTAACTATCCGTATGTAAGTACTAAGGACTCAAAACAGTTTAATATAATATGTAAGTTTAATATATATGTAATTAATTTAAAGTCTGATTGATTGATATACCTAATAGTGGTATGGAGATTTCACAGAAGATAGGTTAAAGTCTGACCTAGGTAAATTCGTGTGGAGACATGAAATCTTAAATATTGGAAAACATACAAACTGGTTGTTAAATCAGTACAGTCCTATATTCCTATGTTATGAATATAACCGAGAACTGTGTCCTAAATCTTATTAAATATGACGTCATTCGGCTTAGAAGCCTTCCAAGCATCTGACCGAGTCATAGTGCCCGGTATTGTCACCAGTGTCAGACCTAACTGATCGAAGATTCAAAGGCGAGCTAATAAAGGGTAAGAATGTTGATAACTTTACGATATTAATTCTTTAGACCGTCTAAAACTTTACAGGTCTGTTATGGTTATCTTAACAGGCGTCCCTGTCCTTTCCAATGGGCGTAAAAGAGAAACACAGCTAAGTCATCGACCGGAATCGTTCATGAAAAAATAAATGTACACTTGTTGTGAAATAGGAAACAATGAAATTTTCCGTAGAAAATAGTCTATATTGTTTTCTTAATACAGAATAAATACGTTAGTAAAAACTTAAAACTATTAAAAGTTCATTTTTAGTTTTAAGCCTTATGTGACTTCGCATTTTTTTTTTTTTTGAAATTGTGACAATTCGGCAACTTGTATATTGCTATGTGCAGTTAATTTTTCATTTACAGCAAATATTGTTAATGAAAATAAATGATGACTTTAAGTGTAAATGTATAAATGTGGTCTAAATTTATTAACCATGCTTGCTATTTATTTCATAGAAAACTACCATACTTATAAAGAGACATACTTAATTACTAATACTTGTACCTTACGAGTACCATAACGATACATTGCAACACGAAGGTAATATAATAACCATAAAAAATTATAACATTAAGAACAAGTCATATAGATAACGAAGCTAGCAGCTTCAAAACGGACGGCTACGGACGCAACCATAATTAGAGGTACGCTCATACAAAGTGAATTGCAAAAACAAGCTAGCCAGGCAATTTACCCTTACAGGGCTCTCGAGTTAAAAATAGACGGGAAAGATAGAAAATAAAAAGCAACTAAGACGCGACTGGAACCGGTAGGCAGATGGCTCCCCGCTGCATCTTTTTGCTTTCTGGATGGGAACATTCCAGAGGCTTTATGTAAAGATCATTAGCAGGGGACAACTACAATTAGAAACAACTACAGATAATGTTTCAAATGTTGGATTGGTTAATAACATAATCGCAATTGGGCAGCTTAAAATGACGCACGAGCAAAAACAAAATATGTACGAAAAAAATTTGCATCAGGGCTTAGAAATAATACTTTATTTGATCAAACTATTTTGATATGATCGGACGGACCGTTTTCGTTTTTAGTCATACTCCTAGTACTTATATTATTGTGGCATGTGGATTCAAAGCTGTTTTTGTCGCATCACTCCAAATTATTATTATTAGTTTAAACCCTAATAAAGACAGTACAATAAAGATTAAAAACCAGCGTTAACAAGTAGGTTCTTTAACTTTTATAGTATTGTCCACAGAAGTGAAGCATGTATTTGATCCATTTATATAAACCTACATACATAAATAAATGAAGGAATATATCGCTCCTATTTTTCTTGGAAATATTCTTACAAAAAAATAATACGCGACGAATTGAGAACCTCCTCCGTTTTGTTTCGTCGGTTAAAAAACTAGTACATGCTATAGATATTCCTAATATAGATGTTGTAATCGCAGAATCCTTGCACGCCGGCGCTATCTCTCCCATCATAGAAAGGCATTCTGCCCAGCCCAGTTTTACTAATCAAGTTATTCTTCATTCTGCGTGCGCAGCGGATACCATCGGGGCAACAATAAAACTACGGCAATACGTGTGTTTCTATTAATAAAAACATAGACAGATTATGGCGTTAAGGGTTCAGTATAGAAAATACTGTAATAAATAGAAGGGTTAATTATTTTCTGAACTTTATAGATTAAAACATTACGATAATTCCCAATTAGGAACTTTATTGGTCGTTGTACAAAAACAGTCGGGAGATTTGTACTGCACTAAGTAATCACACAGTTTTAGTAGTCAATAAAAATACGATTACTTACCAACGAGTGAATGAACCAAAGAAATAAAACCACAAGTAACAGAAACTTTAAGTCGAAAAAGCTGTTTAGACATCTACGTGTCTTTAGTCTACTAAGATATACCTAGTCATATTTACCATGTTATTATGAAAACTATTATCTATTGGCTAAATTTGGAACATTATAAGTAACAAAGATTGAGTACCTACTCAATAGATCCTGAAACACGAAGTAGTTTCACCTGCAGCATTAAACCAGTACCCGCGGGACGTCGCCAGCGCAGCCACATTAGCCTCCTCGGCAAACATGTAAAATGCAAACAAAGCAAAACCCATTAACACACACAGGCCTAACAAGGTCTGCGAAATTCATTATTCTCCGTCCGTACCAACGGCCATAATAAATCAACCTAGCTTACTAGATAAGGAGTTCTATTTAGAAGGGTGCTTGGAGACCGGTTCCCGGCTGCGAGGGTATATAAGCGGGGGCTGGACGTCCAGAGCTCATTCCTGTGGTCCCTGCTGAAGAATCACCATGTGGCGGCTGTACGTGCTGGCTCTGATCGCGACTGCGTCTGCGCAGATCCCCTCGTTAGGATGGTGCCCTGACTATCAAGTAAGTCCTCTTTATGCAACTTAACTTTTCTATTGTTTGTATTTTATGTGGATTTGATTTTCTATAAATGAAATTAGGTATTTAGCTCAGAGTCTGTTTAAAACTATCCTGGATAATCTAGTAGGGCCCTGGATTTTCCCTTGAACAAGAATTGCCCTGGAGTCTTAGGACTCCATTTCATAAAATATATAATTTGTTATAATACGTTTCTAGAACAACTTCCCAAATATAATCTAAAAACTCTCAAGTAAGATCCAATACCAAGTTGAATATCTTGGTTTAGGTGTAAGTATTATTTAAATTACGCAATTGTAAGACAAAGGATGCTCATAAATGAATGAATCAATAAACAGAAAACAAAAAGAATATTTAGATTGATACTTTAAACAATATTATTACCAGACTGCTTAGTGTCAAGTTCTGACTATTTATGTGTAGAAACTGCTTCTACTGGTAAAATGTACCTTTCCTGATTTAGTCTTTTTCCAAAATCTTATCTTATCCGTTTATTGACATATTAATTCCGTTTCCCCACTTTACTTTCTGTCTATTCCTAAGCACTAGGCCTACAAGCTTCGAATACTTGTACTTACTTGGCACTTACCACAGACAATGGGAATACATTTCATAAATTTTGTTTACCATAAATTAAATTAACAAAATTACCTTTAGATTGAAAAATAGTATAATTATGTCTTAAATTAACTTCAGTTTGAATTCCAATGTTATCGTTATTTCTAACATTGTCAGTTTCAGCATGGTTTGTCTTAGATCTGTCCAAAAATCAGTCAATAGACATACTTATTACATGAGAATAAAAGTGTGCATATTGATAAAAAACTGATAATGTGCCACGAAATGGTATCTAGCTTCCGAAGTTTCTCCATCACCAGCTCTTAATCCCCATGTCTTGTTCCCCTCATCCTCAGTCTCAACCTTGACTCGTCATTACCGTACTTATATAATCTGCGGAGCACTGGCCACAGACAGACCGGTCCTCGGTCACTGCACCGAGGTGAGGTTTCAATTTCATGCACTTTCGATTTCAATGGCTCGTCCGCGCGGGAGCAAGTTTGGCAAAGTATTGCTGTTCAAAATCTAGGAGTTGTATTATAATTTCAAATAGTTAACTAAATTGCCAGTTATAATTAACAAGCCTGCCAACTTAAGAAAAATATGCACAATTATATAAATAAACGATGCAGCTACGACAGTTAGTATACGGGTGAGGCCTGTAATAGGAGCAACAAAATTAGGGATCGCTTCTACACCACGAATGTAACAACATTTGTTCTACAACTTAACACAATTGGGTAATTTATTACTTATGATTTTTTCAAACAAACTAAATAGTATTTTCAATGAACAGCATCCAATAGTCTAGTTGACGTTTACTATCAGCCTACAAACTTCATAGTTTTCGCAGTACATTGCATGCTTGAAAAATCTTCTTTTGTTAATATTAAGTAAACTATAATTTATTTTCAAAAGTCGTAGAACAAATGTTGCTACGTTTGTTCTGTAGAAACGATGCCTAAAGTTAATGCTCCTATTACAGGCCACACCCGGTATACGACAGAATTTTCTGAAATAAAGTAGTCAAACAGAAACACATATAAGTAAGTGTCCTTACTTAGAGGAAGCATTTGTATTTTAGTTTTAACGTTTCAATGCAAAAATCCTAGTGCAGCGTTGAGGTCATAGTGGAATTGCAAATAAACACCATTGGAAGAGCACTATACAAACACAATCTTGTTTATTCCAAGCACATAAAAAGGCAGACTTGAGCAATGTCAGATGAATGAGAGAAACACTCAAAATAAGCTATAACCCAGTAAGTCCTCGACGGAGGTTGAAACAATTCGAGTTTTATAGTTTGTTTAACCCTACTGTCTCTGAGTCAGATTTACAATAGGTACTCGTAAACAGACCGGATAAGCTCTAAGTGATTTTATACAATGGTGGCAAACAAGCATATGGCCCGTCTGATGATAAGCAGTTAACTTAGCCTATGGACGCCTGCAACTCTAGAGGATTCACATGCGCGTTGCCAACCCTTTAAGAACCTATACACTCCTCTTTTAGAGAACATCAATAGCATTAAAACTTAAAATATACACTCCGCAATACCACTATGCAATGGCGACTGCAGTCATAATGCTCTTTTCTTTCAAGTAAGATTGAAAGAGACTGCATTACGTCTTTAGTCATCAATCGATACTGCGGCTACTATACTCCTTTAAGCCTTAATATCATCCAACAGCCCATGGCCAACTTCAATATGAACCGATTCCTGGGCACCTGGTACGAGGCGGAGCGTTACTTCACAGTCAGCGAGCTGGGCAGCCGCTGCGTCACCACGAAATATGAACAGACCCCGGAGGGCAGGATCCTGGTGTCCAACGAAATTACTAACTCACTGTAAGTGTGATAATATTATATAATCTCGAATCTACAGTGAACCAGCAAACTTTTCCCATAGTTTAAGAAAATGTTGCACTGCACTGAGTGTCGGGAAAATTGCACTATTCGGTAGTGACCCTGCCTATGAAGCAGAAGGTCCCGGGTTTGGTTACTGGCAAGAGCATTTATGTGTAATTATGGACGATAGCAATGTATTAAGTATTTATATGTATGTATGTACATATCGTATAAATCGTCGTCTTCAACACAAACCTTATCGAGCTCGCCGAGTCGACCTAGGATTTTTGTAAGATTGTCCCAAAATATTTATTTTAATTTTATTTTAACCTTATTATAATGATTCTACATCTATTATGATTTCTTTATTATTTCTTGCAATGCAAAATTTTTGAAATTAATTTCGAACATCCTATGTAAGTGAACAATCAAAATATTTAATTTTCGTTGGTTCCCAATCTCCGCTGTCTCGTCAGAGCATCAGCCGCGGCAGCTGATTCGAATCCGGCCTCGAACACCGGTGGGCTTGGTTACTTGTTCTTAAAGCATATTTGAATAATTAAAATAAAGTAAATCCCTTCCATCAATCCCTTCTTCAACAACATATTTGACGTTCCGCGGGTAAAGGTACCTAATGACGCTTGGCGCTTACGTTGCGAAGCGTCACTTTAGTATTGGATAGTCATTACCAATAGCGTAACCGCCAATAGCCATAAGGTACTATCTTAGGTATCAGTGACAACTTCGACTCTTCAATTTCTTAAAATTCTTCAAATTTCTTATCGGTTGTAACCAGGACGGGAATGAAGCGCGTGATGGACGGGCACTTGCAAGTGATCGGTCGCGAGGGCGAGGGCCGCATCATCGTGAAGTACTCATCGCTGCCCGTGCCCTACGACAACGAGTTCAGCATCTTGGACACGGACTACGACAACTACGCCGTGATGTGGTCGTGCAGTGGCATCGGACCTGTGCATACGCGTGAGTTACAAGCCTCGTGCGAAAATAAACTGTTACCTCTCCTTACTAGTACTTTTGCTAAGGCAGTCATGGTCATCATACATTTCAGCCGTATGCAGTCCACTGCTGGACATAAGCCTCCCACAAATATGACCTGTAACATCTTGGGGGTAGTTGCCATAGTCGCCACGCTTGGCGGGCGGGTTGGCGACCGCAGTAGCTATAGATTGGATTTCTACAGACGCTGCTGCCCGTCCGTAGGATTTTTCACTTTGTCGCCTCTTTCGACACCCGCGGGAGGAGATAGGGTGGTGCTATTCTCATCCGTCAGCCGGCATCACACGGCAAAGTCAGCCGTGGTCATGGGGTCATTAAACCATTTGTCCTTTTTTACCCAAAGTATTTTTCATGCACAATTAATCTAAGTGTGATCTGGTAGTCAGCCTGATAAGATGGACTAACCAAGCGTTAACTTCCCTAAGTTTACCTAACCTAACCCTTTAGGTGGGTGTACCTGTAGCATTTACGCTAAACAACAAGCCTATCGATAGCATCAGCTTCTTTTCACATAATCTAAACACCAAGAGTTGTGTCAGTACAAACGCACTTGCTTGCAACTCATAGAGAAACCATATCTGCAGCATTTGATGCGTTGCAAGTATGCTCCATCGCGATGTTAACTAAGTGCCGCAGCGACAGTGATAATGTCTTAATTCAGAACTGATACAAATAAATATAAAGGTAACTTTATTATTTAGGTTACAGCATCACTACAGAACGCACTAACGTGTCAAGGATAGTGCCGGAGCAGCGGGGTCTCATCCTCCAATTTCTGGCGCGTTACCGAGGTGGATACTCTTAAACACATTAACAGTTTATAAACAGCAATTTATCCTATCCTATTTAATTGTTTATTAACTATGATTTGACTGTTATAGAATCAGAAGTTTATATAACTAAAGCACAGTCCATTTGGATAACATTTATATTAATGTTTATATATACATACGTCAATTCCTCAATTCAAGCGTAAAAAATACCTTCGCCTAATGCCTGATGCCTCGTACTGATAGCAGGCAGAACCGTGAACAACCTCCATCGCCATGGCTGGATACGTAAATAGTTTGTAAACTGTTAATGAATTTAAGAACCACCTCACAAATGTACAAGGAAGGCTGACCGCAATCCTCTGAGCTGACACCGTCTTCATATTCTAGAGAACGCGTGGGTGCTCACCCGCGACCGACTCGCCAACATGCAGATAATGCAAATGGCGTATGGCGTGCTTGACCGCTTCAAGATCTCCCGAGCTTTCTTCTTGAAGACCAACCAGGCTGACTGCAATGTACTGCCTGACCCAGCTGCTGATCCCATCGCAGCCAAGTCGGCTGGAGTAGATGTTGTTGCAAAGAACGTTGTCCCTGAGCAACTTGAGAAGGTTGAGCATATTGTTGAGGTAAGCTCAGTTTATGGTAGTGGTTATATTAGGGGTAAACTAAGATGCTAGCGATATTCAATCTGACACGGCAGGTAACTAATAGCAGCTATGTCTGCTGATGACTGGTGGGTATAATGGTCAAAAACACTGTAAGTGGAAGCTTATTCTTAACTAGATAGTTTTAAATTTTCGTAGTCACCAAATACCTAAATATTTAAAAGGCTAACCGGTGGAAATCTATTTTAATAAATTCCTATATGATTTATAAATACATTTAGCTTCTTCATACAATTAAAGGGTGAACACTATTAAATTGTCGCAGGTCGAACATGCTACAGACGACAAAATAAAAATCCAAAGTGCTCAAAATTCTTTATATGACTAATTTTATACAGCGTAAAATCATTTTAAAAAATATTAGGGCTATTTCATCGAACGACGAGAAAATTTCCGGACATTACTTTTGACGTGATTCATTGAATTTCGCACGGAATCATCGCTTAACAATTTTGTGCATTTAATCCATTTTCGTTGAAAATCTGGTAATGAAGTGGCAGGTTGGCAAGTTTTTCGCAGTTTAGTTTTTATATTAGCCCAATATTTTTCGATGGGGCGAAGTTCGGGACAGTTAGGTGGGTTACTCTCCTTAGGCACTACCTCGACTGAATTCGCCTTATACCATTCCAAAGTTCGAGACGAATAATGGCAACTTGCTAAATCTGGCCAAAACAATGTTGAGGAAGTGTGTTTCTTTATGAATGGTAACAGTTTCTTTTTCAAGCATTCTGATATATAAATATCGGTGTTAATTGTCCCGGTAGTGATAAATGGTGAGCTCCTCATGCCGCACTGGCATATAGCTTGCCAAACAAGGTATTTTTGCAAATTTTTCTACCGGGATCACCTTTTCCGATTCGTCAAGATTCGAGATGTCACGAGAGGAATAGTACTGGTTACCTGGTAAAGACTTGAAATCTGCCTTGACGTAGGTTTCATCGTCAATAATTAGGCAACATTTTTTCTCAATCAACAAGGTATACAATAACCTAGAACGTCTAACCGCACGATTATATTGATCCACAGTTCTCTTGGGAGCCTTTTGCTTCTTATATGTTGTAATGCCGCATTCTTTTTTAATTTTTTGGACATTTGCTTGACTAGTGCCTACTTTTTTCGCCACATCCCGGGAAGAGATACTCGGATTCTTATCAAATAGCTTGCACACCTTTGATTGTAACTTAACATTAGATTTTCTGGTGGGTTGACCTTCACGCCGCTTCCTATCTATAGTTTCACCTTGTTTAATTTTTTTAGGGTTCGTTGAACCGTCCTCCGAGTTGTTTGACAAGATTTTGCCAGATCTAAAGTTGATAAATGAGGATTTTTACTGAATTCTTGCAAAATTAATTCGCGAACATTTTTTTCGTGTAACGCCATTTTCATAAATAAAAAACAAATGAACATTTTATGGTTGTCTAATATATTACGAGCCTTCTAAATTTAAAATTTTAAAAGAATATTCAAAAAAGGTTCGATGCAACACGCTAGCAAAGTAAAAATGTAGGCGACAATTTAATAGTGTTCACCCTTTAATAATCAAAACTTACAATAAAATTCATCTTAAACTAACACAAAAAAAAGTTAAAGAAAATTAACATCACGTCCTTACTAGTGTCTAGTCCGATACGTACCCGGATCAAAATGCAAATATTTAAAATAAATTTTGAGTTATTGTTTTCATTGAATCTCTAGTATTTAATTAATATTTATTTCACTGTTTTGATGTATTGCAATAAATATTTGGTCATAACTTCAATCGAGTATACGAGTACTAAGTACAGGTTGAGGAATAGGTATACTGCTAGGTGAAGTCAGCAATGTGTAAACACAAACATTAAACGGCGAATTTTTTTAGATTAGCGAAATTGATTTTCTGAAATATAACAATAGAAGGATGATAGGCTAACTCCGATAAGTCGAGATCCTATTTCATTGAAATATCAACCTAATGTAATTCGCATATATGTATTTCAAATGGGGATGTCCACCCACACCTGGATATATGCCTATTGCTAACTTGCCGCAGATATAATACATAACATAGTTTGTAAACGACTACAATATAAAAAGGTGTTTGCGTAGAGACTGCGAAATGTAGTAAAAAAAATATATATAACATTAATTTTACTTTAACAGAAAAAGGTGGACCCCGAAGTGAAATTGGACGTCCCACAAGAGAAACAAATAGCTCTACAAAAACTCGAAGAAGAAAAGAAACCCTTGCAGGTTCCAGAACTAATCCTGTCTGAATCAGCGGAGAAAATAGATCAGAAGTTGGAGAAACTTGGAGAGCCACTCAAAGACCTGAAGCCCGAAATCCCTGAAATTCCTGAGAAAAAAGAAGAAAAGCTCCCGCAATAAGTATTTTCCTATAATTTGATAATTCTGGACATAGTGATAGATGCGTGTGAGGCTTAGTAGTAACAGCAATTATGGGCTACTGTACCAAATAAGTCATAAAACCAGGGAGAGTGTAATTCTGACTGACCAGTCCTGTGCCCTGACTTCAGAGAACAATTCTATTGCTTTATTAACTTAACGTAAAGTTTTGTTTACTGAAATTTAAACGACGTAGCAATTTATTTAATGCGTTAGTTAAAAAAGCAAATGATGTATAATTTCTTTACATAAAATTGTTTCTTCTGATAGTAGTTCCTTGAGCAAGGGCTGTGTCTTAGAATCATGGTTGGTTTGATCACTGAACAGTGAATCAGTTAGTTAACAACATAGTCATTAAAATTGTAATAAGGAATTTTGAAAGTCAAGGCTAAAATAAAAATGAAATCAAATTGGATTGTTTTATTTTGTCCTATTTCCGAACCCTCAGCCCCTTCCGAGAAATAGTTGTGCCAGAGAAATAGTAATACCATTTTTGATAGTAGAAAAGCCGACATATTATGTACATGGCAACCCCATGTAAAAAGACGCCATATTTGGTGACGAACGTTTTAATTTACATTTATTTTGCTGTGAATGGGCTGTTGCAATACACTCTTACATTACGAGCGAGATAGCACTTTTTAATTTTAATTTTAATTTAGTTTTTAGACATAAGTCAACAACTTCATTTTCATTTGCTGCTACAAAAAACCTTTTTATTTTGATTGCTGCTCTTTCTCTGATTCTTAATCAATAATTAATAGTTTGTTGTAGGTTGCTATTGCGTTCACTATAATTTTTCGACTTTCCTACCAGAGGGTCACAAAACGGACGTTGAATGCTATACAGAACAAATAAACATCAGATGCGAAGTGTCATTAGAACCCGATTCAATCCTGCTTTTCACCCAGATGAATGCTTTCAGTATGGTTCTCGAAGAAAAATAAAACTCAATTAGCCTCCGGTTTCCTTGACACTACTCCGTATGGCCTCCCTTCGTATCTGCCAATGATTGTTACTAGTTTATGGACTTCCAAAATAAAAAACAGCCCATTTCGATACACGTTCAAGTAAATCGTTTTGGCTAAGAGGCTACGTATATAGTATGTATGTATGGGTATATGTATGTATACGCTTACAGATTCTTATCATTCAGCGTATTCATCACTTAGCTAAAAAGTCACCGCATGAGCCTACAAGTCTCATTACATTAATTATTAAACGTAATCGTTGCTTGTATTTTTCTTTCACACAATAATTATAGGGTCATTATTCCATGGGATCCCAGCGCGCATAATCTTTTTGCAGAAATCGCGAAGCTTCTGGTTGATGTAACTGGTTATCGAAGAGCTGGCGGCTTCCTCGCACAACATATCAGCATTGCGATACAAGGAGGAACTGCCGCCAACTTCCTAAGTACAATGCCTCAAGGGCCTTTTATAGATTGAATGTAATGACTAGTTAAGTACTCGTCACTCCTCTGGAGTCGCAGGCGTCCATATGCCGCTGCTTACCATCAGGCGGGTCGTATGCTTGTTTGCCACCGTCGTGTCCAAATAAAAACAGTTTTTTTTTGTTTTGTGACTCGTAGTTTAAATGTTTTTGTTTTTTTTTTTTTTTTTCTTAGCCTATGTGTGTGTCCCACTGCTGGGCAAAGGCCTCTCCCCTTGTTTTCCATGACTCCCGATCCGCTGTTTAAATGTTTTATAGTACATTGTGCAACGAGAATGGTAAGTAAGGTATAGTAAACGCGAGTCTATTAGAAGCCCGACGACGAAGTCGGAGGGCTTTTAAAGACTCAAGTTTGTTATACACTTACCACCCGTGGTACATACAATGTTTTTCATCACATTTGCGAGGAAATAAAATAAATTCGTTGGTAAAATATTAGTTACTAGTGTAGAGTAGTTTTACCTATCAGACCGCATCCACTATAAAAGATTGTCAACAATGTCAACTTTGTTCAATGTCTTCCACAGATAATGTTAACAACTGCGTTTTGTTTTCGAAGTTGATAGATCATCCTGCCAAATAGTATCAATTATCAAAATCAAATAGAAAACAACTATTTTTAATAAATACTAAACATTAATTTACAGTCAAATTTAATATAAAGATATGTTTTATACATATTAAAAGTTGGTTGTAGCAAACTTTTGAAGATATGAAATACACCTTGGCTGTTTAGAAACATCCTCAGTCCAAGTGAAGTATAGGTTCTGTATATTTTTAAAACTAAACTTAACAGCCCGTGTGAGCTAAATCGGCTATAACTGCTCTGTACTCTCACAAGTAACAACGCGATTGACGAGCAAGTGTGATGAAAATTAATGTAATTAATTATTGTAAACAAAAATTAAAATATTTCATTATAGCCCATAGCAACCATATCGATAGACTACTTATGTCAAACAGCGTCATACCAAAAGCAAGATATTACTCGGTAACTGAAAATCGTCCTTAAACGTTTACACATAAGGATCTGTTTCATTAAATAACACAAGCAATTGGAACGGGTCTTGTTATGTTGGCTAATTTCATAAAATATATATTGTCAGGGGAAAATGTATCGTAGCAACGGTTGTATAAGGTTCGGTATAAAATAAGAAAAATATGGCAAAAGTAACGGGTCTGATTATATTGGTCGGGCTGAAAATTGTCAAGTGAAAAGGTATCTTAGCTTCGATTGTATAAGGTTCTGTATAAAATAAAATGAAAAATGGCAAAAGGAACGGGTCTGGTTATATTGGTCGGGCTGTTACTGAGCACCCACTCCCGGCCGCTATCCCACTACTGCCCGATACGGGGACTTTTGGCTGCTGGGTTTCCCCCCTGGCCCGGTTCGCCCCTCCTTAGTAAACCTGCACCTCCCAGACTCCTCCGGGTGGTCCATATTTATACCAGGCTTAGTGTGGACGTCCAGTCAACATGGGCCACTCAGCACCAGGACTCCCGACCTCAAACCATCCTCCGGCCCCGACCTCCGAGAAGCCGGATTACAGGAGACGCCACGCTCCCAGTCGAATGTCTCGACAAATTTTACTATTATATGATACTAAATTCAAACCCAAAATCAATAATGTATAATTATTTTTGAACTACATTTGCAATTATTTTTATTTTTTCGCTGCTTTTTTTTCTCTTTTCATAAATTGTTTATAAAAAAAAATACCTATAAATTAAGCTATTTTTTCTTAGCGCCAATGGTGGCGCCTTGCCGGAATGTTGCGACATTAAGCACTTAGACTGTAGCGCTAAATCGCCCAATCGCCCGCTACTAAGTTTACATATTTTTCGGTAGATGGCGCTCTATACCATAATCATCATAAATATAATATTTGCATTCAGCTACAATAAACAAAAGGATTGATCCAAAAGGCAAAAAGCGTTATGTGTGTTATGTGCCTGTGAGGATTGAATTGGGTACCACCAGTTGGTAACCAAGCTGAGGCTATTTTAGGTAAATGCTATTATCTGATTTTTACACACAATGGAATCTCAAAAGTAGAAGTTTTTTTTTGGTAAACCTATAAATAAAGTACAGTATGAAGTTAAGGAAAACATAACAGAACATTTTATGTGACAAGCAGAAAGAACTAATAACGCCTACATCACGTCTACCAGAGACAAAGATTATATAATCTATAATATAAGCTTGGTCGATTATGTCACGCTTGACCATGTACGGCCTTGCAGCGGCCAATTAGCACTTAGAGGAACTGGCTAACTATTCGTCAACATTTCAAGGTCATCATGACCGGAAAAAAGCCAAGTGGAAGACTGGAGCACAGGATAAACATGAGAACAATATTAAAAACGAGCTTGAGGACGAAGATGGCGTGGAAGTGGAATCATTATAAGTAATTTATCAGATACATTTTAGTAAGGCAAATCTTCTGACGGAAAATGATGGAAACCAAAGAAACGTATCAGTTCTTTTAACTTTTTTTCTTATCAACAAATACTTCATGATGATGTATTATTTACATTTATTAGATGAACTTGAGAGTCAATGAACCGAAAAGCTGGGATCCCATTAATAGAATGACATCATATAAACATCAGCTATCTGAACATAAAATAATCGCAGCAAAATTAAACGGAACGCCATTAAATAATTATCAAAAGTAAGATTAAAAAAATTTACTACAAGAGAAAAACTTGGATAATCACGAATTACCCCAAACGTCTAAAAAAATAATTTAAAAAGTTGTTACTTTAGGTACTTAAATAAGGCAAAATTCTAAGCACTTGGAACATAATTCAAAATCAATATCAAAACCTTATTTGAACTCAAGAAATAATGGACAATGGGCATTTTGTACCATGATACACATCGTTGGATCTTAATTATACACTCATAGACCTCATGTTACACCCCCATACAAAAATGCCCATTCTCCTTTATTGAGTGAAATGAATCATAGTTCCAGAACGCTTTACAACAAATATTTCATCATAAGATACACACAAGGGCATTTTACAAAAATGTGGCCTATTTTCCGCAATATTCACTAAGCTCATAGAATGCTAAAAACCAGCATATTGATATTCTAACAATTACTTAAATATAGTGGTCAAATATTTCTCGGTCAAGTTTACTTTGAGTGCTTAACCTTACAATGTTTAACGGACCTAGGCGGTGTATTCCAATTTCCGAAGCAGAGTCGAAGCCTAAAGTACTCCAATATAGTTGCGCTCTGTGGTTAATTACA
This sequence comes from Grapholita molesta, assembly GCA_022674325.2. Lineage (NCBI taxonomy): Eukaryota > Metazoa > Arthropoda > Insecta > Lepidoptera > Tortricidae > Grapholita > Grapholita molesta. Next base: position 17,164,728 of record CP053125.2, read on the forward strand.
TCGGTTTGTACGGATCTCGAATTAACAGTTACTCTGGGTTTCTTGAAGTTCTGGGTAAGCAATGGCGATGCAGAGCGCACACTCTTCAGTATTTGTTGATCTTAGTCAGTCTTATTCAGGCGAGGAAGAAGGACAAACGTGTGCTTCCGCGTTCATTCAAGTTTACTAGTGTCAATCGAGTAACGATTTTATTAGTATTTAAGTTATTTGTGATTAGGAAGAGGATCCCAAGGTAAGACACATCTTCACACCACTCTTCTAGATTACCGATTTGTTTTCGTTTTACAAAATTGGAGTAATTTGGTTAGAATATTGGTGGTAGTTACTTATTGTTTTATAATTATCTAGGAACAAAATACTTATATTGATATCAACTTTAACATAATATTAATTTCATTCATTTATTCTGAATTTATTCATTTGGTTCGTGATTAGAACCGCTACGGCTAGTTCGGAATTTGCTTCAGAAAGGATTCACCAGGAGAATATTTGAAGGGCCAACTATATATACGTATTCCAGATTCTATAAGAATAAAGTTGGCAAAACTGCACTATACTCGTTTACTGTGTATGTACAATGATATGAAACAAACAAATGATCAAACAGTTCGAGGATTTTTTTTTTGTCTAATCCCGAGTTCCATTTCGGTCTTCAATGAAATCTTTTAAGTTTAAAATAGTTTGTCCAATTTTCTATGATGCATGTCGTATAATCGTAAGATGCGTCACAGAATACATAGAGCATACCGAAAGAAATAAAATGTAAATTAGGAAGATAAAAATAATGACGCTTGATAAAACCAGTTTTGATTGCTTATATCATTCTTCTGCCCACGAAATATAAGTCCAAAAATATACTTGATCAATAAGGAAGTCATAATGACATTACTTTATTATTTTATTTAGTTGTAAGGCTGTACCTACAAAAACGTAGGAAGTGACGAATGAACTAATCTCTTAAGATTATTTCGCCCGCAATAACTAACTGACCTCCAAATATTGCCTTTCATGATAAATAAATGCCAACTACGACTACTACGAGCATATTAAAGGCAAAAAATATATTACGAGTAGATGCAATGAGACTAGTCTATATAGAAGTAGACTGAGTTATCTTTGTTTTGCAATTCATTTGTTTACTTTTCTTTCTGAGGACTGCGAGACTGCGAGTATATTACAACGTTCGAGCAAATTGTCAAAATACTGTCAGAACTTAGCTACCCTACAAAAGTTACTAAACAGTTTGTAGGTACATACTTATCTGAAATTCAATGCCAACACTCTCGACACATTGGACTAATTAAACACACCTGTTGAAAATAAGGCACGTTTCCTACCTCAATATCTATCATTTCTACCTACCTCAATAAATACAATATCTTTCAACAAAAACATAAGGTCTAAATATTAATAACCCAATTATTAAAGATAACCCAGACAATTCTGATCAGCTCTTGGTCAAACTTAGGCTACATGAGAACCAAAAAAAAAACTGAAGCCATAAAAATACGAGTACTATTGAATGGGAACCTTTTATTTATTTCTTCTGAAAGTCTCCACTATTAATAAAAAATAAAGTAAAATCTCTCAATAATGGCAATCATTACCATTGACAACCTTTAGGTTATACTAAGTAAGGTAATACACCTGCGGCGCACGATTAATGTCAATGTGACCTGATCTGCGCCGGCGCAGGCATTGCACCACGAGCTGTAGCGGGTCCTAATAAAAGTATTAAAACTGTTGTACCAGTCTGCGTGGCATTAAAATGTTTACATACAATTAATTAAAATAGCAAATTTTCAATTAAGAATAGTAAACCGGCATCAGGCGACGTATCAATCATGACATTACTGTTATCTATAATTCCAATAGGGTTCGAATCCCAGTAAGGTATAAATATATATATCGTTGGACTACAACACAAGCCTTGAGCTTACAGTGGGTATCAAGTCAATTTGTTCAAGGAAGTCCTGTAATATTTATTTACAATTATATGTTTCACCACATTTTCACCCCACGAATTAAACCGAGGATCCGACAGATCTTGTCGGCCATGGCTGGATAACTTGGCATTTTTAGTGGCCCGGATTAAGCACAGAACCGGGAAGATTGAAAGGCGAGGATGCCTTTTTACAAAAATATGTATGCTCGAGGGAGCAGACACAACAGACTGAGGAGTCTGTTGTTGGGTTATTATTTCGAGAGGTTCAATTGTGTTCAGACTCAAATTTTCAGTTATAAAATTAGAAATATATCGTTTATTGTTTTTAGGTTGCTTAGGATATTATCACTGAAACTTGTGGTAAATACATTTTATTCTATTTTATCTTTTTTTCCACAATAACTTAAATTTTCTGCACATAAGTCAGTTACGTGGTCAGGTTCGGATTATCCCTGACTACTTTGTAGTATTGTAAAAAATACAAGGTATAGAAATACTTGCTGTTTAAAACATGGATTGAATGTTCATAATATGATATACCATGCATGCAAACATAAAAAAATTAGGACATTGATAAGACTATTTTTTTCTACATGTCCCGTTGTTTCAAAATACACCATCATTTTCGTTGCCACACTTATTAAGTAATATTTTAAACAAAAAAAGAGGACAAACCTCCTGTTAATCATTTTTTAACTATAAGCAACTTTGAAAATAAGACTGCATCAATATGACGTATAATGTTTATCGCAAGCCATAATTATTTATCTATAATTAATGTAATAAAGGTTCAAGTTAGATTTGCGTCAAAGATCGAGCGTCATTTTCGTTACGGTTGCGACTTGGTGAGTATTGGGTAAATAAATATAATGTTTTACTGGAGCTGTTAAGTTTGCAGTTAAGATAATCCATATTGATTTAATTTGCTTCAAACCTATAGGATATTTACTGCAGAGTCGCGAAAGTAAGAACTTTTCAATTTCGTGGTCATCATTTTCGTGGTGCTATGGGCCACGAAACTGATTAAAAGACCACGAAAAAGATGATTTTCCCTACAAGTAGAAAAAATACAGAACACTTTTTATAGAATTTTCTGCTTTTTACAATGTAATCGTTTATGCCGTTATGCCGTCTTTACGAGACGTTACAATGGAAAACATAAAATATTAAATAAAAATCTTCTAATCTTCTTTTTTACTTACATGACAATAATAAATACAGTTTTGCTGATAAAGTAAGTTTTCACACTTCTTATAATTAGTAACTGTTTGGGATCATCTGCAGCGTGACGTTAAATTGATGTAATCGGCATGAAAAGTACCGGACCGTTTAATAATTATATATCGATATTTCCGATATTGTTACTTTTATTCCTGCACTGATATATATATTATTATATTCCCGTGCAGGTCTACGGTAGACCCCAACGAAATTTTGTTACAACGAAACAACACAACAAAATGTTCCTCTAAATGACGTAGTTTTTTTAATATTTAGATATATACATTTCACACAATGTACGTGTGAAATAATTCTTGAAGATAGAGAGGTATTGAAAGCTGTTTTTGTTTGTGAGTTGAAGTTATTAATCTTACTTTAATCAAATAATTTCTAGATAGTATTTAAAAGGTTACAAAAATGACAATTTGAAGTCGTCATTTTCGTGGTCAAGTTTTAATTTTTTTAATATATAGATATCGATTGTCTATTTCTGTTGATACCTGATTAATTAAATAATGCTTATTCGTTTTCTCATTATCATCGGATTTTCATTCAAATAGTACAATTATAACATTTAAAAATAAACAAAATGTTCTTTTTCGTGGTCATGGTGCTCATTTTCGTTACCGTTAAAATTTGAATTTTGCTTTTTTTAACCAAAATAAACTTTATCGATCTCTGATAATATAAAGTATGTTATCGGTATATACCCTTATGTTCAAAATAAAACAGACCACATCAAAATGTGTGTTTTTATTTCTGTAACAATTTATCTTACACCTCAAATAATGACCCTGTTCTGGTCAACTTTTTGTCGCTCCACCAACCTTCAACTGCAGCAGCCATCTCCACTCCAATCGCTTACCGCCGCACTCAGAGGGCTATTGCAACTCTTTCTATGTATTTTGAACGTCTTTATAACGGAGAAACAATATTCCGGATTTCCGATTGCGAAACTGCAGTTCAGAATTGAAATTAGAATATTCGCTTTGCAACAACTGTCAGAAATTTTCGAAATATGGCTGATGCTTAGGGTACATCAGCCACGGACATTAATTGCTGGACATAAGACTCCTCAACAAACCGCCACAGAGCACTATGTCATGCTCACTGCAGTCACCGACTATCCCAGCTACACGTACGAGGTCATTTCACCCATCGAGTTTGTAAACGGCCAACTGCACTTCCTATCCGTGGTATATTAGAACTGGTGGGACTTTTCTCGTACCATCATTTCATCATCATAAATTATTTCTGAATCCTAAAGAAAGTAGACACAAATTCGGCTGTATCTTAAGAAGTTCTAAACCGTTAAAGCTACTCGATGTCGTTGACCGGACCAAATCGTTGAACAGGTCAATTTTACAGTGACTTCGCGGATATATATTGTGTCTAAACGACCATTGCTGTACTTCTTACATTGTTATGTTAAGTACCATTATGGTATTATGGCCCGCTGCCTCCTTTCATGTGGGCATCGCCAGCGCGACCGTTAGGCGTACCGTTCTGACGGACCTAACCTACATGGTAAGATACTTGCGACCTAGTTTCGTGATATTATGTGTAACGAGTGCATTTCCTGTGTGCATTTAGCTTTACCTACTCAGAAGAAACTGGCACTTAGCAACCAATATTATTATCTGTAGGTGCATATTATTGATCAGCATAGATGAAATTTGTCAATCTTAATTTCTTTACAACTAACATTTCAACAAATTGTGTATGAAGTGGGTAGTTAGATAAAGCAAACAGCACAAATCTTTGGCATACAATTCATTCATTATTAATATAAGTTTCGTCTGCTGTCGTGCCTAAGTAAAATTATTTAAATTAGGTAGTTACAATACTTAGTTAAAAGTTAAGTTAATATTTAAATATTATAATTAGTAATTGTGATATTGTTTGTCAGCTCCATTATTTATAATATTTCTTTATTTTAATCCCATAATCTGTCATTGTATCAATACAATGATTACAAATGATTTACATATATTTTAATTTATAAAAACTATGAGTACTACTACTACTTAGTACAAACCTGGACCTGTATTTTTTTTAAGTAAACTACCTACATAAATGTAAAAGAATGCCAAGGTCGTTAACAAGTTCGATAATTACATAGGAGAGATTTAGTTTCCTAAATACTCATTCATTACCATTAGACACAGCTCCAGACAATAACATTCACTTCCTTAAAACTCCACTTGCTACTTACCTATCTCAATACTGCAACTCGACAAATCAAAAGCTAATTATAACAATACTAGCCTAGAATCTCAATGTTCTTGCTACAACCACAAAACCACGTTGTGACAATGAATATTAATATTAGTAACATATATTTACACATATCGTTACAAATCAGACAGAATATGTCAAATTGTTACGAACATTAATAGTTTAATCAAACCTATAGTGTTTTGTTTAATCACTGAAATCTTTCTCTCTTCAACTGACTGACCTTTGCATTTTTTTTATAAACCAGAAACGTCTGATAAAGAAACTATAATTCTTAGAAATAAAGGAAAAAGAAAGGAAAAAGTTTGAGAATCAACTCGCGAGTTTTGCAGAGCATTTTACCATGTTTACCTTCAAATATTTCTAAAAATTATGACCTTTGCTAAAATTGAACTAGACCCTATTAGTACCTACAGTAGCTACGGCCCAATTTCTACGAGCATAATGGTAACGAAATATGTCTCACATTTGTAAAACCGAGCCCTTACTCAAGCAATACTTGTATGCTACCGGCATGTGTATTCACCGTCGTACCATTTTCTAAGGTCCCTTTCATTGGCTCTTCTACCATTGCTTTCTCCAACAAAGCGTTACTGGGGGACTCCTCTGAATACGAATGACCCAATTGCTTAACAATACCAGCACCATTAGCATCGTTGTGATGCCAATTATGGTAAAATTTCAGGTTAATGACATGTCAAAGTACGCCCTAATAGTCTTCTTCAATAATAGTTTATATTTTAGTAATATTACTAAAGGGGCGAGCATTTATATTTCTTTAATGTTACTAGGGGGGCATTTTATTTTTTATTTTAAGTTGTATACGTAACTTTTTTATTTACTTGGATTTTTTGTGTGTTTTCTACTGAGAATCATGAGTACTTTCGAGCCTGATAGGAGAAAAAATGTGTCCCAAGCTTTTTTATTCCATCCCGTTACTATTTTTCATATATTTCATATGGCGGTAACGGAACGGAAGTAATAAAAAATGTATGACAATTTTGGGACACATTTTTCTCTTATCAGGGTCGAAAGAACTCATGATTCTGAGTAGAAAAAAAAAACAAAGTAAAAAAAGGTTGAGTATACAACTTTAAAATAATGTATAAAATGGCCCGCAGTTGTTAACTTCAGCAAGAAAGTACTAAGATTTATTTAATTTACAAGTAATTTTTACCCCAAAATGCTTTTAAGCTTGATTTAGTATTATTGTTTAATTTTCTGCAGCACCGCATCTACTTTTTTGTCCATTGGCATTAGTTGGCAAGGGCATGATCTTGTGGGCAAGTAATACAATAGGTATGCAGGTGTAATTACAAGGTGTGGTTTTTTGCCGGTGTCAGTTGTGTGTTCAATGATCTCATACAAAGGTAGGTTTAGAAATAGTTGATAAAATTACTTATCAAAATGTTTTGGGGAGGGGTAATAGGCCGGACGGTGTTTTAACCCTTCGTATGCCTAGGCACGGATCGGTGCCAAGCATTTGAATTCAACGGAATTAACTTCGAGGTCTTTTTTTTTCATAGGAGAATTTTGACATCCGCATACGAGGGGTTAACATCGACATGTTCGCACCTTTTATATAATATTATGACATAAATACCCGACATTAAAGATAATAAAACAATGCCGACCCGTTTAGCCTCTTCGAATCCTATGAAATAAATAGCGACCGTGTCTTTAAAGTTGGAGGCTCTAGCCTTTTATTTGGGTACCTATTTATTGCATTGAGCATGCTTATGTTATTTCTGTATGATTTATTGTACATTGAATGTATTGTAACAATTAATAACAATTCACCTGTACCCAATACAAGGTACAGTCGCCATCAGATATATCGGAGCTGTGGAGGTGGTCACAAATATCTGAACAACGCCTCTATTATTAAGGCAATAAAGTGCATGTACAGATATTTGTGACCAGCTCCACAGCTCTGATATATCTGATGGCGACTGTACAGGTGAATTCGTCAAGCTGCGGTGTATAGACGTCGCACTTAGTGACCAACCCCAACGATGTTAACGTCTTTAGTGTTTTAGGGCTGACACCCTGTAAGATTATCCTCATATAGTAATTTATAATTTTTTATTTATTTCAGATGTCGGTGATCAGACAAATAGCTGTATTTCTATGCGGGTTCGTGATGCTGCGCTTGTGTGAGGCGCAAGTGCCCTTCCTCGGCACTTGTCCCGACGTTGGGGTCATGGCCGATTTCAACCCCAGTCGGGTATGTCATGCAATAAAAAATTTCGTAAATTTAAAAGTATAACACAGGTAAAACCTATGGGAAACCTCCAGGATTACCATCTTCTGAATCTGACCCTTGATCAAACTACAAGCCCAAAATGAGAGTATCTCTAGATGACTCGACAGAATTAATACCGGTAGGCTACTGCTATATAACTACCTAGTATATAGGCTTGTGAGTGATAGCCATACCTTTTTTATACCGAAAATATTAATTGAGTGTCACTTAACTAAAGGACTTACTTTTATACCTAATAAACAAATCGTATACAGATGTTTCTAACCACACAATACTTACTTATATAAAATTCTTGAACGCAAATCGTATTTTGATGACCATAACAATATAGTTATGTTTGATAATGAAACACCAACGCAATAAGGCACGTCTAATCAGAAATGATGGGTACAATGTTATTATATTCAAGAATTAATATATACAAAATACATATATTTGATACCGAAAAGTTCTGTGGGACACTAAGCGAGACGAATTTTAGGAATACGATATTAGTGGCTATTCCTAATATGACATTGCTCAGAACACTGCACTAGGCGCGAATTGCAAACGTAAACGGTCATAAACGGTCAAAAAGATAGTATTTTATAGCGGCCACAGGGAGTACTAGTGCAATTTTTATAAAGCTTTAAAACAATTTGTTATTGTGAAGTCAGTTATGACTCAATATGTAAAATGATGCACGATAATTTCAATTCTATTCGATATTTGTAGTGATTTCGCTATATAAATATAATTTACTGTTTTGCCATCTGGATTTACCTAAACTGTTGCGTGCATCCTTTATCTTAATATATAGGTAGTTAGTTTTTTAGGATTAGAAAAATCGTGCAATTTTTAGGAAAACAATTTAAAAGCTGTCATATTTGCCTCTTATTATTGATGAAACGTAGGCAATTCTACTTTTATTTTTCTAATCTTAAAAAAAAACGAGGAATAGCAAACAAAATAGACGCAATCTTTTAGCAAGCCTAAATACACTACGGGAAATGGCAGAATGAAACTGTTTTGATATCGATGAAATATTTAAAAAAATCTTTGGTTTAAATTTACCTTCAAATAAATTTTATTTCAGGCTGATACTCTCTATTCATGTTATGATCAATTAGACCCAGGGATTCCGGCCGAGCGTCAATAGCGGGTAGACGTGTTAGAAGTGATTTAAAAATTAAAATAATAGTTTCCGTTATTTCTTGCTCAGATCAGGTTTTTGATTTGTGTGGTGTTGGTGGTAAGTGGTGTTTTGTGTATGTCCTGTGTGTTCCGTACTATAATATAATAGTTTTTACGTAAAAAACTTATTTAACCTGGGTGGGTAGATACCGCCATGGCGGATAATTCCCCTGGCGGTGACCCGGGGGGGTCGAAGGAGTATTCTCATTCACCGCCCCCATCCCCAGCGGCTTTTGTGACCCTTAATAATGATACGGATATGGAGAATTTAAAGACAAAACGTAGGAAAGAAAAGCGACAACGACGAAAACCGATTAAATCCCAAACTAGCCCATACGGGCGTTCGAGGTCTGCCCATTCTGTTTCGGAAAGATCGGATATAGACATAAATCCCCAAATATGTATCAAAAATTCATTTTCGGGTTTACCAGTGTCCGAGTCTCAAGATTCGGAAATTCCACTTGGACAAAATATTGAGTCTTTCGGGATAACATCTCAACCCTCACAGTCAATAACCCCTCCTACTCCCCTCCAAGCGACCATCCCCCCATCTTTAACCGAGAGCTATCCGGTTACTCCATCGCTCGCTACCTCTGATAGACAACAGTACAACCCCAATGACCCTGGTCCATTTACGGTTCATGTACAGTACGATAGTGAGTCTCCAGGCGCCACTTTGCATCCTGTAACTTTTGGGCAATTTATTCATAGCCACAATAGAGAATTCCCTAATGTTATTGATGGGTCTATGAAAAGTGTAGGACGGAATAGGGTTACCGTGAGCTTCCATTCAGCCCAGGACGCCAATAATTTCCTCCTCTCTCCCACAATTAAAAACAAAAAGTACAAAGCGTTCATTCCTTCATTTAACGTAACTAGGGTAGGCATTGTTAAAGGGATCCCCACAGAGTGGACCCCGGAGGACATAATAAACTTTGTCAAAGTCCCGATGGGATGTGGGCGAGTTATAAAATCCAGGCGCCTTAATTTCAAAAAAAATAATTATGTTGACGGTTCATTCAAGTGGCTTCCATCGGAGACAGTGGTTCTGACTTTCGATGGACAAGTTCTACCGAATAGAGTATTCGCTTGTTTTAACTCTTTCCAAGTTGACACATACACGTTTCCTACTACGATTTGTCTTTCATGCTGCAGATACGGTCACACAAAAAATACTTGTCGCTCAGCCCCTCGGTGCTTCCGTTGTAGCGGCAACCATTCAGGTGACTCGTGTGAGATAGACATCGATACTCCGAGGTGTGTTAACTGCAAGGGGGAGGCGGGACACCTTGCAACTAGCAAGACTTGCCCGGAATACTCCCGGCAATGCAATATTAAAAAAACAATGGCGGAAAGTAACATTTCCTACGCTGAGGCTAGTAGAGTTCACCCAATATTAGGTAAATCATTCGCCAACGTGACTTCCTCTACATCCCCTATTAACACTTCGTATAAAAAAACTACATTTTCAAAACCGCGTTTACCACCTCCCCCTCGCGTTGGTTATGATAGAGCTGCTCACATGGCTCTTATTAATGATCAGATGGAAACGCCCCCTAAGGGAACATCAGTGAATAATCCCCATGCTTCTTCACCTGCGGAAATGCTTATCTCCCTACTCACTCAACTAATATCCGTCATTACAAATATGAACTGGTCTCCTGCTCCAAACAATTTGACGTCCCACGTTGCCTCATCCCTTCCCCTACTTTCGTCTCTCGCTACCTTTAATAATGGGTCAGTTGGTTCTACAGTGGAATATCCGCAGCATCCTTAGTAAGAAACACGAATTAAGTTATCTTTTAAATAAGTATAAACCCAATCTCGTTGCACTCTCACAAATTTGGCTGAAACCGGAAACTATCTTGAATATTTCTGGTTTTGTCACTATTCGTGACGAAAGACCAGATGGTTATGCCGGCAGTGCTATACTGATTAAAGATAATGTTGAATTTAACACCATTCCAACCTCCCATGTAAAAGGCCTACATATCGTTGCTATTAAAATTAAACAGTATACTCTTGTGTCCCTTTATATTCCTCACCCTTCAAAGTTTATTCTGGATCAATTGTTCTTGATTTTGCAGGGCCTATCTCCTCCGCTCCTAGTTTTAGGGGACTTCAATTGCCATCATGAGGTCTGGGGAAGTGGCAAGTCTTTACCCTTCGGCAAGCAATTGCTAGAGATAGTGGATAAATGTAACTTGTGCATTCTGAACTCCGGTTCGGCTACCAGGCGGACTCGCCCTAATGAAACTACTAGTGTAGTTGATCTATCTTTTTGCTCCCCTGATTTAGCTTCCCAACTGACGTGGGACGTTCTAGAATCGTCATTCGGAAGCGATCACTTTCCAATAGTTATTGATTTACCATTACTGGCATGTAAAAATGAAGCCCCTAATACTCCACTTCTAAAATTTAACATTTTAAATGCTAACTGGAAAGACTTTAAGGACAAACAGTGTGATTTTATCCCATTCTTAATTCCCATTTCTTCTGATAACATTGAAGACTGCGCTTTGTCTTTCACGAATGCCCTTTCTGAATGTGCAGAGTCAGTTTTTCCATTAAAAAACTCTGTATCAGGCAAAATCCCATCCCCACCGTGGTGGGACCACCAATGTACTGATAAAATAAAAGAACGAAAAAAAGCTGAGAAGCAGTATCTTAACAGCATGACACAGGCAAATTATATCCATCTTAATAAGGTTATGGCGGAAACTAAGTTATTACTTCGTTCTAAAAAACAGGAAGGATGGAAATCTTTCTGCTCGTCTATCTCCCCGGCTACTCCTGCTTGTCTTTTATGGAAAAACATTCGAAAATATAGAGGCTCTAAAAATACTACTACCAGTAAACATCCACCCTCGCTGGAGTGGGCTGACCAATTTATGGATAACCTCGCCCCGCAGTATGCCCCCAGTGAACTAGAAGCAAATGCTGTATACTGTCTGAATTCCGAAGATCCACTAGACCGCCCTTTCTCCATGATAGAATTAAAAAATGTCTTAAGTTCAGTAAAAGATTCTTCCCCTGGGATGGATGGGATTCCCTACTCTTTCATTTGTAACTCCAGTGCTGAAATCCTTCAGTATTACTTAGACCTGGTAAATAAAATATTTGTTTATGGATACTTGCCCCAAACATGGAAATCACAATTGGTTATACCTATCCACAAGCCTAACAAAGACCCCATGAATCCACAATCATACCGCCCTATTGCACTTTCGTCAGTCATGTTAAAGATAATGGAGCATCTTGTAAAGAATCGGCTGGAATGGTTTGTGGAAAGTAATGACTTATTAGCCAAATTTCAATTTGGTTTTAGAAAAGGTAAGAGCACCTCTGACAACCTGGCAATATTTACTACTGATATCCAACTGGCTTTTTCCCGTAATGAATCAGTCGTCGCAGGCTTCCTTGACATAACGTCGGCCTATGATAACGTTCAGCTTCCCTCTCTCAGGAAAAAACTTCATGAACTGAGAGTACCGGCGAGACTGAGCAGTTTTATAATGCTGATGTTATCTGAACGTCGTATCATCTTTCGGGGTAATTATAAATCAATAACGCCATCAAGGCTGGTTTGGAAAGGTCTGCCGCAGGGATCGGTGCTTAGTCCCCTCTTGTTTAATATTTATACGTATGATCTGGAACAGAATATTAAACACTCAAATGTCTTACAATACGCTGATGATATCCTTGTATACTCTATCAGATCGAAAATTGACAGAGCTGCAGAAACGGTTTCTTCATCTTTGGAAGTTCTTAATTCGTGGCTCAATGAACTTGGTTTGGACCTATCGCCGTCGAAAAGCAAAGTTGTCATCTTCACTAGGAAAAATATCATTCCCAATGTCTCTGTAACAGTAAATGGTAATCGCATTTCAATAGAATCTAAAATTAAGTTTTTGGGACTCATACTAGACTCAAAACTCACTGGACTCCCTCACTGCCAATATGTGGTTTCTAAATGTGAACGCAATATAAATATTCTTAGATGCTTATCAGGGGTGTGGTGGGGAGCACATCCATATACTCTAAAATTGCTATATAATGCTATTATTGGGAGTGTGTTGGATTATGGTACATATCTGTTACTGCCCGCTAATTGTAAAGGTATGCGTAAACTTAACCTAGTCCAAGCTAAAGCCCTACGAGTGGTTTTGGGAGCAATGAGGTCGAGCCCTATCAACGCTATGCAGGTGGAGTGTGTCGAACCTCCTCTTGATCTTCGCCGTCAGTATCTGGCTGATCGGTATTTGTTCAGAGCCTTTGAAATTTCGGCCCACCCTATATATTTTAAAATTAAGTCTTTGAATGATTTCGTGAATAGCAAAAAATACTGGAGGAAAAAACACTGTCCTTGCCTCGTCAACAGTTTCCGTAGATTCATTTCAATTAAAGATCCAACGCATCACTTCGCAAGACTACCAATATACGCACACCCATATGATACTGTAATTTTTCTACCGCGAGTTATCCTCAATTTTAACATACTTAAGGGTGATCCGATAGCAAATGATCGCACCCGTCTTGTCTTGAGAGGTGATTGGTCTGGTTGGCATACCCTATATTCAGATGCATCCAAACTATCTCCACAGGGATGCGTGGGTGTCGGAACCTACCACTCCCAATATGGTATTGTACAAAAGACCAAGTGCCCCCCGGAATCTTCGGTGTTTACTGGGGAATGCTTGGGCATACTTAAGTGCTTGGAATATATCTTGCTAGCAAAAATTAATCGATCTATTATTCTATCTGACTCCCGTAGTGCTCTTGAAGCACTATTATCTAATCCTTTTTCTTCGAAGCTACATATCCCTTTGATATTTTCAATTAAAGAGTCTATTGTACTTTGCAACAAGAGAGGACAGGAGGTTGTCTTGGCTTGGGTCCCCAGCCATTCAGGCATTGCGGGTAATGAGAAGGTTGACCAAATAGCTAAGCAGGCAGTTGTGTGTGGGGATAAGTTTCCCTTCAAAAACTATTCGTATGACCTATTATCTATACCAAAAACATACCTAAATAAATCCTGGAGCACGCGATGGAAGCAAAGTAGCAAAAAAAAGGGTTCCCATTATGCTCTAATACAACCCAGTATCCCATACAAAACATGGTTTTCCAATCTTAAACTTAACAAATCAACGCCATCCATAATAATTCGCATGAGACTTGGACACTGCTGTTCCCCCGTTCATTTGAAAAAACAGAGAATCCGGGATAGTTCAATTTGCGAGTGTGGGCTGGAGGAGGGTTCATTAAATCATATTATTTTATCCTGTTCGCTTTTAAATCAATCACAGTTATATCAAGGATTAATAAAAGAAAAAATTCCGCTTCCTACCCACATTATTTCACTTCTCGATTTTAACCCAGCTGTTTATAAATTTATTGCAATATTTCTGGAAGTGAACAAAGTCAAGCTGTAAGTTTCAATTTCTGTCTTAAGCAATATAATGATTAATTTTTTAACCCGTAGTTGTGTGTGTTAATTTACTAATCTTACTAATAACGATGATTTTTTCAACGATTTTTTTCTTATCAGGCCTGATCTGAGTGTTACCATCACTTCTTTGTTCCGATAATAAAAAATAAATAAAAAAATTGACGTGAAGCTGGCAAAAATGTCAAAAGACGATTGCCATAAAAAAAAAAAAAAAAAACAGTACAGAATCAGTAATTTAACCTCCTGCCTAAATATGTCCTGCTCATGGTATGCATGTCCTGCTCATGTCTATGTAGTACATAGACAGAAAATAACTGTTAAGTCTATACGCGGTTAAGTCCCGTTCATGTACCTATAATAAAGTCTTTGTCAATTAGACTAAGTTAAAATTTAACTAGCAAAATTTCGGTTAAAGTAGGCACGAGGTTAACTTGATAGGCGATCTAATCCATACTAATATATTTGTATTTGTATAATCATGTCTTGAATTTGAATTTATGGACACATGTGGTCTGAAATATTTTATTTTTATTTTATTTTATTTTATTTTTATTTTTATTTTTAATATTACAAATGCGAAAGTGTGTCTGTTTGTTTGTCCGTCTTTCACGGCAAAACGGAGGATTGACGTGCTTTTTTAAGTGGAGGTAGTTGAAGGGATGGAGAGTGACATCGGCTACTCATTCCCACAGGAAGACTCAATATGTTACATTTTCGTCGCGGGCGAAGCCGCGATCATCATCTAGTTAAGAATGATCCAAAGTTAATTTAGCGATTACGTTTCCAGTACTTGGGCAAGTGGTACGAGGCGGAGCGGTACTTCGCGGTGTTCCAGCTGGGAGGCCGGTGCGTCACCGCTGACTACAACGAGAAAGACAACGGCGTCATAGGAGTGGTTAATAAACAGCTGAGCAGCTTGTAAGTTAGAGCGAGATATACATTACTATTCATTATCGAAATGCTGCATGATGTAGATTTTGAAGTCATACTTAAAGGGTATCTGTTAACACGGTGAGCACCGAAGATACAACGTCTGTGTTTCATTAAACCTTCTTCAATGCCAGTGAAACCATGTCTGTGATCTAAAATTAATGAAGTCCTATGCCAGTGACACGTATTTGTGTCTAAAAAGATCGTTTTCCTATATGCCGGTACCACGAAAGTGTGTGATAGATACTCAGCAGGGACTAATTCATGAGTGTTTTTTTCTGTCTCATTATCGACCGATACAAGAATTCCTTTTCGCGATCGTGCAGCTTAAGATTCATCAAGGGGCTAAAATGCAATTCCGCATTAACATACAGAAACGTACCATCATCATTGTAACTAAACCTTACAATATTATACTAAACTAAATGTTGTATTTAACCTATACTAATGTATAAACTTAGGTATTTTAAGGAATGACTTGCATTATAGTAACCTTATAGTGTCTATAGTATCTTGTGTAAATGTAGCATACCTTATTTTTACATTATATCCACTAGTATGCAAAATCGGGCACACACTGACGACATCTATAAACGCAGTCTCAGTCTCAATTATACATTTTATTCGGCGATTTGACGCTTTCAATTTAACTTAACTTACATTCAATAGATGGCACTAAACTGAGCCAACTGAAACAGCAACCAGTGAAAACCTGAATCGTGGAGAATCGCTTTTTTGCATCGCTAATCCTTGGCCTTATTTCTTTTAAAACCGTTTATGAGGCAGAGGCGATATACTATTGACCACATATGCTCACTTGGAAATTTAGCCATACTGTCTTAATAATATAGCACAATGTCGTTTGTACTTGTTCAAAATTTAACTTGCTCTTAAAATAGGCTTTGAAAAGTAGACTTCCGATAGCTGCAACTAATTCTGCGATACCATGTCTCAGTCAATGGGGCCTTATAAAGGGTTAAGCTTGTGATTTCTAATACAACCTTTTGAGGAACAGGTAGTTTATGGTCCTTGATACTAACAGTTGTACCTACCTGTTTATTGAAGTATTGTTGCTTGTTCTGAACAGCAAAGGGATTAGCTAGTGCCACTACCTATACAAAAATTAGAAGTAGGAATCAATCTGTTACTGAACCAGCGAACGAAGTCGAGGGTGTAGCACACCCTCGACCTCGTCGACACTTACCGTCAGGTGTGACTGAGTTCAAACGCTGGTCAGTCTTGTATAAAAAAAAATCAGGTATAATTGCAGGTATAACTGAAATACAAACTGCAACCCGTTTATCTTGGAAAAATGGTAATCAAGTAAAGACAATAATCTCATCAGCTATCAAGGTTTAGCTAAACTGAATATAATGCAATTTCATATTGGTTAATTTGTATGAACATATTACAGGTCCCTGCTTATTGTGACTTATAGCGTATTTATTTCTTTTATGTTCTTACTTATCATGACTGCTTTGTAAATTACAGCACCCCTCTCCGGTTTGGCGTCCTATTGGCCCTCCTGTCTACTCCTTCCTGGCTCTGAGGATGACTGCGTGTTTGTCTGCATCTCACTCAACATCCATCGACACAGCATCTGTGTTTTCTTTAAAGTCTTGACATAACATCGTCAACTCATTTGATCGATCGGCGTTTTCGAACCAGAAAAATGAGGCGAATAAATATTTGGGTGAATTGCAGATTTTTCAACTAAATTAAGAGCTTAAAGCGTAAATACTAGTCAAGTGAGTTCCCGATGTAACTCTAGATCCGGAAGACGTTCGTTGCCTATTGCGCGATAAAGACAAGATAAAGCACTCGTCTCTTTCTAGTGTGAGCTTGGAAGAAAAGGAAGTTACTTTTGCTCATTGTAAGAAAGGGATGGATGACAAGATCATGATGTAAAAACGTCTTATTTAAGAATAAATTAATGTTTAAGTAACTCATGCTTTTGTAAATACTGTTATAAGCTTTCCTTCAATAGACAAAACATCAATACGGTAAGTGTTTGTATAATTGTTTTATTTGAGATTAAATTTATTTTTAATCACAGCACTATTATAAATCTCAACATTTCAATCATTACTTTTATAAAATCGCGTATGTGTTCTGATTTTTTCTAAAAGAAACTCGCCATTTGTTAAAAAAAAAGCTGTACAATATGTGACTCGATGATCCGATGCAAAAATTTAAAAGATTCGCCGACGTGTATATCGGTAACTCGATAATCGTGTACAGACGTAACTTAATCGATTGTATCGTATAATAACGAAAAAACCAGCTTAGTTTTCAAAAATTGGTAAATCTGCTTTCAGGACGGGCATCATGTCAGAGATCCAGGGCGAGGCGCACCAAGTATCCCGCTCTGACGAGGGCAAGCTGTCCGTGAGGTTTCCCTCCCTACCCTTCGTGTTCTCAGCTCCATACTGGGTGGTGGACTCGGACTACGACAACTACGCCGTAGTTTGGGGCTGCAATGACTTCGGGGTGTTCCACACGCGTTAGTAATTTGTTTTTGTCTTTGGCCAAATGTTCGCCTGATGAAGGCGAATCCTCTGCAAGTTACTGGTCCCTGCCCTTCGTGTTCGCCGCTCTATACTGGCTAGTGGGTTCGGATTACGAAAACTACGCCGTGGTTTGGGGCTGCAATAACTTCGAGATCTTCCACACGCGGTTGTATTCTTTGATCAAATGTCCGCTTGACGATAACAAACTTTCTTCAAAGTATGTCCTACCTTTTGTGGTCTCTGCGCCATTGTTGGAATTATATTCTACTGCAGTATTCGGAGTACTTACAGTACTTTATTGTCTATTAACAATTAATTATTTTAGGTCAATAGTAAACGTAGACCAATAGATACGAGTGTTGACCCATATGATGTATTTATAACGTCAGAAATCAGAAATTCGTCTGTCTGGTCCTGTTCTATGTTACTTAAGTTATTATTTTATTGTTAGTTTTTTTAATATAAAACTGTGCTTGTGTTTAATATTTGTTTTGAATATTACAGGTAACGCCTGGATTCTCACCAGATCCAGAAACCCGGAGCTATCAGTCCTCGAAAAGGCCTACGCTGTTTTGGACAAGAATAACATTAGTCGTGCTTACTTCATCAGAACTGACCAGAAGAACTGTCCCGAGAACGAATAGGATACCCAGGCTTTTGGTAATAAGTTGGAGATGGGAAAAGCGACAATTACAATGGAATTTTTAAGTCTTCAACGCCTTTGCAACAAAAATAGGAGAGATATTACTGACAAGTAAACATATAGTAACCCGTAGGTTTGATATACGGTCATGATGATTTAGAAATTATGGAAGCCAGATTGCATTCATTAGGGAATAAGCTTTAATTTTGTAATCACTATCGTGTCTAGTTTCATGATCAATTGTTATTTTATATTAACGAATATAATCAGTATTGTAAGTTGTTTATGCTTATGAAATTGGACACGAATGTCTTAATATGTAATTATTAAGGACGTATATTGTTAGTTATTTTTGTACTTATTTGGAATAATAAAACATTTATAAACGAAATAATAAAGTATATTAGCAATTTCTATCTACACCTTAAATAAATTAAAGCCTTTTACAAAATTGTGCTTAACATTAGTATAAAACGTATTTATAAATATCAGATTTTATTGGCATGAAACTTTGCAGATGAAATTCGACTCGTATAAAACACGTAATTAATCAATGTACTCACGGATTCTGAACATAAGTTACGATATAGTTACAAACTTTAAGACACTTTTTAACGACTTATACAAACTTCTTGTGAACATCCAAAAAAAAAATTTAATGGTATAAAATTCACACTATTTTAAGACAACTACATAATACGACTATTTAGTACCTTCTCGCGATTTTGCTTTTATATTTGGTTGTTAGACAATCCACATTTAATTTTAATGACTTTGCGAAATGTACCTTTATGGAAACAGCTACATTCTTATGGAATTCATTATCTATGAATCTATGCCAATCAGGCATTATCATCTCTTTGGCATAGACTCAGTGCAACTGTTCCTAAGTAGGCGTGCTGTCATCAGAGTGCCAACTTTTTCTGTGTTCATGGATAACCTCGTCGTAACTCGGCGGTGGGGGGATGTGTCCACTCCTGGTTTTAGCAGGTTTGCTGTTGGTTTGACCTGAAGGTTTATTGACGAGTTTGTCTTCCTCTGCCTCCTCTGGTATGGAGTCTCGGCGGCGAGTGTCGTATTCACTAAGGACGGGCTGCGAGATGTTGTTGCGTTGGGTTAACTTTGGAGCGCTGTTTGCGAGCTGGAAATTAAATGAGGGATACTTTTAGACTTGCGGAATATAATGGCTTAGTAAAAATGTGAAAAGTAAGTAACATTTGTAATATATAGGTACCTACATCTTTGAGTTGAGTAGTTTTTAGTCTATCAATTCGATTTCTAGGCCACTTGGAACTTTGGCACAATGACATTAATAAGAGATCTTTTACGTCTTTCACTGTGACAAGGAACGAAGTGGCCCATAAATCAAAATGGTTGACTGTACCTGGGAGTTTTCACAAAAAGGTATACCCATATGACTTGTAGAATAGTTAAATTATAACAGTTTTGTGACGATTATTATGTATGAATTCTGTATGGAAATTAAACTTTTGCCCGTTTTTGCTGAAAAAATTAAACTACGTACCTAATAATAGAAAGTTAATGATTAATTATCGTCACAAAACTGACATAATTTATTATGACATTATTTTTATGACATTACCTAGTATATGCGAGAAAGCTTCTAGGCATCTGGTGTAAGTATAATAAGTATAAAAGTAATATACCTGGTTAAAAAATACTTAACAGCAAATAGGGACTTTAATATTCATAACTGTTTTTATTTCGTACCTATAGTTCATTAAACTATATTTACTTTAAAAATAATTATGCCTACTTTTGCTCCTATTATGTTTTATGATAAACGTTTAGAATAAATTATAGCAATAATTGATATTTCAAGCTATAATTACCGGATTGTCGGTTATATTTTAGTACTGTATTCATTTAGTTAATTTTGCTTTTTAAATACCTATTATATTTATAAAATGGCAAAAGAGAAATGAAATGCTTTGACACTTAATCAGTGATATAAATTTGCATCAATGCGCCAGCATTAAGATACACAAATATAGCCTTAGCGAAGGTAGTGTTTATATTAGTTTATGTTAATTAAATATAACACCAGAAATAAAACCTAATACAAATGTAGTTATTGTTTATCGTTAAAATTATCTTTGTGTAGTAGATTGGTAGGTAGCAACAAGTAGCAAACCTAATTCTTATTCTACAAAACAATGCATTCAACAAATGTAGTCTAAATATAACATAAGGCCTGTACCGAAAAGTTTTTTTACAAAGTTTGCATATTACTAAAATACTGGCTGGTAAATGTTTTTTTTTCTGTTTATAATATTCAGCTTGTGTCATATTGATGTATCAATTGACATTGTTAATTTTGGCTACGCATTGTTTTTATTAAAAATGCAAGACGAAAAAATAACTCGGAGAGAAAATGTTTTGCGAACGTATCTGGAAAATCCTGATTCATCTTTTGCGGCGGTCGGAAAGATGGTGAATGTAAGTCGTGCAACAGTGCGACATATAGTTAATCGATACTTCAATGAATACAGAATTCAAGACAAAGCTCGAAGTGGACGCCCGAAAGGTCCGTCAAGTAAAACTTTAGAAAAGAAAATAGTGACTGCTTATAAGAAAAATTGTAGTTTATCGGTGCGGGATGTGGCAAAAAAATTTAAAACTAGTACATCTACGGTCCAGAGAACGAAAGTATGTCAAAATTTAAAGTCCTATAAAAAAGTAAAAGCCCCAAAACAGTCGATAAAACAATTCAATAGTTCCGTTACAAGATCAAGAAAATTGTACAAGCTGCTTAGCGATTTGAACGAAGCATGCGTTCTCATGGACGATGAGACGTATGTAAAAAAAGATTTTTCGACTTTGCCTGGTGATCAATTCTTTACAACCGAATCTAAGGGCAATGTAAGCGATCAAAATAAAAATATTTTTATGGAGAAGTTTGGAGAAAAATATTTAATATGGCAAGCAATATGTTCCTGCGGAAAACGCACTGGGTCATTTATCACGAAAGGTACCATAAATGCAGATATTTATGTCCAGAAATGTATAAAAGGTTATATTTTACCATTTATACGGCAGCATGAAGGGGATGTGTTGTTTTGGCCCGATCTGGCTACTGCACACTATGCCCGAGCCACACAAGAGTGTCTAGCTTCAAATAACGTGCAATGTGTGGCCAAAAATATGAACCCCCCGAATTGCCCCCAGCTACGGCCCATCGAACGTTATTGGGCATTAGTAAAAGCAGAGCTGCGTAAGAACTGTTCACCAGCAACATCAGAGACAGATTTTAAAAAGAAATGGAAAAAACACGACAGCAAAGTCACCGAAACCACTGTGCAAAACTTAATGGCAGGCTTGAAGAGAAAAATCCGCTTATTCAGCCGCAAAACTCTCAAAAAATAAAATGTATATATTTTTAATAAATAGACACTATCCATAATATAACTAAAATAAAATATCTTTGCTGGTTATTATAGTTTCATTAATATCATAAATATAGTATGTAAAAAAACATTTCGGTACAGGCCTTATGTAATATTTTAAGGGTAAACAGCGCGCGTGTGAATCCTGTGGAATTGCATGCGTCCATAGGCTACGGTAGCTGTTGGCAGGTGGACCGTACTCTCATTTGCCTCCGTCGTAGTATAAAAAAATAAAGTACATTTTTTTGTAAAAAATCTGCAGATAATTTATTAGACGCAATTCTCAACGTTCATCGTATTCTCGCGTCGTAAATTCCAAATTCAAAATAATCGTTAGTAGCAACAAAAAATTAATAAACATTGGTTTGTCTCTTACGTACACGGAACAATGGTGTTCCGGACATTTGAGAGGCGTACGCTCGAGCCAACGCGCAGAGGCCCTTTCGACAATTTAATGAAATGTAAGGGGTACACTAAGCGGATGTTGCACCTGTCCGTATCATCGGACGCGCACAGAGACAGCACCCGCCATGGTGTAAGGACTATTGAGTTAGATTGGAATCTAGAATGTACTAGGCTATTGGGTGGAAAGGATGGACTAGCTACTGGGCTATTGGATAAAAAAAACCGAACGTCTGCCTAATAAAATGATATACAATTTTAAACATTTATTATTATTTATGTCACACTGGGCGGTAAGAGAGATTTACCGCCCTAGGGCGCGACAGAAAATCTCACTTTAGCTAGAAGAAGCTAGACCTGTTGCCATCAGCCATTGACATGGTAATCAATGGCTAATGGCAACAGGTCTAGCTAGCTTCAATCCTAAAATTTGGGTCTTCAATGATATCTTACTGTTACCTTATAAAGCTGGGGTGGTATTCTGTTGGACAGCATAGGGTTGGAGATGTGCCCCTTGCCGTGCTGATGGCCGATTTCTAACGCTGATCGCAAAAGGTCCACCTTCGAGGCTGAGCCTTGTGGAGTCTTTGGCGATATCTCGATGTTGCTGCAACGACGTTGGCTGTTGCTGCCACTGCGGCTGCGGTACAGTTCATTTATGTCGCCTTGGGATAGCTGGAAATTTTATGAAAATGGTTAACAATGTATACGTCCCAACAAAGACTACTTTATATAAAATTGTCGGCCGGGGTTCACAAGCCCAAAGCGGTTCCAGGCGGCCTGACGGGCTTTTAGACAATCAACAAAAATTGGTTAACAAAAAACTCCCAGACTATTGTAAATGGAATGCATTCATCCTAGATTAAAGCAGATTATGATGTGCAGTTTGCCTTGTGATGCCTGCTGACTAGAATAGCACCACCCCATCTCCTCCCGCGGGTGTCGTAAGAGGCGACAACGGGAAAAATCCTACGGACGGGCAGCAGCGTCCGTCGAAACCCAATCTACAGCTACTGTGGAGGCCAACCCGCCCCAAGATGATACAAGTCATATTTGAGGGAGGCCTATGTCCAACAGTCGACTGCATACGGCTGAAATGTATGTATGTATGATGTGCACAGCCTTTCGAGTGACATCGTGGTCTCTCCGTCTTTCCCCAGTTCCTGTATTGTAGTGAATAGACTTTACCTTGTAGGTACTAAAGATAGCTTACCCTAGCTCGCGACCCTCTAGGCAGAGAATGTAGTGATCCGAGAGGATTGAACCGGGTGATGATGTGCAGTCTCTCGAGCGATATCATTGTCTCCGCGTCTTTTCTCAACGGCTCTCCGTTAAGTTTATCGCCTTCGCCACTTTCTGGATATGAAAATAATGTGTTAGGCATTTATACTTGTTTCAAACACGTTAAAAATGTTCAAATTCAATAAATTAGAACGAAAAGGATTTGCATTAATGAAGCAGCTGGTGGCATTTTTTGACTTTTTGACTTTTCTGTACCTCAAAGTTGATTCATGTCTACACATGTGACACTGGCACAGTTGAAGTACAGCGTCACCGAGTCGTTTTAAACAAATGAGTTGACGTGAAGCAAGTTACGGAGCCCTGTAATTACCCGGGTGTTGTCAGGCGGCAGCGTCTCTTTTGAGTGGTACATACTGCGATCGCCAACCCGCCTGCCAAGCTTGGCGGTTATGACATTGGCCCTTTGCTCAGAGATCTCTGTCTGAGGTGACCTATGGGTGAGACCTATGTACAGCAGGACGTCAGTGTCTGATAGGTGACCCTGTTTACCTCGTGTCTTTTCCCGGTCTTTTTCCCAGGTACAAATTGGGTGTGACAGATGTTTTTCACTTACCATTGTCTTGTTCACTGGGCCGTGCCAGCGAGTCCATGTTGATGTGCCTGAGCCAGAAGTAGTGGAGGAGCCCGTATATGATTCCTCCCAGGAACGCGATCAGGCCCATGTAGCGGAACGCTTCCCTAGTCCCGAGGGAAGCGATGAGTAGACCGCCGCCGAAACTACCGCTGCCTCTCCCTTAAAACGTGGAAAATTAATAACTAGGTGAGATCAGTTTCAACCAGGGAAATTGTGTATGTTGAGTTAAAAGCGCTTTTTGTAAAATTACTAGAAATGTTATTATTTAAATCTGTCAAAATTTCAGAAATAATGGTAATTGCGATTATTACAAATGTACCTATAAAAGTGGACGATAATCCCGAAAATTAGTCAAATATCACCTGTAGGTAGTAGTAGTTTTTTTTTATTTTTACAATTAGGAAACTATCCCAATAAACCTTACATGGTATTACAATTAAGTATCTAACTTAAGAATGAGATATATACTATACACAATACGCGATATGCTACAATACAGTAACATATCTTTAATAGTAGTCCCTCCCTACGCACAATATTCTGATACAAAGTTTGCTCACTTCTTACCCTAATAGCTATCATTTGTTATAAAACACTGAAAAGTTAAAATAAATAATTAAAAAAATTACAACGTCTCACATGACGTCAACACTTTTAATGCGCCAAGTAATCACATGTGTATTTTAGATCTGGAAGTTAGCAGAACGCTTATGTTCCTACCGTTACTATTTACCTGACGATACTGCGAAACGCTGGGTTTAATCGATAACATTACACACAGTACACGTTTACGTCAACTGTTACTTCAAAGTTGGTTGACTAGGTTTCTCTGTATTAAAACATGTCCAATGTCCGTAAGAAGGTACATGCAGTAAGCAGCAGCAGTTGCTAGTGGAGTTCTAATCATAAAGTTGTATCAAGCTCATCACACCCGAATCACCCGATTAGCTACTTCTGATGTTGACTGTACCCAACTACCTACTTAGTTATATAAGTAAATGGGTAGGCTGAGCTTAAAAATACGCGGCAGTATTACTCGCGCGAGTTTTTTATTCACGAGTCAAGCACCGCGAATATCGATAATCGAAAAATTTAGAACGACTGCCTCTGTCACTCTTCTAAATGGGCAATTTCACTTTCAGGGACACCTAATTACCTTAATTGTCAAATAAAAGTTAAATCAGTGGTCAGTTTAGTGACGACAATTAAGCTTGAAATATTTATGTAAATCATCTTTATTCGCATTTTTCTATTACAATAACACGTATTATTTATGGATTAAACATAAAATAGTAGATTATATTGAAATTTAAAGCTTAATTGTCGTCACTAAACTGACCACTCATTTAACTTTTATTTGACAATTAAGTTAATTGGGTGTCCCTGAAAGTGAAATTGCCCAAATACGCCTTAATTAAAGTAAAACTTAGGTGCCCGAAATTTTCGAACTTACATTTTCCCGGTGGGACCAAAGGTAAGGCCTTGGTAACTACCGAAGACATTTAGATTGACGTTGTAGAGACAGTTTAAAAAAACACTTTTTATTTTTGTTTTGAGAGGTTATATTTAATATTTATTATATTTCCAATAACTATGCTGCTACAAAAAATTACGATATTAAGTAGGTTAAGGTAGGTTAAATAAAAACAGACCATTACTATAATTTTAATTGCAACCGATCACCTAAGTAGGTAGTAATGACTAGGTACGCAGTGCTTCCCTTTTACCACTGTCCAAAAAGATCGACTAACTTAGTCAGTAGTAGCTTTTGGCCTCTTGACGGAAATGCGAGACATGTACAGTCAACCAATTTGATTTATAGGCCACTTGGTTCTTTGTCACAGTGAAAATCTATATAAAAGGCGCAAAAGATTTAATATTAACGTCACTGTGACAGGGTTCGAAGTGGCCAAGAAATCAAATTGGTTGACTATAACTGCAGTCGGTGGGCTTACTTGTTTTTTCACTTGCGTTCGGGTAATAGGTACCCACAGTTATAAGTATTTACTTCATATATTGAGCAAATATTGCATATAAATTGACAATCATACTTTGTCGTGTCCTGCTACAAAGTATGACTGCAAATTTGAAAACCGATATCTATCTATCTAAAGTATTACAGGTAAAGGAAACTACGGTTAAAATGTTATTAGGAAAGCTAATTTTCTCAATAAAATCAGGTCCGATTTAATTGGTGCGAATTTGACGTCATACAAAATTTTTAATTAAAATATGCAGTAAAGAATAAAAACTGACTTTGATAAAACAATTAGAACATACCTACAGACGCGAGCACAGAGGCGAACACATCCTTATATCATTACTTAATTTATACAAAGACGTGAACAGTGTTATACCATTACCCAGTTTTCCTATTTACCCATTATCAAGTGTCAGGAACTCACCGAGGCTAAAGTGGGCCATCCCGAGCACTCCAATAAGCGTAGCTAACAAGTTCTTAGGGGCCAGCATCGCGCAGTACGTGGCTGCTGCTACCCACATCAAGTGGACGGAAAGCGACTCCATCGCTTCGAAGGGAAAGCACCACCATGAGTTTCTGTAGAAAAAGATCAGTAATTTACGTTTGAAAGACAGCAATTAGTCAAACTGATGTGAGGGAGGAAAATTAAGACCATGTCAATGGCAAATAAATGTAACCAGGAATGTAAAACATGAATCCTATAGAGAATTCGGACTAAAAAAACAATGTGCAATCTTTTAACCATCTTGTTTAAAGGGCAGTAAGGAACTAGAAACTAACAATAGCAAAATGCAGGAAGTATGTGATGCTTGTGACACATATTCTGATTGTTAGTTGTTAGTTCTTCTGACTCACTTCAACATGGTATCTGTAAGACAATCCAAACTACTAATATATTGTCTCTGATGTCTCAGCGTCTAATCTTTATTGGTTTATGTGACCACATATTTTTACCCTTATCTCTAGTACGAAAGTTCATTACCATTATATTTTAATACGAGTTATAGCTTGCTACAGATTTCCATTTGTCTAGTCTAGTTTAACATATTCTATCGCCGACTTTAGGTATAGGAAGACTCCCAGCTTTTAGGAAAAGACCTTAAAGTAGGTATGTTTAGTCACTGTCATATAGTTTGCAGCATTCAAGGTAGTCAAATAGTTCGGTACATCATACAAAGTCTATGGTGTACCAAACTTTATGAGTACTTTGGATGCTACCAACTATATGACTCTGAATTTACAAACAGGTCGCCCACATGCGGTTGTTGTGCTCATAAACTTGACAATACTCCTGGACATTAATTCTGTAAATAGAGTTAAAGGATACAACGAGCTAACCTCTGATGAAGATTAGAATCTCCTCTCCTCCTCAGACAAAGTTATAACTAGTGATGGCAAGAGATATTTATTGATTTTGTACTCCTCCAAAGAAAAGTCGACGAAATTGAACAACGTAATAATACTCGTCACGCGCCAAAATACTACATACACTACTGCATCATATTTACTAAATACTATGTTTCAAGTCTTCTTTATTAATTTTAATACAACGCTTTTTCGTCCTGTTGTTACCAGAATTCAGTTCTGATGATGGGATCCATGAGGAATTAGGAGAACTCCTCAAAATTTCGAACATGTATAACTACTTTAGTATTAACGGCGACAAATCAAGCATACGCATTCAGAGAATAACATTTGGTGAGGAAGACCATAGTGTTTCCTTGGTGGCGCTGAGATTTAATTGAGATTCTAAAGCAACTATTAGAAGCCAATATTTAAATATTTCTGACAAAACGTTACCATTAACCTCATCTGGTGATTAAAGCTGGGAGATATGCAATGTATCAAAATAGTATATAGTCGTGTTTGGGCTTAATAGAACTGTTATAAGATGCACTTGGTAACGACTCATATCAGCTGAAGAACGTCCGACGATTTCAAATATTTACTAAAAAGTAACAAATAATAGTTTTCTTCATTAAAGAAAGAAAGAAAATAATTTTATTAACACACTTATGTACAAGAAAAAGAACGTAGGCTAAAGGTGTATTTTGTGTTAATTAGGTGTACTTTATAAGTATTCTCTGTGAAAATTGAGACTTCGATGCCGTTAAGTGTCTAATACGCTGGCGAAGTCTAAGCGATACTCGTGTAGCACAATTGGTAGTGCACTGGGCTAGTGATCCAGTGGTTGTGGATTCGAGTCCCGCCGCGAGTCAAATTTTTCAATTTTTCTTTCGATTTAAATATCGAAGATATTCGCTAAGAGACGTTCCTGCATATTAAAAAATACTTATAAGTACTTTGGACAACTTAGAACAAAATCAATTTTTCAGGACAATATTTTTTAGGACACATTTGAAGTCTAATTCGACTTTTTGTTATTTTTTTATTTTTTATTTTAACATCCTATTCTACTGGTTAATTATTATAGGTTTCTATAAAGTATTATAGCGGTTGCAATAATAACGATTACACGACAATCTACAATGTTGATGTACTATGTATTTGATAAGAACCACTTAGCTGTTCATGTTTAGTTAAGACAAGACCACGGCTTGTAGAAGTTAGAACTGATTGACTGTTAAACTGTCATAAGCATTCCATTGCCAAGGCCTTGCCATTCTTGCCAAGTATTTCACATTACTACAAATTGTAAAATAGCTGACACCCACAGTGTTTCCTTTAGATAACCGGCATTGTAACATCGTGTCTCAGATGAATGTGATACATATTACCGGGTACCGGATATGTTTAAATACGTCTCACTCAGGACTTAAAGATAGCCTCTGATATTGCGACACGTTTACAATGATATGTAAATATTATTTTGAAATCCTCCTTCTCGATACAAAGATAGAATTTGAGCTTGGAAAGTTAAGTTTGTAAATATCCTAACAGTGATTTGTAGAAGTTACTTACAAAATACATGACACTGGAGACAGGGTGATTAATAGTTATTTGTTATACAAGATACAAGGGAGCAAAGTTAGTGTTTACCTTCTCGTGCTAATATTGATACCCGGGCTAGCGAAAGATCCCAAAATTGAACCACGAGCATAGCGAGTATAGAGAATCTTGAACATTGGCAGGGTCTCAAGGCACGAGAAGGGAACACACTTTGCTACCGAGTGCAACTCACAATTTCTCACCTCACTACCGCGAGGAAGAAATGACTCTAAAACTTTAAACGTGCCGAGCTATAGGGGTGAAAGAAATTACAATCTAACGTCTATATTGATGCCATTGACGGTCGTTTTGTGTTGCTTCATAGTAAACATAAGTCGTTCATACAAGTTCACCCTTTCACTAAGGTATTTATCCGTCCGAAATATTCCTAAACTTCGTTGTCTCAGCCACACACGGTCTTAAATCAAATCTTGAGAGCTACTGCGAGCTACTTACATTTTGGGTTCTCCGTTTATGCGGTATCAGTTTCTTCTTCGACGGTATGCTGGCAGAGAAGAGTGCAAGTTATCCAGGACGCCTAGCCGCGAAATAGACTACCCGTCCTTTTTTAACTTAAAGAGATAGACTGTCGAGATACTGTCGCGTCCCTCTTGTGCTAGCCTTACTGGATATTGAGAATAAGTTATTAATTATGCTTTACTGGAAGACTCACTCTATAAAGGAGTAGCCGACGAGCCTGGCAGCGTGGGAGAAGAAAGCCACGATGATGACGTTCACGTGCCCCATCCGTGCCGTGATGGCGTCCGCACCGTAGAGAAATGGGATGCTGCTTAGTGTGCCCACTGTCACTGTTATTCCTGGACAAATATGTTATAAATGTTATATTTAAGCCATTTTATTTACAAGCTTTTTTGTTATTTGGATTTTTTTGTGTGAATTCTACTCAGAATCATGAGCTCTTTCGAGCCTGATAGAAGAAAAAATGTGTCCTCGAGGACTCTCTCGAGAAGGCTCGAGGTGAAATATTTTGCCCTTACAACTTAACATTCTTAGGATCAAAATCATTGAACTCAACAGTACTTAAATCTGTACATGTCTCAGTTAGTGCACGAAAGGGTTATCTATCTATGTGAAGAAAGTGGTCAATAATTCGTTTTTATGTCAATTGTCGCTACACTTACCTAACAGGAAATTCGGCGCCCCCAATTCCTTCAAATACAGGAAGAGATAAGACTCAATAAAACCCCAGAAATTACCCAACGCAAACAGGAAAAATATGAAAATTATAATATGCGGCATCTTTATAATATTCACTAGGTCGTGAAGCAAATTATCTGCAGGTAATTTAGCTCCGAGTGGCATCACAGCTACAGTTATAGCTGATATCAGAAGCAACACGTCGTACGTGTAAAATGCAGCGGAATAGTCCGTGTAGCCTGAAATCAACAAACCGATGTAAACACAACAAACTATTGATATTAGATAACGATTACGAGATGGCGTTAACTCACCGACTTGTTTGCTCCTCATATCTATAAGCATGCCGGTTATAGGAGAGAATATAGCCATGCCGATACTTGAGAATAATCTTTCTCGGCCAAAGTCGCCGCCGTATTTCTGAATCATTGTCAGTGCAATTGGATCCATGATGGTGACGGTAGCAGACAACATGATGGTTCCCATGAATCTCAGGAAAAAGTAGATGTAGAAAGTTTTGTCGTCACTCTCTTTGTAATCTGGAGGGCAAATATCGGGGCCGCCTTTCCTGTAAAATTCCAACGATAAATCATACTTAATCTCTTGATAGACTCCATATTTACAAATAGATAAATAATGCTTGAATAGAAAGCGTGTGATATTACCTAAAGTCACATTTTTGGACAATGCAGTCACGGGATATTTTCTCTAGTCTTTGCTGTGACAGTTTTGTCATGTTGTGCAACATCACCAGACCTCCACACCTTAAGTCCTCTTTATCTAATGCTGTTATGTTTACGCCTTGGTCTATGAGGAGTTTCTCGCCGAATCTGGTTTTAAAATCAGTTATTGTTTCGTTTTCATCCTGAAACAGAAAATGTTATCTAAGGCGGAAACATACAACAAATATTTATCGTTATTTTCATGTAGTATGGATAGGTATGTATAGTCGAATGTATATTAGATATACCAATAATTAATGAGAACAGACGAATAAATCGGAAGACGGAAATTTTCCGTTTTTAGACTAATTCAACTAGCGTTTACGACGCTATGTAATCCGAATGTGCGACCAGGCCCGGTACCGCGAACGTCGAAGTTCGTATATTACGGGCATCTTTCTATTTTACTCCAATTAGGGGTGTCATGAGAGTGACAGAGACAATCGTCCGAAATTTACGAATGTCGATGTTCGCGGTAGCGCCGCAGAGGCCGAAGCATCGAAGTTCGAAAATTTCATCTTTCTGGCATCTTTCTCGTTTACTCCAATTAAGGCGTATTTTAATATCACAGACAACCGTTCGAACTTTATGAATTTCGTTTTTCAGGGTGAAGAACTCAAGCTAGGTGACGGCACATACTACATTTAATCGGCAAAAAAATCTAAAGATGCTCACCCGTTCCATTTCTATGCCGAGTTGCTCTTTCGGGTCGCCTAGGTCCTCATGTACCTCCACGAGAAAAAACGCTGCATCATTATAATCCTCGTCATCAGTTATATTGAACAAGCTAAAACCATCAAAATGAATCTACACAAATAATACATAGTTTACACCAATAGTAAAATAATCTATTCTATAAAATCTCCCACAAAGTGGTGCCATCTCGGGTGAATGACCTTAAACATTTTACATAACATGGATAAGACTTGAAATTCTCTGACTCGCATAACTCACAGATTTTTTTCTTCTAAATGCAAAAGTGATTTTTTTTTTGGGGAGGTCTGTCCATGATGCCTTTGTGTTCGTGATCGCCACTCGAGAACCTTTTTGCCCCAACGGCCATCGGTTCACGTGCAATGTGTACCGCCCACTGTCATTTAAGTTTGAAGATCTGGGAGGCTATATCGGTTACTTACTGCTGACTCCGATTACTGCTTATAAGATACCTATATCAGCTACAGAGTTCACTGCTGGCAGGCGTCCATCATAGATCGCTAGGGCAGCGATCTCTGAACATGGAAGTTCTATACCATAATCGCAGACCAAAATTATAAGTTATTTTGTTGTTATCGTCCTATAACGCCTTGGAGGTGCAGAGGGCCTTCATTGCGTTATTCGCTTGTCCTCTCCGAATAATGTGGCCTAAATCCTGCCTATCCATCTCCATTTGCGTGTCGAGATATCCACCTTTATGGAGGTCTGATGGCATATCCTCCGCAGGCCTTCGTTGCTCAAAATGATAAGTTCATCTAAGTTAATTGCCATTTCAGGTACAATAAGTAGGATTTTATTAAAAACAACTCTAGTTTCTGTTTTGTTTTCGCTTACTTTTTTATATATATTTTTCCTTGTACCTATTTGTTGCTTTGACGTAGATAATACCAGTTAAGTTAGTATAGTTGTAAATCACATACGTTATACATGGTCTCAAAGTTTCACAGCGACAATCTACAATTAAACCTATTTTATCTCTGTTTGCTCGAAATGATTCTCGGTAGGCAGACGCCATAAAAACTCATTGTCGAACATAAATATTGACATGAACGTAATACCTACTATCAGAGACTACCTACTATTGTCATTATATTAAAGACGTCATTAAAAAATGTTTTTTGTTTTAATAAAACCATAGGGCTGGCGCGTATCTCTCCCACCGTATATCCCTCGTTGTACAGAGAGGTAATGCCGCCAGCGTTATGGAATCCATGCCGTAGGAGCAACTTTTATAAGGGCTTTGCTTTTTATAACCGGTTCTTTTTTAATTTTATTTAGTTTAAATGTAGTTTATTTTGATATTAATTTAGTTTTACCTAATTGTAATTGTATGTTACATTTTTTGGTGCCGAATTAATTCAAGACAACCATGAGACAAACTTTTCTGAGAATGGTTCCAGACTACATTTTCCCATTAAAACACTTTAAACATTTTCTAAATTTCCGTATACACAATTACCACTTTTGTAAGCATTTGAATAAAGGTAAATCACATGGAACATCGGCAGATCTTTGCTTTCAATATTCCGCAGTGTCTCAAGACGCAAGTCTTTGACCAGTGTGTGTTGCCAGCGATGATATATGGCACAAAACGTAGTCGCTTATACGGGCCTCATAAGAAGGTTCAAAATCACCCTAAGGACAATGGAGAGGGCTATGCTAGGAGTGTCTCTGTGCGATCGCATCAGATATGTCATTCGCAACAGAACCAAAGTAACCGATATAATCCTCCGATTCTCTAAACTTAGAGGGACTGGGCGGGGCCCATTGCATGTAGAACCGTTGGCCGTTGGGGCGTCAAGATTCTTGAGTGGCGACCAGGTACGTAGACGCAGTGTGGGTAGCACCCCAACATGGTGGACCGATGACATGGTTAAAGATCGCCGGAATCCACTGGATTCGATTGGCTCAAACGCGGTTATTGTGGGTCGCTTTTGGGGAGGCCTATGGATGGGCCGTCCAGCATTGAATACACGTAGTGAATAGAAAAGAAAACTGCGTTTACTTACCTCACGTTCGACTTGAATTTGCGGCTAATATGAAAGTCCAGGTCATCTTTATCGTCCGCGGGATCGATAGGGCTCTTTGTCGGCTCTGACAGCAGGCAGTGGTCTATGCAGCGGTCCAGCACGAAGTCTACTTGCTCATCCTCATCGGGACATTCTCGGCTGGGGCAGGGACTCCACCAGATCTGAAGAATATTAGGGTCTAACTAAGGCCAGTAGAGGAACTCTCCTTAGTATGAAAATGAGGGTACGGTATGCATACATACCAACCATAGTTCAGGATAGTAAGTTTCTAACGTAAACCAACGGACATAATTTAGTTTTAATGAATTATACATACAAAACAAGCCATGAAGTAAAACGTTTTAAACAAAAGTAAAAAAAAAAGTTTTCAAAGTGCGACCATAATATGCATTTAGGACATAACTAATTATTGACTCGGGCAATTAATGGTATAAAAGGTGTGCAATATTTTTATGTTTACTGTGCTTTTAAGGAATATGATTTGTTTCAAGATAGGTACTTTCTTATTTTGATATCAGAAAACTGCGAGTACCTACCTAAGAAATTATGACTCGTTTTATTTGATTGATTGAAATTTGAAGTCTAGCACTAATTACTTGTATCAAATATTTGTTATTAAATTGTTTTAATAGGAAAAACAGATTAGTTTTGATTTAAGAAGTATATTTTGAACTAAGTAATAAATTAATATCACAGACAGACAGACAAAAGACATTCAATTTTGAATTTGCTGAATCAAACAATTTAAATATTGTTTAAAAAAATGTTTACGTAATGTAAGGACACTTTTCTTAACAGACCATACCGCATCGACTGTTGAAACCAAGTTACCATAGGCGTAAAGGCACACACTAATCTACAGTATCGTTTCATAAACTAGTTTCTAGGTCTGAATCTGTACTTTTCACTCTATCTTGTCCATCAGCGCCATCTGCTGAGTTAAAGAGTATTAATTCCAGCAGATGGCGCTACGCCGCAAACAGAGAGATAAACCAAAAGTTTTAAGCAATGTGAGTTCGAATCAGCAATATCTTAGACTTGTCAAACCAGGTTTGTGATCCTTGGTTTATATTTAGACAAAAAAGATACCTTGTACCTACTTATCCACTACTTGGCTTAAATTACAAGAAGTTGCTACTCAAATAGCTAAGGGGAGCGTAATTTGACTATAAATTATCATCTGTTAGGTCCTTGAGCATACTGGCCTGTCTGGAGTAATAAAGGTTGCCCCTTCAAAAGTTCTTGAGTAGGTAATAGGTTGGTTCTGCGTCCGTTTGTCAGTTTGTAGGCGGATGCGTCGTGACGCAAATATATGTATATTCTTGTATGGAATATTAACGGCCTCGAACCTCTATACCCACGAAAGTCCAGGATTAAAAAGCCGGTAAGGGTAATCATCAAGACGAATATTTTTTCCCGCCTTATGGAAGCTTCATATGTATTTAAGTATATCTATTTGCAACAACATAAGCCTTAGCCTAATGAACTTACTATGGGACCAGGTTCTCTGTAACATTATTTTTTATGGAACTGAACGAAAAACTGTACCTTAACGCCCTAATGTTAAGACATACTAAATGGAAGGATTTGTGTGACTAAAGTGATCTGACGGTGATACATAATGCAATACTTATTGTTATTCCTTAAAACTGTCAATTCTTCAAAAACTATAATCATTATACGAGTATTAAAAACGAATACTGACGCATGAATCCAATGCCAATATAACGATTTTCGCTCATTAAAATTCGCTGTTTTGACTGTAAATGGAATGTTAGACAAATAAACATACGTATACGTGTAAACGAATGTGTTTTCCTGGTAAAAATATGTTAACCTAAAACAGTCAAACTTCCTTTCAAGAGAAGCACTCGGCAGAATATTATAATACTGAGCGCTAAGACTTTGCCACTGGCTAATTCATCCTGCTGCCGGATGCCGCCGATTTGCTTAAATTCTTACAAGTGTAGCATTAGTATACACCTATTTACCCTAATATATGTGACAAGGACCAATTCACGCTAACACGACCTCGAAATCAGCACTCGTTTTCGTTTTACAATTATAAATGCAAGGGAAAATCTCAATAAAAAAACTTATTTTAGGACCTGCCTTACCTCCACGCTATTCTTATAAGGATCCCTCATGACGTACGCCGAAGGCATCATCCCAGGGGTTTCTTGGTGCGGGATCAAAAGCAAGGAATGATGGAAAGCGGCATTTAGAATCAAAGCTGTGATGACCACCGGTTTGTACTCCCCAAAACGGTCCACCAGAAAACCTACAACAATTTGACGTCTATTAAACTCGGGAACCATGAAAAAGAATTAATGGCAATTAATGATGTTAGAGTTTCAGTACAGAGCGTACATACATATTTTGAGTCTTGAGTATGGGCTTGCTGACAGAGAAGTCGTACTTACCAGTTATTGGCGGGCTTAAGAAGGTTGTGAACGGCAAAGCTAAATACACAAACGATATTTCAGGCACAGTCAGTCCTATACTTTGCATGTGAATCGTCAGATACGGAAGCAAAGAAGCCGTGGCTCCGTACATCACGAATAAAGTCACTTTTAACATTATCAGATTCGGATTTATGCGGAGGCAAGCCATAAGACGCTGGCAGCAGCCTATTGGTGCTTCGCTCTCGTCGTCCATGGTATCGTCGTCACTATTCTTCTTAGAGAGATCGTCTATAGACTTAGCCATCGCACTATCATACTCAGGTGTGCATACGCGGATAGTATCTTATCGACTGAGTAAGTCGCTCGACAGAAGCTGCGCCGGTGCTATTATTTACTCAGAGATTGTCGCAGTGAGCCAGGGAGGGTCCCGACAGACTGAGCGGATCACGGCGGACGACTCGGGACACCAATTTTCAAATTACAAATTACCTCCGTTTAAGGAGTGGATTGGTGGGGATGGTTAAATGGGCTTCAATCCAAGACCTTGTAGGTAATGGCAGGGGTCGGGGCGCCGAGCATTAGTTCCCGAGGTGCCTCCGGTCGCGGATTTTGTGCAAATCTACATGTAAGTAATATATTTTTTATTCGCAAGAATTTCAAGATTTACTCACAAGACTTTATATTCCTGATATAAACTGTTTGATAGTGTTAATATTTAAGCAAACATGTAATAATACCTACTTTGAATTGAAGTATATTGTGTGTAAGAAACGGTTTTATAGTCAGATAGTAGGTTATAGAAACGGACTGACTTCCACTTTTCTTAGTTCAGATATCGAATATTTTTTTAATACTTATTTTCGTCTATGTGATAGTACCTACCTTTGCCTTCTTGCCTATAGGTGCCTACCCTATGTTTTATTCTAGTTGTGTACACTAGTTTTGCAACGACGCAGGAAGATGTAGGTACCTACTGTATCACATCCTGCCACTGTTCTTACTCAGAAACAATAATTATACGAACATTAAAAAAGTGTAAGGTATATTAATTCCTTATATTACTTATTTTTCAACGTTTGTCTTTAGTTCAGATTTGTCACTAATCCTAGCTAAAATCACCAGCCGAGTTATTCCAGGTACTTACTATGAAAATTTTGAGAAAAAAAACTGCCTCTTAAAAAATATGGCTGGTACAAGAATACTACTTTGTGCTCTGCGGCGCTACCGCGAAGTCGACATTCGTATATTTCGAACGATTATCTCTATCACCCTCGTATGCCTTAATTGGAATACAAGAGAAAGAAGCTCGAAATTTACGAACCTCGTTGTGCGCCGCTAGCCTGTTATCGCGATTTCCACAAACGGAACAAGACGCACCGTGCACTACTCAAAGCTATATTCAGTTGCAATACGAAGTGGATTTTTGGGGCAGCTTGCATTGAATGGTTGGGTTTTATTTAATATTACAATGCAAGCAAGTTAATTTTCCATGTCCCCTTACAAAACGATCTGTCAAACAGACAAAATCACAAGTCCGATTGTGCAAATGTGCACCTATGGGGATATAATTATGTGACTCCAAAGTGGAAGCATGGACTTCAGAAAAAAAAACATGTCCCCACAATGGGAGAACGTACACAGGGAACGTGTTAGAAAAACAATCACGAAATTGAGTTCGTCATAATAAATAAAGAAATATTTTCTACATAGATAATAATAAAGGTTGTTTCGTATAGAGGAGCTGCATTTTTTAAGTCAAGAACTCGACATTGCGTTCTTTATAGTTATTGAAACTAATAAAAGTAATAAACTTGGTTCATTGTAAATTCTTGCCTGGAGGGATGAAGAAGATGGCAGATAAATACCATATAAATACTAAGTCTCAATTAATGAAGATAATAAGCTGATTATAGCAAAATAAGCACTTACTCTAAGACGCTAGTTAAACTTGTAGGAATACAAGTTATCATTACTACGGAACTAAGAAATTAAATATTTTTATCGTGATCAATTTATAATATTTGATTCATATTCATTCTGACAGTTGATGGGATGGGTCTCTGTCCCTTTTTGATTCACATTTCGTTGCAACTGTCGCCATCTATTTGTTATGTGTTTAAACGGTACAGCAAGTGTTTGCCAGCATTCATAGCGCCACCTTTCGTGGAGTGGCCAAACTACGTAAAGAAGTCTTGCGAATTCAAACCCTTGCAATAGTTATATCACTCACTGCTCTAGACTTATAATTAGTTTAGAATCTAAATACTAAAATAGTTTCAATGAAATATAAAAGTATGTTTGTGCAGTGACGCTTATTTACACTGATCCAAACTGTTAAAACGTAGATATTGTTCTTGACAACTTTGCGATGCTAAAACTTCACAATGGCGAATAATCAGAAACCTAATAATGTGAGATAATGTTTATTGTTTGTGTTTTTTTCGCATTCCTATTAAAATATGTATTAGAAACTAAGGTAAGCATAAATAATTAAAGTGAATTCACGTACTTTGTACCCATAAATATGATGATAGCTTAAAATTAGTGTTTATTTCTTCTTAACGATTTCATGTAATAAGAAATTGATTAGTGGGTATGTAGAGTATATTTTTTAGAAGGTATTTGCATAAAAAAACTAAATTAATATTGACCTCATTTAATCTATCCTAACGCCATCTAGCGACCATAGATAGGGAAGATTCAAAGTAATTCTAGAATATCTATAGTCTACTGCAAATTGTCAACCATAATGCATTGCGCATAAATGGCCGCCATGTTGCTGCCGTCTGAAAGATGTTCGCAACTGTGTGTGTTTACTAATGAATTTTAAGAACTTTAAATAGTAAAATTACTGTGTTTGTGAAATTGTGAGTGTACAATGGTTGTATATTACATGTATATGTTCGAAAAGTCTGTCAAATGTCTCTGAAGCCAATAAACAGTGAAATTTTCTTTAGATAGTCATTCGATTCGGACGGCATAATGGCTGACAATCTGATTCAAAAGTCACATAAAAGTAGTGAAAAAAACAAGTATAACAACGTCGTCCATCGCACTACAAGTGAATCTCTTCGGCTGAACGAGTCGGAGAAGGGAGTGACTCACCCGACAAGTCTTCAAGCCGCGCATAACCCACGGAAAATATCTTCGTTTCAGATCACCAGTGTGACAGTTGGGTCTCGGGTGAGCACTGATGCGGGCGAGGACTCTGCCGACGATCTAGACGAATCTCACACCGACGACATCTCGCGGGTGACCGACATAGAGAATGAGACGCCCAGCTACTCAGAGGACACCTTTTCAAAAGACGACGTGTTCTACAACGCGAGCAGCACCTCGCTAGGTTGTGCGCCCGTCATCCCGACCAGCACTCAGTACGGGCTCGCCATCGTCGGCCAGGAGCCCGCTCCCAACCAAGGATCCGTGCCAAATAGCAATAGCTCTGAAGTGAATGACATGCACGTTAGTGTTACCAATGCTGGTTCAGGCAGCATCATCAATCTAATAGGGAATGCAAAACCACAGGAAGGTATGAAAGAAATCCAAGAACATGTTAGGAATGAAAGGTTTAAAGTTGTTAAAATAGAAAGTACTGAGCCTTTTCGCAGAGGTAGGTGGATGTGTATGGACTATTTGGATCACACAACTCAACAAAATCCTCCTATAACTTTGAATAACAACTTGGATGCTACAGAGACTTCTTTGCAAGCTCCGGACAGTGGTGTTGTGATTAATGATAGTCAACATGATGACATGTGTAATGATCTGACAAATAGAGGGCCTAAAGATATGCAAGGTAATGCTCCTGTTGTTCAACAACTGGATCAAAATGTACAGAAACAATTTCCTATGGCTTCCCCCGGTCAGTCACTGACGCAACCCATTAACATTGTCCAGCAGCAGATCCCTGTCGCGCAGCCAGTTTCAGTGCAGTCTCCTCCTTTAGAAAAGCCTCAGCAATTAACTAATCAAACTATGCAGAATAACCAGCAAGTAGCTCAACAACATCCACAAAGTATGACACATATAACCATGCAAAATCCGGCACAAAATCATCCGCAGCCGACACAACAGCAGCAGCAAGTACAACAAATTCCGCAGAGCTTCCCACAGCACCAATTGCAACAAGTTATCTCTCAGTCACAAGGCATTCCGATGCAGCAGATACCGATGCACCAGCAAATACCGCAGCAGTTGCAACAAATACCTAATCAACAAATGCAACAAATGAATCAGCATATTCCTCAAACACAAATGCCTAATATGCAGCAAATGCAACAACAAATTCCACAAATGCAGGGCTTACCCAACCAAGCACAGATTGCCCAAGTACAGTCTCAGCAGCCACAGATGCAGCAGATGCAGCAAATGCAAATGCAAGCCCAGCCAAACCCGCAGCAAATGCATCCTATGCAACAAGCCCAGATGTCAAATATGGGGCAGACGCACCATTTGCAAGGACAACAACCCATGGGAGGCCAGCAGCCTCAACTCCAACATATGCCAAGTCAGGCACAAATTCAAGCTCTCCAGAACCAACAAATGCCTAATCACATACAACAGATGCAAATGCCAACTCAGTTGGCAGGAGCCAACCAACAGATGCCTCAGATGCAAACTCAAATGCACCAGCTACCATCGCAGCCGCAACAAGTAACAATGCACCCACAATTACAACAACAGGGCATGTCTGGTGTCCAACCGCAATACAACCAGGCAGTAAGCCAGCAACCTGCCCAGGCAATGATTAATGCTACCATGCCATCTTCACAACCGCAAATGGTTCAGCCTCAGCATAGCGTACCGCAATACCACACGCAACCATCACAGATGAGCCAGCAAGGGCAAACCTTGCCACAAGAGGTGCTGACGAGTATTGCCACATCACAACAAGGTGCCACTCTACCTTCTAATCTTCAACCTATGGCCAACCAGCCACAGGGGTCGACATTACCTGCGAATCTCCAAAGTCTAGCCAGCCAGCAGCAGCAAAATCCAGTTCATATTGCTCCGCAGCAAGGAAATGTGCCTCAAGGGAACATGCAGATGATGACTCAGGCGCCTCAAAATATGCAGATGACTCTAGACGGGAATCAGCCTAGTTTGCAGATACCCGCCTCAGATCCAATGTTTATGCAGCCGGGGACCGTGGCCCCGACAATGCCACAGCACATAGCACAGCAGGGCATGCTGCCGCAGCAGCCTACCCAGTTAGGTGTGCAATACGTGTCTGGGCAAGCTGTGCCCCAAGTATCAATGGCCCATCAGAACATTCCCATGTCCATGCAGCAGACAATGCCCGTCATGGGCGCTCAGGTGCACCCGAACGTCGTCCAATCGCAGACCAGCATGGGGCTATCAT
This sequence comes from Grapholita molesta, assembly GCA_022674325.2. Lineage (NCBI taxonomy): Eukaryota > Metazoa > Arthropoda > Insecta > Lepidoptera > Tortricidae > Grapholita > Grapholita molesta. Next base: position 17,206,109 of record CP053125.2, read on the forward strand.
ACGGCGGGGTAGTGCCCGTAATGTCGCAAAGTAGTGTCGCGCCGGTCGAATCCACAGTGTCCGGGACTAATTCGCCGGTGGTGTCTCTGCCCGTGAACTCGACAGCTTACCCGGCAAACCATGACAGTTCTAGTTTCGGAAGCCCTGTGAGTGGTGTGGTGTCTCACGCAATCAGTGGCTCTGTGATGAGCAGTGTTAACGTGGCCTGTGATAGTGTGGAGGTGCCTGTGGAGCAGCAGGCCGGCGACACTGGGGACGGCAAGGAGGAGCCAGCTGCGAACACCAATGAGGATGAAAGGTTAGTACCATTATAAGATTTAAAGTTATGGTTGTTCACATTACAACTATTACTTAAAGTGGGATACTTACCATGTATATAAAACACTTTAAACTTTCTCGTTTTCTAAACATATTCACTCATGTAATTAAATTTAGTTTCCGATAGACCCATTCTATAGTTTCTAGTAAAGAGTTACCATGTATCTTAATTCGAATGAGTTCTGATATTTATTTTTACTCTTTAAAATTAACATACATGTTAAATATCCCGTTTTAAGTAATAGTCGTAATTACCACCATTATGTTTGCTAAAATTGCATATATGTCATAAAGTAAGCATTCGAAGCAGCTAAGCGGGTCAGGAACTACCTATTAAAAATGATTTTGACACAATTTTCTTCTCTTCAGAATAAAATTGTTACAAGTTCATTTTATTCACCTCCGCCATTTAGCTATTTCTCCTGCTAACTGTACTAGGATGCTTATACATTGGCATGCGAAATTTAAGACATGTGATCTAGTTATTAGATTAAAAGGGAATTTTAAATCTAGGGATTCATTTTCAATTGAAAGATTAATTACTGTTTATTATGTATTATCTACTGTTATACGTATTATCTAATTAATTCTTGCCTGTTTAAAATATATCTGGGTAAGGAGAAATAATTATGGCCAGTGATTAGAAAAATCTTATTTTTAAATTATATTGAGACCACAACAGTCGAACTCCTACTGTCTAGCTGGCCGGATATGAAGAGTTCATTATTAAAAAAAGCTAGCAATTAAGACAATAAATTATTTATTTATTTGTAAAACAGGCAGTCAGTTTCATGAACTGATAGTGCCTCTATCCAGTATGATCTTAAAATAGTAGTCAATATGGTTTTGGGGTTTCTTTATGTTTGTCAGGTTTGTTCTTAAACTCATTGACACTTTGTGAGTTCTGCGGTTTTGGACAACTCTGTTGCTTATATTAATGATTATTAGACTATACTTATAATTTATGTAGTCCTGTCCTATATCTACACTGGCTCTTAATTTCACTGGTTACCTTACAGTGGAATGAGGTATTAAATAAATACCTAAATATTCAATAAAATTTAACTTTACTTTGATTCTGAATTTAATACATGATTTTATGGTTAGCTCAGATTTTAAAATTACTAATTATTGCCATTTTATTTTATTTATTTATAATGTTTGTGTTCATGTAGTACTCATTTAATGTGGTCTCTGTGGGGTTAAATATCTTTGCATTTATTTCTATTTTTGACTAAATTTTGTCAGTTTCTTCCTGCAACTTTTACTATCTCATCTGCCCATTGTTTCTTCTGCCTAACCACTCTTCTTTTTCGGATTGGCCTTATTATGGCAACTTAATACCTTAATCTTTTTCTTTGCAATATTTGCATTGTAACACCTGTTTGGTATAGGTACACATAATAAATCTTCCATTTTTTAGTGGTTATTTATGTCTACATGGATGAAAAGAATAATAAAAAATACTAATTGAAGACTTTTTTCATCTTGCCACTATAAGGTTTAAGGTGCTTGCCTCTTCTATTATAAATAAAGTTATTGGTTGTATGATTTATAAATATCGTATTATTTACTATTCTATTTATGAATTACCTGTTAATTTTATTCTGGTCTTTATTATCCTTATATTATAATATATATAATAATTTTAGCTTTTATTTAAAGACTGGACTTAGCTATTGCACGCAGCAACTTATGTAATTACGTATTATATTTCAAAAGAAGAGGTCAGTCACCTGCAAAGTACTTTCTATTTAGCTATTGTCAATGTTTAACGTTTAATACATAACCATACCGTTATTTATCACTTTTAATAGTATTAATATCTGAGTAATTCTAAGATGCACTGCCATTCCACCTTTCTAATAAAAATGTGACAATAGGTAATTAAAATAACCAAATTAAAACTCACGGTGCAGATTTTTAATACCTATTTCAATTTGGTATCTAAATAAGATTTCAGTTACAACTATTACTTAAAACGGGAGTTAGTTACGATGTATGTTAGTTTGAATGAGTTTCCGATATTTCGGCACTGTAGCAAGCGCCATCCTCACGGAATACCTAACTCAAGTAATAATTTTAAGTAATAGATGGAATGTAATGTAATTTTAACTTAAAATCGTAAGATTTTTGTTAATTGTAAAGCTAAACTACTGGAGGAACAGTCTAACTGAGCCTATCTTTATATACCTACTTGCTCTCCAAAACGCGAATCCATCGACTACTATTCTATCAAGTGCTCCAGCAAAGCAACCAACTCGCATAACAATCCCTGTAAGCATCTATTTGCGAAAATAACCCATCCGTAGACAATGGCAGTTGTTTTGCGCACCGGCGTGCGGAATCCGACTTCCCTTTGATGATGTTTATTTGCGTTTGCGCAGGACGATCCTGCGTGCGACATAAATAGGTGGTTGACACGTACTGCATGGTGCGCGCCGGTATGCCGTCGGTTGACTCATGCAGACTTAAAAAATCGACGCCGCTGGCTTGATTCGTGCAGTTTCTTTTCGATCTTGACATCGCTATGTGCTCTGAGATTGTCCACGTCTGCTGCCAACTGCATGCTGGTTATTTTTATCCATGTTGAGTCTAACTGTCGGTTCGATTAGTTTTGTTCATTGGTTAGTAACAAAATGATAGACGTCGCAGAAGTAGATTGTGAGTCAAGATTTTTAAAAAATAGTTGAAACCTGCGTTGCATAATGTAATATACTTTGCTCACCAAAGCCTTTGAAAAACTGACTAATACCTTCACTTTAGTTTTTCTATATAAATATTACTCATTAATGAATAATAGATTACCGCGATGATGAAAAAATATGATAAATAATGGAGAGATTATGAAAAGACGGTCATCAATTCTTCATAAATGGGCTTTCATTGATTCCGTATTATACTTACATGAGGCTCCCGCATGATACATTTTCCGACGGGATATATATTCTTATATTTATGCACATAGTTTAGAAACATTAAAGTAATGTTAACTAGAATAAAATTTATGTCCTTTAGCCGTATATCCCCGTATATACCCGTATAGCCTTATTAATGTAGATATTTTGGAGAGATTCGATTGTCAAGTGACCTGCGTCCCATAATTTTCGTATCGTGACAGGGAGTTTCATGAGGCATGAATCGTCAACAGATAATGTTCACGCTTACATCTTGCACCTCATCACCATGTAGGTAAGTACCTACTTTGTAAGTTCGGGCGTGTTAAAAAAGGAAGGCGTCGCCGGCGCAGCGTCACTGGCGTCGTTGGTAATCGAGTCGCGATCCGAAGGCCGCGGAACCCGAGCCTTCCGTTCGCTATCGATCGACTTACGTGCATCATTTGCTATTATCTGATCTCTGGAAAAATGTAATTTCCTTTATTGAAAGGGGCACCACAAGATAAAGGGAAGGCGACTAATCATTACCAATATTTTGTGTTGTTGTCACCAACGTTTTTTTTTTAATAAACAATAAAGCCTAAAATTCAAAAGTACGATCTCTTTATTTACGATCCTTTACAAAACTCACGCACTTTCTATATTTTTTGCTCAAAATCTGCTTAACTTTTTTCTGTCTGTATTGAACTTTGTCATCATTAATCCATTGTGTACTGCTCTGTTTTTGAACTCCAGCCCATTCATGGAATTATTGTCGTATGTCGTACGCTCTGCGCACTGAAACAATTATATGACGACTTTATAGCCGTATCTTCAACGGAAACCTACCAACCAACACGCTCGTAATGGTTCCCATAATTCCATTTCTGTTTAAAGCCCGGGTGATCCGATAATCTTATTGCTAAAGCTTCATATTGCTGCACAATTTAATTAGTTAATGGTACTGGACGTGCGAGTCCTCTTATTACAGGTTTCAAAGGCCAATTAAAAACTCGCTATACGTTTAACCTTCCACATTTTTCTAACACGGGTCTTCCATTTGCGTCATAACTTAGGGAAACTTTTATTTTATTTCCCTTTTGCTGTGCCTTTTTGCGGTTTTAAATGCAGTCTGCACGTTTGTGCTAATGTTTTAACTCAAAGAGGATTATTGTGAAGAGTAATCCGCTATTTAGCGCAATTTCTACTGTACGACGCAGAGTATTAGCGTGTTACACCGGTGAAAGTACGTTCACGAAATGCCGGCTCGGCTCCATTCTTAGACAGGGAGTATTGTCAACTGAGATGTCACGTTCAATATTCGTAATTGCTTGCTTTGTCTGCGGTCACAACAGTAACGTTGCCTTAGATATTGGTCAAAGATAATGGCTGACTTACTTTGTGTGACAATGGTACCTGATAATAAGTAGGTGTCTCCACACTGGCCAAATGACCACTAGCCCCATCCAAAGACATACACGATGGAAGACTGCAAATATTCTGTAAAGTAACTTTAACGGCTTTTATTATGGTAATCATCATAATCCATACGTTGTCCAGAAACCTACTTTCTGGATTGAAAGTTTTAATTAGCGGCAGTAAAATGGATTGGCAACTAATTTCTCTATCGTATACGTGCTTTGACGTCATCAGTCACCACTACATCAAATTCTGATAAAAGACACTTAATGATAATTGATAACTTCGGCGTCAATGCACTATGCACGGTCTCACTCGAAAATGTACTTTTTTTTATAAGTTTAACTCAGTTCGTGAATTGGAAAGTTGCAGTGAGAAGCAAATAAAATGAACATCGAGCTATTGTATATCTTAATGATATTATTGTGAAGCTTGACAATTATAAGTATCACGGATGATTCAACACGTTCATAAATAATCTATTTACTTAGGTAACTTTCCAAGTAAACGACGCTTACGCTGCCATTCAACAGATATATTTTACGGTAGGTAGCAATGTTTGTAAATATTACGGTTTATCAGTTGTTTGGTATGCAAAATGGGTTGTTTTTACCTTAAAATTACTTTAATTACACTTCAGGATGTAAGGAACCGAAATACCAGAGTTAATGCATAATTTGTCGCCTGCCGACGAAGCACACATATCTCCATAATCCATCTATATAATTCCAGTGAAAAAGGGAACATAAACAAGAAAAGATAATTTGGCGTCAACTACGAAGTTTGGGGTGTAGATAGCCATTATTTCTGTGTTGTTCTGAGTGTGTATTATTATGTGATTGTATGTAATTTCTTCTAATATACAGAGTGATCAATCCAAATGGGTCAGTAGGGGGAAGTCCGAAACTATGAGAGATATTATGTGTGATATGTTATGTATGAGAGATTTAAAAAAGTTTGAATGCCATTATTATTAAATCTGAAATCGAAGCCATGGTTCCTAAGAACAGATTTCGCTATCTCTTATAGTTTCTGACGTCCCCCCACTGACCCATTTGGATTGATCACCCAGTATATATGAATATACCTTCATATTATCGTACGGTCAGGGACTTTAATTGTTGAGTCATTTAGGCTTCACTTTACATTGGGCACTTCATGTATTAAGTACTAAACAAAAGACTATTGCTTGAACCGTAAGTGGCTCAACAATTAAAGTCGGTGACTGTACCTATATCTATTCCTTTTTTTATCACGCACGTTTGTTGTCAAACAATCAGCAGCTGTAGGCTGGCACAGGCAGTGCGTGACGGTGCCGGCGCCTCGCAAGGACGCAGTCGCAGACTGCCTCTTTACATCTGACCGATACAAAAAAGTTTTTTTTTTTGTTTTTAGTCGCTTTGGCATGAGGAACTGTTTCATCATGCCTCTACGACGCAATAAACGGCCAATTCAAATATGTTTTATTAACCGATCAAATCGAGCGATTTACAATTTTTTCTACGCTAATTACATCCAGGAAATATTGAATGTTATGACGTTTCAGATAGTTATTGTGAATGTAGGTAATTAAACTATTTCGTATATTATATTTCTAGTTTATCCGCTTTAGTGACTGGTAGCGATGGATGGCTGTTTATCTATACCTTTATCGATGTTGATAAAGAGTTCATTGCTTTGATTTTATATGCGTCGAATGGCATGCATTCTATTATCGTATTTTTTAACAGGTTTACATGTCTGATATTGAAGATTGTATTAAACTAATATAATATTATCTGTAATTGCTCATACGGTACCTACTAAAGTTCTTTTCGTTTTTCGGCCCCCTCTAACCGCAGGTAGGCGGAGGCATATGTATATGTAATGCTATTAAAGCAGGACATGGCTATCGCGTTTTCCACCTAAAGTAACTGTCTACTAGTGGTCCCTACGCATTTTTATCTTTTTTATAAAGGGGCGTAATGATTTTTTTTTTACATTTGATTTGATAACTATATTTTTATTTAACGGTCATGAATTGTATTCACGTATCGTGAAATGATGTAATGAATTATTAGTCGACGAGCTAAATCTCGCGTAAATTCCTCAAATATTTCCACGCTACCAAATTAAGGCTTCGACCTCGCACGCAGGAATCAATTAAAATGTTACTTCAAATAACTAACAAATTGATGCTAACAGCCTAAATATCTATAAACAGAATATTTATTTTTAACTAGCTAGTCTTAAAATTACACTTTACGGCGGTTTCTATAGTAAGATATTTTGGTCATATCGTATTCAATGCACATTTGCACAGTAGTAATGAATTTATTTCTTTCGACCAATTAAAATTCTTACAGCTGTACGAATTGTCTCCAAAGTAAGCTTTTGTAGCGACGACAGCCGCATACCATGGCAATAACACAACCTCTTGTATTGTAGCATGACATCACGTTCTATATAATTTATATCATCAATCTACTCGACACACATGTGCGAAAACTTGTTCAAATTTGTTGATTCCGTGCTAAATACAATCGATATTGGATTATCGACTGATTTGGCCGTATTGATCGAACTTACGTAATCATCGAGCCTCAAAGATTCCTTAGTTATTGATATCTATGCGTTTGCAATTGCTGTTATCAAAAGTTGCCACGACCGGGAATAGGGTTCAATAATCCGATAATGGCCGACACATAACGGCCATTCGAAGGAAACGACGAACCAATGCGTATTGACCTCCGTGCTCATACGATATTTCTAATAATACATCTTTTATCGTACTTTGTTTGCAACTTGTCATACGCGGTGGGTGAAATCTGCAATTTGATACCAAAGAAGCGGCAAGACATATCGCCAGTACAATTAGCTGTGTATAAGATTTCACTTGGACGAGAACGTAGCTACAAATGGCGATATTAAAATGAAATGTAGATATGAAAGGTCTAGTATGTCTGAATGCTTTACCAAAAGCGTGGGTGGGAGAAAAGGCCCGGCGCATGCAGTTCCAGTTTGCGTACATACTGAAATGTATATTGAGCTGAATAAAGCATCTCGGTTTGTTGACCGACATCGAGACTTTGCTAAGAGAAAAGTTTAAAATACGAGCCGTAGATAAAAGGAAGAAGTGAGTGAAAAATTTATTAGGTCCTAAAGTCCGATATACCTCAGTAAGGAATTTTAGATACGTCCTTTATATTGAATGAAGTAAAAAAAAACGTTTACTCATTCCGACCCAAAGATTGGTATACTTAATAAAAATGCAGCTACTCAATTCGCTACTTCGGCGAAATAACATATTTGTACTGCCATTAATATAACATTTAATGTTTAGAATTTCGCACGTTATACCATTAAAAAAAAAAAAAATTCGGGACAATCTTACACAAATCGACCTAGTCCTACGGTAAGCACAGTAAGGCTTGTGTTGTAGGTACTAGACGACGATATATATAATGGATAGATACATATAAATACTTAAATACATAGAAAACACCCATGACCCAGGAACAAATATCTGTGATCATCACACAAATAAATGCCCTGACTGGGAATCGAACCCAGGACCATCGATTTCACAGGCAGGGTCACTACCCACTAGGCCAGACCGGTCGTCAAAATGAGTTAAAATGAGTCAGTACTAGTTATTAATAAGTAGATGATATTCATGATTATTGACTCATTCCAATTTATGCGGCTACTTTTTAAAACTTCCGTTTTACCAGAAATTTCGATTGAGAGCACTGAAAATCATTTTCCGTGGGTGTTGGATTACTGGTAAAGAATATACACTCACTTGCCAGAATTTCATTTGCCATAATTAGTCATCGGTCATAATTGTGTTTTCCATAATTTCATATGTCATACTCATTGTTTTCTTCACATATTTTTTATGGTAAACAAACCATTCAGGCAAATAAAATTCGGACTTATGTGTATTATTTTATATAATTTAGAGATTTATTAACAGGGAAAGCAATAGCATTCAAAACAAAAGTAATCATTATTGTTTTAAGACCCGGGTATGTCCTTAAACTACGTCCAACAATGAGAGGTAGGGCACAGCGATGACCATCACGCTTGAATCTGGGGCAGCCCAACTGGGGAAGTACCTCCTCCTTACAGAAGACCACAGCCATAATAGCACTGCTACCTTTCAGGTATGCAGTGTTGTGTTCCTGATGGTGAGTAAGGTTCCCAGAGCTCCATCCCCCCTTAAAGGCCGGCAACGCGCTTGTGACTCCCCTGGTGTTACGGGTGCCCATGGGCGACGGTAATTGCTTACCACCAGGCAATCCGTCTGCTCGTTTGCCGCCTATGTCATAAAAAAAAAAAAAAAAAGAGCTCACAAAACGTCTGTAACCGTAAGCTGAGCGCCATATATGGTTTGGATATTCTCATTAAATTCTATGAATACGTTTTGTGCAAGGTGCCGTTTAAGCCAGCTTTTATGTAGACCAATTTTTGCCATTCAAAATTCAAACAAACGCTGCTCGATTTTTGTGTTGTTGAGTTGCATAAAGATTCAGAAGAAACCATAGAGGCGTTTGCACAACGTTTATGTCCAATGACGCATACTGGCGTCCGCTGTGTCTACCAATTGTGGTTGTAATTCACCCGTCACCAGAACGAATCGGCTACAACGGCCGGCTGCCGGAAAACATGGAATGGCAGAATGCCAGTACTAACGAATATCATCATTACCGCATTATGACATAATTATCACCTAAAAATTGTAAAGGCATCATTATCATTATCAGTAACATTAAAGTACAGACTAAGCCAATTTGTCATAAATGAATGTGCTTCCTTAAAACTCACAAATCTTCCTCGAAAAATTGTAGAAAAGAAATCTGTATTCTCAAAATTCTATCGAAGCTGTGTGACCCATGTCTACACCCATCTGAATCACTATACTGGTTGTAAATAGACACGTATGTCCTCTTATTCTACACTTTTCCTCGGCGTCGGTCGTGGATATGTTGGTACTAAGTCAGTAAGCTTTACGATGCATGGTATTCCTTTTTGATTGCTTCCTTCCTTGTACATATTGTAAAACGGGTTGTCTACTGCAGCTTTAGTGTTAACTGCCTGTAAGCAGATCTTGTAGGTGGTCTCTGGCAGATGGGATTAAATGTTTCCCATGAAAGTCTAGTCTTTACCTCCTTACACATACATATAAACATGCATCGAAAATCTATTATTAGGATTAAAAACAATTTAAATAGTTTTGTAGGTAGGTAGCCTAGAAGTAGGTTATAAGATCCGGATTCGTAATCAATGCTATGCAGCGGGATTTTTTACTTCCCTCAAAGATAAAACTTTCAAACACTTTATTCCTTTACAGAGGCGATAGATAGTTCAGGCTTTTGCGCCTGAAGCCAACTGCCACTTCTGAACTGATTTGTATTCATTGCAGCATGACTCAGAAATGCTACAAAAAGTGGATGTTTTCTCGGTCGGTTCGTTTGAGTGGACTTGTATTTTCCTAGTTTAATTTTGTGAGTTTACTACTCAAATTAGATTTGTTTTCTTATATAATTAGTTTTCTGTAGATCTGACTCTTTATTAAACCTCAATTATTTTGCATTTACAACTAATAGACGTGGGAAAATAACTAGTTAAACTATTGCATTTAGCACACGCATTTACAATTCTATCGCAACGCTTTATTGGCTGCTTGTAAGGGGAACTCAATGAAAATTCAAACCGATATTGTGAGCCAAACGGCCAAATTGCGTGGTGCGCCGTTTGCAACTTGCAATGTAGACGCGGGTACTGAGCGCTCATGTTCGTGTGTTACGTTCCGCGACAGTAGGTACATACTTACCTGTATGACCCAGTGTGCGAGGCTGCCATTGCTTTCCCGTCGGTGCAAGTTCATTGGCACCAGCTACCTCGCCCACGGATAAGCCATCGGGCAAGTTACAATAATATTGCAATAGCCATTACTCGTTACGCAAGAAATTCGAATCCAAACATTCGTGGATTTTATCGATACCCATAACTTGCAGAGTTTACGGTATTGTCTGTTCGGCGAAAAGTAAGATCATTGCTCGTCTTCTTTAAATAGAAAGTTATACGCCTCCATATTGACGTCTATCTTTAGCGATCACACGGCTACTGTTAAATTATCATCGAATAACTTTTTAATCAAGGAAAGAGCTTATTACTTCTCATTAGATCTTGTTGGTACTAATTAGATAATTACTATTACAGCAGCTAGCTAGAATTCTATAAATAACGTGGTGAAGTATGTGCTTGCGGCGTGTCGAGTTATTGCTTCGATTTGCCATTTATTCCGATGGGTCTAACGATTTTCGCCCACGTTATTCATGTTCGACTGTTCCTGTAAAACGTTTAATATAATATGTTTCGTGAAATAATATTAGTAAAATCCACGAGTTTCTCGAGCTAACGTTAATAAATTGACGTCTGGTCCCGTTTCTGATATCCAACACCTTAATAATTGCCTTTAGATGTTTTTATCAATAATCTAGATTACATTTTTATTTATAATGCCTTTTTAAGTCGGAATCATGATGTGTAATAGCTTAATGTCTATTTGTTAGGACATTTATAGCAGCCCACGAAGGCATGGCGCGCCTTAATCATTATCTGGTACCTAGATGCGATCCGATCCTATTTGCAATCAATGAAGATTAACATAAACGTCGACGCCATTCGGCTGTGCATCGACTTAGAAAATCGTTTACAGACTAATGTTTTCCTGCTCACCAGCCACTTATCTAAAAAGGATGGAATCACATAAAATATGTCCACAAGTTGTACTATATACCTTTTAAAATCCGCTGGCTGTTTCCATTTCTGGACGAACTCGTCAATGTGCATTTTAACAACTTATTGCTTGTCAGATGTCTGTCAACAAGACGAATGACAATGTATTTGTAGGTCAAGACCTGGTGCGCAAACGTCTCTTTTTGTAAACTTAATTGGCTCCACGCAGCCTATGTTTATAAATACTAAGAATGATCGATTAATTTCAGGTTTGCTCCACAATCGGCAAGGTCACAGTGCCGCACCAGCTTGTACCACGCAATTTTCCTTGCTCTTTTGCACAGATGTCTCGTACCTCGTTGAGGGTATTGATCGGCATGATAGGAACCTATAAGACAAAGTTTGGTTGCGGCAAGCCGCTTTCGTGACTTACCTGGTAGCTTATGTAGATGTTACCGAAGTAATTGAAGTTCCAAAGTTGAAGTTTCTGAGGTGTGAAACAAGCAACACGTTTGTTAACCACCCTTTGTTTTGATTTTCCAGGCACGCCTTGTAGATTATACGTTTACAAGGCGTGCCAGATTATTTTATACACCCTTCTTTCTTTACTGAGCAGATACGTGCAAATTAAGTAACCTTTCTCAAACATGCACTACAATGTTGACATTATGTTCTTAGGCTGCGAAGTCTTCTTCACACGAAAGGTCGTTAAGGTTATCATTGCCGACCTAGTTTAGCAATTAATAAAGAGGACTATTAATTGCTAAACTACATAAATTTCTGACATAGGGTCATGGCAAAAGATTATTGGTCACATTTGCTGGTGACATTCTGCCACTAATAAAAAATAATTATTGTATGTATTTCAAATTTGAGAAATGCACTTTACATACCTCGGCGTGAAAAGGGGGTTGTCGGCCTCGTAACAAGCCGTGTACATATACTCGGCCGGCATCCCCTTACATCCCGGCCTCTGTAGTAATGTACTATTAATCTACCTGTTACTTTTTTATGTAATATTGCGATGATATGTTGATTTATAAGCGTTGGAACGACACTGGTTGTATACACATTGTATACTCTAGTAGTCATTATACACTTTTACTTAGTATATCTGGGATTACACAAAAAAAAAACATATTATTGCTTAACAGCATGTTGCTTATAATGTCAACTGACAAGCAGCCGTACCTTGTTATCAATATTTTAGCAATTTGCTAAAAGCTTTTAGCTAAAATGTTGCACTCACTGATTTACATCATGGCTCTTATCGTATTTTGAGTACATTTGATTTAAACCGTTAGTCCTCGTCACTGTTATGAATGCATTGATTAACTGGAAGTGCTACTAAAATGACTAACCCCCGTTAATCATAAAACTTAGCAAATGTCAGATATTCTTTGCCTCTACAGATATCCTGTATGAAATAAATTTTAAAAAGACTGAATGTGACTTATGTGACACAAGGTTCAACGGTTAGTTCGGCTTGATTTGATGTGGTAGCGTTAATGAATTACGCGTAAAGCCTCGGTCAAATCAGAGGGCGTGACGCCACGCCGCGGTCGCGCGCGCGACCTCGGCGGCCTTAAACACATGCTAACAGGTTAGCGACGTCAAACAGACTGCGTCCCGCTGCCATCGCGCCCCGCTTCTGTCGCGCCCGCGCCGCGCGGCCCCTTTCGTCCAGACGGCGCGGGCGCAGCGCTGCGCGGCGCGGACGCGGCGGCACGCTGCGCCGCGCTGGGTCTCCTCAGTCGGACGTTAAGTGGCGCGCGGTGCGTAGTGCGAGAGTGACGCCCGCATCGCGCCGCGTCCACGCCGCGTTCGCACGCGTGATGAGGGCGTGTTGAAAGCGCGAGGCCGGCGCGGTCCGCGCGCGCCCTGTTTGACAGTCATCACGTCGGCATCACGCGACGCGGACGTCGCGCCGAGCCACGCTCTCTGATTTGACCGAGGCTTTAGTATCATTTTCATTTGAGAAATCTATTTTCACAGTTATTACCCCAAAAATTATTACTTAGCGTTTTTTACTTAAAAACTCGGACAAGTAAAATATTAATTTAACCGATTGTATGCTTTACAGGATTGTCTTGAAAAATAAGAATTGTTAGTATGCACTAACACACAGTTATACAATTGTTATTTTAATTAACATTCTTTAAGTTTTAGTTTAGGTACCTACAAGAATCGGACTCAGTAATTTATTCAGTTTATGACTACTATTTCAGGATTAAAACGAATTTAATAGCAGTTTCGCACGAAACAGTCGGATAATTGTTGTACTAAAATAATTGATGATAAGAAAATGGATGCCAATGCGATACCATCAAAAATTCAAAAGACTGGTAAATAGAAACCCGACAACATGATATAAAAACCTATTAATGGTTCCTAATCTAATAATTTCTGTGGGTCAAAATGTGCATAAGCTACCTGTTGGTCCATCCATCGGTGTTTTTCCGAAAATAACCTCCGTAATTAAGTACAAGGTGTTCCGTTTTTGCATCGCAATGTTAGGCTATTTTCGTTGGTCTTTGCAAACGTTTTTTTCTACCTTGAACGCGCGCATTTCAAGATAAATGGGTCACTATTTTTCTTGAAATGTAGGATTTGCCTGCTGTTATTAATAACAGCTCATTCATGTATCATGAATCATGGCAGTAAAATAGTAATTTATTTTATAAACGACTGTTTGATTAATATAGTATAGTATTCAATGGAAAGGGTGGTTCTATCGTTGCTTCAAATTGCTTAATTCAATAATATAATCCTGAGATCAGCTAATTTTTCTACACAAGAGATGCAAAATAAGATATTTGAAAAGAACGCACAACTTCTCATCAGCGAGAAAGATGCAGTCGGCTCAGGTTCGGCAATCAAAACCCAATATGGCATAACTGGCAAATATTTTTTACAAAGACTGCTATTATGGCCTAGTCCGGAGAGAAAGCCTAGCCTTGTTTGATAGTTACGTACACTTTTCTCACCATGCTGTCCTTTACCAGAACGCGACTGTTAAATATCAAATAACTTAACAATACCATAACTCATATTAATTCATAACACAACATAACAATACCACTGCTACAACTGTAGGTATATAGGTCAGGTCATTCATTGACGCACGAGCTGTCAGCTTTGATGACATTTGTTAATGCTTACTCACCCCATTCTGTGTCCTGTGTAGGTGGCTTAATTTTTTTAGATAGATAGTGCGGTGTAGTACAGATTAACGAGCCTACATCACATAAAATTGCCCCATAAAATTGTCAACATTTTAATTTCCACCATTTTATATGTTTTTTTTTATAATACCTGTAGTGTGTAGTATAGTGTGTGTAGTGTAGTATAACATGTAGTGTTTACCTTTCCAGTGGAATTTAAATTAGCCACCTTGACTACTATTACGTTAAACAAACTAAAAATGTGCTCAACAGACCTCAAATGATTTAAGAAACATAAACAAAGACGATTCTTGAACCGCTCAAGAAAGGCCGGAGCAAATCAAACACTTGAGATGCAAAAACAAATCGAACGCGCGATCGGACATCGGTGAACTTGATGAAAATCAAAAGCTAAGTCATTTTGTTAGATAGGAGAGCGTTGGCAGATTTGTGCTCTAAGTCTTGCCTGACGCGATCCCGTCAGTCCACTAGCAACCATGACGCGGGACGAACCGAAATATCGGGAGACCAGACGCTACGCTGGTGAGATTATTGTTATACTTATAATATTTTATAACTAGTAACCATTTGGTTAATTGCTTCCTCATGCGAATTTCTCATATTAACAATATGTCGACATATCATACATTTTTACGTACTAATGAAATAAATACCTAATATTATAGATTATATTTAATTAACTAATAATTTTATTGTTGTGTTAAAGTATATTAAACTTATTAGTTCGTGTACTATAGTGCCTACTTCATAACATAACACAAGAACAAGCTTACAAAAAAGAGCCTACCGTGGCACTGTATCGATTATTAATAAGGTTTAATGATATATACAGAACGTAAATAAGTGAGTGATATTCAAAATTTTAGCTAATTGCATTGAAGTCCATTTTAAATACCTACGATATTATTATTATAAGACCAACATAAGGAATATCGTTTAATATTATCTCGTTGATGTCATTGATACGTTTATTGTTGCATGTGCATGTCAGACACGAATTTACGTCACTTTTCACAATCCCATGTCAAATAAATCAAACATAAAAAAAAAACACCTTTTTGCGCAAATACTATTACAATGGCATTATACTTTAATACAGTTTAGTTTGACTGGCGAATCAACATAACAAGGGAACTTTACTCGTAAATCAAGCTGGAACTTTAATAAAAATAAACCTGAAAGTTGTTCTAGCGGGAAAGTATTCGAACATCATGATTGAATGTGTTTCTAATACGAATACGCGACCAAAGTATTTTTCAAAGATTGAAGAAAGAAATGTTTTGGCCGAGAACGTTTCCAACTTTGTGTCAATAAATGGAGACAAATCTCGTATGGCGACGCGGGGCATGGACTCAAAACAACACGTGACAGTTTGTTTTTTTCTTATGCAGTGCACATATTTTTAGTATTTGTATTATTTGGTGTATTCACGTAGGATTACATACGAGGACGTCGCTTTGCAAAGATTTCTCGATATTTCTAGAAACATTCAAGTCGACAGTTCAAAACATATATAAAAGACTGTTTTTTCATTCCTAAAAGTCCTATCTACATGTTGGAGTTGCATCTTTAATGTAACCGTAATGGTGGCGTACCAAAACTTCTTTTATTTTTATTTTTGAATTTTTCCGTTCCGTTTAAAAGTTTTGATATGTTGATACCACTATCAGTGTAGCTAATGACAAATGCACATGTGCAGCAAGATTGTAAACGAAAGTGAATCATATCTTTATTGGCGTAATATTAGTCATCCTTACACATACGTATTATTATTATTTTCTACGTATGATTACTGCTTAGCTTTTCCCGAGTTCTATTATTAATTCACAGTAAGAGAACTACCCGGACCCGGCTTCATATGGGCTTAACAGTTATTAAAAGCAATCACGTCTAATTTCTGTTTGTAATTATTTTAATTTTAACTATAATATTTTTAACTGGCGTCCGTCCACTAATCAAACTTATATGTGCGTAACTTGTGAATATATGCTTTCAACATTATTAAAAAGAGTGCAGACCCCCTTGCATAAAACTTGCTCGACACTGCATGTTGGCAATCACAAGTCATCCAGAGTCATTTCCGATGTTGATTTAATTCCCTTAAAACCCAACTCATTGTTGGTTAAACTAATCTAAACTTAGTACTTTTTTTAATTGCACTCTTACTACGGCGGATTCCTATCTCTCCCGATCTCAATCACGCTGTGACATGTATCAGTGAAATCAGGTGCTTCGTTAGGGCCCTACTTAAGGAACAAAATGGCTAATTTGTAGAACAAATAATAAAAAGCTTACAACATCAACATCCAAGAGCTACTGTCGGCGACGACAATGTATTTATAACATAAGAAAATTGTCATGCCTACATTGCACCTAGTTGTCTATTAATACAAAAGTAATTGAACGAAAAATAATTGTAATTATCGCGAAGTCTAATCTCCTCTTTCTAGTTGCTAGCCGTTCGTCACAGTCCTCTCTCTTCAGTTTTGCTCTTGTCTTCTTAAAAGTTCCTTTTTGTTATAATGGTTTTGCCAATTAGACCTGGTGAGATCTATTGTGGCTGCCCTTTAGAGTCACATAGTTTACACTAAGTCCCGTTGATTCTAAAAAAAAAACAGATTTTTTGGGCTGTAATATTTTATAATATTCCTCACCTCCTCACCTCATTTGGTTGCAGTAGGTATGTGCTTTTTTTGTACATAAGTTGTCTGTAGGAGCAGAGAATGTGGCTTCTTAATTGTCGGTTCCTCAGACTCCTAGCAAAGCTTGCATGTTGCATGTTGTTTCTTACCTATCTGAAACACATGTTTGTGCAACTTACAGGTCTGTCAATATTTGAGACACTGCGCAGATTTTATGCCCCCAAAGCCGTAGTACTCTTTTGTCAGTTTTGGTGTTGAACCCTTTTATTAGGGCTTTCGCTTGTTACTGCCCTTGATTTTTCTAGATTATTTAGCAGAGTTCCGGTTCCCATTCCGGCCCGATCTTATCCTTTTTTGTGCCCTTGCTTTTTCATCTCAATAGCAACTAGCTATGGCAGAGACTAGAAACTAAATTACTGGTAAAGATAATAGTTAAAAAAGGCAGTTTGATTACTTTACCTCACACATTCTTGAAAATTTCAGGTCAGTAGAGGTCGATGCTCTGATTTCTAATATTGAAACTCATTTTTAGCATCATGAGTTCTCGGAATAGATTCGCTCAGTCTTTTGTCTGATGGTACTAAATAACAATAATTTCCTGTCCGAGTTCTGTAAGTCATGCTATTGACGTTTAACTGACGGGTCATTTATTTTTTATCGGACGTTAAATCAACAATTAAAGTTAGTAGAATAGGTGGACACTTTTTCAGGTGATTATGCTGGTAACCCCGAACCCACCCGAGGCTACTGGTTTTAAACTTAATGATAATGACACATCACGAGTGTGTGTCACTGGGTGAGGAATTTTGGCAGTTCACAGACATTAACACTATATTATGGATGCAAGCATATTGATGGATTTTCGAAAACAATTTTATACCAATAGAATATACATATTTCTGAATGTCTCGCTGTAAAATTCACATATCGTAATGTAAAAGCAATTTCGCTAACCTCTATAACGCTTTGCAGTGAAGGAACTCATAAAAGTCTCCGAAGGGCTATAAGCCAAGCGTAATGGGGCCATAATAGTTAATCTGTTCTATAGTGTTAATAGACGGGTATTACACATTCGCAAATGCAGGACTGGACTGAACTGTGCCGGTCGTCGCCCCCTCTGCCGAATCTACGACTTTCTAATGAGATTAAAGTAGCTTACTTCGAGCAGTGACAGCCATCGCAGATGTCTTCAAAAAGATCACTGCATGGCCCGCACGTGGTGCACTACCAATAATCTGAATAATCGCATTTGCTCTTAATTACTCTATCGAGTTCTAGTTGTACCTATAGTATCATAGTGCTAAGTAATGAGTTTCCAGATTTACGAGTCCAGTCCCTTGGTAGAAAATCATTAAATTAAGTTCTAGTTGACCGTTAATGTCGTTGATTCATTGAATCGTTTTACAGAACGTGTACAATTATGTTCTTGTGAAGCTAGAGATCGCAAGGGCAGACGGGCTTTCACCGTCTTGTCTCGCGAGTCGGGTAATGCGAGTGGAAAATTGGTTCTGCATTCTTTAGATAAGGTGGTTTTTTGGTTGCACGCTCATCGCTTCCTAAGTATCCGCGGCTGTCTACCAAAGGAGTTATTGATTTGGCTCTTGGTGCGACATGCCTTTGTACATTATACTTTATGCGTTCGCGTCTAAAGATTACTTATGTCTGCTAACGCAGATCTGTGTCGTGCAGTACGCTCCATGCTATGACGTCGCAGCTTATATACGAGGATTAGCCCAATTCCTCATTCTGCTTTCACGCCGGCATTCGATCGCAAATCCTTTTAACGTTCATGAAACTGGACTTGAGAAATTATCCGATCAAAGCTCTGTGTTCTATAAATTTGGACCCTTTAAGGTCCAGAAAGTGCACACTTAAAATACATTGCTGCTGATATCGTCATGTTTTTGTTCGATTAATTTAGAGCTCGAAGAAAACGTAGACGACTTCGTTCCCAGCAGGCAAACAATTATTTAAATACCAACTGTTCAATATACTTAAGTAAACGAGCTGCAATTACCGCCTTGGAAAACGTTATGCTCAATACGCTAGGTGGTTTTTTTATGGTATGGTTTTGCTGTGAGGATCAAATGTCTATATGAGACCACTTACCTTAAAGCTTCACAAAACTCTGAAGCGAGAGCCAAAATCTGACATTCGCCACTTACTGCTTAAACAATTCCTTAATTTCCATATCGACTACTAGACGACAACTATGACGTCATTCTTCTGGAGCCGTCCTCTTTAAAGTGTGGAAAAATAGTAGTTTAAGCATTCCCTTAACTTCCCTAAGTAAAATTTTCTTGCACAGTAATTTCTACTTCTTCTACCCTAGAAAATAAGCTACTTGGAATAAGATTGTTTTTACCAGGTACAGGATGCGCTGATCTGTTGATTCTGAGTTGCGGAATTTAAACGATTTAGCAGTAAACTGTGTATGTAAGTACGTGTATATGTACATAATAAACGTACGTACGATGATGTAACTGCTAAGAGCGTAAATGCGTTGTAAATATTTCATTCAGTTATAGATGCTAGGAAAATATCTTTATTATATTAACTTACGATTTACGGTACAGACGTCATGTTCATTTCATAGTAATCGGAAGTAAGGTGACGTTGCTATAATTCGACAACGGAAGTATACTTTATCAAGTAGCTATCATGGGTCCGCGTCGAAGTCTTCCGGCTCCTCCAATGCCGTATCTGTTAAACATTCGACGTATTCAATTTTATCGCAAGCATTCTTAAAATAGCCTTTATCTCGCCCGCGCTGAGGTCAGTGGGCGCTGCTGCCTGCCCGATTATCATAGGCAAAAGTTAAAGGCATGAGCGAACCAGTTTTAACTGAGATCTCGAGCACCAAATAGACAGGTACAGAAGTCAATCAAATGTATGTACTTCATTTTTCATACCTACTCCCGGCGGTCGCTCTAGGGTTGCCAACTATGCTTATGCACGAAAAACTATCGTGGTACTGGCGCTCCTATCTAGTTGTTTGTGATTAATTGTCGAGAATGAAACGGAAAGAATCCTGACTATATATTATAACTATCCTAACTAATATTATAAATACGAAAGTAACTCTGTCTGTGTGTCTGTGTCGCTTTCACGCTATTTTGAATAATATTGAACCGATTTAAATAAAATTTGGTATGGAGAGTGTCTGAGTCGCGAGAAAGGACATAGGATAGTTTTTGTCAATCATCATCATCATCACCTTGATTTTATGCAGACGAAGAATTAATAATAACTAGAATATTTTTATTTTAATGTTATTATTATATTACAAATTTGTCACAGCAAATACCTAGCGACGATTTCGACATTGAAAAAAAGCACGATTATTATATTTTAAAGTGTAATAAGTTCGCATTAAATAACGTAACCAAGAAACGGATGTCTGAGGCGCTACCGCCCAAAAAGATATTCGTAATTTGCGGGCATCTTTCTCTTTTACCCCAATTAAGACGTCATGAGAGTGACAGAGACAATCGTCCGAAATTTACGAATATCGTTGTTCGCGGTAGCGCCGCAGTTATAATTGGAGAAAAGAGAAAAATGCCCGAAATATGTGGCATTATCTATGAAGAGGGACCTTATGGTCGATGGCACTTACGTCGAACCGCGTTATGTTTGTATCGCGTCATCTCTAACAACGTCATAAGCGCCATCGACAATAACGTCCCTTTTCATAGATAATGTAATGTCACATATACGAACTTCGATGTTCGCGGTACCGCGGTACCGCTCCTGAAGAGATGAAGTGTATCTTGTCATTCAATACAGATTTTGACAGCCATATCTTAGGGAATAAGGGCTAATTTATTAACAATTTGTAAGAAACTATGGCCTTAACAACTTTAGTGCTGGAATAATATAAAATACTCGCAAAGAAGCGAAAGATGTATGAAATCCTGCGGCGCTTCCGCCTTTCTCGAACGATGATAGCAGAGACCATTTTACCAAAACGCGTAAGATGTAAGAAATCCTGCGGCAATTATTGTTTTTTCGAGTTGATAAAGATTGTATGGGAGAAAAATATTTTCGTTTTTCTTTCGGATGGCACTCACGCTTGCAGTGGTCCGAACTGGTCCGAGATATCGTGTCTGTGAGCAGTGTCTATGTGTGCGTTGATCGAGCGCGCTTTGTATGGAGATTGATTTCTGTATCTGTCTATTTTGTGTCTCGAGTAATTGGTGAACGCTTATATACTAGACTAGCCAGCGTTCTATTCGGCAGCAATCCGAATAACACTGTTGCGTCTGCGTCGATCATTTGCATCTCTAATTAAAACCCTTCTACTTCGCATATAGCTTTTATTCCGTAATGACTGTTATCACACTCCATGCCCGTTTTTCGCTCAATGGGCTTGAAACGCCGCAATCAGCGCACCATTCATGAAGATTATCCGTCACGTACTACGACTGTTTACTCGTGTTTGCCGTTTTGTTGCGTTCATTGTTGGCCTATTAATAATTTGACTAGTCACTATTAATTGTAACTGATTTAAATTACCTGCATGAACCTAGGTTGGTACTTATTTTTAGGTAAATTTAGGTTATAATGTATAACACTTAATAGATTCTGCTAACTATGGGAAAAAATTTATACAATTTAATAATTCAAATGCACGATATAATTATAGCAGTCAGAAATCTAGTTTTTAATAAACTAAAGATAACTAAAAACCGTATTGACATACAAGAAAATAGACCAACAATTAAAAAAAACTTAAGAACCGACGATGCCGTTTAGTTGTCAATAATATATATGCGAATAATAGATAAATTAAATGCCAATCTATTATTTATGTACGAAAACGTACGTTATTTTATGTCTAACCTATCTTACTTAGCACTGTACGGCTTCAGTAAAGTTGCAGTGTTTTTATTGTATGCAGTTTTAATATTGCAGTAAAGACGTTTGATCATGGGGATTTAAATGCAAGTCCGTGGGTGCGGAGAAATGCAATAAATTGTCGACTCGCGTCCTGACATGTGCCCCTAGATGATTTAGTGCTGGGCGGGCCAACCGCCGGCTTATTTAACCGGTGACTGTGTTATAATCGTACATTACCTCCCATAGCTTATGCATTGTGAATAACGCACCTTCATAAAAAAAAACTGGATTTAAAAAGGAAAAAGTCACTTGTCTTTAGCACAATCAGTAAACATAAACTTCACTACCAGTACCTTGACACAATCACTCGGGTTTTAACAACGAAATACTATGGGTGATAAAACATTATAAAACATGCGTATAAGAGTAAAAGAGCCTGGTCAAAGCAAACCTCTTGCTTGGCTAATAAACCTGGCGAACTAATTCGTTCGTTTGTATATTTGCCTGTCTACGCAAGAGCGATAAAGAGGCAAACAGTGAATTATTGATGTTTTCGTATGGCCTGTAAGACGGTTTCGAATGTAGGAGTGAAGAGGTGTTCCGTGGCGCAATTTGCAAGATAATGTTCGAAAGGACCTTTGATAGAAAAGAACTGAAATATGATGATTAGGATGTATTTACTTTCCCTACTAAATAATGTGTATGCTTATTTGAACACAAATTTTGCACATATTTTAACGAACACGCCCTTACTCCACAAATAATCACGAGGACAAAATGCCTGTGACTATGAAATTGAAAGATCGTACTGACATCTAATCGGTAAATTATCGATGGGTAATTCCCTACAGCACCTCGTTCACAATATTCCATTTATCTCCATATTTCTCACCTGACGCCAGATAATTTCAGTATTTCATGTTCGTCAGCAGTTTATGGTTGAATTTAAATATGGTGTCGATGACATATTGATGTCAGACACCATCTGTTACACGTATTGACGATTGGCGCTCCTCCGATCTCGTTATTAATGCATTAAGTTAAACCGGAGTAACCAAATAGCAAATGGGATATCGAATTTGCTCTGAGAAATTTCACGAAATCATTTGCACGTCCGAATTATTGTGATCTCACACGAAGTAAATGCGTGCATCCGTTCGATTAATTCTAACAATAACAAGCCCACGTCGTTCGTCATAATCAGAATTCAGAAGTAATCAGAAGTGATCTTGTACCTTACGCATGTTAAACATTCATTATTGAAATGTTATAAAATCATACAAAAAAGAGAATTAAAAGCGAATATATATGTGAGAAATGCGAAAATCGAAAAAGTTTCTAACTTCGATGGTTACTCGGAAGATTGATATTCACTAAGGAATGATTGATAGCTCCCAGCGCACCTAACTGAGAGATCATTAAAACGATTTGTTTTACTTTCTAATTCTGTAATCCTCAATTGCTTTTTTCAGGTAGAAACTTTCACTTATAGGATCTCAGTTTCGCTAGCTAAGATTTAGCACAATTACATCATTGGAATGCCTATTGCGAGTCGTTGAGTAGTTGTAATATTTAAATGTTTTAATCATCTCATTGACCGTAAGGTCGTTAGTAGTAAGATATATAATTTCATGTGATCTGGAGAAACCGGAATACATTAAAATAATCCGGACTAAACCAGCAACGTGCATGTTTGTTGTGTCCTACCTCATTTATCCTTAGCTAAAGGAACAGATGGAAAAAATGTGTCGAAATCGAAAGTAGGGCTTTGAACTTCGACCATTGAACAATATATATATATATATATATACCTTAAATTCAACTTAGTGCGCTTCACCGATTGTTCAATAAGCACACTTAGTTTGATATTAATGATATTCCACGTTTCCAATACGGAACAGTAAAAATGAGACGTGCGGACTTTAGTAGTAACAATGCCCTGTACCCTTACCATGAGTAGTGACATTGAGGTTTTCGATAACGAGTATCGAGTTTACTATCTGTGCATCTCGTTCGCACTAAAATAGTAGAAGCGAGATGCACAGATAGTAAACTTGATGGTAAGGGTACTGAAGATGACGACGATAGTAAATAATTATTATCGTATTGTAATTAAACGTATTCCATGACAGGAATTGCAAATCAATATATTCATAATATTTTTTCATTAAATCAGATTTTTACACTCACAACTGCGTAGTTTTTATAATTTACTCGAGTCCGTCATTTATGATAGCACGTGTTTGTACTATAACATTGGTTTACTGCGTAGTTTTGTCTATAATATTTGATTATCTACTTAATAGCACACCTCTGATCACTGCTCTACCCTACTAATACATACTAATTTGGATTGTATATTATTTGACATCTAAAATGTTTTTTCCTAACTAGTGCGTAAAAAGTGCACATTTTTTTAAGGCACTTGCTATGAAAAATTAGGTTCGATAGGTACTCGTGTAAAAACTTCTTAAGACTCGGGTGATTGTCACCCTCGTTTCACTCGGGCTCCAACTTTCACCCTCGTCGAAAAACATTTTTTTTTCACTAGTATCGAAATGTACTACTATAAATCTCTTTACCCGCTGTTTTCTTTTTTTTTCAAACACAACTTAAACACACTTCCTATATGTATATTGGCGATGCCATTACGTAAGATTAAGACGATTAATTCAGATTATGATATCACAGCGATGTTTTATTGTATTTGACCTCACTTATTATAGTTGTTAGACTTCTCACCACACCTTTCTCATAAAATACTTGTAAGCCAAACCGGCTGCCCAAAATATTAGTCGACCTTGATGAGGTCGTCCCTATCTATTCGTACTGGTAATAAAGCTTCTCAATGAATTTAACGGATTAAAAAGCAACATTGGACGAGTGCCAGTCCACATCGGTATAAACATTGCGAATTTAAAGAAATGTCGTTACGTAAGACAGTAGGTTTTTGTATTTTAACGTCAAGTTTCAATGAAGTCGCTAATAGACGCATTATTAACGTTTCCTGTTACTTATTGAGGTTTCCAATGTAGTTAATCTTAACTCCTCCGAAATCTACATTATATTTCAATATATTTTCTCGATCTTAGTCATTATTATCTTCTTGGCGTTTAGTAATTTGTTTTTATTAACGATGAGCGGATCCTTTTTCCTCAGGAATAATCCTTTAAGTAAGCATTATGTTTGTTTACTAGGAAGTGAACGTACCGCGCAACACTTTTAATATTGGTAACTAGTTTCCCCTGCAATGTCACAAATAATATTCTTAAATCTTACGACGGTACGAGAGACATTTCATTCCATTTTGGGACACATAAAATTTCTCTCTACGCCTGAAAAATCCGTGATTCGCAACAATGCCCCGTGTATCTGCGATTGCAGTGTTGGAATAACCTTTTCTTTTTTGTTTAATCTTTTATACTAAATAGATCTCAAATCTTCGTACACATATACACAAAGATTACACCTTATAGTTGCATTAGGTTTACGTACTCTGCTACTGCACACTGAGAAATCTGGCTATCCGAAACTCACGTTCCTATAAGACTTCGTATTGGCTCCACGACTGAAAATGATTATTTATTTTGTTTATATTTATTTCAATATTATGTACAACATTTATAAGATTATTTTTATGTATGAAAAATGCTATATAATGTTTGGATATCAAAGACGAAACGTCTTCCCACTCCCAGTTTAAACTACATTCATCTCCCGACATATTATGTGGTAGCTACCACGCCCTCGTAGTATTTCATATAGATAAAGGTACATCTATAAGATACGGTTTTTTGTACGTAATTTGTTATGACTAGTAGTATATTAATAGCGACATATGATAGTGTGTGGGCTCAGTGCCCCAGCGAACGAACGAAACAAGCTACTTGCGAGCTCCAACGCAAGTCAAGGCTTCGACTTTAGGGATTGGCGGAAGTGCATTCTTGAACTGCAACGCACGCTAGCGCCCAATCACAATTGTATTCAAAACTCAAACCAAACACGTGTAATGAGTGCCTATGCCTACACATTTGTAATTTTACAGCTTAGTCGATACTTTGTTAATTTTATTGGAGTTGTCCAGAGAAAAAGTTGTTAGACTTCAGACACTTGGAATGTGTACGTGTTGACTTCGAAACACGTAAATAAACTAAGTAACATCCTTCGAACAGGTATTTTTGCTCATCGACATTCAAGAATTCGCGTGCTTATGCCCGTCTTTGTCATGCAAACGGAATAGCCAAGGGTACGCTTTTTCTCATATGGAGCCGTGTTGTCGCAATAATTATTATTTATGCGTATTCATTGGCGGTAGAGACAGGTGGCGTCTTGTCCTGCAAGCAGTACGTTGACTCCGCGACCTTGGTACCCACTTGTATCTTGTATCAATGGCCGTAGACGCATGGGCCTTTAACTTTTTCTTTTAAGGTCATCAACTTGTTTTTCAGACGATTCTACGCATGCCGGAGCCGCGAGTTATGCGAATATTTCCCATAAAGGGCAATGTCTTAGTTATTTACGCTGCGCCTGTCCTTGAAAATTGTTGAGCTTATTTAATTACATTAGATTATCTTCGAGTATAAGTTTATCCTTACTTTGTTGCTTGGCATAGTCTGGTTTGAAATGGAGGAACGCTAAAAAAAATATACACAAAAGTAAGCCAAACCGCGTAATAGTATCGCTGACCGTTTTAAAGTAACAAAAGCATCGTGTCAGCCCGCTGCCCCATTTGGCCGGTCACGCCGTGACGTCAGCGGCGTCTGCGCAGCGTCTGCGGCAGCTTCCCGGAACGGTTGGCCGCAGCCTTTCCTCTCCACAACGATATCAATGAACTTATTCATTATTTATGTTTTATAATTTTGCTACTCGATGCGACAGAATATATGAAATAGTTTGATTGCAGTGATTTTGTCCACGGATTCTGGAGAAAGCTAAGTACGTGACACGTTAAACGTGGATAATATGTACTGTTGGGACATATAATTCAGGTTTTAGGAGTTGAATGTTACCATTCCTATATTAATATAATGATCAATTATGATGGGATTATATAATGGGCTTGATAGACAGAGTATTTTTGAACCAGTCACATAGCACCTAGGACTTAATCCCGTGTCAATAGATGGAAATGGTTTAAGAATTGTCCATGATAAATGCGATTTTTTAACTTCCGCAATAAACGGGCGAATTTAAATTTGAGTCGTTTTTTATAATAGCTACCTTTAATCTTAATGGTAAAAGCATTGAGACAATTCTCTCAATATAACGACATCATCAGAAGTGACTCATCAGCCATTGTCTAAGTTTTTAGGCACTTACACTATGTACCGATTTCACTTTTTATATGTTATTGAACTTTGTTCTGGTTTAGTTAGCAACTAGTGACGTGGGCGTAGAAAATGAATGGGAGTAATGCTAGAGAGGATTGACGAGATGTCAGTCCTGCTGCCTACTCTACTGGCCGAGTTCTTCCATTGATACATGACGTCGGCTTGAAGCTAAGCTTTCAAGATATAAGAATAAAGAATAAGAAAAAAAATATGAAACGAGCGAAATCACACACGTTATGAGTGTAGCAGAGACTCACGAGGTTCATTAACCATGTAATTTTTGATTTGAAAACACAAATGAAGAAGTACCTATTGTGAGGTGACACTGGCAAACGGACGCACACACAAACACTTAATAGTTTGGTATGGCTATATGTAAAATGTAGTTCCTATGTTATTGTAAATATTCTAACTTTTAGTTTTTAAATATTCTCTACACTCTATTTGGTATATTCGTTTGCCTTACAGTTTTACGTAAACTTCTCTGCCTATATACCTTTTTACCTATATTTATCCTGTGCCGATAATGGAGATCTCGATATTTAAATGAGGCACCAACTTGAATATTGTAACACTATGTATGGCAATATTCTTGCAGATTTTGAAAACGGTGGTTTCTAAATCATAGACTAACTAGAACTTCTTATACTTAAAAAAAAATACTGATCAGTGATTTCTCCCTGCTTTGCTATTTTCTGATCTAATGATAGATAGTTTAACCATATGATTATGACTCATTCTGTGATTCACTGGATTGTCCGGTACACAACTATGCTGCTGACAAATTAGCCTTCACAGAAAAAAAAATGTATACCTTAATCCATAGTACCTACTGAGGTTTCTAAGGTATCAAATACTCACTTCACCTGTATAATATACATACCTGTATAACAGTAGACGAGGTACTTCGTGGGATACCCAAATAAGCAAACTGGCATACTCTTTATAATTATTTAAATCAAACCGAAAATGTGCCTATGAAAAAGACTAGTTTTTAGGGTTTTTGGAAATTCTACTCTTAGAATTTAAATGCTTAACCCCTATGCAATTTCTGCTTCTTAGTTAAGTGAGCCAATATCGTTAGCAATTTCGAAACCGCGTTTAGTATTCGGCGAATGTCTGCCAGCCAGGAAACCGTGTACCGTTTACCTGGCATTATTGTACTGTTGGTATTGTTGGCCGCCACGCTTTTCAATGAAATTGGTCATATAGTTGTAGAAAGCATACTTTGCAACAAAAAAGAGGACAATTTTCTATAATAATTATAAGATTATAGCGTTTTTTTGAGTAAGAAGCAACATCATTGAGATTACTAATTGTATGAACTGGTATCAAGAAAAACGTTTCATTTATCTTGATTACACGACAAACGCAACTATTAGGAACAGACCCACAAAAACGCCTGAACCTATTCAGGATCGTGCCGAATCAAGGCCGAAAGCTGAATAGATTTATGACGTAACACCGTTAGAAATCAATGTACAAAGATGTCGCATTGCAGACCTGTGCACTAGAGAAAGTTTTCCTAATAACTCCGAAAAGTTAAGCGGTAGATCAAAATTTAATTTAAGATTGAAAGTGACTTAAGAAAAGCGTTAATATAAAAAAAACTTTCTCTTCTTTCAACTTATAAAATGCTGGGTAGTTGCGAAGCTATTAAATTTCGTAGCCGACAGCATTTATTTCATTACAGTTAAGGTTATATATTTATTTCTCAATTGCTAGCGGATTTCCTGTGTTAATATAATAATAATAATGCAATTCAAAAGCAAATAAAAGCTAAAGTTAATGATATGATAAGTCTTAGATATTTTATTATGGTGAGTCTTAGGCAGCCACATACTTAAGTCCTTATAAGATATTCTGGCATGCCCATAAAAACATTGCATTTTATCTGAAGAAATTGGCACCATTTTAATACCCTTTTGATGGTTAGTTGCAGTCAGGGCTTTGAACACATCCTTCATTATCATTATTTCTTCTTTGTCGCGTCTTGTACCCCGCGTCTTTGCTTCTGTTCAAATAATGATTTGTACTATATTTTTCGCTACTTTGTTGGCTACGTACATTATTAATTCAGAACCGCACGAAGATCTGATCTCGCGGCCGCGGGCATTGGGCGCTGTTGTCTTCAATTAACCCAGTTGCTGGCCATTGTGTGCTGTCTACAGGCTGTCTGCTTTCTTTCACGTATTATGTATGAAGTGCGCCGGTCCAACCTTCGTTCGATTGCTAACTTCCTTAGATGTTGTGTTCACTATTTAGACTTGTAAGTAAGTAGTATTACTTACTACCGTTTTGCTTGCTACTTTAAAAATAATTTTAATAATACGAGTGAAAATGAAAAGTCAATTAGCAACGAATTATAAATAAAATTGACGACTATAATTGGATATGTGCTAATTAATAATAAAAGTTTGAAATTAGATTATCACTATACGGCACGCAACGTGAACGAAAGAAAAGTAGAAACAGGCCAGCCATCGCAAAACGCGACGTCACGAGGCTGCTTTAAACGAGTATTTATTGCAATATTGGAGTTGATGGCAAGACGAATGATAACATCTGCTTTCATTTACCTACGTGCCTTATCAACAAGCTGATATTACATAATGTTACCTAAAGAAAATGTTTCTAATGTAGGTACCTACACCATACTTTCTTGTGTAAATTAAATGCGATTTTTCTTGAACGACGTGCTAGCTGTACGAGTATGTACATCGGTGGACCTTATGCCTTATATAATAAAGTCCACCAATGTACAACTAAGAATGTTGTTGTTAGTATATTTCTATGAATTTTCAAGAAAAATGAACACATTTGGTATATCTTCTTGATATAACGTCAGGCACGAGTGACCCAGTTGGCACGGGAGTAGTTTTTGATAGTATAACTCTTCCTGAACTTCTGACAGGTAAAAAGCTGTCTACATTATACGAGATGTAATAAAGAATTTAGAAAAAACTATTATCTATTGTAAAATTAACTTGTAAATGTAACATATTTACAATATTGTGGGCTTAGGGCCGATTTTTCAAACGTCAGATAAGCAGATACCTGACAGATAGCCAAACAGTTATTCATCGAATAGTGCTTATCTGACAATCGAAAAATCGGCCCTTAATATCCAGATTTTCAATAAAATAAATCTGATATACACAAAACGAGAATGACGTTGTTATCTCAGAAAAGCATCATGATCTCATGTACAAAATGTGTAATTTTATTATAATCCGAGACAGTAGTTCGTCTAGAATGTAAATTGTAAGTATCATGACGAATATAATAATTTAAGTCTATAATGTGCTGTACATGGAAATATTGACAAGTATCATTACGATTTGGCGCCGTAGGGACGCACCGGTCCTCAAATATCAATTACTCAACTTGTGCCTATAATATCCGAGTCTAATAATATATCTTGTGATGACAAGCTAATGCGTACGCGCTAATCTACGGCTACTATATACTAAATAAATTGGCACACGACATGCTCACAACTCGTTCTTTAAGGCATAACTGAGAGCGTCTATTACTGTTAATAATACTTACCTGTCATATATTAAAAACAATTCGACTGTGATACAGTAGCGATAAGTATATTGTTACGTGGAACAATACGAGATATTCTATGATTGTGCACACGTAACTGATAAACGTGTTGAATGAATTGCTATTTTCAGAATATTACGTAAATAAATAATAAATATTACTAGGACATCCTTATACAAACTGACTGAGCCCATGGTAATCTCAAGCAGGCTTCTGTTGCGGGTACTCGGCCAACACCCTTGACTCGGGAATTGA
The DNA here is from genome assembly GCA_022674325.2 of Grapholita molesta. NCBI lineage: Eukaryota > Metazoa > Arthropoda > Insecta > Lepidoptera > Tortricidae > Grapholita > Grapholita molesta. The sequence continues at coordinate 17,237,251 of CP053125.2, forward strand.
CTCGTCTATGGTATGAGATAGTATGATAAAAATCGGGATTTTATGTAGATTGATGTTATCATTATGATTATAACAATAAACAATAAATGGAATAATGCTAGAACAATATAACATTCAACAGGCCAAATTCAAGCTCCATCTACCAATGGAGCACACTTTATCATAATAGGGCACATTTTATATGATATGAAAAGAAAGGATGTGAATGAAGAGATGACGAGCAATAGAGAAGTATGGAAGGAGAAGACATGCTGCGCCGACCCCAAGTAAATGGGACAAGGGCAAGAGAATGATGATGAATAGGGCACATTTTTGTACTTAGTCAATATTTAATTTATAATCTAAATAATTATGTTTAGGGGTACTGTAGACCCGAACGACATAGTACTTATATCAAAGAGCGTAAAAATTTAAAGTTGTGAATCGATTTTGCGTTTAGAATTTTTGACAAATTCGGTCGGCCATATTCGTTTTCTTGGTTGACCACTTGACAGTGACGGGTGCGCGGGGTGCGTTCGGAAAGTTTAAGTCTCCGGTTCAAAACTATTTTCGGGGATGAACGTTTATTTTTCTCGAGCGAAGCCGGGTTCTCATCTAGTGTTAAAATAATAGTCTGTCGTGTTACGTTCAATGTCTAGGTAACGTATCAGATTTTTTTATTAAATAATTCAATACATGAAAGTATTTCGATAAGTACATTAGTATTTTTTTTTTGCTATATGACGTCCACATTCAGTTTATAATCTTTTCATATACCTACAAACAATATCAAAACCTCATCACTCAGCTGTTGTAAAATTTAATACGTCCACTTGCGTGCGGCCAAGTGAAAAAAGTTGGCAATGGTACACGCTCTTTTTATCCTATGGCGCTCACTGTGTCAGTGGCGTCTGGGAGTGGCGCCTGCGCACCGGCGTGTTACAAAACCGTCTCAATGCCCGCCACTGATGACTAGGGCAGCTTGTCTCTCATTTTAATTAATCGCTTCTCGTGGCAGGATTGGCATTAATGAGCTGAGGAAAAAATATTAATGAATAATACTATATGAAAGATATCTTTATTTCTTCAGTGTTATGTGCTTCCCGGTGCTTTGCCTGCGTCGGCGGTCAATTATTTTTCAGTTTTCAAATCATTTTAAATTATGACTCGAACACGATCTAGACATGTAGTTTTTGTACGTGAAACGTCAGCTGCGACTTTTAATTAGAATTCTCTCTTCTTGGCACACATTAACGCCGAGCTTCTCAGGCACTGCTCATTTTACTATTGGCGGTTAGTAATTTTAATTTGGTAACTAAATGATATTGGGAATTCCATTTTTGACGAACCTTAAAATATGAATCTCTAGGATAAAATTTATTGTAAGCAATAAATTTGAATTCGTTAATATTGACATATGTAATTTGTTTGAGCTTTAAGTTTATTAGTGTTAGTCATATTTCGTTGAACTAGTCATCTATCGGCACACTCAAGGATAACTAGTATAGATATTATATTTTGACAATCCACTAAATCAATCAATCAGTTAGTCCGGTGGTTCAATAATACATTAAATAGCAACGCTAGTTCATTATTTACGTTTTTATCTTACATTTGCATTAATTTCTCACATCGAAAGATAAGCGCTGGCTGTCGCTAGAACCTTGTTAAGATGAGGCCATTTCGTGGCCCATTCATAGTTTTTCTCTCTTTTTTTATAAATGTAATTTATCTTGTATCTACGAATAAATAATTTATATTCCTTGTTGGCAACTTGGAAAAAATATTTCCCTCGAGTTGCTCAGTATAGAAATAAAAAAATAAAACTCATTTATAGCTTGGCATGCAAATCTTTAGCTAAAATAAACAAACGCGACTACGACGGTGTCTAAATCTACATTACAGTCGTTAAGTCGCATGATTAAACAAACGTTCGAGAATACCGCGCTGTCTGTCTTTGGAAGTGGTTTTCTGTGTAGTAAAGCGGTTTTATACGAAACTTATGCAAAATATTTTCAATAGTCGTCTGCTCAAGTTGGAACCAGTAGGTACCTATACCGCGAATTGCCACAGTTGTAAGACGTCACTGTTTTTACGTCCGTTTTATTAGGCAATGTACAATTTTTTCATTATTCTACATCATATTTAACGTAGATGTATACTTTTTCCAACTCGTGGTAGAGGTAGCGTAGGACAGGTAGCAGAAAATTTGTCGGTATGCCTACTTTATACTTCTATTTCAGCAAATATGCAACGCACTAATGCTCGAGTGGAACTCTAAAAAAATGTAGAACTCTATAAATCTACTGTTTTATGAAGCCGATAAAAATCTTGGCATGCCTGTCATTTGATGATGTCTGTAAAAACAAACAGTGTCTCAAATACAACCACGCGAAAAGTTTTCGCCACGCTCACGCTAATTCTGAACTGCAGTTTAGTGTAATGTATTAATTATAGAAATGTTCACTTTAATATAAAACTATATATAAACTTTAACATGTTTCACGTCTCTTTAAAGTGAAGCAACTTAGTTCAAATTTTCTGCGTGAAAAAATGTTTGCAAGTTTTCAAGCACATCTGTTTCGTCCTCTTTTGTGCAACACGGTTAATTGTAAATCAATTAAATCACTAAACGTTCCTAATTGAGTCGGTTTCGTGGTTTGATTCCAATAGATACATTAATTGGTTGCCGAAACTTTCAGCCGGCGTCGGTTCTCGCGTGACAATGTGAAGTTTCGATCGCACGTTGCATTTACTTCCTGTATTTAAACTTCTGTTTTCGCTTCTTTTGCAATCACTAATTGTTTCAATGATGATTCCTTTTGATTTCAAATGGCTTTATCCTGTTGCGATAGTCTTTTTTATATAATTTAATTAACCTTTTTTATATGGACCCGGGACCCGGGTATGTCCTTAAACTACGTCCAACAATGAGAGGTAGGGCACAGCGTTGACCATCACGCTTAAATCTGGGGCAGCCCAACTGGGGAAGTACCTCCTCCTTACAGAAGACCACAGCCATAATAGCACTGCCACCTTTCAGGTATGTAGTGTTGTGTTCCTGATGGTGAGTAAGGTTCCCAGAGCTCCAACCCCCCTTAAAAGCCGGCAACACGCTTGTGACTCCTCTGGTGTTGCGAGTGCCCATGGGCGACGGTAATTGCTTAACACCAGGCAATCCGTCTGCTCGTTTGCCGCCTATATCATAAAAAAAAAAAATATATTAATCAATGGAGTGAAGATAAACCCTTCTAGATTATACTGTACACTTCTTCTTCTATGCTCTAATGGGGAAGATCAATATTATTCGTTAAGATCTCAATAGATAACCGTAGGGATAATTTGTGCGACCTTAGATCTATTAACCTCGGCTCGCCGAACGACCCAGTTGTTTGCCGATTATGATGGACATGCATTTTTCAATTGGATCTCTACACTCAAATAGAACATCCGCTGTCTGAGCGAGATTTTTGTATTCCTTGCCTTCGTTGGATCGTTCACTATCGCTGGTCTTTGTATCGTGACAACGACCATAGTTATTTTAAGCTAGATTAAAATTAACTAATCTAAATAAAACTGCATTACTATTGCGCTGCTAGCTTTTCTTTGTTTATTTTTGAAAGAATTCTTGTGTTTTAATATTTCGTGAGCAAGATTTGATTTTCTCACGCACTCATAAATTGAGTTACACGCTGTAGTTTGGCGTGGCGACGGATTTACTAATTATGAGACTGCTTAGAAGGTCAATATAATTCCCAAGGCTGATTTTAGTTGATACTAAACCTGTTCAAGTGGTTAGTTGTTGGTTATGTGGAAATTCTTGAGACTGCTGTTGTTCAGTCATTACCTCATTTGTGAATTAAGGAGGTGACCCAGCATCCTTGATGTAATGATGCCACGAATTTGTGACAAGGATCAGAACATTAAAGTAGAACACACTCGTGCTAGTGTCATTAGGTCAAACACCATAAGTAATGTGTTCCTCGTGTAACCCTGATGAATCATTTCTGCGTTGAGTTCGGTAGAATTGATGTTTCTTATATGGACACTGTATAATTTTAAGTATCGAGTTTGGCTTGATGATTGATATCGATTAATTCCTGACTTTTATTAAGGCTCAGCGTCTACGATTTACTTGTATTAGTTTTGAATCATGCGTGTTTCCGTTAATGCTTTTGTGACGTCCAATTAGCAGGTGTTCGGTTATCATAACATTCGCAATGTGCCACCTGAGGATTCAACATTAATTTACTTTGTCTTTTGTTTCGGTGTTTCGATCGTGTTGCTTTGCCGACACGTTAAAATGTCCGGTTTAATACATTTTGTGTTTTGTACCGGTTCCGATGGATACCTTAGAAGAAAGGACTAGCTGCTCTAATTACGCTGAAAATTCGATTTTTATGCAAATTTTATTCGAATAATCTTGTGTATTTAACAAAGTTTAGTTGAAGATCGAGTTACATTCTACTGATTAGTTGCTAAACATGCCTAAACAACGTCCGAAATGTAATCCAATCTAAACATTTTCCCAGCTAAAAGCGTATTGATTAAACGTGCCTGACTAATAGACATATCTGTTGTAATGGCTGAAGTGCCTTTCTGTCTGTCCTAGGCGCGTCATTCGCGTCATTGGGCGGTGCCGAACTTAATTCTCTTATTACATTTTATCGTTGTGAAAGATGTCTTCAATTGTTTGTGATCGTAAATCAACTGAGAATGTAGGTACATGTGTTACAGACATTTAAACACGTTATTCATAAAAAAAATCCGTTAACCTTTACGTGTGCTTATCCTTAATTTTGACATTTGCGTTTGCTATAGAATGATAAGTAATAAAAGGGGTATTGTGACAAAAAGTAACAAAATTGTCTAGAAACACAATCAGACTTATCATTTAACCTGTACCATACCATATGAAGAAAATTGCTAGTTTCACCGGAAAATATTGCACTTAACCATAGAGTTGTCCTACAATGTATTTTTCATTAAAATGATAGGAATTCAAAGATATATTATATATATATATATATTAGTTTACGTATGCTGTCTATGGACACAATCAAAATTCGTTGATTACATCATTACAGTTCGTAGGTATTGATTGCAGTAGGTACTCATATCTATTGTTTTTGGAATAATAGCAAAGTTGTGGGAACGCGAGATATTTTCAAATAAACTATGGGTGTTAATATTGGGACTAGATTTATCTGCTAAAACAATCAATCTTGAAAGTCACTTCACCGTTCACTGAGAAACCTCTATAATTCTTATATTATAAGATACATATGTAGGTTACATTTTCAACTCATTCAGTCACTGATATATTTTATGGTGGTAGTTTTTGCACCATTGCGGTCGTGTACCTTTAACATTTTTTTGTTGACTTCATGACTAAGCCGGCCTGGTCTGGTCATGTTTTGACTTGTAAGACAAAATCGTCTAAATAGTTTTTTTCACGCTGCTGTTTTTAAATGGTAGGTATACCATATTTAACAATGTCATAGGGCTTATTATATTTTATTAGTAAATACCCACATTAAAACGTGTCTTGTAGAATCTTGGTGACTAACAAACAAAAGGACATCATTATTATTCTCTTCGTCTTCGTCTAATACGACTCTAGAGTCGGTCGATATTGTTTAAAGTCAATGGTCGATAGTGTGTATATTAATTGCCCATTTTCATTATAATAACTCGAGACAAATTAGAGAATTTATTTGATTTATTTGTTATGTTATAAAATCATTAGGTATCGGAGTTTTGCCATCAATGTAAACTCTTATTCATACTCATTTATTTGATTTATCGAAAATGTATAATTGTTGATACTAAACTCGTATCCGCCTCCTTACAAAACTCGCTCACAAATCGCTAGTGTGCTAAGCTATCAGAGTAAACATAATCTATTTAAAAACACTGCAAAATCCCCTAGTGTGTTGAACGTTTAATTAGCAAAGTCGAGTTCTTGAACCTTCGCCGCATTCCAGTGTTTTTAACCCTAATAGCACGCACTTGGCAAAGTATGAGGGGTATCGAACTATGAGCTGGGTCTAGGCTAGGCGGCTTTTCATTACTACGTAATACCTAGGTGCACCGAGACGGTAAAACCTTGAATAAGGTTTTTAAAACCTGAATCGGATAAACGTGTAAAGGTTTATTTTGCTCTTTTTAAAATATTGATTACAAAATGAAGCAAAATTTAATAACGTAACTTATCACTTATCAGGCATATACAAGTCATTGCTCCCAGCTTTGCTCATAAGTATATTTTATTTTGTAGAGGATTAAGGAATTTACATAAGTGTTCGTAATTTACGACTTATAGTTTGCTAACATTAATACATTAGTATATCGCTGAATACTAGTATATATGGAACAAAAAAACTGAAATTTGATGTAACTGAATAATTGCAATTTGTATCTCCCGACTCATATTATCTTGGCAAACAGACAAACATTATTTGACATTTAGCTGGTAGCATATTGTTCAATTATTATTTTTACTTAATACGCACCTATTACACACGTAAAAAATATTTACTATAAAATATTTTTTATTATTCCCCTTTGACGTTGCCGACCACCTAATTTGACCCCTAATGGTATTTAATAACCTGACCATGAAAATATGTCAAGTATCTTTTTTTACTAGGTATGAAATTCATTATTTTTTAAGTAGCTTAAATGTATGAAAATACAGAAACAAAACATTACATTTTCTTATATTTTTTTATTTTATCATGCAGAAACGTCTGCTAGCGAATATCTTCGATATTTAAATCGAAAGAAAAATATATTTTTTTTGACTCGCAGCGGGAGTCGAACCCACAACCACTGGATCACGTACTTATACGACGAGGGATAAATAGAAAAAAAATTACAGTCTAAGCTGTACAAGTATAGCACAATTGGTAGTGCACTGGGCTAGTGATCCAGTGGTTGTGGATTCGAGTCCCGCTGCGAGGCAAATAATTTCTTTTTTTTTTTCGATTTTAATACCCAAAACATTACTTATTACATATAATGATATAACACAATATACAACATAGCGCGTCAATGGTAGACCAGGGCCTAATTCTCAAACGAATGCACTAACTGACCAACTTTCTGTTACAGGTACTGCAGTTTGCGACGCACACCGTGAGTCATTCGTTGATAAAAAGTGACGCGTCGAGACAAATCCCTAACGACGCAGGAGTAATATTTACTAGAACCAACATAACAATGTTCCACTGACGTCACAAATCGTATCAAAACAACTTACTTTCACTAACTCGTAATATGCAACTGCGGTTTTCAAAACTTAACCTCATTTCTATAATGACAAGGTCGAAATTACAAGTCATTCCTAAGACATACATTTACGACAACCAAGACCTAGGGAAATTAATTGTTTTAATTTAAACATTACAGTTTTTGTCAGGAAATTGCCCCTTTTTTTTTTAATTGTCTCGACACGTCATTTTGGTTCTATTCTAACATCGAATTTTTCGCTTAAGACGTTAACGAGATTGAAGTGCATTAATTAAGAAAATTTGCTTTTGACGCGTCTCTTTAGAACTCAAATCACTTAACAACAGACTAGAAGAGTTCGTTTTAGCAGATTTTTTATGAAGATTTTTTTTGGCGTAGGTCTAGGACTTAGGTTGTAGAAGTTTTGACATCAAAGGCAAGTCAGATGTTGTGATAAAGCCATGCTTTACGTATTTAGCCATTTATTTATATCATAAACCTGTTCCTTTGATGTCATTACAGCTATCATAAGATGTCTGCTAAAATATTGTCAGTTTTTTTTAGCCTTCGTTTTGTTACTAACACATTCAGCGTTTTTACTTTTTAACTTTCATTCACCCATTCATTGGGTGAATGGTTATTGCCGGTAGAAGCAGCATTGTTGGCGGGGTTTACTAGTTCTTCAAAATTTGACAGAAGGTTGTGACGTTATACTTTACATTATACATGAGCACCTATAGTTGCATATAAGTTGTAGGTATTAATTAATATGTTTTCTAGGAGTTTTGTAAAATATATTCGTGATGGTTCTAAATAATACCGCCAAATCGAGTACCTAAAGGTAAAGTATGGGTAAATTGATATTTTTCACATGTGTAAAGTAGATCACACCAAATCATTTACTCGCAAATAATATGCAATCTTTCGAGCAAATCTACATTGTTTTGGTTCATCCGGCTCTTGTAAAATTGAAATACAGTTTTGGCCAATAGCTTTTAGCACACACTTTTTGTCTTCTAACTCTAAAAACCTCTTTCATTTTCTGATATTTCACACGAATATTAAAATATGTACACAACAAGAGAACATCAGTTAAAAATATTTGAAAGTACGTATTAAATAAGGAAACAATATGCACCATACATTTGTATCTACAACGAAGTGACTTATGTTATTGCAAATTTTCTATCACCAGTCACCGCAACGACCAATTTCTAATTAATTATTATTAATTGATAATATGTCATCAGAAAAGATGTAAATGCTAAATAAAATATCAAGTTTTCATCTAAAAAGCACCCAGCTCAATAAAAAAGCTGTATAAAAGTAATGATTTTAATATCCCAAGTAAGACATGACCAAAATTGTCGGACATACCTTGTATTATTTACCCTAGCTTTTAATTTTTTTCTTCTGTACATGTATAGTGCTCTCAGAGTCCTCAGACACTATACGCTTTGTCTAAATATTACAGTAATAACTAATAAATAATATATATTAGACGAGTCATTTAAATATTTTTTTAAATAATACTAGACCGCTTTTGCCTATATCTAGATTTGTTACCGAGTATTTTTTTAATGGTGCAGGGAAATGACTAAGGAAATACTTATTTACACTATTATTGCAGGATCATATATATTTATTAGTGGGGATAGCTACAGCTACATAAAATTCATGTATTGTTCAATAACAAATAATATAGTTCTGAGTTAGACTGGATAATCCGCTCGTCAATACAGCGCCATCTACCGGCGAATAGCGACATTACGTGCATTTCGCTTAACTATAAAAGAACAAATAGAATGTCAGTGTATTATTTATATTTTATGATCCACGTGTAAGTTGTAAAATTACAATTTTGTTAACCTATTAAATTAAGACGTAAAATGATTTCATATCGGTGAATTCCATTTGTCGGAAGCTCTACCTCTATTACGACTGTGCTGTCATGAGCCCGGATAGCTCAGTCGGTAGAGCATTGGACTTTTAATCCAAGGGTCCAGGGTTCAAGTCCCTGTTCGGGCGGCTCTCTTTTTGCTTTTTTTTTATTACTAAATAGTTTTATTTAGGGTACAATTTAAAATATCTCCTTTTTTTACCAGACTGATACGCATGGAAAAAAAATAATACTAAGATAATAACTTACAAGCGGGTATGGATTATGGAACATAGGAGTTATTTATTAGTTAATTCTTAATATTTAGGGATTAAAATTTTTTCGTGTCGTGAGAACGTTGTTCTGTGAAAATATACATATTTTTCATGAAGTTACCTACCACTACCTAATTTTAATGCATAATTATCATTTTAAGAATTAATGTTTTACATTGTGTTTATGTTGTGCCCATAAAGCTAAATACTTTGAGATATACTTATAATTCATACATCATGGCATGACAGGTAAATTTGTTCAAGGTAACTACTGTAAAAAAAATTGATTCCCCATGAGAAGAATAAATTCCTAGCCGACGTCTGTTAATTGCTTTTCGCACCATCTGTCGTTCGTTTGACTAACTTCGATATCTCAGACTAGTAAAATTAACATGATCTCGCTTGCACCGCTTCCTACATAGTTACAAAGCTTACCGGTAGATGGCGCGTAATGCTAAACGTAGGCCTGTTAGTTGATGTATAAAGAGATGGCGCTAGTAGTCCGTATATCTTCATATTTTCTGTCAGATATTTGTTTCGTATGTTAACCACGGCCGACATACACCTTTTTTTTTTTTTTATTGATATTTTTAGTTTTGAAATGTTTGAATAATTATTTTCTATCATGGATCGCCTCGTCTGGGATCGTAGTACCTCCCATTGGATGCTTGACTTTCAGATCACTTGAATTATGTTTTTTTATGTTTTAAACTTAAAGGTCATAATTAGTTTTAAACTTAAAAAGGACCCGGACCTTACTTATTCATTACTTACTTTTGAAAAATTAAGACAGAACATGCAATTCGGATTATATTTTGTATAACGCAATTCATACCTATTCAAGATCGTTTGGCTTTGAGCGTATAGGTATACAAGTTTATAAGTTAGCATAACAACTCAAAAAGGCCACGTTTCAAGCCTACTGTTTTGACACATTATTCGTCAAAGAATTCACTATTCTCCAAATCTATTTTAAATTTACAATAAGTTGGGAATACCACGACGTAGTAACATAACATAACAATAGGGACATCGTGCAAACGAGGATCGGGAATAACCTTATTTTTTTGTTACTTGTTAACGTATTACTTTTTTAAGACTGCTGAGGTGAACTCCTTTGTATCATTGATTTCGTTGATTATTGTTTTTTGTACGTCATGTCAGCTATATCCGTGATAATATAGACTTTTAGTTGGTCTACCGTTTATCTTAATCAGCATATAAGATGTTGCAAATATATATGTATTTAGAATCCGATAAATTAATGCCCCAAGTGAAAAACATTTAGACTGTGTTACGCGTACTCCCTGTACCATTTCCGATAAACCGTAAATAGATAAATTGTAAAATTCTCCTACCCATTCTTAAAACTTTTGATCCATGCGAGTTTGCTAAAAATTGCTAATTACCCTTATTTCAATAGACATTTGAATATGCTATAAAGCTCATTTTAAGGTTGAAGATGTGCATTATCTGCTTTTCTAAGCTAAAAAGCTTAGAATAGCAGCCCTACACTCATCAGTTTCACAGTAATCTCCATAGTATTTAATACCTAAATTTAGTATGTACTTTTTTATCAAGTGCTTAACTGACACACAAGCTTGTGATTTGAAAAACATAATAACACACTTAAGCATGTACGTAATCCATCGTATAATATTAATAATTAAGAGGTGCTTACTGCTATTTTTATTTTAAACTTGACCCCCGTCACGTTTTGGGAAACAATAGTTTTCGGCGTAAACATTAAAAACGTTGACGAAAACGTGATACCGAAATAGACAATAACACGAGTTTGGGCTCAATTATATTAAACAAGTCCAGCTGGGAAAAGTTTTACTTAGGTAATTTTACATTTATGTTATTATTTACTTTTTTTACAGACAGAATTTAACGCTACGCGGTTAAGGGTTTGTTTTCAGTTAAGACGATGGATAGAAGACACGACATCATTTAGTAATCTCCGGTTACATACATTAATATTATTTATACCAAAATCGAAACTAAATATTAACTATTAGGTCCTTTATTTTCATAACATAATCACACTAATGTTGGTTTTCGCCAAATGTCAAATGCCGGACGGATTATCAACGGCATTTTTGTTGTAACTGTACCTAGATATATTTCTAGCACGAACCATTTCTTGTAAGTGATTGACAAAATAAAAACATCGACAGTCCTGTTATCGATAAGTACCCCTTCAATTTCCATACAGGGAACACAAAGACAAATATGGGGTAATAGGGTTAAAAATAACTAACAATAATAAAACTCAATTTATTTATATTTAAATACTTCAGAAAACAATTTGGAACTATTCATAGCAAATTATAAAGGTAAATTGGATCAAAAGTATACGGATTACGTTTAATTTTCTCAAGTTCGGTGGCACGCGGCGTCTAGGTAGATAGCCGATATAAGACTGTGTGTACATCTTGACGTTGAAGTAGTATGTACTTATCGATAACAGGATTGTCGATATTTTTATTGTGGCAAGCACTAAACAAATGCCGTTCCTGCTAGAAAAATATCTAGGTATAGTTGTAACACAACTACGTTTTGCAGTTAACCATACTTGTTGGAGGTGGTCTATGGGTTATTTCTATGAATAACGCCATAAATCGAAACAGGAAAGCGTGATAATTATCACCCCTCCTTCCTATTCCCTTATTTTCGACTGGCCCATCAAAGGACAATGAAACCATCAAACTCTAGTTTGCATGCTAAACACCATTTCGTTATAAAAACCTCCGCATATGTCGTTTTCGAGGAATCTCGACCACGCCGCAATGCGGCGGTCGATTCTCGAGTACCATGGGCGATGATGATGGATTGCCATATTTAATCGGAAGCAATGCTTTTACCACTATACATATAGCCCTATTGGTTTTGCAGCATTAATGTAGTGGAATAGCCTTCGAGCTTTGAAAGGAACATGACTGGGTTACGTATTATGAACAGTCGCTATCACATATATCGGAGCTGTGGAGGTGGTCACATATAACTTGACATGAACTTTATCGCATTAACAATAGAGGCGTTGTTTAGATATTTGTGAACACTTCCACAGCTCCGATATATCTGATGGCGAATGTACATAGGCTTTACCATAAATGGATTTATATACATTAAATTGTTTAGTTCTTGGACTACTAACAATGTAAAAACTGTTGACGCGAGAAGTACAAGAAGTTTAGGTACTGTTATGGATAGTATTATGTGGTAAAAGAAACTATTTAATTTATGTACATACGCATACATACATTTCACCCGTATGCAGTCCACTGCTGGACATAGGCCTCTCACAAATATGACTTGTATCATCTTGGGGATAGATGGCAACTAGTCGCCACGCTTGGCAGGTTGGCGACCGCAGTAGCTGTAGATTGGGTTTCAACGGACGCTGCTGCCCGTCCGTAGGATTTTTCCCTTTGTCGCCTCTTATTACGAAAAGTACTTTATGTAACATTATTAATATACTGTTAGTCAGCTGACAGATATGTAATGTAAACGTCGTGTTAAAATCAGACGCAGCACTGCTACATAATTACATATACTACCATTCTTACCGGCTTGTATTTCAGAATTAAAGTAACTATATATGTACATTGTACGTATTAGAACAATACTCAGAAAAATAACAGATCTATTATATGTGCCCGAAATAGTGCTTATATTTTCCAATTTTATACCTAATATAATAGAATAATTCATATTCATAACATATTTGTAAAACATGTCATGAATTATAATACATATAATCGCCGTTGGGAGCTACGATATCCAGCATTTTGCAGGGTCAAAGTCCGCTCGTTGTAGGTCACCCTGGACGGCGGGAATAACCTCTCCCAGACTTCAATGCTGTGTTAACTTTACGTGCCTCAAATGGGGATTAATTAACCCTTTACAACATTTACATGATAAGACGATTATAGTGAGTCGTCCCAACGTTACCCTCGAGGGTTAATATCTTCGCCAATCAATTGTCTATCAAGAGGATCGGAGTTTTTAACTATTAGTTTCGAAGCAACATAAAAAAAAATACGAAGAGAGAGATTATTTATTGCTTTCTTGATTAATCAAAGGGAAGGCAAAATACACGTATCATGATGTTACGAAATAAATATTAACTAGGTACAATTTAGCTCCAGATGCCAGTGTAGTGAATAAATAATAAATATAAATAGAATAAATACATTGAAAACGTCTATAACTCGGGTACATGTATTTAGTTATGATGAATTGATGATAAACATACAGGGATATGTATTCGAACCCCGGCCTGCTTATCAAGCAGGGTAACACCGGCCATATGTGGACTTTTGAGGGTGGCGACATCTAAATGTATGTGTGAGCCGATATTGCATTAAAGATTTATTGTTTATCTGCTTATTATAATTATTTCTAGAGAACAACACAACTGCAAGGAGTGTTACATAATTGTACAGTCACCATCAGATATATCGTAGCTATGGAGGTCTTCACAATTTTCGGAACATGCACTTTATCGCCTAGACAATAGAGGAGTTGGTTCAGATATTTGTGACCACCTTCACAGCTCCCATATATCTGATAGCGACTGTATCCAACAAGAATCATTTTATTAAGAAAATGATTACTTCATTTATCTTATTCTTAGCTTTCCTTCAATTAGAACAGGCAAGTTGGCAATTTTCTTAATAATGCAATATAATAACATTTCGCCATTATGAGAATAAATGATCGACGTCATCCGTGTTGCGTTACCCGTTTGCAGTGCGTATACGCATTTCGCGTTACATAATTACAACGTAATGCATAGCTTACACTTTGTAACACCGTTTGGATATAAATGTTTACGATCATGTTACGGTTCAACAGTATATAAGTAAAGGGTGCATACATTACTGTCCACTGCTGGGCACAGGCCTCCCCATAGACCGCAACAGGCAGCAATATCTGAGCATGTCGGGCTTAATGCCATGTTTGCCGTGCTTGGCAGGCGAGTTGGCGATCGCAGTATGAGCACTGGAGAACGGTTTCTGCTGCTCATCCTCTGGTGGTTTTTGATCGCAGTTTAAGGACTTTAGGTACCCGGGTCCAGGTTTAGGCAATATATTCTAATCTAGAATTCAAATAGCTGTTTCCTATTATCGCATAGTAGCATGACACGACGTTGAACTCATATGTAAAAGAAAATAAAAATAAGGTAAACAAACATGGCGGACTGACAACTGAATTTCTAAGTAAAAAAAGCATTTGACACAAAATATTATAATAAATTCGTTTTCATTGAGTATAGATAATTATCACATATTAGCACTAAACAAGAATGTTAGTAACAAAATGTGTATTTGAAGGGTCCACGGAAAGAACATGTTTAGTCACTTTTTTCCAAGAATGAGATTTAAATCTCAAAATGTTGAGCTCTCAGCGAACTATTACCTACACCTTCTGATATAATTGTAAACATGATTATTAATTTAGTATTATGCACTTGAAAATCATCTAATTGCGAAGATAGTATGGTTAATTGAATCATTCCAAACTCAAAAACCGCAATATCTCGAAATGTTGTCAAAGTGACTAGACATGTTCTTTCCGTGGACCCTTCATTTATACAATCAAAATTTTATGAAATCGTAGTTGTTTTTTAAAAGTGCGTAATTGCGGAGCTATGAAGGTAAATAAGTTAGACGTAGGTCTTAATTTATGAAGGAAACGCCAAACATAATTTTAATTTAGACTATATTTTCATTTTCCAAAAATCTGGTACAAAAAAGCTCTCAATACAGCGGTGAGGTTAACAACCAAGTAAGAATTAATACTACCCACACCCACTTATCTACTTATATTTGTACTGTAACGTACAATATATGTTGTTGGTTTATATTTCTTCCATTTTCTATGGACCCCGATTATACATCCATTTACCTTAATTCTCACAACGACGAAGCAAATATCTGAAAGTGGGAATCTGGATCTATAGATGACGTATGACTGACACTCTGCGTTTGCAGAGACAAGATGCATTTTATTAAATGTTTTTTTATCTCCATAGCGTGTCCTAAGTTTGTTTCGGTCGCTATCTATCGTGAACACCCTAATGCTAAATATGCAGTAAAATACTACTTTTGTCATGCGTCACTCGGCTTGAATACAGCTGATTAGTAACAGAACGGATAGCATGGTTGTCCTTTTATCGTCTATCGCGCTAATCTGTCACTTACGCGCTCACATACCTGTTGGAACGTGACATATATTATGACAAAATGATAAAAACCCAACCATATTCGGTTAGTTAAGTTTATAAGTAGTTAAAACTTTTGAATCGAAGTTTTATTAGAGTTTCAAAGTCCCACAAATAGCTCGCTTTTATACTGTTCATTACGACTTCAAGAATCAGTGCCTATTAAGTAATATTGCTTTGTAGCTTCATAGTTGCTCGTAAGTTATTATTATTCGAATTATTATTCGCCAACACAAAATTTAGGAATGAAGGCCAAGCGAACAAATATCCCATGCATGTTTCAAAATATGATACCAGCAATTTACCTCTACAGCTTGGAATCAATTTCATCGTGAACTTATGCCCCGCGCCTTAGGGAGTGATTATTAGCTTCAAGTATATAACTATTCGCAACGCTTGAGAGCTAGCGAGGCAGGTTCCGGATCATATTTTGTTTCTTGAATGCAGGTCTAGATTTAAATATTTTACTACAAACAACCCTATCTTAGTCCGTCGCGCTTTATTAACAACTTTATACAAAATTGGTTGCTGATGTTTTCAAACAATGTTCAAGCATTGGAGGCCGTTCGCGAAAGTACACGAGTCCCATCGGCTAGTTAAATAATTTAAAACGGTTGACCAGTACAACATTGCTCCAAAAAAAAAATAGAAATGCAATATGAAGTACGGCATACCTATACCGGCAACTAATAATCATTTTCACTATTCCAGCTCTTTCGAGCTATCTCACTATCTTCCTAGGGCGCCTAATACACTCTGTTGATCCTTAGTCTCTTCAAAAACACATGTATCATAAAGATACCTGTAAACGTGACACAAACGCTCGTCTATATTGAGGGGAATATCAGTTCGTGTCGACATTCATCGCTCACGTCGACTCGAGGTACTTATTGGGTATTCCGTGTTGACAGGTGTCATTATAATAATCATGGCCATACGTCGCACTCCAGCGGGCAATTTGGTGGCATGTCAAAATGATAGATAAGGTTCACAAATACATCAATTCATTTTCAAGTAATCAGAAGTATTTGTACTTAGTACTTGGTACCTAGTATTTATCATGTACAATTCTAAATATCTTAGCAACTAAGGTTGTACGTTAATTACGTGTTTATGTTTTAGTATTCATTGAATTTTAAATAAAAATACAATTGTGACTTAAGTTCGGAGTGCTGTCGTAGTATCCTATCCATTGCAAATTTGCAATAAGTAGAATTGCAATTTAACAAATAAAGCAAATCTTTCTATTAAATAGACGGCACTGCAACAACAAATATAAGTTTGAACGACAGTCATAATGACACATGTCAGGTATATTTATTCGTTTTATAAGTGGCCACTTAAATAGGCTATCAGTTATCACTGCAGAGTATCTACACGTTAAAGACTAATAAAAGTAATAATTGATAACCGGTAACTAATTTTAATAAACTGTTACAAATACTAAGTACATTATAATACTTGTAAGTTAAGATTTTTTTGTAAACCTTACCTTGCCACCAAACTGCCAGCTGGAGTGCGACGTATGATCATGGCGCTTAGCTAACAATCTGCGGCATGACGTTTCTCGTGGAGAAGATATTCTATGATGTTTTCTTACATGTTGCAATTCAATGTGATTTGTGATCTCAAATCGCTGTCTCGCCCAGGCCCGGTATATTTCGGGCATCTTTCCCTTTTACTCCAATTAAGGTGTTATGAGACTGACAGAGACAATCGTCCGAAATTGACGAATATCGTTTTTGGTGGTAGCGCCTCTGTATCTTTATTATTTTGCTAATTTACACGAGCAACTAGCGACTCGCAAACCCTAAGGTATGAAACCTATTCGGTTTCGTCTGTTGTAAAACAAAGGTATCGACTGTATTAGGTGAAATTGATTTTGACCGAAAGGTAAATACTAAATGCATAGCATAGGTGGGTTTATTATTATTTACTAATGCTTTAACTGCTTTTGTATCCTGAACTGCCTGCCATTACAACTCGTTAATCTATTTAAAACGTGACTTAAGACTCTTAATAACTTACAATCAATCTAAAGACAATCTTACACACACCGACCAGTATCAATTTAGTTAAATTAGACGATTTTAGTTATATAAAAATAAAACTATTATATTGACATAATTATTGTATTCAGCGCGTATCGTAATCCAAAAAAAAAGGATGATCATAATCGACAGTGGAAATTTCAAATGTCGTAAGTCGCATATAAAAGTATGTCCCTTACGACATTTGAAATTTCCACCGTCGATATATTATCTACGGACACATTGGATTTTAAAAGTTGTGTAAAACTGAAACTGGCCCCGTTTCCGCCTTCAGTGCGGCGACGTTTTCTATTCCTGTAACTTTTATGGCCTTACAGTAATTTATTCATTCCGAATGTGATATTTAAATCAAAGAGGTTTAATTTGATTTTTCTGTTTACCATTCCTTATTTTTGGAAACTTCGTTATTACCATTTACCCTGCCCGATACAAACATTTTGACTAAACGGCTAGAGAGAGGTATATCATAGAATATGCTGATTCCATGGTTTGCCGTCATACATTCTCTAAGGTGAATATTACATAGGCTACATTCCAAGTGCCTTTCTCGTAACTATAATTAATTAATGAAAATGTAATTACTTATAGGAGTTCATTATCCAAGTTTTACTACGTTGGCCATAGATTTATACAATGTAAATCTTTTTGAGAAATAGACGGTTTAAACTTGCAACATTTCTAAAACGGTCTTTAAACAAGTAATTATCACTTATTACTAAAAGTAATTACAAGTGAAAAGCCACAGGGAACCACGTGCAGTTTAAATTGCGTAAACTCCCAATCTATTTCCACAAGAACAGTGAAAGTAAATTCAATTTGCTTTGCAATTGCTTTCATTGACTTCTTGTTTTCTATTTACTTGTCAAGTTTGTATAATTTATACGGAATAGACACGGATTCTACAAACTCAATTTAGTTTTAAACTCATCATCTTACCGCACTTCCTCGGTGTTAATTCAATTTTGTTTCTTTATTCTCACAAAGATTTATTGCTAGCAGGTTGTCTGTGCATTTATCATTATTGATTTATTTGCATTACAAAATACACAATAAATATCTGTTACTCTTTCGTTTCCAATAAAATCACAACTAACTGTAGTAAATTTTGCAAATGTATTCAACGTAGTGATAGAAATGCAAGATGTGCATGAGCAACTGCGTGTAACATTTACATAACAAAACAATTTAGCACAGGTACGAAGGCTACCCCGCTCGTTTGTTACGCACAGCCTTTTATTATCACTTTAAATTGCGACTTAGCATCATAGTTGCTCGGCGTTGCGTGCCACAACTAAATAGCTGTTATCATACTAGGGGCTCAACGGAATAACGTATATATATTTTAAATTACATTCGTGCAACTACATGTATATGCTACAGCCCTTTTGACTTTTAAAATATTGATGTTGATTTATTTGCTTATAGTTTTAACCAGCAGCTAAATAGGAACAATCTGTTTTTTTTATTGTTTCAAATAATTATTGTCAAGATCGGCTGACATAAAACTGTAATTTCATCGTATTGAACATTTATTTCTTGAGGGCTTAGTTTTCTTCACACGTGAGAAATGAAAATCGGTTTCAAGTGTTTTGGTAATGATTTTGGCGTTACCTCTCTTGTTGCAAAATACACTGTTATATAACTAATTCCAGAATTAAATAGGCATTATGTACAGATGATTTTATGTACAGACAAAATTGTCCAATGGATGATTGATGGCTAAATTAATTTATAGAACCCTTATGGTGAAGCAACAATATAGGCAGTACGTAATAGTACGATATGGTTACATTTTTAGCTTAACTGCTTTTGTATCCTTAACTGCCTGACATTACAACTCGTTAATCTATTTAAAACGTGACTTAAGACTCTTAATAAGTATTAAGATATCTTACATACACTGACCTACAATAAGCCATGTGTTTGCATGCCCCAGCACTAGTAAATAACCACATAGATCAGTACTGTAAATAAATAGATGAAGTCCATAACCCAGGAAAAAATACACAAAAGCACAATTTAATCCCGCACTTCAACCCGGGACAAACGCCTCGGAAAATTACATTAACATAAATGATAGAAATAAAAGAGAGGCAAACAACAGCCGATCTTATCAGGCATGTAACAACAACTACCTACAATTAATTTATATATTGAACATTAACTATGATAGTAAAAGATTTTCTGCTGTACATATTTTATTTATATTAGAACCGCCTGTCTTTGTTGTACTTTTCTTTGTTGCACTACAACGCACTAAAATAGAATTCACAGAGGTGATGTTTATTCAGGTCACAGTGGTAGGCAGTGATCATCGACAAATCCCTTTGTGGTGTATGGAAATTACACATAATAAATACCTAGCCATCAATGTAATGCTAACCCACGTAGCGAGAGCGGCAAATGAGAGCTGCACCTGCAAAATTCATACATAACCCTTTGTTACTTGCTTGATATCCTTGCACGAACTGTTTACAACCTTTTATAATCTTCTCCAGATCAAATATTTGTCACTGGCCTTACCTAACTGCTGTGCTATAGATAATGAAAGTCATTAATTGTCACTACCTACCTGTCTTGCTGTGCCCTACATAGCATAACCCCAATAAACATCCGCCATTGGTACGAGATGAAACATCGGCCACAATCTGATAATTGTTAAGCAATTAAATGTTACATATTGGCAATTATGTTTTATTTACTTTGAACTGTGAAATAACCGTCTCTAGAACGTTCTTGATCAGATTCTGTTTACAGTTACGTAATGTCTAATGTTATTTACGTTCTGGTCTTTGTAACGAATATCTACATTTAAATAATGTTTTTATCATTTATCGCACAATGAAAACTTACCGATTTTAAATTGACAAACCGAAACTAAATGTGTGGCTACGGTAGCAAACAAAACGTTTGCCAGGGTAAATTCTAGCACTAAAGCCCGTTTCACATCAAGCGCGGGCGCGTGTCAACGCGGGCCCGCGCCGCGATTGTTCAGCTAGTTTTAAATGAACGCCTTCACACAGCGGCGGGCGCGGGCGGGTGCGTGTGGCGCGGACCCGCGCACGCCCGCGCCCGCCGCTGTGTGAAGGCGTTCATTTAAAACTAGCTGAACAATCGCGGCGCGGGCCCGCGTTGACACGCGCCCGCGCTTGATGTGAAACGGGCTTAAATATCTACTTACTACCTACTACTACCATGTTTGCGGTTCACCGTCATTGTTGAGCAACGCTAAAACTAAAACCTTTCTATTTTATATCATAATACCTATTTGTAACGACTACATGTAAACACAAACACTTTTTTCTACACACAGGGTATGATCAAGGTTATTGACAGCACGTTTTTTAACAGCTCGCTCTATTTGTGTCGTCATTCTGTGGGATAAACAGAAAAGAGTTTACTAGTAGGTTATATTATTATAACAAATAAGCGTCGATAAAGGGATTCTGAATTGCAAAACAAAAATATTTCGACTAGATTACTCGTGAAGTGCCGATGATAGTGATAGTATTTTCCGTACAGGATAAATAAAATTAGACATTGCTTCTACCTTACTAATGCGGACTGCTAAGGAATGGAATTCGCTGCCTTCGTCTGTATCCTGGAAAGATATAATTTGGGTCTTTTCTAGGCAAGAGTATATAGGCTATTACTGAACCAGCGTGCTACACCCTCGACCTCGTCGACACTTACCATTAGGTGTGACTGTTATCTAAATGTAACTAAAAACACCCATTAGAATAAATGGCAATACTTAAATATTGAAAGCTTTTCGAACTTCTAAAGTACCTCTTTAGTATTCACATAACAGTATTAGCAGTATGCTAAACAGGGCGGGTGCGTGTGGCGCGGACCCGCGCACGCCCGCGCCCGCCGCTGTGTGAAGGCGTTCATTTAAAACTAGCTGAACAATCGCGGCGCGGGCCCGACGCGGGCCCGCCGCGGGTCCGCCGCGGGCCCGCGTTGACACGCGCCCGCACTTGATGTGAAACGGGCTTAAATATCTACTTACTACCTACTACTACCATGTTTGCGGTTCACCGTCATTGTTGAGCAACGCTAAAACTAAAACCTTTCTATTTTATATCATAATACCTATTTGTAACGACTACATGTAAACACAAACACTTTTTTCTACACACAGGGTATGATCAAGGTTATTGACAGCACGTTTTTTAACAGCTCGCTCTATTTGTGTCGTCATTCTGTGGGATAAACAGAAAAGAGTTTACTAGTAGGTTATATTATTATAACAAATAAGCGTCGATAAAGGGATTCTGAATTGCAAAACAAAAATATTTCGACTAGATTACTCGTGAAGTGCCGATGATAGTGATAGTATTTTCCGTACAGGATAAATAAAATTAGACATTGCTTCTACCTTACTAATGCGGACTGCTAAGGAATGGAATTCGCTGCCTTCGTCTGTATCCTGGAAAGATATAATTTGGGTCTTTTCTAGGCAAGAGTATATAGGCTATTACTGAACCAGCGTGCTATACCCTCGACCTCGTCGACACTTACCATTAGGTGTGACTGTTATCTAAATGTAACTAAAAACACCCATTAGAATAAATGGCAATACTTAAATATTGAAAGCTTTTCGAACTTCTAAAGTACCTCTTTAGTATTCACATAACAGTATTAGCAGTATGCTAAACAGTTTAACCGTTGTGGCGACAGTATTTTGCAGACAACTGCTAAATCTGTCGCCCACTAAACGGCTCACTTGCGTATTCCGCCGTTTTGTGTTTGTTCGTTTCAAATCATTTGCTTTTCAATAATTGCTTTTATTTTTGTTACTTCATAATTTATAATGCATCTTTAATTGATATTGTTTCTATTTCGCAGGATTGCACTTAGTAGTGATCGGAAGTTCAAAAGCAAACATGAAAGGTTTTTAAAACGTTACTAGATAGGTACTGTTTTCATTGGAGATCATAATTATATTTACAATTTTTTTAGTTGTTTTTTTAATCGGCACTTGACCTGTACACCCTTTCCGATAAGACAAAGTTATGGTTCCTGGTTTCCTTGTAGGTATAATCGTTACTCAAAACTAATTAGCATGTGTGTAGCGAAACTAATTTCCTGTGTTGCTGGAACTTATTATTAATTCAACTATAACATCTGTACTATATAAATCATTAGATTATAACATAACTAACAGGCTCTTTTCTGGAATATTATGGACATCTTTCGCAAATTTCTAAATTCGTTGTATCTGCCTTGATTGACCTAAAATTTTCCCTTAATTATAATTCCCACTTATGCTTGATGAAGCACAAAAAAACCAACCAAGGTTGACCTTTTTCAATGCTAAAAGCCATTAACCCGGGGCTTCGGTGCAGTACCTAAGTGAAGCGAGAGAATTTACGTCATAGGTTATTTTCGTGAACCGAAAATCTATAACGGTCTTCACAACCACACTGTTTATGAGATAAGTATTTTAAGCATTTCATATGAACTTGTAGAGTACCCTAAAAAATATAGCGTAATAGGTATTATTACGATCGATGATGTCACCAGTAGTGAGTCAAAACAATCCATAGCGACAAAGTAGCGGCGGTGTAGTAAATTATCATTTCTCCTTATCGTTACGTGGGAACACGCTGGACGGATATGATCTCATGTTTATGTGTTAGTTATGCTAACTGAAAACTTAATTTAAAAGTTAATCTTTGTAGATCTTAACTTATATACTGAAATCTATACTACGCCACATCTATTAAATTTATTATTGGAGCTATTTGGGAAAACGGCCGCGAGAATTTACCGGACCTAGATAATTAAATGCCGACAGAGACTTTATGATGAATATTGTTCCCAGAGTTGACGAAAGTTGCAAACTATGCTCATGGATTCCAGTTCCTTATTCGTAAATAAAAGTTATTTGCATGCGTGTCCCAATGATACGCGTGTAAAGTTATGTTATGATACCATCCATCAGAAAAACCTTCCGACTTAACTCTTCTGACTGTAAAAACAAGTCAATGACCGAATCGTTTCGCCATAATGAATCGTCATCCATCAACACTGGTACCCGGAAGTCAGCGGAAAGTTCGACGGACGACCTTCGCCTACCAAAGAATCGACCTTGGAAAGAAAACACCCTTATACACTAGCAACCCTCATGTAATTTGACACTGCGGTCATTAGCCTAACGCTTCCGCATTAGTTCAACGCCCGTCCTTCAGGACCCATCAGTGTGTAACATATCTAATCACATTAGCATTTAGTTACCGTGTAATCATGTTGAGGACGTAACGAATTATATTTTTGAAACGATTCTTATGCCTAAGTGACATTATAGCAGGCTTGTTTTTAGCAGGTCAAACCAGAATTATTTAGGTATCTTTTGATGCTTCCTATCTTGTTCAAAGTAAATAAACAGCCAATTTGTTACACTAAGTAATCTCCTCAGTAGCTGAAAGCAACTATGTATCATATTTAACTTGAAATATCGTCTGATCACTAACTCATCCGTCTACTCTTCTCTGTTTGCGTTCGTTCGATTCGTCATGGTTTAATTCGGTACACAGTGGGTGGCGAGTGTTGCAACTTCATCATTTCATTACCCACTTTATCTGTTGTCATTGCTATGATGCTTTATTTGTATCGCAACTGTTCAAGATGTAACTATATTGTATTTTGGTTTATTTATTTGCCTTGTCAACATTGTTAGCGAACATTATATTATTCTAATACCCAGTTATCCCGTCAGGAAACAATGAATAACAAACATCTTTAGTAGTTTAAATATAAAGTTATGTTGTAGTTTATCTAAATATACGCATCCAGTGTCTGAAATAAACAGACGCAGTCCACTTTATAAGCACGTGCAACATTTGAAAACCAATTAATAACAGCGTAGAAGACATCACACTTACAAATTACTGTCGCATATTTCAGAATTCCCGATTTGTGCGTCAGCATAATATTTATACCACGGGACTATTCCAAGGCCGTGGCCCGCTTTGCAAATAAATTCAGCTTGTAACAGTGTCATCCAACTCGCCATGCGTAATGTTATTTCTCCCAATACATGACACTTTTACGCCGCATCTAAAATTATATAAAATACAGCCATTATTATGAGTTGAGCTATTGCAGCTATTCGGTAAAAAAGTTCTGCAAATTTAGTGTTATAGGTTCCAGTCACATGTAATGTAACGAGCTCCTAGGGTTTTTAAGATGCAATAAGCAAAGCGCGGTGATGAGAAGTATTTATTGTACCTTGGCTTAGATAAATAATTGTGGCGATCAAGCATGTCAATTGAGCACCTACACGCTACCTTGTTTACCATAGCCCAGTGTGATAGTGTTAACGTATCGTGAAACATTGACGTATCGGAGGTTATCAGGGTGGCGTAAGTATGCTTCTCGAGGCGTTCCAGACTTGCACTCATTCCTGTGTCAATGCCACTCTAACCTTTGCAGAACGTTAACCTTTACATATTTTATTCAGAACATGATTCTTTGGATTTTCATTTACAAAAGGATCTCTATATTTCTACTTGTTTTCTTTAACCCAAATTAAATTATTGATTATTTATCTTATAGACCTTTCTTTAGGACCTAACGAACACTCCAAAACTAAAAATATCAGATATGTAAGATAATAAATAACAGAAACGTAAATTTTGAGTTAACAAATATGGCGAATATCGTGGTAACAATAAACTTTTGCATGTTATAGAACCATTTAAGTAAGACCTCTTCACTCCTGTTGGAGATGAGCTTAGCAAGGGAGGCGGAAGGTCATATTTGCGTGGTCCATCCGCGCTGACGGCCAAGGTGAACACGGCGCCTGGCTGGCCGAAAATAAGATAAACTATCGCGAAAATGTAAATAATACGCGCGATCTGCTCTGCTACAAAGCTACCTCTTCGACGAGTGGGATATGACGTAATCCTTTATTTCGGTAAAATTGTTTGCTTAAAATCAATCAGAAGTTGGAATAAGTTCCTGATGTTAAATTTAAATAATATTCCCTAGTATTTTGTTTTTGCTGATAAATTAATGTCCCGTCAATTGAAGTCGTTATTGTTAGACACTTAATGTTTATTTATTATGACGACCAGATGATCTCACTCGAGTCCCATGCCAACATCGAAAATTGTGTTTTTGCGGTGTCTGTTCCATTCTTGTCATAAAAACTGCATTGGCCGTAATTTGCCAACGAGCACGTGTTTACGACAGCCCAAACACATGTTATAATCTGCCGAAATTGCACTGATGTACATTAGTGCTAACGAATGTTTTCCAGAAATACTGAATGGTCTGTAATGTCTTTTGTTAAAGATAAATTTCAATTCAAATATATGATCATTTGAATGCCAAAAAATATTACATATGATATGTAGGTACCTATTTGATTGTAATATTTATTGTTTTATCTCAGGTTTAGCACAACGAGTTTTTATGTATATTGTATATATGACAAAGTCCAAATGATCAAAAACAGTCAATACGTAGTTCATAGCGATTTAAATAATAATGAAGACATAAAAAAAATCATGGCCCCTACCTATATCACTACTCTGGTCACAAACCAGCTAGTGAGCTGTCCACCCCAACTAAGGTCACAGCAGACCTGAATCTTCAAAGAAGCATTGTCCCCCGTAATACATGCTTCACTGCTTACAATAATACTATTTCTCGTGTTAGAGTTATTGTTCTCATGAAAAGGCAGTTTGAAGTTGCCTGTCGCATTATCGCCGCGCACGCGCCACAAACGACCGCTTGTATGATTTACAACGCAGCAATAAGGGTGCCATTGTTAGCCTGACTTTGCCGGCCACTATTACACAATCGGCTCCTTTGACTGCCTTAGGTTATCGTCATTGTACTCCAATATCTCCATTTCAATTCCCTTTAATTCTATCATCTTTATCATAACCTTTATCACCAGCAGTTTTGTATAGAAACGGGGTTACTTCCTTTGTTAAGGTTAACGCAATTTGTAGATGATATTTCACGTTGTTGATATTTGAATTGTGATTATTAACTACCCCATGGCAGGTGGCTTTGTCTTTGTCAGTAATAGCAGGTTGCCGCCATTGCAGTTGTACTTCGTACTTTAGATTACATTACATAAACTAATTAAAGGTTCGTAACGGAACTGTAGGTATTAATTGCCACAGGCAGTGATGTAATAGGGTACTTTGTAAATTATATAGGATTAGAACTGATGTTGATTTCGTCTGTATAACGTGCATTGGCAAGAGTCTTGTAATACAATTAGCTGGCGTTAATCAACTATTAGATATACGCCGCCGGAAGTTTAAGCTAAATCAGTTTTGGGTGTGCTTTTGATAGATAGCCTAATTTGGTAAATTGCCAATTTGGTTCATTTTATTTAGGAGATCATTAGGTACATCAAACAACATGGTATTCAGAACTATTCCTACCCAATGATATATTTTATACCAGAAGGCCTCGAAAATTCGAATTCGAAAATTTAAGGCATCTTTCTCTCTTAGGTACTCCAATTAAGGCGGAATTAGAGTGACAAAGACTATGGTTCGAAATTTGCTATTTTCGATGACCGCGGTTGGCTCTCAGTTTTGAAATATTAAATCTTCGTTGCATAGATTTTACAACAGACCAGCTTCTAGTTACGCCAGTTGGACTCTGCTACGATCAGATAGCGTGTCGAGCTAAACGGCTCTATTAAACTATGACTCATGCGTTCATAGAGCAGTATTATTCCCTACTGAAAATGCCTCATGTTTCATTGAAAAGTGACAAGGAAAAAACCACGGCGTTGAATTTATGTCAACAAACAAAGACCTATCACATCAGCTTGAACTGGCCTTAATTTATCAGGGTATAACCGCAAGCCCAATAAATTGCATTCCTCATATCTATATATATTTATAACCGTAATTTACTTTTAATTAAGTACCTATATCTCAGGACCTTTACACTTTCCTAACCTTCACCGCGAGTGACCTTCATACTACGGAACAGCTAGAAATGCACTATATTTGTCTAGACACCAGAGTTAATTAGTTTTTTGGCTCAGGCTCATTATGAAGTCTGTATGCATAGCGACTTTAATGTATGGATATGAAGACTACGAGATACCTTTTTCTATGCCATTTTGCTCTTTTGGGGGTCTCAAACCACTTTAACACGGCTAGCCCATAATGGAATCGGTATAGTATAAATTATTCAATACGACTATGGGAACATGCATCCATGGCACCAATCGCTGTCACGGCAGGAAAAACGCGACTCACAACGTATCATCAGGATGAGGTTGCAATATTGCAAATGAATCTTTCCTCGTTGCATTTCTACGAATGAGTAAATTGCTCAATTACTCTTTGCTGATCCAACTACACCTAATGTCAAGAACAAAACACGGATTCTTGTTTACTCTACACAACGCATTTAAAGCACGATTGATAGGACGAATATTATAATCTTATTCATTCTGCTGTGAATTACTTACAATTTAGGTATAATATCATTTATCTGATAATCTTCAAATTTCCGTTGATTTCAGTATTGACGTCAATGAATGTACTTTATTGCCACTCGTTACGCGAGTCAAGTCACGGCATTACTCGTATATGAATGCACTACGAGAGATTTCCTTGCGTCATAAAATGCGAATTTACTTTAATATCACGCTATCCTTTCGACAGACCTTTAGGTGAAACATTTATGATATTCTTATCGGCCGAAAACTTTCCAGTCTTTTACTACCGCCAATATAAGTTTTCCGGTTGTGCCGAATCGAGACTATAATTCTTAACATGAATTAGTGATATTGATGTTAATGTTCTTGGTTGCGAATTCTACTTCCGCGGTACGGTGACCTCACGCCCTGCCGCAAAAACCTTTGTGTTAATCGCTTTGGAGTTTCGATTTACGGAAATTCATGATTTGAACACAAACTCCGCATATGATTAGCTATTTAGATTTTTGACAATATTGAATTTATACGTACTGGAATAACGAGTAACAACATATTGTCTCATTTTTGTCGTACATATTTTAAGACTGGAGATATATATACCATGATATAAACTAACAATGACTGAATGTGAGTTTTATGTTTTTTTTTATATGAGTATGTATTGTATTAAACTCATGTAATACCACGGGTGATGGTATCAGATAGTCATCAACATCATAAACAAACATACTTATTAGACCGTTTTATCAAGTTAACCGTAAAGTAAGTAAAAATTCATAGAAATTCATGCGCCAGTCACGTAAGTGTGCGAGATTAAAATCTTTTATCACTGCCGAGTACACTTCAGTATTAGCTTTCATAGAATTGTCGATTTTCCTAGTCACGACACAACACGACATGGCGCTATTTTATAACAGTTTTAGTGGTACTCTCTTCATCACGCCACATGGTAATACAAAATGGATTGTATTAATGACTAGCTAAAAATAGAAAAACTGAGACTGCAGTTTCATTATCTATCTATCTACACGTATCTCTTTTAATCTTTATAAGGTAGCCTTACTAACCTTGAATCACTTAGTACATTGGTAAAGCGCCTAACCCTATTAACTAAGTAAACTTGTCCATGCCACTTTAGTACAGGCATTACTTCGTTTTACCAAAGACTTGTCGCAAGCCGCAACGACTAATTAGGCGTTTCCTTCATAACAGGTTAGTATTGGCGTCACGGTGGCTGTGTTGGCTAGTCGCAGCGTCTATGACACGGTCCTCATTCATAGTTGCGTCCATGCGACATAATTCTAGTTCGTTGACGTGAGAGACGGCTAATTGCCTGCTCTCGCCCACTCAGTGCGTGACTGATTCTTCGCCTACCTCACGGTCTTCCTCATTTTGATTGGCATCTGTATCGCTACTGTGTCCCGGTCCCGACCAATGGCGAAACTAGACTGATTTATTTATGCCATCAACGATAACATCTTCCAATCTCTAAGATCGCTCATTGTACTGTTTTAATTGCAACTGAATCAGTTATATGGATCGTATCCGATTCAACTTCTATATTGCGTTCACAAGTTCAGTGTCAATCAATTTGACTTCTGCAGTTCCCACAACGAGATCGTGTCCGCTGGGATTGCCAGGGCGTGTATTGCAACTTAGTTATGTTTATGTATTAAGTGATGTATGAAGTGCCTGCTTGCATTTACCACCTCAATGTTACTGACACTCCTGTTGCCTTGCCACTAACAGAACGTCACCGCTTTGTTACTTCTTCACCCCGCTGAGAATGTAATGCTTCGCTCGGCTAATGTAATAATTCGAATAATATTTCCTATATTGCAAAGAATCTAGTACGTGTTACGATCTAGTAAATGGGTAGATATTTGCCAAAGCCAGCTGTTCGTTAAAAAAACCGGCATCATTTTTGTTTATTATGTTACGAATTACATCCTCTTCTACTTAAACGTAATTATAATTCCATTTATTAAGGTTAATTTTATTGCGTTCGTTTACACGAAGGCAAAGCTCCCAACCTAGCAATCCTCTGGGCTTGAACTTTGAAACATCTTAACTAAATTTGGTTGATATTTTGTAGGTACTCTAACCTTATACTAAATGCTTTCAAAACCGTAGAGATTAGTGTCATTTTAAACCATCGGCTTATCTGCTTCAATCTTCAAGGGCTTTTGTGTATAACGTCATGAATGGGAGCTTATGAAGTACGTGGAGCAGATAAGTCTTGTGAGCCGTCGCTAGGGCTGTGGTGACGTGGTGGTGTGTCGGCAGCATCAGCGGGCTGGCGCTGGCGCTCGGCGGCAGCGGCGCGGGCAGCCCGTCGTCCACGGAGCCCCGGGAGCAGACTGCGACGTCCTCTCGCGCCCCCTCGCCGCCCCTCTCGGAGAGGCAGCCCCACACCAGGTAGACGCACTCCGAGCGGCAAACGTTTGGTTTTTCTGGCTGTGGCTGTTTCTTTTTCTCTTTGACACGAAAACATTAGCATGATTGAATGTGTTCGAAAGACGAACACTAACGTTGGCATAAAGCTGTTATATGTGTCATCTAAGAAAAGGGACCTTATTGTCGATGGCACTTGTGTCAAATCGCGTTGCGTTTGTACTGTATCGTCTTGAACAACGACATAAGCGCCATCGACAATTAGGTCCCTTTTCATAGATAATGTCACATATTATCTAACACTTACGTTGTATATTTATTCTAAATTATTTTTATGCAATTACGGCATCGACCATTTGGTTAGTATATTCCAAATATCATACTAGTGTTTTCGAAAAGAGAAAATTGTTGAGGTGTTGGAATTATTTTCGTTTATTTGTTTTTCAATGGGCCATGGTTTTATATTTGTTATATGTTGTTCCATCATACTGTAAAGTTCATTGTCTTGGTGCATGTTTGCCTGCTCGTCTGTTTTGTTTCTTGTGTTTGGTGGTAGTGCTTATGTTTTGTTTTTGTTCTGCAAATTGTATGTCTTATGTCACTTTATGTCGACTTCGTGGTACGCCATTGCTCATTATCCCAAATGTTGTTTAGGTTTTTTGCTGCGAGCCACGTGAGTATTATTTATAATATGTAGTAATAATGTTGCTCATTACCTTTTCTGCTGTGAATAATTGAAATATATACATTAGTAAACGAGCTCTTGAGTACGCAGTACCTAGTTGTTAAATTGTAAAGAATATGGCTGTCGTTATAAATTAGGTAAGATCATTTATTACAAGATATTTATATACATTAGTACATTACATACAAACTAGTTGAGTAAAGGTGGGCACCTAATATGAGACAATATAAAGATGCAAATGATCTCTCATATCATTTATTTGTATGTCTCTTCCGTACACGGAACAATGGTGCTCCGGACATTTGGGAGGCGATGCGGAACCGGATCAAACCAATGCGCAGAATCCCTTTCGACAATTAATGAAATGTAACTAAGCGGATGTTGTCCCTGTCCGTGTCGTGGGACGCGCACAGAGACAGCATCTGCCATGGTGTAAGGACTATTGAGTTATAATGGAATCTAGAATGTACTAGGCTATTGGGTGGAAAGGATGGACTAGCTACTGGCCTATTGGATAAAAAAAAAACCGGACGTCTGCCTAATAAAATGGTAAACAATTTTATTTCCGTCAGACAGTGACTCGCCCTATGCGAGATGGGCCCCCACAAAAAGCGACATCAAAGATGGCTCAAGGGCAACACCGGTGCATAGGGCTAAGGGTAGAGAGGTGTCACTGGACTTTATAATTTATTTATTATTATTTATTATTTATTACAAGAACGGTTACACCAATTACACTTGTATAGGTTTATATACATCAAATAATTATAATCATCTTAACCATTAACCTCGTCGTCATTTACCATCAGGTGCGACTGAAGTCAAACGTTGGTCAGTCTTGCATAAAAAAAAAAAAATACATTTTCGTAAGTAACGTCACACTACAATTTACTTCCCAATCAAACACTTTATCATATAGCTCGATAAGTCGTCTCACTTTACGGTTAACACCCTTATTAGTCTGAAAACGTCTATTTATTGGAAACAAATGTGTAAATTAAGTACTAAAATTGAAGTTTCTATTACTGTAATCACTGGCAAAATAATACATAATTGATTCAAAGTAATAATATGCTTGCCTAATAGACGTCATTTCACTTCTCCACTTTTTGAATAGCTTTATATAATTCAATTACTATTTATTTGACAATAGCTTTCTTACATATCTCATTTAAAGATATGACCGATCCCTGCCTATGAAGCCGATGGACCTGGGTTCAAATCCCAGTCAGGGCATTTACATTACTCTCAAAAGAAGATATAAAACAAATTTCACTTATATGAGAAATACAATAATTTATGTTTTAGTACACAAAGCTTTTGTGGACCGGTCTGGTCTAGTGGGTAGTGACCCTGCCTATGAAGCCGATGGTATTGGGTTCGATTCCCAATCGGGGCATTTATTTGTGTGGTGAGCACAGATATTTGTTCCTGAGTCATGGGTGTTTTCTATGTATTTAAGTTTTTATATGTATCTATTATATATATATCATCGTCTAGTATATACACAACACAAGCCTTACTGAGCTTACCCTAGGACTAGGTCGATTTGTGTAAGATTGTCCCGAAATATTTATTTATTATAAATTAATTAGATACTTTAATTTCAAAATTATAATGAATTATATACGTTTGTTATTTTCGCTCCGACTAAGAACATAATTGCAATGTTTAAAACGAGCAATAAACACATCACTTAATTCAACTCATAATTTAACGATGCGCCCGATTTGGTGTGTTACGTCATCGTCCGAGAATAGAATGGCAAGGCTGTCAATGTAGATTTGTTGTAATTCCTCTTGTGGGTTGATGACTCCGAATGTAGATGTCACGGCAAGGGTACAGCAGCAAACGCAAACTCGCTGGTGGGCGGTGTTACATTGTCGCGATCATTAAGCTCTCGCAGACACTATATTAAAACCACATTATCGACAAGTTTTATACCACATACGCTGCTTTAAATGTTAAGTCATTTCTAATCCTGATAAATCTGTCTCGACAAGACACGTTGGTGTAGGCGTGATCGATTACACATCCTATTACAGAAATAGGTAGTTTACGTACCAAATAGGAAATGCAATTGTAATTTTACGACATAAAGATCCATTTGACTTTAAATTTTCTCTTAATACCTTGAGAATATACCGCGACTTCTCCAACTTTCGACAGACATCATTTTTTGCTCATAAGCCGTAAGTTAGCAAAAACAAAGCCACTTTACATAAGTAATGTGATTGTTCCATATAAGTAAGAAGAGCTCGTATTGTATTTAGTACCGTATAATACGTTTGCTATCCACCCACACTCACACATTATCTTTTGTCTCGTATCTCTAGAAAACCGTCGAACAAAATACAAAACAAGACATTCATCATCACTGTCAATGGGTACATAGGTACACGAGCGCACGATGTTACCTCATCAATCCGAGACTGTTTGTTGCCAAGACACTGCGGGAAAACGTCCGTCAACTATGTACCATAATTATTTCAGTTTAATTGGCGGGGTAAAGTGGGCAATTATCACCGCGATTACTCAGGGAGTTCTTGTGGCCTATTGCTTATGTGCACGTGGTTAAGAATCAATTCAGACGTTAGTTTTTTAAATTACTTAGTCTCTACTCTCGAGCGGTCAGGTCAAAAGAGATGAAAACATTTTCATTTATTCAAATAAGTATTGTAAGAAGTTCTTCAGTAGACCGAGCACAAGTTAGCGAGCCGTGATCGTGATAGTATCTCTTCTGCACGAAAGACTGCTCGACTGCCCGTGTCTTACTTGTATTGATGAGAGAGGGACGAATCGATATACTTCGACGCTCTTTTGTGCTCGGCCTACCGAGTCCTGATTTCGTGAAAAATACTAAGTAATTAATGACAAAATTTAAGAAATTAAGTATGTACCTACATTACACGTGTTGCTTCCAATCCACGAAACCGATAGGGTTGCCTTCAACCGCGTATTATATATTAGCGATTGAACCTTGCGTAACGTATTAAAGTTTAGTATATACATATAGTCACTAAACTATACATGCAAAGTAACCGTCCACCTGATGTCTTATTTAGTAGTGTCGCCCAAGTTAATTTACACGCTCCACTGGCAACCCCTCGGGGTAAGAGGTTTTTAAGTATTAATAGCGTTTGTTTACTGGGCAAATTATATTACCGGCCATACGGGGTTAACAAAACACAAACAGATGTAGGGGGAAATTATTAGACGCAAGTTTTTCTAACATGGCGCCAAGTGTACTATATGTCATACACACGTGCTCTGTATGTACCTATATGCCAATCATTTACTCAACCCACAATATATTATTTGGAAATTTTGACATAAAAAGAATTCAACCTTATTCAGATTCCAAGTTAACTCTTCAATGATTAAGTTTATTAGACAAAGCGATTCCTAGAAAAAAAAATCTAGCCCGAGTTTCAGCGTCGCTACCGCGAACAATGATATATTCGTAAATTTCGGACGATTGTCTCTGTCACTTTCATGACACCTTAATTAGAGTAAAAGAGAAAGATGCCCGAAATATACGAACTTCGATGTTCGCGGTACCGCTCCAGGATCTAAGGATGGCCACGGATAAGTAACGAATTTAATCGTATTTATGTTTACCTATATTCTAGTCGAAATTCGAAATGTGATACCAATTATGGCCCTCAAACTGATCATCACAGTATTTTGAAACGCCTGGTATATTTAATACAGTCTGCCTAATTATATATTATAAAAATATAATACTTTAATATATCACACATATAAAAAAAACATGGCATATCTAATCATGTAAGATACTCTACACTTTTTTTAATACTATTTTATTGGCACCATCAGAAGTTTTAAAAACTGCGTAAACTTTTCCAACTGTATATTGTTTATTAAAAAAATATTTTTAGTTTTTATCAGGATTAGTGAAAACAACCTTATTCACGTGCCAGACGCCTGACAACTTTACTATGTATATTTAAAACATTATCTAAAACTGCTGCCTAGTTTTCATCCCATAGAAAACTATAACGATGACTTTGACTAACGTCTGGTGCAACCATCGCTCTAAATTAGGCTTAATAGATAAAATAATAATAAAAATGTTTATTTTTCTCAAAAAATGCTTATCACTAACATAGGTACATTTTAGATGTTATTGCGTACATGGTTAAAACCAAAGTTAGGTAAGTGTCTTCTGACTCTGACCCCCGTACTTAGTATTAACTGTATCACGGCGGGTCAGGATTCACCGTCCGTGCTTATAGCATAAGTCTTAACATTTTTGACGTAGAAAATAGGATAATGCTTTATTAATTAAGCAGTAGTAAATAAGTTTGCAAATGATTCATAATAGGTAAAAAGATAACCTTAGAAACTGTCATACCCACAGCAATTGAATGAACAGTCAACATACACATCTTAAGACCTTATTACAAACGAGTAAAGTTAAAAGTTGTAAACATATATTTGTGGTAGACTGAACATATGACACATAACAGGAAAGCACACCACGCGGCATCATCAGTGATGTCAACAGGCCAGCAAATGCAGCAATAGACAAATACAGTAATGACAGTATTAATATTATGAAATTTATGACGTATCTATACACCTCACAAACAGGAACTTTTGCTTGAGTTGAGTGACACATTCTGTCCCGTAAAAACATGTTATGATTAAATGGGAAAACGTTCATAAAAGAAAGAGTGAACGCATTTTCAAAATTTACATTACCGTACACTCTAATATAATAGCGATATAGGTAGCATTATTTACAGATATTTTCGATTGAGAATAATTTTTCCGAGTGGTTTTAAATAAATTAGAAATCTATAGTCACAAATATCAATTTCAAGGTTTCCAATGTTTCCATCTTAGATATGCAAATAAACATTAACGTTCACAAGACCAAGGTGGTTTAATAATAAAGTTGCAAACAGAATCACTTCCTTAAGCAAGGGCTTGTAAATTGATATTTATATGAGATATTGCTGCTTCCGTGGTCCTTCAATTATTTTCTGCGGAGTAAATGACGGTCGCGATAATACAATAGGCACTTTTTAAATAAAACACACTTGATTCGTTGTAAAATTACTTTGCAAATGTCAATAATTAACAAAAGAAAGCGTTGCGTAGACGGAAGTTTCTGAGGTTCTAGTGTGTTTCTTTTGACGTAAAAATACGTCTCGAACGCGTAAGTGATAATGTTATTTGACGACCGGTCTGGCCTAGTGGGTAGTGACCCTGCCTATGAAGCCGAAGGTCCTGGGTTCGATTCCCAGTCAGGGCATTTATTTGTGTGATGAGCACAGATATTTGTTCCTGAGTCATGGGTGTTTTCTATGTATTTAAGTATTTATTTGTATCTATTTATTATATATATCGTCGCCTAGTACCTGCAACACAAGCCTTATTGAGCTTACCGTGGGACTAGGTCGATTTGTGTAAGAATGTCCCGAAATATTTATTTATTTATTATTTATTTATTTATTATTTATTTATATGGGAAACGCAAACGCGTTCGTGACGTTTTGTTACGTTAAAAACTTACACTCAGGGCTCAGATCCCGAAAAATATTAACATCTGTGGAAATTGAACGTATAAAATACTGTCATTTTTTATATCGTCTGTTCAGATGGAGATGCTAGATTAATAATGAAATAACTGCGCTAATAAGTGTTTACGGTATTTCTAAATACAGGTATAATATCATTATATGCTTCTCATAAAAAAAATTAGCCGCGTTTCGTCTGTGACTCGAACATATTTCAATCATAATACATTTACATTACTCATTAGAACTATCTGTTATACTATGTCAGCAAAGTACATTAAAAGAACAACTTCTTCAAACAATGGGCCTATGAACTCAGTGCGATTTGTAACTTTTTTGTTACTTAAATGTTAATATTGTTCACCGTTAGTAGTGCTCTCGTTACCAGAGCTAGTTAAGGTCCATAAGTTATTTAACAATTACATTTAAATCGGTTTTGTAGTTTCATGTCATATAGGTTAAATTCTTTAGACATTACCATTTGTCGCACCATTTAAAGGGAAGGGACACCAAAATAGTATACTCGTGCAAAACGAATGCTCCTAAGTATATACATTTTGGCAATATTGTCAACAAAAAATAATTCTATAATTGGTTTTTAGTACATTTTAATCGTGTCAAAATTTTGAAACTTCCTATATCTCGTGTAATTCCATGTTAAATAAGCAGTGTTTCTGAAAGTGAAGTGATTGTCTAAGGTCGTTATCGGATCCATAACTTTGGCTCTGGTAAAGTAACGATAAAGATTAACAGGGGTAAAACGGACACAAATACAGTTTTACATCTGTTTACCTTCCTCATCATTGCATTTTTCGATTACGTACCAATCTGATTCGAGAAATTGGCTCATATCACGGCTTTCCGTAACTGATTCCTACTTGATCCCCTTATAATTTTAGAGTAATTGACAAGTTTTACAATGTGCGCAGCCATACCCCCGTAAAGAGGCTCCACGTCGATCCGTTACTCGCCTAGCAACTGCCAACCGTAGCCGGGTTCGTCGGCCGGCGAAAGCTTCGGTCTCAATATACCGACCTCATAGATCTAACATTCGCAATTCATCATTATGTTGCTGCCAATCACTTGTCCAAGCTTAGGGGACACGTTGCGAGGCGTTCGAGAGCGAACTTAACTGGGTGACCTATTGTGCGCCTTACAGTAAGAGTCAGTCAGCAACGCCATCTCAAGAGAAAGCCTTATTCGTGAATGTTATAACTTTTTTTACGAAGTTCGCAAAATGTTAGCTGTACAATTTTTATTGACACAGATATTCAATTTTGACTGATGATCAATCACCCTACGTTTTATGTTTAACTAAATTGCTGAAAGGTTAAATCAATCCAATAAATTCTTGCTGTTCGTGTACATGCTTGAAGTTTCAATACCGGCTTAAAATATATTGAAAATTCCAGTTCCGAACTCATAAAAATCTTTGCCAATTTACAAATTCCGTCTGCTGGCACAGAGTTATCTTTACAATTATAAGCGTATGTCATAGCATCTGTCAACTCGTAGTTATATAGTACTCACTAAATATCAAAACATCGTGGCCTGGTAATAACTGCTTTATTATGTGCAATTATTATTAGTTTTATATACTCTACAATCAATTAAAGTTTTAGAACATTGTTATATAAAGTAGAGGTTTTGGCAATGTATGAATCTTATTGAAATTCGCAAATTATGTACATTGTTGTCGCATTTATGTATGTCATTTTACTTTACACGCCTGACATAAATTGTCACTGTCAATTTATGTTATGCCAGCTCCAATACCGGTAACTCCGGTTTTGATGATTTGATGCCCTTGCCCTTAGCAGCAACTCCTCACTTCACAACAGTGAAAATAATCCCGAGTGGTTGTAACCGAATCTCCGGGATGCGTCCACGCACCTGACCGTACAAGGACTCGGGCTTACGTCATTCACATTGACCATCAAGCGTCGTAAGCAAATTTGCACTTTCTTTACAACGTTTAAAGTTAAAAATCCCATGAGCACACGACGTTCTAGACGATTCCAATCACGATGCAGTCACTTCAATGCACACTTTAGTTTACCGCAAGCACCCAGGTCAAATTATATTCCATGATGACGTCAACTTTAAGCCTTAATACTACAACTGTATGTAGTGATATTTTCTTCTACATAATCCAGAGGTGCCATGACGACGTAAAACAGAATCGTAATTCACAAAATGATGTGCAATGAGCTAATGTGGTTTAAATTATAATCTTGTCGTGAATTTCGAGATTAAGTATGATCATAAGGGGAATAATGAGGGTGACATGTTTGGCAAGTTAAGCAAAATCTGTAGATTCTGAAATCTAAATACTTTAATTAACTTTGCGGTAACCTAACACCTAATTCGCGAGCAAATAGTACAAGCTTGCGTACCTATAAATTATAAATTGTAATTGGTTACCTATATTGCCTTAAAGGGTAGCTATAAAATTATTACACGTTTTCGGTTAGGATATTTTTTCTTTTCTAAATCAGAACTGTCAGAGGTTGTAACATGTGTATTTTGTTACAACTTCTTAAAGTTTTGATGTAAAAAGAAATTCTATAAATGTTGTTGTTATTACCTATTGGTGCAAAACGTAAGGCGATAGTATTAGACAGATGGTAGTTATAAATTTATAAAACAGCACAGGGAAAATCACTAAATATTTGTCAATAATCCTTCCCTTCTGTGAATTTTTCGTGACTGAGTTCTACGAAACTGGTCTGCTGCCATACGTAAGTCGCGAACTTGACCCATATCGTACGATTCGAACCACTTCCGATTTTCTCTCAACCAACCTTGAAGTATCAAAGTAGCTGAAAGGTCGTGCGGTGCTAAAATACATAAGCCAAACATTCACCGCGGTATATATCGCCAAGACGACGTATATATAATTCATTGCTTGCAGGCACATTTATCTCGAGACATTTGTCGTTTTCTGATTCAGTCTGGAGGCCAAAATGTATTCCTGGATTTTTATCTACTTATTTTATTACCAAGTATGTCTCATTTTTGACGATAAGACGATAGTGATTAAAATTAAATTGATTATGCTGTTTTTTTTAAACTTATCTAAAATTAAGGTTTAGCTGACTATTTATACATAGCAAGCAAACACATCTGTGGAAACGTTTTTGTATTTATTACCGACTCCTTGATAAAGTTGATCTAGTTGACCTTGTCCTAATGATTAATCTATGTAAACGTCATGAGATTTTTCTATACACACATTTTATCTTTTAACTCCATACGAGTACCTGTCTACCTTAGATAAATTGAAATAACAAGGGCTGTATGAAGTATTAATTATGTTATATTTATGTGTCATTAAAATAATAAAACGAGTTTTATGAATTAAACTTAGAAAGTGATATTAATTTTATTATGAAATTTTCCAGATAGCTAAGTAATTTTATTTTCTTGTAACTACGGATTACATGTAATTTCTGGCAGATTTGCGAGACATACGTCATATCGTATACATCTCCGGGCTTATCATCTCTGGGCGGCTGCATTAGCGGAATTATCACCGTCTCTGACTTATATTAATTAACGGATTATCTCGCTCGTCGGATACACTTTATTACGAGATTCAACTACGCAGTTACATTTGCGATCCTATAGGTTCTGGGATCTGAATATTTGAAGAAAATACTGAACGAGAGGATTTTGTTTTATTACATGATTAAAAAAATTGGCAACTGTGCGTGTACGGTTAAAGTGCGTCATTAGTTCTGGCACGGTAGAATCTTATGAACTCTCAGCGATATAGAAAAAGACAACTAAACCACAATCAGAATATATATTCATATTTTGACTTTGGGTATTAGTGTAACTGTAAAACGACATAGTTTAATGACACCTGGAAACCGAGTGTTGTACGAGTTTGGTTTATACAAATCACTGTATACCATTACCACTCTTTAACTTATGCTGTGATTTTTTTCCTCAACGTTTCAAGAGCACCATTTTAGACCTCGTCACCCTCCGAAATGGGGGCACGACTTGGTTGCCAGTGCCAAACACTTATGCTCCATTTGCCAAGTATTCGTCACGTCACACAGGCCCTTTGCTGATTCGACACTTCGTGAAGTCACAATGCAACCGGCCATATTTTTACTTGACATTTCATTATTCGTGTGTGAAATGTTAAATTTTATGTTTCTCGTCTTTCCACATCGCATGTGTTTTTTATTGCCCTCTTTAAAGTATAAACTTAATTTAAGCTTTACTAAAATGAATAATAAATAAACGTAAATGTACATAATGGTCTGAACAAACATTTTGTTTGAAAAATATGATCGTTTAGCCAGTACATTAGCTTAGTGTGAGATGACTTCTGCTTGTACGTTGTTTGTTCAATTTATTTGATACAGTAGGCAACTGAGATGCTAACGTAAGACAGAAGTGGATTTCTATATAATAATATATTCAAAGCTACCTAATGAATTAGTATCCAACGTGGTCAGCGAAGTAAATACCTTATTAGTATTATAATGAATTAAGTTATAAATGAAATAATGTAGTCATATAAAATCCACAAGAACAGTTGTGTTGCGAAACTCAATAACACTTAAGTTAGGTAGGTGTAAAGTTCCATTCCTCGTGGTTCCGTTCATCATGGAAATTGATGAAGAAAATATGTCATAGTTGTCACAATTATGAAGGCGGCGCAATTATTCACCACGGAAAACTACAAGTACTAATAGGAACGGTTAATTGCGAACACTCCACAGCCTTGCATTAAGATTGACAGTGCTGGCGAAGCGGTCATTATTCAACCGTTATAATTAACTCGCACGTTAACATTGACCTGTTAAACAAATTGAAATGAACTATGAAATGTTAAAGTACAAACTTATTTATATCCTGCGGCCGTGTCTAGACCACTTGTAAGATACTGTCTATTTCACTGTTCACAAGTACTCAATCCACATCCTTGTTCCTTATTTAGCTTTGCTCGCAACATTTTTGTTGTGTTACCATTCTATTATAATGACGATCATCAAATACATTATTTCTGTTTACGGTTGCACGTTTTACATCGGAACATTTTCAGCAAACTCTTGATTCATATTCACGAAACATTCGGCTTAACTATAATTAAGATTGCAACTGTTATTAGCCGTAATTTGTAAATCCATGTCGTTAAGCATGTTTCATTTAAATAACATAGTAGGTGTAACATGTTCTATCGCATAAGAAATTATGCTCGGTACCGTTATCTGTCAGTAGACTTTATATCTGATGGAGTGCGTCTGTTACTTGAGCTTAAAACGTCAGCTTAGCGCAACTTTCGAGCTCCTATAGGACCTTTTCGTTTCGCGTGTATTGTGTACTAACGGTACTTGTAGCACCATACGATTCCCTCGGGGTGCCACGGTTCCCTCTAATTCTGGACCCTTTGAAAATAACATTTCATATATGATATAGATTACTCGCGTAATTCAGCTGTTCATTATCCAGTGAAATTCATTTATTAAATTAAATCTGTAATCTAAAGTTTAACTCAGTATATACACATTATAAACGTGATTAAATGACACATGCGGTATTAGGCTCTGTAACACGAACAACGCTTTATTATTTGGGGTAAATATGAAATTTTGGTCATAAACTTTCTTCAAGGCGTCTAAAAAAAAGACAGAGGACCTCATACAGACGACAGAGATGTGTCATGGAATGACTTCAACCACAGATACGATTTGTGGTTTTCCTGTTTTGACATTAAATCAATATACCACGTGCCATGTGACTATGGTTATGAAAAATTAAGCAATCCAGAATTCTGAATGATGACATTACACTTCGAGCATTCGTTGTTTTTTTACTACAAATGTAATAATCAAGTCATATCATATATACCTCTTGACAGCAGAATAAAAGTATTCAATAAGAGCATTAAAATTGCCAAGGAAACGTAAGCGGTATAATAAAAGGGTACGCTCTAATTACCATCTAAAATCTCACGCTCCGAATATAGTAAATTGAATCCAATACGAAACAATTCCTAACGTAAACTTAAATAGGATAATGGAAATGGAAGCATGTAACTTGTATTTTATGTAACATTCAAGTAATCTTGTACACCACGTATGTAAGAGCAATTACGAATGTAAGTACCAATACCAAGTAAATTATCCTCCGATCTAACGACTCTAGTTAAGTAAGATGTATAATAAATGAACGCAAACTAGTAACGATAATATATAACACCGCCTCATTCCTGACATCTTTAACTTCTATTTACTGTGTAACGTCAATATTTGTTTATATTTACCTACTCGCGAATCAGTCGGCCTATAAATAATCAATACGATATGCAAATTAGATCAAAAGTTGCTTTTATAGAAATGTTTAGTGAATTGGTTTTATTTTGATTATATATTTGCATATTTATGATGGCTTTAAATTAGGATTTATTTGTTGTTTGTATCTGCTACTAGGTAGGTTTTGATGACGCCAATTTAAATTATTGAAATTTCACCCAACTCTTAGCCATATATCGTTTTTGCTATCGCAAAAAAAGTGGTTGCAGATTCACCCATTGGCAGAAACGAAATACCACTGACACATGACAGTAGAAATTAACTATAAAATTATTGTTATCTTTAAATAAGCAATTAGATTACCACTAAATAGTTAAGTCATTTGACTCC
The DNA here is from genome assembly GCA_022674325.2 of Grapholita molesta. Classification (NCBI taxonomy): domain Eukaryota; kingdom Metazoa; phylum Arthropoda; class Insecta; order Lepidoptera; family Tortricidae; genus Grapholita; species Grapholita molesta. The sequence continues at coordinate 17,280,625 of CP053125.2, forward strand.
TTATCTTTGTTGCGCCTAATTCGCCCGGTAACCGATTAGTTGAATAAGTAGGACATAATAATATGGATGGAATAATTATATCTGTATTTATTCGCTATATTTAGAAAAAGAGGTTTTAGAGACCATATTCAAATGGCCGTTTATTTACATATTCTGTTTGCCGGCTCACGGTATACAGCGCAGCGCCACGGGCAAACTTGAATACCTCATTATTCATGCGCTGTGAAATCTACCATTTGCGCATGTATTTAATAGGCAAACAGCTGTTCAATGTCGAAAAACCATAAAACTCCACTGAATTCAAAACAGACGAGTAAATCCTTAACACAAATAAATTATATTATTTTGAATCGAACAGTTACCTACCTATCATTAATTTAACAGCATGTTAAAATTTATTGCTCCCATCGGTCATGGTCGCCTTTGATCATGCTATACACAAACGTGAATCAACCTTAATTATTTAACTAAGTCACATGTGTTCGAGTACCTACGAGGCTTGCTTCCGAACTGTTGTTTACGATATCAATACATATGTTAATCGTGACCTTGTTTCCGCGTGTGTGTAGACGTTTATCGCTGGAAAATTTTGACTTCGAGTTATTTATTATTAAATACTATTTTCATTACCTACCGGAGCTCACTTGTCATATTGATCATGACCATAGCTACTATTTCGCCAGATAAGTGATTTAAATGTTACATTGTTTCTGTTTCAGGTAAGGCAATGGCTTCTAAACGGGTCACGGTATATTCAAAGCGAAGGTACGTAAAAGCGATCAATCAATCTTCAAGAATACTTATTCAAACGCTGCCCAGGACAATGTGCCAGATACTTGAAAGAAGTCCAAACCGGCTGACACCGATGGCGATTGTGTTTCGCACGTCAAGATTGTCCACACTTGACGTGACTCGGAATACGTGAACCTGTCCGAGTGGACAAACAAATTCGGTCAACCACCCCGAGTGGTTACTTAATGTCCAACGAATTACTCATATGCTAAAGCAAATGTTTGTTTAATGCTCGCTGCTTGATGAGCCACTAAGTTTTCGCTAAAAACCTACGGTGCCTAAAGCAAATATTTGAGACGACGTTAGTCATGAAAACAAATTTACACGATAGTGGCGAAGTGGCGTCATGCGTGGCCACCAAGTATGGTGGTAAGCAGTTTTTAATAAGAGTATCCTTGAACGAATACATACCTAAATGTATTTATTAGTTTTCTGTCCTGGAATTATATAAGAAGCGTCCTAAGGCGACCGCGTTACCTCGGTGGGTGCCGAAATTCGGAAGGGGTCACTGGGGAACTCAAGACCGGAAAGTGTCCATGAAAGGATCCCTCTACAATGTTCAAAAGGTTGAAAATGATGATGAAAATTAAATAAATAATAAATAATTAGTCATTAGGGTCCTTAATCAATCTACTAAGCAATATTTATACAAACTCATTACTAGGAATGAAGATTCACTAAACACGTAGGAGCAAGCGATGACGACTTTTTAAACATTGTACATTGTATTAAATAAATATAATGATTCTAGTGTGCAAAATACATTCAATTATAGCAATTTAATGCTGTGTTTGGTCTAGATGTCCATATTAAATTATCTTACTTCAGTGAAGTGGCTTGATAGAATATGAATACGAGGGTCGAATTGACTTTCAGATCTGAAATAGATTGTTTACGCCGCGCGCAGGCACTCTGCCAACGGTCACCTGAGACTCGGTTTAATATTTTGGCACATAATTAAATTTTTATCCACCGAAACTGGTGTTTATGAGTCACATTGGCTTGGCAAATAGATGTTCGTTAAATATAGTAAGTAAAATGCCACGCTGATTAACAATGTGCGAGTTATATGAGAGAGGAACTAGCCAAGACTTCGATATAAGAGGTTCGGTTATTAAAAATAATTTTACGAGCGATGTAATAATCGATCACGGGAAAACAGCGTGTTTCAAAAAATCAATACTAGTTGCATTTGCTTATCATATATCAGGATCAGGACTTACCAATGTTAAGTTCAACCATTCGTTAAAGTTAACGACCCGTTACAATAGACGATTGTGATGTTATCAATGTCCAGTTACTTTATTGCCAGCTATCGGTTCGACATCATCGCGAATCGCCGGTCCATCATTAATAATGAATTAATTTCATTGTTTTGTTAATAGTGCCAAGAATTTTGGTTATCGATTTTCATTGTTTAATATGTTATCAAGTTATCACACACACACAATGTAAATGTTTGTAGATGTAACTAAAGATTCTTACTTTAGTCTTGTTTATTATGATTGGTAGATCTCGTTGACTTTTGTCGTTATTCCAGATTAAAATACCTTTTCAGTGTTTTTATGATCCGTCTTAGAATTTAAATCAAAATATTTGTCAATAGAAAAAGGCGGAGCGATCGATCAATAAAAGCGGGGCACTTTGTCGATATAAACGCTATAGCATGATAAAAAGTTAAGAAGCCTGCCTTAATGACTACAACGGATTCGCGTAATTCCAATACTGAGATTGTTATAATCTAATTGAAGATGTATGTCTCGGGTCACGGTTCAGCTCTCGCCATCATCGCGAGATAACCCTTTAGCACTCGGTTAAGCGGGTCAACCCGTACGATAAACCAACGGCAGCCATTTTTATGAAATCGCTATCAACATAATCTCCTTGTATATTTACATTGGCACGCTCGCGGTAGATAACACTGGTGTTTTTGTGTGGTGCGTCAATTTATAATTTGCAGACTCGATGGGGACTACATGTTGTAATATCACTATGGTGTTTATCGTTCATTTGTATTAACGCCGTTTGACCATGAGCAACTGAACTGTGGCGGTGTCTGTTTAACAGATCAAGTTTAAGAAAATTATTCTCAAAAGAAGATATACAACAAACTTATGGTAACTTTACATGCATACTTGCTGCCATATTGTAGTAGAAAAAAAGTTCGGAAATATGACATAAAATTTTTTTTAAAATATATTTATTGCCACCGAATTTCAATTGATATACTATTAAACTATTATAAAGGTCCTATTATATTAGGTCCTTCTCGTGGATTTTTTGTTTCGGACCAAACTGCTTAGTCCGGGCTTTTGATATACCTAAGTCATTTGAGCGACGAGTTTTCCTATGTCTTTATCACTGTTGAGTAGAAAACGTTAGTTAAAAGATTATGATGTAATTCTTAACAAATACTTGATACATTGACCATTAATTTCAGTAATTGCTTCTTAGGAAATTGTATATGGTATGTGTAATTATAAACTGTAGGAGAGGGTGAATAGACCGTTGGTATACCTATTGGCTAATTCATATAAAATAAAAGCAAGCAAATATAGCATCTTGTCGCAACATCATATTGATGCGGAAATAACATAAATACATACTAAGAATGACACTTCAGCAAACGACGTCTTAAATGCAGTTGCAAAAAAATTACAAGAAATCAAATGTTGTTTAGAAATACTCTGAATTGAAAATTGAGAACATTAATTTCATTAACTAGTTTTAAATTGCAAAATCTCACTTTAGACAAACAAAACTGTATACACTGGAGCAAATTTTACGCAGGTTAAACGAGTACGTAAAAACACTTTTGACTAAGTACATAATTATGATCTATTTGGCTCACTCAAAGCTATTGAATCGACAACATTATCTGAATACACACGCTCGTTATCACTTCGGAACTATCATTGCCACACAGAGGTTAAACAGAACATATATATTTATTGTAATGTACTTAGTATCCAGTCTTAATCGGCTCCTCAGTTAGACGGATGTGCTGACTAATGGGACCTAGAGGAGAGGTCAAGATAGTTGACGTCAGTTAGGTACTTTGCGACATTAAATATCAATGCACCTAAGCTGTATAGTTATGCATGTTCAATCGATGATTGTTATTAACTCTTGTGTCTAATGTTTTTGTGATCAGCTTATTTCACGTTAGTAAATATTGTAGATATGATACCTACAACTATAAATTGTAAAATAAGGCAATACTTCCTAGCCCATAGCGAGGGGATTCATTTGATTGGAAGCTTAGAGTTAGTAGTTACAATCAGGACTAAAAGTGAAAAAAAGGGTAAAGGTAAAGGGGAAAGAAAGAGTTTAATAATAAATTTATTAAGAATTAGAATAAGAATAACAGTGTCTTACAGTATTGAGCAGCCATGCGTTTTTCATGAAAATTCGTACATTAAATGGGTTTCTACTTAATATTTATTTCATTTTGGAAAACTTGACTCGTATGTCACTGGAACGTGGCTTCCTTATATACCACGATAAGCAGCATGGGGCGGTCTAATACTATAATCGCCACGCTTGATAGGCGGGTTGGCGATCGATCTAACATTCCGCTCTAAGGGACACTGTTGTCCATCCACCGGTGGTTTCATCGAGTCAGTTCGCTGTAAATCTGCTTGCCTAATGCCATCCGTTTTCTATTTTTTATAGGCACTTTGAATTTTTATTATCTTGTGTTCTCTAATAGGTAAGAGGAAAGGGGAATTTGTGAGCCATGAAATAAAATAACATTAGACATGCGAACAATGACGGAGAGATGATGATGAAGACAAAGTTATTAGGAAAAGCTTAGCGTTACCTAGTAAAATAAACTAAATAATATCGTATACATGATTAATTGACTTTTTTACGTACTAGCCTCATCTGCATACACCACGCTATCACTGAATTACGATAACCCGCACGATCACGAGTTGTTTGCACTTTATCTTCCTTAATAATCCAAACAAACTTACGTAATTTGTTGTGACTCAAATATTCATATTCACGGTGTTGGTAAATCTCATAGCAACTTATTTCCTAATAAATTTCATAAATTTTGCAAGTACATCGATCATTCGAATCAATATGAATATTTGTTCACCGCTGCGTCCTAAATTGTTCTTGTTTGCTCGCGGTATGCTTGCCCTATAGTTGCTAACGAATTTGTTTACAACCTTAAACATATGCAGCGCTTGCGTAATGTACGATAACTGACTTTGTCCTATTTTTAGTATCACGGTCTATTATATCACAATGTCTTTTGGCAAGCACTCGGCCTGTTGGAGTGTCGTTAGAGTTTTGTTTTAATGTTTCGTTGAATATGTTAAACCGCTTGGATGAGTTCAATCTCTGATATTTACTTGATGTCTCAACTTACTTTCTTTATTTGGATTAGTTTGTATTTCATCCTTCTAATATGTCGTTAGTTTGTTGACCAGTTAGATTTGCGGTTTCCTCCTACTCGAGTGCTGGAGTGTTTGTGCGTTACGCAACATGTGTCGTCAACTGGAGATTTATATACTCGCTGTGCTCACTGGGAATGTTGAAACGCCGCTTATTCGACCCCAATTTTTCGCGAAATGTTCCAACGTTTTTATTGCTTGATAAATTAGCGACCCAATAAACATAAAAGCTGTTTTTTATTAAAACAACAACAGCAGGTTTATGTAAGTGCTCCAATAACATTATGCGTAGGTGTGTGTTGATTTTTAAAACCAGCATAGATTCAATTTATGCAAATATATTGGTACCTCCTCGTAATCATTACTATCCTAGCTTGTCTATAGGTGTTTGTTAATATGGAAACAAAGCTTCTATTTATTTTTAGGCAGTAGATTATCTTTGTAAAGGGCGTGTTTAAAACTCACCGGGCATGATCGTACCTACTTCTTGTATTTAATCGCATTAACCATTTAAAACGCTCTTAACCTACTTTACCTATGGCTTCGATGCCTACGCGCTTGCCAGCTGACAATAATTCTACTGTCCTTATTTGTTAATTCAAAATTATCTAATTTGTAAAGTCGGTTTATATTGCTTGAATTTACTGCATCGATTGAATGCGACTTGTTATTATTATTAACAAGGCCCGCGGGCGATAATGCTTATGACAAATGATTCAACAACAATTACTAATTAAATTTATGACGTGTCATGTAGAATTTATGAGCTGGGTTCTTATTAAACGAGCTCCTGGTTTATCGCTATTGGTTTTTGAGATACTAAAGTAAATGGCAGCCACTTTCCTCTTAACTTAAAGGAATTTTGCTGTGGGAGCAAACTGGACATGGTTAGGATAAAACTTTGAAACTGTTCTTAATAACTGGTAATTTGTAAGAAGATAACTAATTTATAAAAAGGTTAATAGAAGCAGAATTATATTATTTTAATGTAAGCCAATAGGCTCCTCAGTGATGTATTTAGTTTAACATTTTCCCGATTTGTACACTAATATGTGTGCAAGTCTGATACTGAGGCTCTAAGTCTAGTGTAAGTTACTTTTGGCGTAAAAAAACGTCTGGAACGCGTAAATGATAATGTTGTTTAAATAGGTAACTCTAACGCGATGGTGACGTTTTGTTACGTCAAAAACTTACACTCAGGGCTCTGAAGACCAAACAATTCTACCGTAAATAAAAGAAATGCGTTTTCAGTTTTTCGTCACAGATTTCACTGGTCATGTTCGCAAACAGTTCACATCCTGTGTCAAACCAGACTTAATTCGTGACAAATCAGTTATATTTTTAATGTCTACATTGTAGACTCTACAAAAATATTGTATAAGGAATGCAATAAAAAGTATAGTAAGTATTGCTCATCTGTTAACTTTAATACGATAGTTACGAACGTAACTAAACTAATGTAATCGTTCGTTCCTATGCAAGCCATAAAAAATAGCCATCTATAAGTAGCCGCCGGAGAGTCTGCGTCGCACCGATGCATGTTATGAATATGAACGTTTTATACGCGAATGAAATTTCGACGATAAATGAATATTGTATCGAACCTTCGGCAACGATGTAGCAGAATAATAGGGCAGAATAGGCAATGGTGAATTAACTTAGAACAGAACAAGCCGGTAGGGTAACTGATATGATTATCATTTAACGTTATCTTATAGATAAAAGTAGATAAGTAGATAACTTATTTTTTTATTTGCTTTTAATACTGCGTTGAGATTTTACACTATTAGCAGTTTCAATAAAATATATATTTAATTGTCTTCTATTACTGAAACATAATATGTATAAAACTCATATATTGTGTATATGAATGAATAGGAAAGGAAAACATACAACTAGAACGTGCCAAATGGCCTTATATCAGCATGATGCTCGCGGAAGATATCGTATAAGTTGTCAGATTCAGTTTCTAAGCAAGCTAAGGGTCACTTTAAACAAGAGTACAGCAGCTATTTTAAAAAGAATCCACGTGCTACCTTTCAGTTATGTAGTGTTGTGTTCCTGATGGTGAGTAAGGTTCCCAGAGCTCCAACCCACTTATAGGTCGGCAACGCGCTTGTGACTCCCTTGATGTTGCGAGTGCCCATGGGCGACTTACCATCAGGCAATCCGTCTGCTCGTTTGCCACCTTTGTCATAAAAAAAAAAAAAAAAAACGTATCGCAGTTGTTTTTTACTAGCTTCTCGATAATATCTTATAAGGCCCATAAAGACATAAAGGCTGTCATTACTTCATTCTGGTGTAGACATGAAGTAACAGCCAGGTTTGAAGTAAGAAATGTCACTGACGTCATCGGTATGCGATGCAACCAGTCCGTCCACTTTTCTCGTTTCATAAATCTTTGCTACTAAAACCGGTTTCATGTGAAAATCTTGTCGATTATATTTTACGACTGTTATAATTATAATAGAGTCTTACTGATTGAAAAACAAAAATCGGCTTGTGCTTGTAATCTTATCATCGTATATTGTTATGTATGTTATGTTGATAATACAATATTTTGATGAAGTCCAATGTACGAGTATTACACCTTATACACTTGCGTAATTTAATATCAGAATTCGAAATAGTTGCGAATCGAATTCCAACCTTGATCTGATTCGAAATAAAATAATCGTAAACTTGATTCGTAAGCGACATGCTTTGACTATCACATATCAGTAATACATGAAGTTATTATTTATGTGTACTCTTGCTGCAAACATTAAGATAACAAAGATAAGGACATATCACGTGTAGTTACTCCTCTGTTTACTATTCACATCGCCGTGTTTGCGTCGATCGATCAACAATAAATATATAACTACCTCTTTAATCAAATCCAGTACTGCCCGGTTTCAACTGCCTATTTTGTAAACAAAAACAATTTTTTGCCGACCGCCATAAAATAGCGTTTAATGTTCCCCTGCGTTACGTCACCTACCACTTCTTTATTTATTTTCGCGCCATAGCGCGACGCTCGTCTCTCTTGCTCATGCTCGTCACGTATCGAGCGGTCTCGCTCGCACTCCACTGGCGACAAGCCGTCTGGTGGTTTCGGACGGTTGCCGCGGCGCAAAGAGAACCCTAGGTCACGGTCTTTGAACACATTTTCCCCCACCACCGGAGTAATGATCGCTTTTCGCACTGCTGCTCCCTAGTTGTGGACGCTTGGCCGTGAAGTACCACGTGTCGTGTCTACTTCTCATAAATACTTATTGTGACCTTGTACAGTATTTTGTTGTTGATCAGACTATTCTCGCTAACGTTACTTATTCATCACTAGTTGTATGGAAGACATAGTAAAACCTATTTTTAATAAAGGATCGCTTCATACGTACAATTTATCCAGCTCCATCTCGTATTCAGTTTTAGAAGTCTCATTTTTAACATAATATCGTAGGGTTTTAGACATTTGTAGAGTAAAGCGTTCTAAACTTAATTCTTATTTCTAAACAGTAAGGTACACACTACTTATAGATGTTTATTTTTCAATTTGGACACATTTCATGCACTTAAATAAATTTTGTTTACATATATTACGAAATTTCCTACACAGAAATATACTCACTTTGTACCCACAAATTTTGGTAGTATAGTAAATAGTAGTTAGTAGAGCGTAAGCCGCAAAAGCTGGCGACACGGGTTCATATCCTGCCTCCGATGCAGGAGTTTTTTGTCACTTTTTCTTATGTATATGTCATCTATTTCAATATGTAAATTGTTATCCAAGAGATAGCACTGTAACTCACACACAATGTAAGTTGACCGCGAAACAGGTCGAGAAGGTCAATGTGAACTTAATACAGGCACTGACGTGGCTTTTCACAAAAACTAGGAGACCGTGAAAAATACCGAGAACAATGGCGATTGTGCCTTACGCACGGCTAATAATACATAAATCTCGACTATAGGCCGACGGCGACGACTGCTGACCGTGCCAAGTAATACATTAACATCTCATTGCAGATACTATCTAGCCAAGCCAAAGCGGTCATACTGACAGACAGACGGGCTTCCCAAAATTCACTAACGCGGAATGACAAGTCCCACACGTGACTGATGCTATCTCCACTTTCGCAGACGGCAAATCAAATAGCATTCACGAATCTAGTGTACAGGTCACAGATTTATATTTTCTGACCATCCATCAAAAACCGGATTGTAATCACCATTCAAGTGTTCGATTTGATTGGTTTATTGAACAGGAAATTCAGAATTAAACAGCCTGTTTATAGAGTAATTACAACTAAATTATCCAGCAACAACCGCCAGTTATATTTTTTGTAATAATCTTATGCGTATTACTCTTTTAATATTTAAGCATTAACAGTTAACCGCAATGAGCTTATATTTCTCCATTACTTGTATTAACAGCAGGCAATCATTGACAAATCAAGTTTGAGTCGTGTGCTGCAAACGTTTTGTAACTTTGATTTTACAGAAGAGGTCGTAAATACTGTATATTTATTATTTAATTTGTAAAGAAAAACTCTACGGATGGGTAGAGCGTCCGTCGAAATCAAATCAACAGCTAATTTGGTTGTTAACCCGCCTCCCAAACGTGGCAGCACCCCCCAATATAGGAGTCATATTTGGAGGAGGCCTTTTACGGCTAAAATGATGAATTTCTATAATACAATATATTTATATTTGTAGTCTCGAGAATAAGATTTATTTAATTTAGTTCTTTCTAAATTGAAGAACACCGCATCGTCTTCAAATGCCTCTTCGCGGTGGTCTTGTTTGTTTTCAACTTTGTTACCGATTTTTAGGAATGCCTTGAATAAAGATAAACTCACATGGGTAGATTTACGACCATCTATATTTACACCAATTTTATTACCACAGGTCATCACTTCCATTGATTGATGCTCTTCATTTCATGTCTTTTTTATGTTCATACCTTTGAAAGGTAGGTAGCAGAAACACGATTTGCGAACAATATTCTATTTTATATCTATCAAAATTTTTATTTAATTATAATCAAAACTTTTAGTTAAAAAATAATTTGAATTGTTCTTCGTTGAATATTCCGTTGGGTTTTTCAACTTCATTAATGTTATTTTCGATCTCATTAATCTCAATACTTCGCCGCTGAAGACTTATAAGCACGTGGCAACTTACCCATTCTCGGAACGAGCTCAAGTGTCACTGATAGCCATATTGAGTGACGGATGTCTTCCTGCCAGTTTTTCTTTTCTGCTTGGCTTTTCTTTTGTGTAATGCGTTAGACAAATTTTACTTCGTAAGTCGTGTACGTAAATTTAGTTAGTTAATGCTATTGTTGGCTGGTAAATGTGTATTGGTAGTGCTGTTCTCGGCGATGATCGATTTGGCTGCGAGCTACGAGGGTGTGTAGGCGTCATCGAAGAGCCAAGAGTGTTCATCGACTATTTTGTCATCTTTCAACCACGAACTCGTAGTAGTTTAGAACCACTAATGATCGCGATCACGACCAATAGTTTTTCATATAAAAAATATAATTATATAAAGCGGCCGAAAAGCTGCGGCGCTACCGCGACCAACGATATTCGTAAATTTCGGGCGATTGTCTCTGTCACTCTCATGACAATTTGATTGGAGTAAAAGAGCAAGATTCCCGAAATATACGAATTTCGATGTTCGCGGTACCGCTTCTGAAGGCATATAAATACAGGAGTCTCGGTCCCGAATATATTTTAAAATATTTTTTCACCTTTCGGAGTCGAGACTCTTGGCCCGTGGGGACCCAGTGCCCAGCAACTTTTTAAATAAATTAGTAAAAGGGTCATCGACTCAACTGGTGACCGAAGAGCTGGCAGCTTCCTCGCTCAACGCATTAGTATCGCGATACTGAGAGGGAATGCTGCCAGCATACTCGGCACCATGCCGAGGGTGCCCAATTTTTTTGATATATTTTTTTAGCTCTTAATTTACTTTCTATGTAGCTTTTAGTTTATAATAAAATTATGCTATTTAAATAGGTAGGTACTGTTTAAAATAATATGCAGATCAGAATTATACAGCACTAAATGTTGTCGTAAGCAGTAGTTACTATGTCTACTTTTGCTGGTTTAAAACCAATGAAATCTTAAGCATTTGATCAGGATAGTGAAATGGCAACTATAAATATGAACGTTCGTTAGCAATCTATATTTGATCAGAAACCAAGGGTACTGCGAACATAAGCTTTAAGCGTGCAAAAAGCTAACTTCAATGTACCGCAGCGGTCGCAAAAAAACATGACATCATGCCTTTAATTTGGCCGCAGCGTACGAAGCCCGTATTTGGAACCAGTTTCGAGCTGCAGGCTATCAAATCGCGATCGAACTATCCGCGAAAAAACTACAGTTAACTCTACACTTAGGTATTTTCGACCTCAATAACTATGAAAGCCTGTCCAAACTAACAAAGACATCTAATCCTCACTCAATAGAGCATTTCACGAAGTTGTCGTATAAGCTATGTAATTAACACCATTTGAATATGGAACAAGATCAATTTTAATCTCGATATAGAACGGAAATTGATGTCATAGTATATACGGCTATGTGATCAAGGATCAATTTTCGTTAATGTCTCGAAACAATAGGCTATTTGCGCTCCTAGTAATTTATATAACGACCATTCAAACTTGCTCGAATACGAAATATAATATGTTAAATGCGCAGTTGAATTCTGTTTGCAAATTTCTATGTCACGTTTTTAATGAATGTGCAAAGTTACCGGTATGTTGTAGTTAAAGAACTGGTCGATTGTGCAGAAATGCGTCCTCTATATTTTAGGTTCGTTGAAACATTTATAATGGGAACAGCTTATTTCGTGGCATTTTTAATGATTCCATGACAGTTTAATTTTTAATGTGATGCTTAGTTTGATTAAGAGGCGTAGTATGTGTGTCATTCTTTTGGCCACCGCACCATCATTTCTCCTCACGCACTCTTCGCAATTTCATCTCGACTTTTTGTCGAGGTTTTTTGCGAGCAACTCAATAACGGTGGAACGAAACAGAATAAACAGGTCGGTTTTTGTGAGTGGCTTTAGGGTTCCTCAAGTAATCGGAATGACATTGATGTTTTTAACTTTTTATTGAGGCTTAATAGCGTTAAACCTATATTTGTTTAGGAGGTTCATTCGAACCAAAAATTTAATTTTTAACGTTTGGCTTTACTTGTGGATTAAAATTTTATCCAAAACCTTGTTAGTAACTGAGAAGTAAATGGAGTGTCTTATAGGTACAATTGTTTATTATGTTTATCACCTTCCTCTCTCAATCACCTGAGAAGTTTATCTAAAACATTACGGGTTATGCAGTAGTTTTTCTAACAAGCAATATTACATATAAGTATATCAGTTGTCAGATTTATTCATGTGTCACAGTGGATTGCAAAGATTTTGATTTTGAAAGATCATATACGTCGTTACAAAGTTTACCCCTTCAGATTCAAACTTACATTCCGTTTTTAAAGACTGACAATGATTGATGATCAGTCGTTTTTTGCTTTGAATAAATTGAATCAGGTATACATCTTCGATGACAGCTACAAATTGATAATTTCAAGCAAATGCACTAAGTTTTTTAACGTTTCAACGTAGCCTTTTATGTACAGGTTATTGACAAGGCTATTACTAAGAATAATCATTCATTAGTATTTTATAATGTGCAGAAACACTTGGTGAATGTGTATATTATACACTGTTTTATTACTTGCTAGATCTGCGTAAGATCCCACGGGAATTTATTACCGCGATATCAAATACCCTATGTAGTCAATTGAGAAATTGACTCAATTCATATGTTTGTCTCTATCTGTACGTCAAGTTTTATGTAAATCCGTTCAACCTCACTCTTTCGTCCGTTATTGCGTGATTGTATCATCCATCTAAACATCTTGACCAAGTTTGATATTTGTTAATATACACCTAACTGACCAACAGCATCGATAAAATGTATTATATAGAACTTTTTTTTTTTTTTTTTTTATGACATAGGCGGCAAACGAGCAGACGGATTGCCTGGTGGTAAGCAATTACCGTCGCCCATAGGCACCCGCAACACCAGATGAGTCACAAGCGCATTAAAGTTCTTCTATTCAATATTAAGAAATTTTGCGACTGGATGATATTCCTCGATGGAATTACACTCGAAAAAGGTTTTATTTTCGTCTAATTTGAAACATAGGTATATGTTTTATTTTATATTACTTTCAAACGTCTACGCCAAATCTTAATTATGTAATCATTCCAGCAGCAAAATACTCCCCGAAACTCGGGTAACGTAAATTAGTTATGAGAAACTTTGTATTGGTCACGGTTGTAGCGAACACAGGTGTTGCACTAGCTTAGACACAGTTTTCGCTTACTGTCGGGAGTTCTTGGAGCTCATTACTGTTAATTTGCATATAGAGTGGAGCTTCGTGTTTCTAGCCGTCCCTTTAATGCCCTGGAGGAGCGTAACCCAGCGTATCAAGCCGTATCTTAAACGTAATTTAATTAAGAATTATTCTAAAAGTGTCTTCTTACCCTGCTAGAGCACGAACATTTTCCAGTCTTATATAGTTTTAAAATTAATAGCCTTCTTTAAATCAAAAATTGTACGTTTCCGGTTTTTTAATGTCTTTGATTTTTATGTTTCAAACATTCCGTGACTAAACTTCTACCCGCAAATGGATGTTTTCAGTGAGCATGTGTGGCCGCGTTCATAAAATGTTCAGTATCGAAGGTCATCGAAGCTATAGCCCTGATAATTTCAACTCCATTAGCAATGACTTGTTATTTGATTTTAATTGTATGCTTACAATACAATTCAAAGTTAAAAGTCATTTAATTGGTGCTTTAGGTGGCTTACACCTATGTATATTCGATTTGGGGGCCTATCAATGGATCATTTAACACAATGTGTGCAAAATTGATCTCAATAAAAATCAATGAACCGTCCAATTATTGGATGTAATCACACGCCCGTGAGCCCGTGACATTGAATACTAAACTCTTATACCTAACGTGGCCGAGAATCCATTGAATTTCAATTCGGCAGTTCGTTTAATATTCGTAGCGGTTAATTTGCGATAGCTCATCTCGCTTCTTTCGCTCCGTGGTGTGCCACAATAACAATGCTACAGTCTAAGTCGAGCGATGATGTCAGACTTGGTTCTTTTAATGACCACGCGAACCGAATAGCCCGGGCATAAGCAACACGATACTTGTGTTTAAAGTCCTTTCCTACCCAGTTGCATGAACTAAATTATATCTATCAATTTTGGATTCCATTAAATTTTGAAATGAGCGTTTCAATCATTTAGTTTTAGTACCTGCTATAATTATAACTTTTAGTGCCTTGTCTGTACCAAACCGGTCGTTTTGTAATTTGGCATGCATGCACTCTCGTAACTGAGCTCGGCCCTTAAGACCTCCGTAACCAATTATTAACGTAATGCTCCTCTCCCATAAGCAATATTTGGGGAATGAGATACATCAAGAAAATGATAGAAATTACTCAAAGTCTCTTGCCTTCACGTTCGTTCTTTCCTTAGTTTATTTTATCTTTTTATTCTTCGCGGAGTTTTGGAACTGACTAAATTGCCTCCAAGCACGCTTGGACGCTTGGCTGAGTCTCGGCGCGACTTTAATCGTTGAATTTCGACGCAGCTCTTATTTGTTCTTCATGTTTTAGTTTGAACAAGGAGGAAATGTCGACAAAGCGACATTTGGGTACATTTCCTATAATATTTTTGCAATTGTATACCATTTATTGTTCGACGAACCGTAATGTATTTTTAATTTTACTCAATTTTGTGTCGGTCTTCAGGTTAATATTAGTAATTAAATCAGTAGAAATCACGAAAAATTGTATAATTTCATGTATGGCATTGTTTATATACTTTTTATATTGAGTTGAGTTTACAGATTTTTTCAATGTTTACGATCATCCAAGATTATTAATTATACAATTATTACCAATAGTATTAATCCAATAATATACGTGCTTAATGTTAGAACAATCCTTTTCGCGTAAAACATTTAATAAAATTGCCGGTTGCAGCCCAAGACCACATAGCCGCGTGACGGGTTTCTCACGAGGTTCCTTTGGACAGATTAATTGATGTAAAATGTTCAAGTTTACCTCCACTTTTGCAATCGCAGAACCGAACCTTCTACAGCTAAATGCAGTTCTATTAAAATAGTTATACGACCATATATGTGCAAAGTATATAAACTTATAACCAATGGGCAAAATGAGATTTCAGGCTATCGAGGTACTTAATTTATTTTGCAATTGATAAATTATACACAAGACGTACGTAAGAGCAAGGTCAAATATCCAATTTGAAATAATGACTTGCAAGAAATTCAAATAATAAATAATAACTTCCCCTGTACGCAACAGCCATGATTGTTGCATTGACGCGGACGTTGGTGATGTTCCAATGCAATAACATTTTATGTATACATCGAATTGTGTACCATATTGTCCATAATGATATTGAATACAGGTATCTTAATTCTGTTATAAAATTTTATTACGATAAACGATTTGTGCGACTTTGTAATACTCATAATCATCTTGGTTATGACGGTCGTTTAATACTAAAATCTAATAAGAGAAAATATGGATCGCTTGTGCATTCTTGCTTTGTAACGGTAGCCTCAACATTTCATTGCAGGTTTTTATCTTAATTAATGCTGCGTGCATTTGTATATTATTTACAAAATAATAATTAATTGTACAACTAATAAAAAACCTATCTATTGCTGTAAAAAAATCGCATCTATCTTAACATATGTCCCTGTTGAATGGTGGTTCCATCTTCTATGGAACGAAGCTCTGTGTCTGCGCTGTGGATGTGTTGGCAGACAATCATTATTATTTTATGAATAAATGATTGAAATAATTGAAAAAAAACTATAACCTAATAGTGATCTAAAATTTCCTATCCGCTTAGTTTGCAAACATTTTCTCATCTATATATCGTTTACAGGAAGAAAATAACCTAGACTACTAATACCATTCAAACGAACAGTAACGCACCGGATCTCTGTCACTCCAGGGTCTCACAAAGTAGCTTCCAGAAATAGGAGCTTGTCAGGAATAGTTTCCTTATTGCAATTTTATACTTCTTTGACACGTGTTGACTATTTCAGAGTTATTACCTCTAAGTTTACTCTCAAAGGATAACAACCGTGAAATTGTTGTATTTGCGTACTGACCCGGGTATGTCCTTAAACTACGTCCGACAATGAGAGGTGGGGCACGGCGATGACCATCACGCTTGAATCTGGGGCAGCCCAACTGGGGAAGTACCTCCTCCTTACAGAAGACCACAGCCATAATAGCACTGCTACCTTTCAGGTATGTAGTGTTGTGTTCCTGATGGTGAGTAAGGTTCCCAGAGCTCCAACCCCCCTTAGGGGCCGGCAACGCGCTTGTGACTCCCCTGGTGTTGCGGGTGCCCATGGGCGACGGTAATTGCTTACCATCAGGCAATCCGTCTGCTCGTTTGCCGCCTATGTCATAAAAAAAAAAAAAAAACTGAAGTCTAAATATAAATGATGTTAATTTCTAATTTATCTATTTTTGTTCCAGGTAAATATTCCTTCGTATCAAAGCATCTCCTTTGGGTATCACAATCTGACGTTATGAAGGTAATCCGATAAATTTCGGTATTAAGTAGAGGCAAAATTCATATGAAATATCACCGGCTGGACCAATCTAAGGTTTTTATAATTTTATAATATCCGGCAGCTGTCTTGTTTCTCGCAGTAAATCTAAGCGACAATTTAAACTAGAACTGTCCCAGAGACCTCTTGCTTTAATTGCTGCTTCCTGCCTACTCGGCGTTTTGAATTACAATTTATATAGCTGACATACATACCGAGACGTGTTATTCTTAGACTATCTTAAATGTGTTTTTTTTCTTAATATAACATGTCGTTAACCTCTTTAGAAAAACAACACGGTGACAATTTTAGCGACGAAGATGGTGCTCATTTTGCACGTCCGCCTTTGATCAAAGCGGCGGTTACAAGACTGATTTACAAAGTGACGGGCCTACTAATTGGTCGGATTACAGAGCCTTGTCTTTCCCCGTATTGCTGCATGGCTGCTAACCATCAGAAAAATAATCGACGTTGAACCTGGAATCCTTTGCTGAAAACGAATTTTGGTAGTGTTATAATTACAACGCGTAAAATTGACAGACAGGCCAGACAGTGAGCCGGGGGCCCTGGCAGAAATATTGTATTAGAAATGCCACCGCGAGCGTTAACCTGCGAAGCAGAATTTAATAGTTTTTGTAGTCACTTTAATTTGCAAAACAACGTAATATTTTGTACCTCTACGATTCTCGTCACGTAACATGTAGATCCTAAGGAATGATATTTTGTTACAAATGTCATAATCAAGCGGTTATGCGATCACTCCTATCCTTACCCTTTTCATTCTAAAAAACATCAGACTGCTGACTTTTGACACACACTGCAGAAGCTAAATAGATAAACACGTGATTATATATTTTCCTAACATCTGTCTTACATTAAAGAAAAACATCTGTTCTACAAAGATAAAATCATAATCACTTACTCTTTGGCACGATATGCTTAATTATAGTACCTAGAAGTAGTTCCTTGCCAATACCGGAACGAGCGTCGAAATTGGTTCCCCGAATACCATATAAAATTTTCCCTTTGGCACTTGGCTAGTTGACATTTATTTTTCCCAGTCCATTGTTCTTGATACCTGTACGACACACAATTGTGGGACGTATAGACGACAAACATATCAAGCCTATTAATCTCTGACATAGGTCAAACTTACTTTGCAGTTTGCTCGAAATAGCTGTGCAACTGTTGCAAGTTTAACTAATCATTGCTCCGTTTGTGAGACTAGCATAGACGTTCACGATTTCGGCTAAATCGTTCACGATTTATCGCGTCTGCTGCCAAATGACGACTCTGTTAACGACAACCTATCAGCGCGATTAACGATCTAATCTTGGCCAATCATTTATATAAATAACACTCTGTTTGTCTCTGACCAGTCGATCTTTAGTAACCTTTTATTACATTATATTTAAACCGCGATATATATCATATATGAAAAGGGTTATTAGAGAGATAATACGAACAATATATTAAGGCGCTTATCGAAATTATGTTAATGGTTATGATATCGCTCATGCTAAAGCAGCCGTGGATATTGCGTATACGCGCTCCGATTTGATAAATCGTCGATGATGCTGATCGCTTACACCCGACATTAGGACATGTCCAACGCTAATAGAGAGCAATGTTGCAAGGACCTGGCACGCTATTTCAACACGCTTTCTTCCCAGAATACCCAGGCCAGCTTCCTTAAACATGGCCGCGATCTAACATAGTATGTTTACTACCCGTACCTACGGTTGTTTATGCATTACTCGGCAAACTGCTAAATCATTTCCCTTTTCCCAATTTAAATAATTCACAACATTTATTAACATGTTTGCTCTAGTTTTAATATAGCCGTTTTGTGTACTAGCAACAGTTGATCAATATCACATGTATTTAACTGTTCCACGAATTCAATGCAATTGAACGTAATTGCCGCTCGGATAATAAACTAGCGGAAAACTAAATTATACACTTACCGAGCGTTCGCACGAACAAAATGGGTTAGACTAAAATGTCAAATGACCAGTGCTCAGCATAGAAACCATGTTTCGTGGCCGTACTTTATAGATCGGTCGTTATGGTGACTGCTGCCGTTGCTGTTGTTTAAGAGTAGATCGACATAATATCACGGAAAAATCAATAAAATTTTTACTATTGAATTCAATAATAAAATTATTAATGGTTAACGAATGTCTATGACTAAAGTGCGTATACTACTAATAGTAGATTGTTTGACAAGGGGCTAAAGTAGGCCATGGTACCACGAGATGGTTATTTTCCCGAACGAAGTGACAGAAAATTGTTCGAGGGGTAATATGGCGTTTAGACCCAAGTTATACATACTAGTTTTCACTTCGATTGCGAGAAAACAAAATAAAGTACCTAACATTTTAACAATAAACAAATACAATTTTATCGCCCGCAATGAATTCTGAGTCAAAAATGTTAAATTTGGCAATCTTTGTATTTTTTTCACTGCTTTGATACTGATAGGATATATCTACGCCGTGAATAAATGCCATAGACAATGTATAATTTGGGCTTCAAAGAGTTTACCAACGATTTAAACTTTTTTTGAATGCTTGTGAAGTAGGAACTAAAAAGCACCTAATGCTTTGAGAATTTGATTGCGTTTCCTCATTGGTCGATTTTAATATTGCGGTATTTCTGATTGGTTGATACTTTATACAAAGTTTTGTTTAATGATTTCATATTTTTAAACAGTATTCGCACCAAAAAAGAATCTAGAGTTGCAATTAACTTCGATATGTGTCGTGATTGGTGGATTTAATAAGGTGAAGCGTTCTGGTTGTTCAATTTAAAACGTTTTATATATCATAAATATGTATACATATTCTCCCAAAAGGCTAAATGTACTACTTTAGTCCGCCTTGGCAAGCATAATATGACACACTTTTAGAGCATGAGAAGTGAAAAATGAGATTACTGACTTATGCTACCTTCAAATTTCAGAAAAAAAATGTGTAATCTGTATGGAAATTAAATTTTGTCATTTTTGCAATGCCATGTTGCTTATAGATTCTGAAACGATCACTAAATCTAAGTATTTATAGAAATTGTATGCATCATTATCGTCACAAAACTAACATAATTTAATTTTTTTTACAAGTCACGCTAATAATGGTAATACACTTTTTTTCGAGAACTCCCTTATACAACATGACTGTTAAGCATATTTATTAATTGCATCATTTTTTTTTCTGGAATGTTCGAAGATCTGCCGCATGAGCATAAGTAAACATTGTCACTCACAGAGATAGGCTGTAAATATTAACCTAGTGTAGTAGAAATTCTTAGAAGCAATGATACGCCACTCGCCACTGCGTATCACCATACCTAAAAACAAGTTACAGCATTCTTAATTATATTTTATATCATTAAACAGCCGTGAGAACCCGCCTCGTAGTTCACACGGGTATACCCCAATACTATCATATCCTGTTACTCTACCCGGTCGAGTTTGGAACGTGCTTTTACAATTGTTACCTACTCCGTCGGCATGCTTTAATTGATGTAAGATTCAGTTTGCTCGTTATTCGACTCTTCGGTAATGAGATCTCCTTACCATACTTCCAGAATTTGCGTAGCATTTCTAAACTTTGCTTCAGTTCGTTTGTCTGTGGTGTTTGTTGTGAGTTGGTATGGTTTTTCCAAAAAGTTGAGCTTAAGGAATTTGTATTGTAGTGACGATACAAATTTTCCCTTTCACTCACAGGAGAGCAAAAGACGCGTTCGTATTCTACTTCTGGCTAAGATTTTCTTAGTCTGTACTAAAGGCCGGCAAATAAATGATAAATTAAATGTGACACTGTTGTAATTATTATGCTTGACTGGTAAGCCTTTAACATTGCTACCTAGTAATAGAACACCCGGGGCCGCAGCGAATGCCTGGCATTCCTCAGAAAAGCTTACACGGCAAATGTCAATGTTATCGTCATAATGTCGGTGTGATACTGTGTGGTCTTGTTACACTTTGCCATTCATGTCACGACGCGTAGTCTCATATCTTGACAATAATATCAGTAGTTCTACATGTATGCGTGCACCATCATCCTGCTTCTCTGCTGTGTGCATCATGACAGACAGGTCTTTAGGTGAAAATATGTGCTAAATATTATACCATCGGCTGAAAGGTTACAGCCCGGGTGTTCTTCAATAATGCATACAATCTATCCTGGAATCTTTAGAGGCAATTGGCGACTTATACTTGAGACTGATTGTAAATAAACCTTATCTGGCAGCGATTCTGTTATAAAAAGAAAAGTATTTAAAATCCTATTACAGAATTTGTCAAGAATTCATGATATCTTTCTTCTGCATCAAACTATGTCTCTGTTAAATCGAATGATTGATATTTGGCCTTAAGTGTCGCAATAGTAATTATGTTTTGTTTTGCCCAACGAAATGAATAAATAAGATCAATAATCCCGAACCAGTCACCGGCACAATCACGTGACTTCACGTGAGGGAGGCAATGAAAATGCAATCAAGTTCTAAAACGGACGCCATATTGCTTGTTGTTTGTTATTGCATTGCTGACTGCGTTTATTTCCGAAGCCTGGGGCATTGTTTTAATTACGTCGCTCGCTGACCCTTTTTGGTACACGTGAAATGTATGTCGCAGTTATGATTCGTTAGTAATTGCAATATTAAGTCATACAGAACATCTGTATGTTCTGTATGACTTAATATTGCAATACCAAACATAACCGCTCTGTAGCGGTTACTGCAACTGTAGCCATATGGAGAAGACGCAAAACATCGTACATGTTGCCAGTCTTATCATCGGTTTTATTGTGGCGAGATTTAGCTTTGGAGGATATGTTTGATCAGCATTATGATTTGATTATCCAATCCAATTTTCTCGCAATCACTGCTTTCATTTCGTTTTTCAATTAAAATCAAAAAAAGTTTGGATAGGTCGCATAATCTTATTTCTAAACTTCTAACAACTAATTGGAATATCTGTGAAGCTTTAGCGTGTTTAAAATGAGACGTCCACTAAATTGGTACCATTTTAATTGTATGTCTACAAGTTATTGTGGTATCTATGTACTTTTAAATCATAATAGAAATGTATTAAGGAACACACTAAACCAATACATTCCTGTAAACAATGGAAATTTTAAATCACTGTCAAAATCATAGAACGTAATCTAAATCTTGTAGATAACCTTAATCCTTACTCGTTGTAAAATTCCATATGTTTTGGTTTTTCGTTAGTTAATTGGAAAGGACATCTTGTATCTGTTATTAGTTACATTACATTTACCAAGAATTTCGAATGTAAACATAACATAAGAGTGTATACTTTTTGAATGATCAACTTTTTGGAATCCCAAATGATAGTTACAAGGGATTTTAGAAAATAGTCGATTACAATTTCGTTCCTATTTGAAAATTTAACAATATTTCCTTTTAAGTGAAATGAGCGTAATTAAGGATTTAAGATGGTATTTCTCCAGATGGACCCGTCATCATTTTCAGTGAAGGTATAAACTTTGGTACAGGTACTAACCTGTAGGTACAGAAAAAGTTAGAGTTATAGCTCAGCGGTTCATAAACTGAACGAAAAAACCATCGATACCTAAATTTCAGAACACATAAAATCACGAAGTGCAGTGCAATGTATTAGCCACAAATCTCTCAAGTTAATTAGAGAACAGTTTCTCGCCATGATGTGTTGCCAGAGGTGTGAGGTGATTGCCGAAATGTGACGACGTTTACTATCTCACCACATTGGTGGTTTGCCAGACATCGAGAAAAATCTACTTTGTCTGAGGCGGTTTTTCTCGAAAGATGATCCTGCAGAGATATTATGATTCAAAAGTAAAGTAGTAAGTGAATACTAATCTTCTAACTTTGTCGTCAACACTACCACATTAAATAATCATTGAAGCAGTATTTCATTAGCACAAAAAGTAGAGAGACGAAAATAGATAAAATGTCGACGATCAAAATATTGAAAAACAAAATACATTTTCCGTATCTACTTTGTCCCCTTTTAATCACCTTATCTCATTTCTTAGACAAGGAAGTTTCCTTGTCTTAAATTTGCTCGATACACAATATTAGGATATCTCGTCCAATACCGGCGCACACCAGCCTCCCGGCCTAATGATAATAACGACCGAAGCTTACGCCACGCAGCACGCGTTCGGATTGCCGATGGCGGGAAATCGTTGACACTTGCGTAAACAGGCGTTGTTCTCAACGCTTACCTAGTTTAATAATTTACATCCAACAAAATGGATATGCAACAATATATTTAAAACGAAATCATATTTTAACTGGATGACTTGAGGCGATGCGAAGGTAATCAAAGAGACTAAAAATCCTATAGGCCCAGCCACTGGTCTTACACACGTTACTTGTAAACCATTTAAGCCGACATCATGCATATTTTTGTTTGTAACTTCTGCTAAATCCAGCGAGTGATTTAATGGGTAAATTACTATAGATTTTTTCATATTTAATACTTACTTGCTATCAAAACTTACATCACTGCCATCATTGGTACACACGTATGGTTTGTGATGCGATATTAACGTGCAAAAACCGAAGGGTGCTTAAACTAATAAGACAGTCAACGACATACACATAAAAGTAGTCAAAATATATCGTAACCGAATATCACGTCCTTACTACTGTCTGTTAATGATTATATTTGGCTCCTTTGACTAAGTATAGTTAGTAAACTATATTTAATACTATGATGATGAACATAAGACATATATGCTACTATTATAATTTTTGTCAATATCATGTGGGAGAAAACAGAAAATTACGAGTACACGCGTCATTTGACTGCTGTGACTTGCTGTAAAAGTTGTACGTTGAAACTAGGCGACAAATAATAGGTCTTTCATAAAACATGCCTAATCAGAACAATCTGAACAATCGTAAAAATTACCCCCAACAATAAATCGAACATCCCAAGCTGTTCAAGCCCTCCTGAAACGTGTACACCGCTGGTGTTGTGGCCGCTTTAAACTGTCGGTTGAAAGTAAACAGGCTATCACGCTTTACACGCGGCTAGGGCAGTTTCATAGAAATAACAACTGGGTCATATTGCATCAATCGAACGATGCACGCGAGCAGTAGACACCATGGTACTGATTGCGAACTCAACTGTGCGATTTACTTCTGGCACGAACTGCATCAATGTGTGCAATGGGTAGTATATATTTTTCGTCTACGGATCTCCTCATTTCCGATTCGATCAATTCTGTCATTCGAACAGAAAGAAAATTCTAAATGACAGAATAAACTTTTGAAGTGTTGTGTACTTAGGTACATCTTATTTTACTGGCGATTTAATGTAATTTTTATTGTAAGACCTGGCTATGGATAATGAAATTGTAATTAGCCGGCGTGGCTCAAAGCATTAATTAATCTCTCATTACATACATCCTTTATAAGGTATTCATTATGGATAAAATCCGCAAAAAATCAATCACTAAGCAAATCCATCCATGATTTATAATTGCTTATGTGGAAGGAAGACCGCTCAACAAAGTTGGTAGTGCAAATTGTGTAATGCGAAGCATTAATAATTTAAAACATCGATTACATTGCCTTGTGCGGTAATTTTAATATGATTTCACACAATTACAAACATGGAAATTTTGTATCTCTGACCTTTTCAAAAAGGAAACAGATATTCTTTTCAAATTAAAAGTATATGCATGTACGAAATGTATCTAAATGTATAGTTTATTGCAACTCTATATCCTGCTATTGTTATTCTGAAAAAAGCTCTGATTGCAAAGAGTATCTACCCGAAAAATACATTTTCAGTTTACCCAGTAGATAAACCGTGGATTACTTCATAACAAAGATTGATTTAACATATCGTTATAAAACCAAATACGCTTATCCTGTGCGCTCAGTGCATCGGGGTGAGTAATGATCGCAATGCATTTGTATCTGTCTGGACAGCTTCCCAGAACAGAGCAGGAGTCGGGCGAAGCCGGGCTTCCCAGAACACGAGACTTGTCCTCGGGACACTGAGGAAATCAGTTATGTTCGCTTTTGAGGAATTATTAATCGTAGTACTGATTTTACGATGTATCGTTCTGCTGTAAACTGAGGACGTGTTAAATTTTACCATTAGCTACGACTCTGCGAGCAGCGATCGGTTTAACATGATTAATTACTCCTATAGCCGTCTTTGCTTTTGATCCTCGCTCGTACATCATATTCGGGCAGCCAGAACCTTGACAACAGGGATCAACAAAACCGAAGACAGCAACGGGGTCATTGTACAGTAGAGGAGAAATTTGATATGTCGCCCGCATCCTAGCGTGGAACGTTCAGTAAAATAGAAAAAGTTTGAGTTCATTAGACGAATCCGCAGCTCTTGTACTAGCAGCAAAAAGTGTTTTGCGTCATTTCGCCGCAGCCCAATTGATGGTGGGAGAGTTTTTTTTACATGATAAGTTGCTGGTAGAAGCGTTCTAATGCTTCGTCGCTACACAGGCATGCGGACATTGACCTTGATTCTATTATTTAGGGCGGCTGTTTTGTCAGTAGAGGGTACAAAATTACAAGTTCATATTAGACATAAGTAGATTTTTTGAATAATCTAATTAAGTGTCGGTAGAGTAAGTTCTTTTAAAGCTTTAACGGGATGACCTTTACGGAATGTTGACGTTTGAAGCGCGCCTCTAAATAAGGTTGCCAATTTTATATAACAGGTGCCTGGCCTTAAAGTTCCCATAAATCCAACACCTATTTAAAATAAGTTATGCATATACCTATCTGTCCGTAATATTCATAGCGTTCCTTTGGCTGTATACTTCCTATATCTGACTATGGCATCTGGAGAAAGGTAAGACTTCCTCCTGCTGAAGTTATGGTTGTCACACCTTCTTCGTTTAAATCAAGGTGTGCGGGTGCGAGTGTTGACTATAGGAGGTGTAGATATGGCGGTGAGCGGATATCGGGCGCGCAAGCACGCAACGAGCGCGCCCAGTCAGACTGCCGCCGCGCGACCAGGCAGACGCACGCGCATTTCATGTGCTGCCCGAAGCGTTCACGATCAGTTCATCACTGAAAAACTCTCTTAAACTTAAAAAAAATAATACACTTGACTTTGTAGGAAATACCACTATGCCCCTTTGCATGTATCTGTTTTGTCCGTGGTTCTTTCTCGTGATGTACCTCGCGTTCCTGATGCTGGACGTGTAAGTCGGCTCGGACGCTCAGTGCTTGGTGTGTAGACAACTAGACATCTAGAGCGCAGGCGCGGCGTCACGATCGATACGCCGTGTCGTAGTGAAGGACTGGCGGTCCGTATCGGCGGAGCGCCGTGCGAGAGAACACGCGGGTGGTTGGCGCGCCGGCGACGGTGCGAGCGGGTGCCGCGTGCCGGGAGCGCCGGCGCTGTTATGCAGGGCCGCTGAGGCCCCTGAGCCAGCCGAGCCGGCCGCCACGATCGCTCCGCACGCGTCGGGCACGCGGCCGCGCGGCGCGCCCGCCATGAGCGCCGCTACGCCGGAGGTGCGCGCCCCGCCGCCTGACGCCGCTTCACCGGCCGTCGCATTGCCCAGGATCAAGCCAGACCTAGGCCTAAACGATGCGACCCTGTTCGCCGTCTACTGCTTCATTAAAAATTTCATTGGGTGAGTTCGCTATTATTGTGTTCCAGCACCATCTCGACGGGGATGTTTGTGTAAAATGGCGTCGTTCTTTATTTATCATCTAGAGTTAGATATAAATAAACGGCAGATACTGTTTGAAATTTACCGAACGACTCTAATTTGATTAAAATACAGCTCCATATTAGCTTAAATATTGACAAGGTCATATCGCTTTTGCCAAGCGCTATTTGAGAAATATCGACTTTACCTTCACCGAGGGTCGAAATGCTACGATTTAATGTCAGTAACATATATATAACTTTACATTGTTGTCATGTGCCTCCAGCGGTTTTGTCGTTGTAGTCTATAGCTAAACTAAGCTGTTCAGATTATATATGAAAAGTACTTACTACTTAGTATCTAAATAAATACTTTTTTTTATATATATATGACTAGTAGGTACCTAGTTACCGATGCCTAATCCTAGAACAATGTTCAACTATCGATAATCATTACCAAATGTGTTAACATGCATAATATTTAGAAAGAAAAAATATTATATAAATCATTCTATACACACCTACATTATTACTATTTACAATTTTAGTATGTTAAAGTATAAAATGTAGTAGCATTGTAACTTATCGCTTGATATTTAACGCTTTTGAGACGACCACAACGACAAAGAGGCACAAACATAACAAATAGGCATGAATCCGTAGGTACTGTTCTGATTAATATGTCAATTATGCACATATATATGTCACATGATTTCAACTATGTACATATATTGTGTCATCTTTCGAGGTTGAGGTTTACCTGTCATTAGAGTAAGTCAAGGTTATTATGATACCTACGTATCTGTGGTCTTCTTTTTATTTATTTATGTAAGTAGAATTATTTCTTGGGCATGCCTAATATATTTAGGCTTATTTTTAAAGGATATAGAGGCTAGTAATAAATAATAATAGCATTACAATCGTTTCCCGTTTCAGAATTCACGGGTCTCTACAGTCGCCATCAGATATATCGCAGCTGTGGAGGTAGTCATAAATATCGGAACATGCACTTTATCGCCTTGACAATAGAGGCGTTGTTCCGATATTTATGACCACCTCCAAAGCTCCGATATATTCGATGGCGACTGTACATCCCGCAAATTTGATAGCTTTGGGGATATAGATTCATCATATCAAGTCCCTTTAGAGAAATTTGCTATAAACCTGCCAAGACCCATTTTCGGGTTGGGTTGCCTGTCCCAAAACGCGTAGGCTCCATTAAAAATACTGACTGGGTTACGGTATTACAGTTATTACTTTGCAGTAAAATTTAAAAATCCCTATTTAAGTGGCAATATAAAATACTCGCTAGTTTACTTGATGCTGTTCGGTTTAGTCCGCGTGGCCTCAGCTTTGAGTCACATTTTCTCCCTTTAGAGATTGAATATACAAAAATATTTTTTTATTAATTTTCCTTCTATTACCGTTTTAAGCTGAGTCTCCTTCAGTATTTGTATATAAGTCTATTTCAGTCTCTATTATATAGAATAGGACATTTTTTTTCCAACGAGTCGTGGTATCAAATTAAAAACAATATTATAATTCACTCTGTTACCAAATGATGGCTAACTTTGTTTACATCCACGATTACTCAATCGTTCCAATTAGCATTAACAGCATAAAAACCAAGCTTCGCTTATAACTACCTACATACACATTGTTTTTGATAAGTCTACACCCGATAATTTCCCGCCGTGTACAACTTGTAGATAACCTTCATAAAATGGCCATAGTTAGCGAATGCCCACACCTCTGTTAGACTTTTCCACATATTAGGGATTGTCAATAATCGATAAGTGCAAGTAAATAGGCGTTGCAATAATTCTAGTTCGTTTGATTACACAGACTAGTCTAGTTAGGTTTTAGCGGTTTTATCTAAGATAAGTATTCAAGCGTGAGTATTTAAATAAATGAAATTGTTGAGTTTCCAAGATGTAGTCAAATAGAGATTCCAGCCCAAATTTTTCGAATGGACTACTAATCCGTGAGATAAACAAAGTTGAAGTAGGTACTTAAATCCTGTTTTGTGGTACAGTGATTTTATCTGGTTTCTGGATTGGTTATTATATAATATTTATGAATATGTATGTAGATTTGACTGAGGTAGGTATGTTGTTTTTTTTTTGCGTCTAATAGACTTTTGCAATATATTACATATCGGCCCTCTAGGCTTCATCTTGTGACAATCTTAAATTAAACGTAACAAACTTGAATTATTAAGTATAGAGCCACGTCAGCCAGTCTGTACACCATATGTGCCGTATCAGAAATTCGGTTGGCAATGGTGATATGTTGTATGTGTGTAAAAACGTTAATCCGAATAAGTCTGTCCCATAATGTATAGTGATATAGCTAATTGTGAACATCTGAAGGCCAGATATTAACATCGCCGACCATCGTTGGGTAAAAGTTTTCCGTAGAAAGTATGCACTTTGCTTTGTTATCGAGCTCTTGCCCTAAGCCCGCCCTAAGCCAGATAAACAACAGTTGACACACTAACTAAATCTTTATAGCGTTAACCGATTTCAATGACCGAGTTGGCTATCGCCGACGTTACTCGCCAGCGGTCTTTGTAAATGCATTTGCAATTAACATAGTGAGTTCTCATTTTGCATATCTAAACAGATAGACGTTCTATTTACTCTCTGCATCATGATCGGTTGCATTGAAATGCTGATCGTGATTGCGGTTTATATTAAATTTCATTTTCCGTAGCAGAAACGGTAACACCTATTTTCTATCGATCTCATTTCAATGTCTTTAAGTTGTATGTTTGGTATTGAGAAGTGATTTAAATGTCTAACACTTTTGTTTCGATGGGCATCATCACTTTCACGAGAAGAAAAGGGAAAGTCGTGGCGCCCGCTCCCTTGCGGTCAGATTAACCTAGGCTATTGGCCAGCGCTAATTCCTCTTGTTTATTTCATTTCACAATAATAGCCTTACAACCACGATTTCTCCCAGTGATCGATCATCTAAGAAAATTGTTCACGCTGCAAGGACTAATGATTAACATCAGGTCTATCATTTACCTTGCATAACACTGTCAACATGAATTAAGTCTATCCGATGATGACACGACGATCATAATCAATATCACGTTTACAAGTCTTATCACTGAATCGATCTTCCTTGTAAATTGCTTGTACAATACATTCCTTATTGGTCCTAGTTGACTTTATCTGTCTAAAGATTTATCTTACGATTGTTTCATTTTCTTGAAAATGTTACTGACATTATAATTACTTTATGATATTTTGTCAAGATTCATTTTCCTTTCCTTTGTTGTTAAAATTATTAATAGACTCATTAACTTTTCCTGTTTCGCGTCCGGGATTATTCCTCCGAATCATTCTTCTTCGTATCTGTTTTTCATCTTAACGAAATAGTTTTAACAGCCCATTACCTTTCCACTTTGTAATATTATTTTTTTCATTTGCTGCTGCTTCGTAGTCTTTGTTCGCGTTCTTATCGAAACATCGAGGGGGCAAATATTTTAATTAGGTGTTCCACTTATTTCTATTTTTATTTGATTACTAGTTGCTTGTCCCTTTGAATCCATTTGATATCTTTTAGGAACTTTGGATTCTAAACTTCGTTGGCCGGTTCATCTAAATTCAGACTGAATATCTATATTAAAACTATTAATATATTCGCGTCAGCGTTAGGTCCTGTCGATCAGCTGTCCGTCCGCGTTCCCAACGATGCGTCCCGATATGACGGGAGATAGTGCGTGTCCGACACACGTAACATAACGTCGGCCATTACGCAACTAGGTACAGTTAACTGTATTCACATCTGGTGCACCGATGTACTCTGTTATATCACGACGTATTGTGTTTTGAATAATTCTGATAAGTCACTTTGGTATTGCATAACGCATTACGCTTTAGTGCTTACATATTGTCAAAATCTTTGATTGTTTACGGGTTCTAGTTTTCCGTTATTACCCCGAAAACAATAGAAAGCTGCTTAAAAATGTACGCTCTTCAGTAAAAGTGTACAAGTGTTACATTGGTACCTATTGAATTGACTCCTTGGCTTGACAACTAGGTAGAGTTATCTAATCCACGCGTTGTGTAATAAAAATAAGTCCTGTTCGGTTAGCATGTTGCATCTAACAACGTTAACTAATTTGTTAACACATACAAGACACTATTAAAGTTACTCAAATTAGGTCTCAATATTCTCAATCATTAGCAGTCATTAATTATTGCACTTGACGCCTGAACGCTCGACGATTAGCTCTGGATCTCATCTGGTTATATTGATTGACGCGTTGCCTTGACGTTCCGCCATGCCACCCTACAAACCGCCCCTTCTACGCGAGGACCTCGGGAACAGGGACGCGCGCATTGTCAGTGTGTACACGACTATTGCGCAGGGAGGACGCTTCCCCGAACCGACCCCAAACAAACACCGCGGAAGTGACTCAAAGTGCTTTCTTTACTGGGAACATACAGCAGGTGCGCTGGAGGACACGCTAAAATATCGACTGTAAGTACACCTTTACGCCCAATCGAAGGCCCTACCGTACTTAAACTAGGTCACTCTTCCGCGTCCTCATACCAAAACGCTCCTTATTTATGAATGGATGCATTGTTTTTCACTACAAATACTATATTCAGCCAAGATATGATATAAGAGTAATCGTTTTTTGAGTAAGTAGTTCTCAGTATTCGTTGCGAACCACCCCATTGAAGCTGACGTCACTGTTCTAGTTGTGCTTGGTCGTTGCATTGACCCAATTACTACCAGGTCAAAGGAATTTCACAAAATTCTCCTCCTACTAATTCATACTCGCACCATAAACGGATGAAACTAAAAGTTTCAGCTTGGAACAAAATTATTAGCGTATCCCAGTCTCGTACCCTTGCGTTCGTACCTGCTTTATTGACGATAAAACGCCGAAAGCGAGGAGGGCTGCCTAGCTGAGTACATTGAACCCTAACCAAGCTGCGATAAACAAGGCGTGTGACAACTCGACCGTGCCTCTGCTGTTCATATTTTTATGACTTCCTATATAATTTTAATCCAGAAATAAAGGTCTCTTTTATGGATACCTAACTCATTATTTCCCTTTATATTATATTTGTCTAGCAAACATGTTGCTTTGTTTATATTCTATTTCTGCGACTGCAAACATTTTTCTATGATTATAATAAATTAATAATACTCATAAGCCTTCAAAAGAGTAAACGTGATTGAATCTTCTTCTGATGTAATCGAGGCGGGACTTGAGATTATTAAGGAAATTACTCGTAACAATCAACAACTTCCTCTTTACTTTTCACGATTGTGTTCGCGTCGGAAGCATTGATTTGTGCGTTAGCCGATTACAGCTCAGATAATCTTTGATCTAATCTCATTCGTCTTCTGATTCGATTGGAGAAAGTTCGTTAGCTAAGGACTGCAACACTGCTCGATCCGATCGCCGACAGCTCGTACTCCTGGGCTAATTGAATTAATACACTACATGATAACTTATGCAACGCTTGTAACTGTCTTATCCTATTTGTTTTATTACGTCATCGCTACATTGTATTGCTTCAACCATAAACAGGTGGCACTAAACCCAAGAAGTCATTCAACTTTAAAACAATTTTTTTTTTGTAACTTTGATTATTCTCTTGCCAAAAGTTGGTTTGTCCGAAAGTTGATTTTCAAAGCCTTTAAGGATATTCGCACCATAACAATGCAGGCAACTGTTACCTTCCCCAAAGATAAAACGTCTATATAACATGCACATACATATTAAAACACTGTGTTTAAAGGTCGCTTTCAAGCGCGAGGAAGACGCGACGTGTTACCACAAACCAGATTGGGTTTCACACAACTTTTGATGATGAAAGTTGCTCACGCATGCACCATGTTACGTTGAATTTAAATAATTCTCCTGCGATTATGCTAATCTGCAACTTTGTGGTAAACGGCTCCAGCCGGACGAACGGGCGTATCACTTGCTCATCTAGAACTCATTACATGACCGTTGGTTTTTGCTTGGAGCAACAAAAACAACGCGTCTGTTTCCTCTGCGTCTGTGATTATAGTGGTTGTGTACTCGACGGGGCACACTTCCTGCACCTACTGTCGCTCCGCGTCGTCAGGTGCTATTTCTGCCTCTCCGTGAACCGACCCGCTTCACAATTCACGTTCAAAGTCGATTATTTTAAATACGGCAACGGAACCGTTCTCTTCGACAAACATTCATTCAAGGATTTCGAGCATTCTTACTGTTATTTTAAACTGTTTCTGATATATCGTGCTGTGCAGTTCTGTATTCCAGTATGTACGTCCCAAAGAGATGCGTCCTCGCTCCAATTTTATATCGAAAGCAGTACAGCGTCCTATTTAACTCTTCTCGTACCGAACCACAACAATTGTGTGACCCCGACCTAGTTCTATGATATGCAGGTCTGCGCAAACCTCATACGTTTATAATTGAGTTACAGTGGATACTGGCAATCAGGCTTAACTCGCTGGCTTTGAAATCGCACGATCTCCAACTTAATGCCGTGAACTTTTTAAGCTAGATCAATGCGTGGAGTATGTTTCTAATCTAATAAAACCTGCGTATCTGGCGTTTTTTAGATGTGCCCAACGTCCCCACCTAAATATAAACGCGAAATTTATTCTGTGTCTCTCATACACCACCGGGCGCACTCATCGGCTACTTATAAAAAGCGGCGAGGTCATGTAGTCGGACGCGCGCCGACAGTGCGGACTCCGCACGCGCCCTGTTACGACGCCTCTATCGATATCGATGCTTCGTTTTATTTATCACTAACAGCACGTGCTGCAGTGACGTACTAATGTGTCGATGCAACAACTGAGCCAATGGCTCTTGGCAAGTCGGCGATTGATTGAAGTTCGGATACACAAGTGTGCGTGCCGCGGTGTTGTACAGTCGTGTCCGTATGGTGCAACAACTTATGGCCGACTTGAAGGTGCTCATCGGCAAGCGAGCGCCGGCGGCGGCAGTGCCGCCGCCGGCGCCGCCGCCCCTGCCGCCGCCCTCGCCACACTCGCAGCAATACACCCGCCGAGATCTCAAAGCTAATCTCCACCGGCACATGAGTATTGTGCTTGACAGGTGAGCCAGTATTACTGGACTTGTGGCACGGTATTTGCGATAGCGTTTGCCAAGCCTTTCCAATTACTCAAATTGTTGCGAATACGAATTCTGCGAACACGCTGAGCGCGCCTCATTTTGCACACTGACAAGCCTAATTAGTTAAATTAATTATTAAAATCCTTTAAAATAACTGTAATTAAACACATTCATTTCAATCGTAATATTCAGTCACGCATGTACCGTGTATTTCGTGATAAACATCCATATATTATGAAAAAGGTAGGTGGTAAATTATTATTACCGCGCAGCCCAACGTCCAACCAAAGAGTCTAGAATTAGTTAACATAACAATCTCGTATATGTTGTTATATGATTGATGAGTGATGTGACAAATTTAAGGTCAATAAGGTTCAACATTTGCCAATACGTACATTATTTATTTTCAAATTATTACCCGTTCCAAGAACTGAAAGTAGATTGTTAGAATAGTTTTGTGCGAAAGTCTTGCAGCTGACGGAATCTATTTACTAATGTATGCAAATGTGTTTCGATTAACTCACTTACTATATACTGTGTCCAATGCGATGGGGTTGTTGCCCGGTAGACGACTCATCCTAATACATGTAGGCTGTACAATTCTACTTTAATGATACTTACTTAATATTATACATACAGTTCATATTACCGTAATAAAGTAAAGACCATTTATGCAAATAACAACCACAATAAAGTTTATTCACGTGAACATGTTGCACACATTTATTACAGCATTTGAATGAGAGCATCGTTAGCATCGAAGCGAGTAATGCTGCACCGCCTTTACTTTCACAAAGTTGTAACAATCGCGCCAAGGTCGCTCGCTTGCTCGTTTAATGACAAAATTATAAAACGGCTAGCTTTGTAGAATATTTCATAAGTTAACACTTACTTAACTGCTTGTAGTGGCAGTAAACAACTCTCGATATAAATAGGTGCTGTCACAATGCCGTGAATACGACAGTAGTCTTGAGTTTAGCTATAGTTGCAAAACTTCTGATATCTTTTTCGATCAATAAAGTTATTACTGAAACAAGATAGTTAAGTTAGTATAACCTAACCTAACCTTCAGGGTTACTTGCTTGATATTCTAATATTGTAAAATAATACTTGACATCACCTTAAACTGTATTACCGTCTAGTGATGGTAGGTATACTAGGGCAAGTAAAATATACTATAATTTTCTCTCCATGTTTTAAGTGTGAAATTCCCTGCCCACACTATATTTTGATGTTGTCTTAATGTATTTGACAAGTAAAAGAAAGTATCGTTAACCTGTATGTCTTAACCAGTGTGTGTTAATTATGTAGGCTCAGTTAACTGGTGCCAATGGCAATGTTGCTTAGGGTACTGATACTGAAAATAAAATTTAGACATTGGTAGTTTACTAGTGCGTTTTATATTTCCTCTATTGGTCTCCAAACATTCTTCACTCCTCAATCGCTAGGGTATGTATTATAGTAGATTGTTTACATTAGACACATCGCACGTTAATTTGTCGAATCTAACTGTCAAGAAGCGATCGATGAGACGCCAATATTCCGCAATTTATGGTGGTTAATGTATGCTGAAGTGTGTCTGACAAGACATTTGGCACTTGTTATCCGATCTACGGAGAGCCGATTTTGGCTGATCGGGCATTTGATCAGAATTGACTTATGGGGGACGTTGCTCAATGCGACATTCAATTGAAACATACAGAGCTGTCATGTTGTATCAAAGGAATTATTTCGTCGCATCAAACAATACAAAGTTATTTTAGACTTGTGCTGTTCAGAAATTAAAGTAAATTGGACAATTTTGGATGCTAGTGCTACGTCAAAATAAAACGTGTGAAATCTTGTCTCGGTGCGATCAAATCTGAAATGAATTTTCCAGGTTAGCTGACAAATAGGTGACACCTGGACAGCGCAAATATGAATTATGAATATGACTAAGAAGGTGGTCGCAGTTGTCCAGAAATAACAGTAATTCCAAACGACCTTGTTCCGAATTAGTTGGTCTAAAATCCGCAAAACAAATGCTGAAACACGTTCGCTTGCGCAAGATGAACCGAAGTAGCTATTTGCGAGACCAACACACTCTATGTTTTCTTACTGGTTAAAAGCGTCGAAAGAAATAATTGGAAACACTCACTAGATTATTTACTACGTCGTTTTAACGGCCAAAATATAGGAAAAATACAAACCTATTATTTATAAGCCACCTGGATGTGTTCCAGCGGAATGCAGGAATGGTACCTCGCGTCGAACGGCCTCGTCGCAGTGACACTCGTAGGGCGGGGTGGAGTAGGTATTATTCACCGCAAACATCGATATCTTCTCCGTCGTTCGGATTACGACCGGCGGGGTGCTAGCCACACGCAGTCGCTTGCGCCGAGTCGCCCGCGCACAGCCGCCTCGAGGCCGTTGCGAAGCCCTGCTACGGCGTCTAGGTCAATACACTTATTTGCGTGTACTTCACCTACACTCTTATCGCGTTCCTATTATCGCTCTAAGCCTATTTCGGTCGTGTATCGATCGATTCCGTGTGCGAGCCGAAAGCCGGTACCATTTCTTAGTACGGCGAGAGTCGTAGCACGCGTATCGTCCGTTGGATGACATCAGTTAATTCACCACGTCCGCTGGAGGCCAGATGCGCTCAGTTTCCGCGGCGAGGTCGGCTCAGACGCACGAAGACTTCCATGGAGGACGGCAAGTGCCCGACATGCGAGGCCCTCGGTCGGCGGAGCCTCTCGAGCAAACTGCTGCAGGTGGCCACTGCGCAGGCGCACTTGCGGACGTGCTCCAGCGCCGCCACCACTCCCGAGCAAGGACACGACTTGGACCTGGCGTCGCGCGCTCTCGCTGCAAAACGACGCAAGTCCATAGCTGGCCTGAAGCTAAGCCTATCCTCCGAAGTTCAACCAAAACCGAACGTTTCCGAACCACCCCGATCTGTTTTCGGGCGCAGGAACACTTGGTGCTCTGTGTAAGTCTGGACTTACTCACTTATCATATTCCATTTTTTAAATCTTTTTATTTAAATCACTTGTTTGCGGTCGTTAGTTTCGATTATTTTATGAAATAATTCACGTTATCTTGTTTGTTCCTTTCTACAATCTTACACATGTCTTCATATCTTCCACTATCTGACAATGATTACGCGATTCTTGCTACGATTTTTTGCACTGACTGTGTTTATCATTATGATAATAGCGTAATTTATTTTAGCAAATCTTTAAAAGTATTTTATACGTAACTACATTTAAGGTACTCTGTTTAAGTATGTTTGTTTATTCGTAATCGGCGACCTCGCGTCTAGAAAGATCGGATCCGAGCATTGGCACCTGAGCGAACTAAAACAAGCTCGAAGGTCTCAACATTCGCTGACTATCTACGAACGGATCGATAAGCCTTGTATACATCGACACTAACACGACATGACTGATATTAAAAATGTATTTTGTCATTATTTGTACATAACAAAGCAGACATGTAAACCAATCGATCCGCTTTAAAGCCTTGATATTAAACATTAACGAAGTATATCATGATAGTTGCATCTGTTCATTTCATTGTTGTATTTAGTTTTCATCTTCATGGCCCATAATAACAAGCTGCAGTGTCTTAATAATCTATATATGTATTTCATATTCTTAGGTAGTCGTTTTATAATAAAACCTATTAAGTAATTGAGATTATTTAAAAAATATTTCGATAACAAATACGTCATAATGATTATGATAATACAAATTTGATTATGAATAAAAAATTAGTTTGCACATATCATTGAGATTAGCTAAAGACTAATTTGACAATCGACTTCAAGTGTCTAGATCGTCGTTTAATTCGGAACTGGCGGAAATCTCAATTGTTGTTACTTACCCACTAATAAGGCAACGATCACTTGCAGGAACTTCTCACTTAAGATAATTTATTTTATACGACTAGATACTCTATTTATTAGTTAATTTTCTTAAGTTTTTGTAAGCCTTGCCACGTTAGATTACTTATTTTATATTTATTGTTCCAATACAATAAGTATTTGTAACTCTTTGTTATCAGACAATGAATTGAATATTTTATCGCTTTTCACACTTCAATAATTATAGTTATACTATACAAGTAATATAAGAAAGATTGTTAGACGCTGCGCTTGCAAAAACAACATTGCTAATATCCTCTCCTTTTCTGCTGCAAGAAATTACATTACATAACAAATATCTAAAATAATTTTTAATTCTACCAAAGGTATAAACTATATACTGTATTATATCTACTATAAACTGAAACCTCATCGCACCTCTTGCGGAAGTCAGCAAGTTTTGCTACCTTGGTTCGCTTGTGTCGAGCAATCTTGCGCTTGATGCGGAGATCGACTCCCGCATCGGCAAAGCGGCCACTACGTTCGGGAGGCTTCGTGGAAGGGCTTGGGACAATAAACATCTGACGGTAAAAACGAAAATGCTTATTTACGAAGCGTGCGTCCTAAGCAATACAAGACAACGCAAAACAAGAACGCCGGCTGAACAGTTTTCATATGCGCTGTCTTCGTGGCATACTAGGCATCACGTGGAAGAACGTGTGACAAACGAGTCTGTTTTAGGCGAGGCACAGCTCCCTAGTATCACAGCCATGCTGAAAAAGAGACGATTGAGGTGGCTTGGGCATGTGTATCGAATGGAACAGACTCGTTTACCACGTGAAATCCTGCTAGGAGAGGTTGCAGACGCAAAAAGACCAGTCGGGCGTCCAATGTTGCGCTTTAAAGATTGCGTGAAGCGTGATATGGTTGCATTTACCATCTCATGCAACCAATGGCAAGTATTGGCCAAGGATCGACCCATGTGGCGTCGAATAATCCATGATGGACAATCGAAGCACGACGATGCCTGGTTTCAATTATTAAAGGATAAACGCCTGAGGCGCCACGAGCAGGCCTCCAACCTCCGGCCACCTGGGGGCGCATACACCTGCCGCGTGTGTGGACGAGGGATCCTTTCTCGCATAGGGCTATACAGCCACGAACGGAGGTGTAATTTATAGGGTGCTGCTTAAAACATCTGTTACAGTTGAATAAGGCCTGTATATATATATAAACTGAAACCAGACGAGATGAAAATATACGTGACGTTTCCGCCAGCATCTTCGTGACAAGACACAAATATATGTCTTTATGATGGAGAATTTAACGGCAGTAAAGCGTGGCTTGAACGGTTATTCGTGACATAAAATCGCAGCTTCTACCATTGTACGTGGCTCTAAAGAGGTCGTAAAGGCTTCAAAAAACAATAGCGACATCAATAATGATAGAAGGCACTGAAAAGTAATTGCTGGCAATTGACATACTTAAAGCCTTTGTGTATAAGGAAATCTTAAAAGTAATTTGTCATTACCACGTTGCGTATTCTGTCAGTGTTAAAGAACCATTATTTAAATTACAAAAAACGCTTTTTTAACTTGTCTAAAGTATTATCTTTTTTTAACTTGTGTTATGTTATTATTTCGAATCTACAATTTGAAATTGAGATTGCTGCAAATTATTCTCCACTGCATCAAAAAAGAGATTCATAACAAAGTCTGGCCTAGACAGTTTATCATCAACAAGGCAAACTCGTTAATCTATTCATAACGTTTATACCGTTGTAGCGACTTTTTCTGCGCAAAACATTTTAATAATCCAGCATCCAAATGCCAAGGTTAAATTAATAATGCATTGTCACTTGTGGCATAAACAATGCTTGATTAACCCACGTTACATTAATGATCTGTATCGTATATCTCACTATCCTGCTATGACAACATTACCACGTGTGTTGTATCTCAACAATGTACAATCTGCTAAAAAATAATCACCTCGTTAATGATAACATCTCGATCTTTATGTCTTCAGCGCAATGATTGTGATATAATGTTTGTTTCGAAACTTACAAAACAAGTACAATACATATGTCAACACGCTTACAAAATACTCTACTGAATCTTGATTCTCTTTAGATAGTTGTGCTATAGGTTGAAACGGCGCCAAGAGTAGGTACAACCGCCGCTGCACTGGCCTTACGCAAATGAATAACTGCGAATTATGTTGTCAAGTTAGATATTATTTGCATTTCTATCAAGTATAATTACTAACTTTGATAAGATCATGATTGTGAAGTATCTCCTAACAACTCTCTATTATTCTGTGATCTAAGGAAAACTATATGATAACACGCGAAGCTATCTTCGCCCGCATGGTTAGAGGAAAATGTAACAACATATTGAGTCTTCCCGTGGGGATGAGATATTTTCCCGCTGGAAAAAGTAGCCTATATCACTATCCATCCCTTCAACTACCTCCACTTAAAAAACACGTCTCACTTCAATTCGTCGCTCCGTTTTGCCGTGAAAGACGGACAAACAGACACACTTTCGCATTTATAATATTAGTATGGATAATGGTACCTCTTGTCAATTATTTTTATAAAGCTTTATGAAATCATCTAGCCTTATAATTGATTATCTTACTGGCAGAACATAGGAGACAATGCGCGGAAGTCTGCAGCTTGGATTTTTTGATGGCACTAGTGTCTAGCTTGGTTGTTAAATCTGACTTCACTAAACATCGCAAACATGACTAATCATGTTTGATAATTTCTATTTTAAATTAAATTGATGTTTTACTTATTGGGTTTTGGTCAAATGCTAACATTTTTATTTCTTAAAAAGATTCTCAAATTTGGCTCCTTTAGCTTCTAGTTTTTTAAACCATATACCTACTTTTGATTTTATTGAAGGTACTTAATATGTAATGTTTAAAACAATATCAAATTTAAACTAAGCAGCCTTCATGATTAATAAAACTTTAAAAGTTCACAGATCCAGCATTTTTCCCTACATATCATTTCTTAAGAATTTTGTAACACTGGCTACTGTAACCCTTTCATAATTTATACCAGTAGACACACCTCTTCAAATTCATCGGATCGAAGGTTTACAGTTTGGATAGACTTAATTAGTCTAAATTTACCCAACCCGTTTGCTCCGAATTGCAAACATTGCAAAAAGCCACCGTCTAAATCTGGTCAACCTTGAACTTAACGATCGTATCATTCAAATTAAGCTAGCCAGTGTTGCCTGAAGTTGTAGGTTCGCGGCTGTTGCAGATTTATATTCGTTTTAAAGTGCGTCGGGTGTATCTCAATTCAAGTCAAAGCGTTGCCTAGGTGTTCCGAGGCGCCATCGTAGCCCGTAGTAGGTAGAGCCGTGCGCGCGCCACTTGCTCCTCGGCCCCCCTGCGTCGCCCCACCGCACCGCCCGGCCCAGTCCGCCGCAACGCGTCGATCCGGTCGCCCGCGCGCACGATCAAACCACTCTGAAAACGTTACCTTTACACTCGTACAC
Organism: Grapholita molesta; assembly: GCA_022674325.2. Taxonomy (NCBI): domain Eukaryota; kingdom Metazoa; phylum Arthropoda; class Insecta; order Lepidoptera; family Tortricidae; genus Grapholita; species Grapholita molesta. The sequence continues at coordinate 17,321,636 of CP053125.2, forward strand.
GGTCCAGAAACAATCAAAACGGCACCCTCCAGCCCTTCCACCGGGACTCGCAAGTCCCGTCACGTGATCATTGGCAAACCCGAAGCCATGCAGACTAAACTAATAAGTGCTAGCTATTCGTCCATCATGAACAAGCAAGATCTGCTCAGAGAAGTGGTCGTCAAGTACATCGACTACTTTTACCCTGTGTAAGTACTATAACCTTTAACGAGTCGCTGACTCCTTCGCAGTCGCAGTGTCGTGACGCATTGCAGCTTTTTCAAGTTGCCGTCAATGGGACAGTGTCGAATGCTACACGGCCCTACGTTCGCGAAGGTTCTCACCGTGCACGGCTAATTACGGTGCCGGTAAGTCGGTGAAGGTTCCCCGGCAACGTGGCCGTTGCAGCCAGACAAGCGGTTGCGATTGGCTGACGTCAGCGCCGCCTATTGAACCTAGGTGTATCTATCGTCTCACTGCTCTATCGATCCGTTCGTTGCACTGAACAAGAGGCTAAAAGACGTAACAATACCCTCGCATCTGCTCCACAGCCAGATTCAACAAAATTGCTAACAGGATGTGGTGACTAATTAAATTCCATCTGCTGTACCTTTAGACCTGTCCATATAAACGCAATTATAGTGTTATATTTAATATTTATTTCATTTCGCGCTTACTTTAATTTTTATTGAATATTTTGGACATTACGTTGTAATGGAATGGTCATGTTATTGAAATCGTTGGGCACCATCGCGTGACCGTTTCGCGTGACAAGTACCTACCTATCTACCGAGTGTGCTGTCCCATGGTGTCCCATTAATGGTCCTTTGTGACCAATTCGTTTAATTCTTTCACGTCCCACCGCTGCGCTACGGTAACGATCGCCATGTGAAGCCGCCATATTTGGCTTGTTTCATGTGACCAGATTTTCACCACCAAACCACTCAGTCCTCACCGTTTAGGCTTTACAAGTGACACCATTGGAATTAGCTTTTCAACAATTTAGATTCAAAATGAAAGTAACGAACTTTAAAGGAATGCAGTGATATTCGTCAAAGTAATCCGTGATATAAAAGAGTAGTCATTACAAAATATACAAGTAAGAATAAGATGTAATATCTGAACGGAGGCACCGGCGGTGGCGCCAGCGATGTCGAAACAAGTCGACACCGTCGATTTCCCCTCGACGACCTTGCGCTCGCCGCTCGCTGCCCGATAATACAACAATACGGTCCACAGCCTCTCAATAACACTGATAATTTGTTACTACACTATTTAATCGCACGTCGCGCGCGTGTTTCAGGGGACACTCGGTGATCCCGGCAGGCAATTGAATCGTTTGCTACAAACGCTTAACTGCTATTATCACTCAATAAAACGCCGCCGGCGTTGTTGATACACTCGCGATTCATTGCAACTGAGTCAGATATAAAACCCAATCTATTAATAGAGACAATTACATAGAATATTGTGCTGCCTGTACAGGGTTGGAAGAGCGTGGACGCAGAAAATGATTTTCATTTGTTTTAGAGCATTTCATACTAACTCAACTAACTCAAAACGATTATTAGCTTCTAGCTAGAACTGTATGTAACCTTTAAAGTAGTAATGAACGCTATCGGTATAACAGAGTAATAACTTGAATATTAATAATATGGATGTAATTCAGGTAAATAGTATTAATTTATTGTAATACAGTCATGTCACCACGTGCACCTGCGTTTCAGTCTATTGTCTGCTAAACAGTGAGTCATGGAAGCATGTATTACGAAAATCTAATTAATTATTGAAGCAGCTTTTTACGTCTTATGAAAGTATGTAAATTATCCTACTTTTAATGGAATGTTATGTATGTTAATGTAGAATCAAAACAAAAACATATTGGCGTATATCTATAATAGTGGTAATTATGAACTGCCTCACCTGTTTTGGGTATGAGAATTGGAAAAGAAGATTAATAGACTTGTTATTGTATACATTATGAATTCGAAATGTTCCACCGGCGATGGCTATTTTAAAGTTTATAAAAGTTACCAGAGTGACGTGACTGTGGACTCTGATCGCGCCAATGATTGGTAAACAAGGCGATCAATAAATAATTCATTGACGTTTTCCAACCCAATCCCAGCGCAGTTAAACGCCTTTTGTGTCTTTAACCAAGTCGATGTATGCAGTTCTTACTCAATCTTCAGTTCGCCGGTCAAATTCGGAATCTGATTATTGTGCTTCTGAACAAAAGATTTCCTCAAAAACAGGTTTTGAAAACACTAAAATCTGAACGAGTTTACGTTCGGCGGATGCTATTTTGGTCGCTGCTATGTTACGACTGCAAAACGATTCAAAATTCCGCGTTTGACGTGTTGCTTTTGTTAATGAAAACATGAAACGCCTTTTTTTAAGAGACCTTTGTTCCGTTGTCTTCGAAGGTAATGAAGTTGATCTACGCAAACACACACGTGCGTGAAGACAAAACTGTTGATATCTCCCCTTCTTTGTTTGCGTCTTGTATTTGCCTAATAACGTTCCACTCTCGACAACTTTACTTTGTAGGCGGAGGCGCCGAGTTTTAAAGTTTTCTCTTTGTTGTGATATGTTAGGTTCTTTATTTTACCTGAGAGAGTTGAATGTTTCAATTCAATGTAAAAATGTAAAAGTTATTTTCGAGTATGACTCTTTTTAAAGATGATCTTAGCAAGTGTTCTTTGTTGCCAAGCCGTTTTGGTTGACTGACACGTGTGAAGCCCGTCGTGTCGAGTTATATTTGGCAACATTTTGGACGCTTGTTCGTAAAAGTCAAGCGCGTCCATGTTTTATATTTACCAGCTCATGAAAATCTGAGGAAAGTCATTAGGGTCTATATTAGCGAGCGCGACCGATAAACGAATTTGTTGTTTACGGATAACTCTGTGGTGTACTTTCTCCGCTTCTACCTCCTTATGTTTCAACTTTTTCATGTAGCATGCCAGTGAGCACAATTTTGATAAAGAACTTGCGTAATCGCTCAAAAAATACAAAAACTAGTTTTCGCCCGGTTCCGCTTAGAGAAAGCAGTTTATTTATTGTCGCCCTGTAGACTAGGCGCCGGTTTTTGACGATAATCTGCTAGGCAGTTGCGAAATCCATTTTTACGGTTGCTATCCGGTATTATTACGTGTCATGCATGTAGCGTTGCATAATTATCACGAAGGCGTAAATTTTGGTAGACACCATTGTGAGTTCAGTCATTTCGTGTGGTCCAGGAGCGTTATTCAATATTGAGAGGTAAGCGGGCGGCGGACCGGTTGCAATCGATCTGCAGGCGAACTCATTTTTAACGCTCCAATGGGTTCAAGTTTACCAGCGTGTTGTTCAACTCGTTGACGCGACACGGAATCCGACGGGAGAAAGTCAAGTACGATTGTCGTACAATGTTCCACATACTGCTACTGATTACTTAAATGAGATTGGATCATAGTGAGTAATTCCGGCAGTAGTCCGCACAATTGCCACTAAGACGCAGCGTCATCCCGCAAGCACGTGGCGCCGTCCGCGTGTTGCACTCGTGACACTTTGTAATAACAGCAATAGTTTCTGTATTCCATTGTCTGTAGTTTTTTGATGTTACTAATTACACTTAATTACCTACTTATGTCGTGCCAGTCAGCAATAAACTGCTCATGAAACCCGACTCTGTATTTGTTACTGTAGCAAATAAGTATTTAACTAATCTTAGCTCATATTGTTTTCCATGTATATTACTATGTATAGACGTTATCAGTAGGGGTTTGTGGGTCAAGTATCAACATCTGTTGATTGGCCAGATTTCTCCGTTCGATTTACTATTTATTGTTTAAACATCTGATTCCGGACTCCATATAGGCACCACCTAGGTATTGCCTCATTTAAAGCCGGGCTTCATTGTTTGTAGATAACGTTACAAACAAGTCGGTTCACCGGGTCTGTTTAGCAATATTTACAGAACCGTCTTAACGTAATCATCCGTAGCGTCGAACGGAAGCTCGCCTAAGTAACTCGCTACCCATTCATTATATTATAATTTATAAACCACACTTACTTCATGGATCTGGTTAACTACATTTGCTTTTGCATTACTTCTATGCTTACCTTACGCCGATGCAATGCGCATAAACGTGAATTGAATCGCCCGGATTAGACTACGGGTAAATTAACGCATTCTTTCGCGATAACAGTAATTTCAGCTCGAGTATAATAAAACTTTGGTAATTTAAGCGAAACAATCTATTATATTGTGTAAACAACCTTAAACGCTAATGTTATTTTTGTCTATAACATTGTTTTTCTCTTTGTTATAGCGCATCGGGCACCAGCGCGGTGGCCATCGACAACAAGATCGAGCAAGCTATGGTATGTATCTAATAAGTTTTATAGCGTTTATGTTTTTATATAAATCCGCCATTCAAGTTCGCCAGGAAAATATTTGTTCTTATACTACGTCAAATGCCCTTATAAAGCATGCCACACGTGACCATTATAGCATTGTCAATTCAATACTTCAGGTAGTCAGGTTGTAATGCGAATTATCTAGACTACGTGGGTCGTTAGCAAACCCTTTTCTTCTGCCGCTGATCATTATCATAATTGACCATAAATGGAGGAAATCACATGCAATAAATGTCTATAAGAAACAGCTGCCACAATGACGAATGGAATCCATTAGCGACGTTACTATCCGGGCTCTTGTGCCACTTTGTGCAAAGCGAATCACTCAAATTGACGAAGATTCTCTCTCAACCATTAAGGAATAACTTGTCGTGTCTCGTTGATGCCGAATGACCGTCTAAGGCGACATATCATTTACCAGTAATGTGCTTCTTTCTACTGGGAACAGTAGAAAGCATGTGCTGAATACTTCCATGACAATGTATTGGAGACATTGGAGTAGCACTCGGTGCCATGTCAGTCGGCCGCGAGGGTTCCGCTTGCGCTCGATACAAGAGATTCTGGGAAGGCTCGACCGGCTCTAATAGTGCCATATCCAATTGCCTTCATATACCGCCTCCTTTACATGCAGCGCCGTACGTCAGCATCTTACAATGATCTCTTTCTCACGTAAAGAAGAGTTTTCCCGCAACAACACACTCATTCAACTTTATCTTTATCTGTTTTGCATAAAGATGCAATCTCTTGAGAGCACCATCCGTGTTCGCAACCGTAATACTACATAACACCTTTATGAACTCTATGCTGGTTGACTCTAATGACTTCCTTCGGCCGATTCGGGAAATGCCCAGCGTAGCGGTAGCGTATTATTATTAGTTACGTTGCTTTTTGTTTTCACATCCTGATCTGGAATGGGAAGTCTCAACTTCCCATGAGAATTTCTTGCTCCTAGTCTTAATCTCGGCGATTCTCAGAGCTCAGTGTGAGATTTCAATATTGCGATCTTAGCGATTGCATTGTTGCAGCTAGAATTTTTATTTAAATGTCAGTATATGTTACAGTGTGTAATTCTTACAGAAAATTTATTTCATTATGATATCTTTTAACATTTTATGTAAAAATACGCGAATCCGAGTGAGTCAAGCGTAATTCAGAAGTTCGTTATCAACATCCGCAAATACTGCATTATTAGCACCGAGTTTCTCTCCTGTAGCCTACATTCGCTCTCGCAATTGAGATTCATCTATGTACGCTATCGGAGTCTCGCATCCTCTATAATTAGCCGCAGATGGCCTCAAGCGATTGACCTCAATCCCGCCCTAATGCCCACAGCCCAGTATTTTTATCACTCCCTATTCACTCCCTACTTGCACAATAACATACTTTAGTTAACTCTACGCAAAATAGTTTTACATGTTGTCAACCCCCTCGACGTACAGATACTATAGAGAAAAGACTCGAGTTAAGATGATAATTTCAGAGTTAAGTACTCACAAGTCTTTTCTTAAGTTTCAAAAAACAAAAACTCTTTTGAAGACTTCAAAATTAACACAGTACAATATACAACAAATTATAGTACAGGTAAAAACCCGCAAACTTCGAATTCAAAGTCGCACGTTTTACCGCAAAAATCGAAGTTAGCAAATTTCCAACGATTGTCACCGTCACTCTAGTTACGCCTTCATTAAAGTAAAAAAGACAGATACCCGACATTAGGCCCTCTGATTGTAAATTTTATTACTTCTGATATTTTGAAAATATTTTTGGCTGGTATTCGGGGCGGAAGAAAATCAACGAGCCAACAAATCAAATATATACCGATCCAGCCGTTCGTTCTTGAGTTATAATATAATTGTAAATGGTATAGTTATACCATAACACGACTATATATGTAGTTTACTTATCATATCTAATAGATTTGTTTATTTTAAGCAACTGATGCATCGTAATTGATTACAATTATCATAATATATTCTTATAATCTCTAGATAACTGCAATAATATTATTACCATTATTTTATAAGATAAGACTACTTAGTTCATTCATATACATATAGGTACTTACTTATTTACATGAAAAGATATCAGTTTTGTTTGGTTTTATTATTTTATGAGTATTATAGTTTTACGCAATAACATTTTTGGTGCATCGGAATTATTCCGGCATTGATAATTTGTTTTTATTTTACCACATGTCCAGCATTATAAACGATTGTTTATTCGCCCACAAAAATGGCCTTGTAGCTCTAAATTTACTTACACCCATTCCACGCTGTCTGATATCTAGAGGCATTTCGTTTGTTTCGAAAGACGTGTTACATCACTCGAATATTGTTTACTAGCGATTCGTCGTCCCAGGAATCATAGTTCACACCACTGACCCAGTTCCACGCATCTGTGCAAACACAATCTACAAATCTCTCTACGCGTTTCTTAAATTTAGCGCTTTGAACTTTTATTACTTTTTGCCGATTAACTTCTGTATTGCCAAACACATGAAACATAACAGCATCGCTAGGTGCGTCGGAAGTCGGCATTTGTGTATTGTGTGCTACGTGTGGTAATTTTCATTTGTTTGAGGCGTCACTGCTTACTAATTCCCTCATTGTGTACATAATTTGCATGAGTCAGACGTGACCCGTAAGGGCTAACCCGACCAAGAATAGACACGGAAGGAAAGCTGCCCTCGATGTGCCGCTACAATGGAGACACGTGCTCTCCAGATAAAGCGACCAAATCAAACATGTCCACCGTGGGATTAAGCACTAAAAGACGTAGAGGCTCGTGCAAATCGGTCGCTTGCCCGATATCGAGATCGAGCGACGAATTATTTGCAACTAAGAGTGGCCACGAGAGCGCACGGCACGCGCCAGATCGAAATCGCAGCACGAAGCCATTCCGAGCCAGGAAATGCAGCGGGGTTCTTGGAAAACAAATCTCTAACCCTGTAATGAAGCTGTCACGTTCCTACTATTAGACCCATTCTGGACTTGAGACTTGCAGTCGTCACGATGCTATCCTTACATTTGTTTTAGGTAACGTCTAAAATTACTAGCTGTAATATTTGACTGCTATCGTAGGTGTGGCTAATCATTTGTCCCATTGATAAATAGTTGTAACCGCTTGGATCAAAAACAAGATAAAACGATTTAGTAAATATAAATATTCCATGTTACAATTTGAAATTTTGTCAATAATCCGTACCGTGTTAAACCCTGATAAAAGATGGAAGAATACTGACGAAGTAAATAAAGATTATTTTTATCATATCCGTCGAAACCGCCAACGCTGACTGAGGATCGATAATAACCAGATTCGCTGTTGGATTTAGTAAACAGGATTTCAAAACATCTCGACCTTCGGTCTTCAAAATAACCTTATCAGATTAAGTATCAATTCATTCAATATTTCAATAACCATAATCGGTTTCTGTTTGTGATAACTAACCGTACCACCCCGTTACATAGCAATAATTATATTTAATATTTGTGATATAAATATCATTAGGAGGTTATGTTGATATTTGTGGACAAAGAAAAACTGGTTCGGTGGGATCGGTAGCAATGTTTTCTCGGTTCAATATTTATGAGGCTCGAGGTTGACGTCATTGCATAATTTGATTTGGGATCTTATGTCAAACCGACCGGTTTTGAAATTGCACTTCTGTACAGTCAGGTACAATATTTATCAATCCTAAATTCTTCTTCCAGTGTAGATAGAGTCCGGTCAGATATTATCAAAGCTAGGTTCTAGGCCTGACCTCTCCATACTAAGAACACTTCCATACTTCGTGATAATTATGCAAGTGTGGATGATCATTTGAAACCATGGGGATGATAATTTGAAAACATTAGAGTTACCCTCACGGTGATGACATTCAGTATGAATTTTAATACATTGTGACTAAAGGTGACAATAAAATTGGACTGACTAGGGTCGATAATAGTGTTTAAATAAAAATCTAAAACTTCAAACAAGTACTATATCAGTGAGCGACGTTATCTACAGGCGTGCTAGACGACATAGTTATCTGAGTCATAATCACAAACTTTCAAGACTGTTACTTATACGAGAAAACAAAACTAACTATTAACTTGACAGTTACCTATCTTTTCTCAAATTAGTCATTTGGTTGGTGATGATCTCAACTAAGAAGACTAATGATATCATCTGCATCAATCATAACTAGGGTCAACCAGCAATTCCAGATTGTAAAGTTGAAGTGACCTTTACAGATTGTGACTTGTTTGTCTGACAACTGTTATCTTCAAGATAGCAGGCCGACGTCAATGCGAGTACATGTTTACTTTTAATTTAATTTGTTTCCATGATAGGTAAACGTGTAGCGCGCGCAATACGGATAAGATAGTCTGACCCGGTGTTGTTGTTTAAGGATTAGTTTGTTGTTCTGAGCGTTGTTTACGTTTAGTCTGTCAGACGGTTCATCGATTGCAGGGAAATGTTTACCTTCGTACAAATCTTCGTTTGTTTGAAAATTCTCGGGTTTTAGCAAAAATAACCTTAATATAGATTATAACATATTTAAGCAGCTTTACAAAAATTGATTTCCTTTCTAAAACAATCAGTAAGACGAACAACTAATAACAATTATGAACGGCATGTTAGATTTGACAAGTGCGTTTATAAATATCGCCGTTATAATTTACAAGATTTGAATATTAATATATCAAAATCCCCCTTTAATTAATAGACCTAATTGAATGAGGGAACTTTTACTTGAAAACTGAATTACTACATATTTGACTTACTTTGCAGATGAATAAGCAAACTGCAGCTACTCGTAATTTTCACTACGAAATGGTTTCTTCCTAGTTAGCCCATTTTCGACTAAAATAGGAAGATTACAGAGTTCAAACCTTGCTGTAAGGTGTCACCTTTTCACAAGCTTTCAACACGGGCTGTTAACAGCCTTCTCATTCGAAATACAAACTAAGTACCTCATGTTTATATTTAGTGGTGTCGTGGATAGAGGATAAGTGATGTAAATACTTATGAATTTATAAAGAAACCGCAACAATATACGGATACCACTTTGAGCGGAATGATTTCAATGTTCAATAAGTTACATTGTAACCGCATGCAAATTGTATCATGAATATTTATAGAATTTATTTTTTCAAGTAGCCAAACAGTTGAGCAGGTTTACTTAGGTGTGCATTTTGCAATAACATTTTATGAAAAATATAACGTCTGTTTTTAATCCTGTATTTGCACATGTGCTTCTGTGACGGCTTTCTATCCCGATACGCAATTGCTAAGAACAAATGACTTTTTATGTAATATTCAGAATTTATTGTAAATACTCGCATATTTCTGCAGTGCGTTCATTATTTGATCAACAACTATTTGTACAACGGGTCTTAATATTAAACTTGAATCACCAATTTGCGCCAACTGTTCTTTACCGTATATAATTCGATTGTTTCATTTTGCGTCTTACTTTTTAAACAATGAAACTGCTGCTTCACAGTTTAACATGTGGCATGCCACTGATGTCACCTACCTTATTATTATCTAAGGATACAAAAAAAGACACTTAAATATTTGTGCAACCTGTGGCGTGGTGCCCGGCTGACGGGCTCCGATGCTGTCGCTCTTTTTGTGATTTCTACACAACTGTTTACTTCGCCTTCTTTGATAAATTATATATTAACACATTTAAGTTTTGTTTACGGAGTACCTAAAAATTTTTAACCATACTTTCTTCTTTCTATAATGTTTTTGCACACAACAAAAGTCGGTAAATTTGTCATATTTTTGGAATTTTTGTAGCTTTTATATTTCATTACTTGTACTGTGGGCGTGGAACTTAGAACGATAAGTCTTCATTTTCTAATATTCACATTAAAACTTGTTCTATTGAAACCTTTATACCAAACGCTTTTATGTTTATATGCAGTGTCATTCTACTAAATTGTGGTCCTTCTGGTTATTATTAATTGAAAGACTCCGCTATTTAATATTCAAGTCAACCAGAATGTACAATAACAAAACATCAAGCGCCGCCCGAAACTCATCGCGCCATCCAAATTCGGCTCCCATATATGGCTTGTTTTGCATCCCGCTCTGACTAGTTTACGCGCCGCGGCTATAATAAAGATGATGTCATTTAAATATAATTAATGCTTACGGTCGCTTCAACTTTGTTTTGAACGGGTGTTTACGCATTCGATTAACTTGTTTTTTTTTTTACTTTGAGCGTCTTGTTTGAATAGTTAATCATGACCCTTGACGAAAAACATCAACGATAAGTTTTAAGCAGTATATATTATCAAATGATTACTATTTGTTTACCTGCTTTTTCATTTCCACGAATCAGCTGTTTTTCTCTCCTTGTTTGTAGTCTTAATTAGTTTCATCTACTGATAACGTTTCAAGGTTTATTTAATCAACTTTTCAGGTGTTATTTCAATAAATGCAATCAATCTAACGAAATCAAGTGAATCCTTTAGTTAGGTCACGAGTCTTAACCTGTGCTAATTTACTCAATTCGGACCGGTATTGTCAAGTCGGCCTGGTTCTGTCTGGTAGTCATTAAAAACAATGATGCAGGTATTATCATTCGCCCTTGTACTAATTATATCATCGCTTACCGCCACGCCTGCTGTTGCAAACGAGTTCACTGCACTCATGATAACGCTGCGATTTCTAAATATTGAAATCGCTAGACATGTTTTGATATTCCTGTCACCCTTATCTTAACCCCGTTACATGTTTTTCGTGTGCTCTTTCGTTATCAGATTTACCTACTGGCATGAATACGTTTCTCAAGTCTTCACTATCACTGTGACGTGTTTAAGCCTTTTAAATGGCTCCGGATTACCTTTTCCTGTTTACCAATTTTTCTGAGTGGTTTCTTTAAGTTTCTTCCAATGGTGTTGGATATTGTCAACGCTATCAATAAGTCCATTGGCGCCCCGCCAATCTATCCGTGACGCAGTTGTCAATACATTCAAATGAGATCCGGCGTGAACTGGTGCAATTTAGCACTCGATTCCTTTAATTGAAGACGGGCGGCACCCACTCGAATCGCCTCGCTAAAATCACCAGAGCTATTTATATCCTTATCTAATTATAACCACAGGCCATTCAGTTGTACTTCGCCGAAGCTTTGGGCCTTGACTTGAGAGTGCGTCAGAAAGTCTAGATTAGAAATCCAAAAATCTGTTTTTCGCATATTTTCAGCGTAGGCGTAATGACCAATTTACCTGAAGATGGTAACCATGTGAAACAAATACGTCTTTCATACGCACATTTCTTGAAAAAACCGTGTTTTTCTACAATGTCTATTTATGTTATTCGTCGCGTCACTTGTAAATGATTCTTTTGAATTATGTATGGTACGCGCAGGTCTTTTATAATACAATCATTTGGTTTAATTTGTCTCATTCATCAATCGCTATAAATCTATCCGCATTCTTTGTGTCCAGTGTCCATTCCGTCAGTCGTTAATGAAACTTAAGTATGTAGCTGCAATTCAATGGAATCTTCCTGTTCTGCTCTTCTCTCAATGGCTTTGTTTGTAAATACTCCTGAAGTTCTTGTTATTCTATTATTATGTAGGGCCCTTCATCATTTTCATCATCAGCATCATTAAAATAACTACGTGTTGATAGACATTGTTTTGGACGGACGCTGCCGCTCTCCGCTCAACGAATTCTTTATTGGGCGCGAAATAATACAAATTGATTTTAATTGTAAACATTTGTGAACCAGTTGTAAACAAGATGCTATATGTGTACAGCAAATCTTATGGAAGTAAATTAAGCAAAAAGTAAAGTAATATAAGAAAATAATAAAATAGAGTAGAATTGGATTTATGTGCCCATATACAAATAGTTTTTTTACATTTTAATACAGAATGACGATGTGACCAGCTTGCAGTACCTAACATTTAAACTTATGTTTATCAATTATCTTATATTTAAACACTCGTGTCCTTCTGGAAAAACAGTACTATTTGCACAGAGTTTGAATAAGTAGAGCAGCAGCAAACCGACTTACATCGCCCGTCATTTGCTTTGCTATGCTGCCTAAGAACTAAAGTAGCATCAACTGTCTTCACATTTCGCCAGAAAGGCGTTCCCAGTTTTCAGTTTATGAGTTGTCTCAAAATGTGTGAGAAAACGAGAGCTGTGTAGGTACTGTTGATATCGAACTCGGTAATATGGGCGCACGGGCTGGCCGCGTGGTGCTGCCGGTGACGTGTGCCGCCGCCGCCATTTTAAATAGGGCGCGCGCGCTCAGACCATCAGTCGCCTACTGGGACGCGCCCGCGCAACTTCCTATAACTAAAGCATTATATCGCTCGTGCTCAGTCCCGACAAATTCTACATTTATTTTATTTTATCTACACTCGGTGAAAACACTATTTTTCAAAATGATCGAAGTCGCTGCTCAACCCAGAGATCTTCTCTACGAAGTCAGGCAGAAGGGCCATCAAGATGCCTGCTATGTTGTTGTGCCCAAAACAAAAGTGGTACGTTTCTGTCAACGAAAACTGCGTTTTGCAAATAATTTTAACCGAGGTTACTAGTTTTTCCTAAAGTGCGTAGCGTTCGGTGATTGTGAGTGGTCAAGCGTACAAATCAATTTTAGTTTAAGGAACCGGTTACCGGCTTGTGCTCTTTTTTATATTTTATTTTAATATGTTAAGTACAGCAAACTGGTTTAACGTAGATATTTATACTGTAATAATAGTATATTATTTAATTCTAACTTTGTTAGGTTTGTTGTTTGTTATTTTTTATCTTGAGTTGTCAGGATCGTAATCGTATCGGAGCTTCATATCTTTGAAAATTAACAAGATCGTGTTTATTCTTTTCATATATAAGTTTATCGTACAAGTGTTACAAGTAAGTACTATGTCGTTATGCAAGTTGTTTACGTTGTGTTTTGCATTGTTTCAGGATCTGGTTAAGAGCCACCTGATGTTCGCGGTGCGCGAGGAGGTGGAAGTCCTGAAGGAGCGCATCGCAGAGCTGATGGAGAGGATCAACCAGCTGGAGGTGGAGAACACGTACCTGCGCGCGCACGCCAGCCAGGACACGCTGGCGGCGCTGCCGGCGGCGGGCGCCAAGCCGCCGCCCGCGCCGCAGGGCCCGCAGCCGCCGGTGTCGTAGGCCCGCGGCCGCGGCCCGCTGACCCTCCGCCCGGGCCCCGCCCGGCCCTCGGCGCGCGACCCCAGCCGGCGCGTGCACCGCGCGCCGCGCCGCGGGAGTCACTATGGCTGTGCTATGTTATACGTAGGTTAACGAGGACCGAGTGTCCACGCCGCCGCCACCGGTCGAGCGCCGAGGGCCGCGAGCCGGCACAGTCCTGCAGCACTGCAGCCGGCGCCGCGCGTCGCCGGCACTCTTGTATATGTTGGAGACATTGCCGGCGCGCTTATGAGCCATCACTATTAAAAGCTTACATAGAAGATATATTTTTCTGTTACTAATCGTTAGGAGTGCAGAATTCGTGCTAACTGCCACGCTTACGCTACGCATCTCGGCGACGAGTAGGGTTTCGATGTAAAACGTCTGCCTATATTTTTATGCAGCTTAAAAGTTTAGATATCGCTATCCACATAATATATTCCATATAAGATAATCTGTAAGACGTGTGTTTATAATAGATGTAATGAAACAGCTGAATATCTTACGCATTGAACAAGGACTGTGTGTTAATTTATTTTTACATTGTTTGTAATGTTTAAGTTATTTATCGAGTTTTACCTACTGAGTTACTGGAGTGTGAAGGTGCCGGAGCGCCCTCGAGGCGAGGGCCCGCGTGGGGCGGCCTCCGCAGCCGAGCCCCGCTGAATGTGTAGCTGGCGACTGCTGGCTTTAGTCAATTTGCACGCAATCTGCATATAAAACTATTTAATTCCAACCCTATATCAGTAATAGAGATTATAGCGATTTAACATTGTATTTTTTTAATGTTTTAAATTGTTTGTATATAGTACAAGTTGTAATAGAATTGTGAGTCGGAATGGTGTATATAATGTGAAAAGAATGTGATGATAGCCGATTCCTGAGTCTGCCTTCCTAGAGAACGTCGTGTGGTATATCTAAATGTATTAAGTTAAAATATACGCTGTATTTAGCTTCGTTGTTGATCGAACAAAGTGGCTGGGGACTGAATGGTCGGTCGTTGGCAGCGAGAGAGTGACGAGAGACAGGGTTCGTAGTTAGTGAAGCCAAAGCGAGGAAGGAACGTCCCAGCAGGAATGTCAGTCTTAGTGTAATATTTTGTACAACGTTACTATGTATGTGTATAGATGATTGGTCCTCATAATTATTGTGAATATACAGTAATTTACTCTTAAAAGCATTACTCTAGTACTAGATATGAATTATATTATATGATACTGAATTTTGTAAATATACTGTAAACAGAATGTCCATTCTAGCTTATGTTGACCAGAAAGGTTCCTCATACCCAATAAATACGCAAAACTACTCGATGTGTCTGTTTAATATCCCAACCCCTTACCTGCTCCACAATAGGAGACAAAAGACCCTTTGTCTCCGACGGTAGCGGAGATGAAGGCCGAAGCTGTCGAGTGTTGACCATCTGCTCGGTAATAGAACAAAAGAGAGAGGGGTATCCCTAATTTGAATTGTGTGTCACCTGGGCAAAATAATAGTGGACTGAAGCTTACAAAAGTGATTATTGTTTGTGCCTCCATAAAACATCGTTTTATGCAATCTTTTAAGTCAAGCAATTTACTGATCTTTTGTGGCTCTTGTAAACTCGAGGTATAAGATCATCGCTTTTGTTCACAATACAGAAGTACTTCATTTGTCCTAACCGTAATGATATATTAAAACCGAGCTAACCTGCGAAGGATAAATAATCTGAACATAAGTTCGATATGAAATGCTGAAAGTAAACAAGCTACAATAATATAAACTAAAATGACTTGCGACCATTTAGAACACCGAATGGTAATCCATATTCCTTTCTATTATATTATCATCATTTCGCTAGCAGAGTTCTCTAGTTAGTGACATAAAGAAACAAGAAAATAACATTGTTACAAATCGAGCAAGTAATTTTGTGGAAATAAAATTGTGCGTGAGAACATAATAAATGATAGAAGAAAAAATCTTGACAGGCGACAGTTAGGTATCATATTATTAATAAAATTGTATGTTGTACTATAAAAAATAGATTCTGCTACTAAGCTATCACTAGAATAAATATTTGACCTTTTGTATAGATTTTTACAGTCCGCATCAAGAGAAAGTGATACCTTATAAACCGTGTCGTTTTACCGTTAAATTCCAACTGCCGAACAAAGTTTAAAAAATTATCAATTACTTTTGCGTCTATGCAAATACGCAATCTAGTGATCCAGTCCGCTACTAGATCGGAATTGTTAACTAACACAACACGTATTGTACAGCAACACATAGTACGTCCTAGACTTCTAAACTACACGCTGGTTACGTAATAAAGATAATGTCACCGCTATTGCCTCGATGGGTCATTTTAATGGGTCCTAGTAGAATTTTTTTTAGATTCAAATGCACGGTAAAATAGAGAGTAGGTAGGTACAGTCGCCATCAGATATATCGGAGCTGTGGAGGTGGTCACAAACATCGGAACATGCACTTCATCGCCTTGACAATAGAGGCGTTGTTCCGATATTTGTGACCACCTACACAGCTACGATATATCTGATAGCGACTCTACTTGATTTGGCATTTTCAAGTTCGTGCATTTGTGTTACAGTATTAAAAGTAGGCAATAATTATTATATGGACTACTTATTATTGGTTTAGTTTCTCCACACTGTCGAAATAGGATAAGCCTGTAAAGATACTTCTGTTTGCAATAAATAAATAATAGAAATATATATATATAATTATATATTTTACTTATGTATATTTTTTATTTTAAGTATTATCTATTAATTATTACATGCCTATCGTGAACGACTGTTAAGTTGCAGTAAGACAAGTATTATCTTCTAGTAATCCTAAAAACGAAGAAACTTAGGGACTTATTTCAAAGGACCATGGGCAACGTAGTATGGAGCTTGGACCCAGAACCAACACAGCTGAGAGATAGGTCATTAAAAGGATCTATAAATATACTTCATTTTGTTCTATAGGCACTAAGTTGTATTCACCTAATTATTATTATTAATATAATCAGTATTTACAGCAAGTTAATGTTACCTTATTATTCTCATTATACATTAATAACCAAGTCATTCAAATGACCTGCAGGATGATTAAATGGCATATGCCTGCCTAACCCTATTCATTATTACTACGTATATTGTTTGTTACCTACCCTCCAATATATTAAATAATCTAGCCACAGATTCTTCATAGTTCGTTTTCACTCTAAATTAAAAAAATAATATCTCAGTTCTGCAATGGAATTCGACTTTGTGCCCATATAATTAAATGAAGTAGATTTAAAGACCTATTTAATAGCCCAACTCTCATGTCTGTAGGTTCTGGGTCCATTTTGACGCATGGTCCAAAAACGTCTCATACGGTAAGTACATTAGCTAAAAGCTAAGATTTACGATATGTTTCAAATGTACCGCAATTCCGATTTTTTTAAATAAAAAAAAACCTGTATATAGAAAACGCTTTACTTCACTTCACTGTCTTAGATCTCTTCTCAATTAGTGTAGGTAGGTACATCTATATCCATCTGCTTCTGCACTTATAATTATAAATACGAATAAAATATTCAACATCTTAAAATTATTAATTTCTGAGCCAAACTGTTCTAGTGGTAAAATAGGTAAATGGATGAAGTGTGAAACTTCCTGTAGTCAAATTACTTAACGTATAGCCCCATTTAGACCATGCAAGCACTTATATACGATTTTCATTACATTGCGGGGTTATATAAAGCGACTGAATTCACCATACGCTCATAGCCCGCAATGTAATGAAAATCATATACAAGTTCTTGCCTGGTCTAAATGGGGCTTATGTCTAATAAACTGAGAGAGTACACCTGGTCGTTTCATCATGATTTAACGGAATTACTAGTTTGCTAGCTTAGGAGTTTTGTAAAGACTAATCAAAATATTGCAATGATTAATGGTACTTTAGATACTTAGGTAAATATAAATGACAAATAAATATTTATAACGTTATTTTCTTTTTGGCACCACATTTTTCTACACATTAAACAGGGACAACATGTTACAGTTACTACATACAAAGATAAAGAAGAAGTAGAGAGAAGTCGGACGATATTTCGGTTTTCTTAAACTTAGCTGTCATCTTCATCATAAAATTATAATAGCTTTAAGGAACGTGCACGACGATCCTGCCGCCGCCTAGTGACGTTAATCGGAACTACTTTCCTAGTAAGTACTTTGCATTTATAACTAGAAAACAGTATCAATTTAACCAGTTAAAATAGTACTCTGGCTAATTCTAATGCGTTACTGGATGCACTAACACGTACATGAAAAATAAACACAAATCAAATGGGGTCAAATTTTATCACTCACATGCCATGGTTATGTACCTAAATAGGTACCTATGCCAAAAATGGATTACTGCAGTAAAGAAACACGCGTAACTATAAGTTTTAATATGGTTTTAAGTATTGAGAAACAACAACTGTAACATATTTAGTGAAAATACCCAAGTTTTATGGTTAGTATTGTCAATCTAAAATAACCTTGAAACTGTTCCAAAAACATCCGAATGATTGGTTTCCACGTACATATATGCAAGTGCTTGAAGTGAAACAAGAGATCCAGTTTTTCTGTTGTAAGTAGTGAAAATGAAAAGTTCAGAACTTTATCTTTACCTAATCTTTATCTTTAACTTATTATCTATAAGTGCAACGACTGACTGGTATAACGTATACTAGGTAACTACTTTTCAAATATGGTAAAAAGATGAAAAAGTAATGTAATTCTGGCAATTTTACAATACATTTTTTTGAGGTTCGAGGGAACCCCATGTTTAATAACTTTTTTTTCATATTTATGAATTATAAGATTTATAGTGTAAGAAATGTTTTTCAAATTGTTTTTCAAAAAACAGTTCGCAAATATACTTAAAGCAAATAGTACGTTTGGAATCCGCATATTGTCGTTTTTGTCGTTTAGTGCTGCCACCTAGTTCATGTACGCTCCCTATAATAAAATTCGGTGAAATAGCGCCCTCTGTTAGATATGACAAATTTATTAAGTCGCCTAACAAGGCACTGGGTAGCAGTAAGATCAAATTTACTAATAGATGGCAATAAAATCAAACCTTTAGGTTCTAAACTTATCTGCTTATTTAATTTTCGTAATTAACAAATAGAAAATAAAATAAATAACACGAATATATTTTAAATAAATTTAAACTGATGATGAACTCATAATTATCATTAGATTCATCAGTTTAAATTATTCCTATTCCGATTGTGTTTGTATCGCCATCTATATTCACAATAAGAAATATTAAGGTGGTTACAGTACTTATGCTACTCACCACTAGATGGCATTGTAGTAAACAAATTAGATGCGTTCAACTATGGCAAATAATATAATACTTACGGTATATATAATAAAATCAGTACTAAGCTATACCATAAAATAATTACAATAACATCAAATCGTTATTTTTAATCTCTTCGACGTAACAGAAGTATTTGCGCCCCCATTTTTGTTTAAAAACTAATCGCACCCATAGTAAATGTCAAAATCAATCCAATCCGAACAATCCAACCAACGTCAACCGACTGTCAACAACTCAGCCTGAACAACACAGTCATTTTCCTACTTGTTGACTGATAATAATGGATAATATGAGTTTGAAAGAAATACAAAGTAGATTGTTATTATGGGAATCACCTACAAATCCTCTTGCACCACTTACATCTTCTCAAAGGGAAGCAATACTAGATTTAGAAGCTCTTTTGCTTGGAGAATCGACAGAGGATAAGGATGTCTGTTATGTTGTTTTTTGTCTTTATTGTATTTTAATTGTAGGAATAATGTGTATATTATCAGCGGTAATCGTTTTAGGATCACGAAGAAGCTAGTGCAGTGGAAGATGTGGATAAAAATGTCGTACCTCCTGTTGACACGACTTACAACTTTTTAGAATGGTACGAGAGTTTATGTGAGAGTAACGTGGAGGCGGCAGACGCTCCATATAAAGTTTATTACAAGCAGTTAGAGGACAGACGAAATGAGTGTGTTGCATTGACTACTCAGGTATGTATAAATCACTAAGGTTTTATTTGTTTAAACTTTGATTGAGATCAGACGCGTGTATTGACCGTATATTGCGACGAGACACCACTGGAACATGGGCAACAGCGTCCCTATGGAAAGGTGGATCACACTGCGTTTGCCAAACACCTATAGGTAGTTAGATAGATAAAAACTTTATTTCCACAACTTACATGGCAGGTATTAACAGACAAATTAACAAAAGAGAGAGGAAAAAAACGAATTTACCTAACTATTACAGAAAACTAAGGTATAGTTCTACAGAATCATGTGTTGTGGCAGAGAATAAGAGCTGGCTCAGTGTGATGATGCAGCAAGCCACATTGCTGATATTCTGTCAGGACCTTACTTGAAAAAGTGCAATGCTTAATAAAAATTATGTGTTTTAGTTTTATGAGAATTAAGGCGAATGGATAATGGATACTGACTATGGTATTAAACCATGGTCAGATATGTCTTTGTCAATCTATGGGGGCCTGGGTCTAGCAGTCAATATTTGTGGCTTACAGTTACATTTAGTAAGTGATAATAAAATGTAAAATCACATGAAAACAAACAACACTAAACATAGGTTATTATTTAAAGTAGGAGAAATCTCTACAGAATATATCTTACACTGTTTGATATTAACATTCATGTCATTACTTTCTAGATTAGTGCTACTATGTCAGACTTGGAGAAGCTGACAGAGGAGTATAACTTGGTTTCAGACAAGACTAATGCCCTGCACACCATGAGCGAACAGTTGCTGGCAGATCAAAACAAACTCTCTAGTATAGGTAATAATCATATAAATAGTAGTGGTCATTGTAGTCAACTATATTGTAACACATTGTTACGGCAAAAAAATATCTGTACCAATATACAGGTACATATTTTTCCATGTTGGTTACTACTATTATATACTAACAATATTTTTGTACTGTAATACTAAATGTAAACTAATATATATTTTTTATGTTATGCAAGTTCTATTTGTGTGTAAGTATGTTATTGTAGTGTACCACAGTATGAAAATAATGAACTGATCTTAAATTATTGCATACCTGTTGTATTTTTTTCTAAGACTGAAATTATCATACTTTTGTAAAGCATCATTCTGTTTAATGCCTTAGGTTAGGTAGGGTTTGGTTTGCTTTAGCATAATCCTAAATAGATTATATTCAGAATAAAACTGCATTATTCAAATGATTACTTATAACATGACCAGTGATCTGTTTGAGGACACAATTTGGAGTGAATTACCTCGAACGTTATACATAACATGGATATGACTCCGAATTTCACGGGAATTTAGGAAATTGATTAATGTTAACACTTTCGGCGGCGGTACCCGGTCCAATTTGATTGGCAACTATGACTATCGCAGCTACCGAACGTGTTAATAATTATTAACTTATGCCGAGGGTTAAGCTATATAAACAAAATGAAAATGTTTGCTATCTGTAACAGGTTAATTAATTCATATATTTATAAAACTCTTTAGATATAAAATAACTGAGGCTGAAGTGTAATTGTATAAATAAACAAGGTACAACTTTTTTTTATTTACCTTCGAAAACAATCAGGGATTGTAAGTCATATCCATGTTTATATATTGGACTAAAACCCCAGAAAATTGCATCTTACATCCAATAACTGAACATTACAGACATACAAGATTATGCTTAGACCCGCTATGGAACTTCTTCCAAATAATTTGTCAATAGATGCACCCTAGTAATAAGGAAATAAAATAAAAACGTTACCATTGTTCTCAAAATTGTAAACAACTGAAGGTCAAGCTAGAAGTGCATTTTATATTTTTCAGGTGATCACATCAGGCACCGACTCCACTACTTCACACAAGTTGAGCACCTGTCACAACGGCTGAGCAGTACCACCATGAGCGTTAATAGCGAGGCCTTCTTCAGTTTGCTGGCAAAGATTGATGAGTGCTTGCTCTACATGAGGACTAATGTAATTTTTTAATTTTTTTGTTGGTGGTAGGTGGCTGGTAGGAACCCTTATAGTTTTGCAATGTCAGTCTCTCTCTCTCATACGCGTAAAATGAGCATGGATTTTTCTCTATAACCCTATTACAGTCAGCAGCAAAAGTGGCTGAGCGGGTGAAGTGTTCAAAATTACCTACACGCGCTTTATTCTCTTGACAATAGAGATGTGTTGACCGCATTTTGAACAACTGCTGCTTAGCCACTTCTGCTGCTGACTGTACATGGCGTGTCCGATGAATATTTAAATCGGCTTGGCTGATTTTGACTTTAGTGTCGCGCAAAATATCTCAATCTTTAGGAAGGTACATAGCATTTTACAAAGTCTATCTACTGCCTTATTATTATTTATTTTTTGCACCCTAACTTTTTCATAAAGGTATTGATATACGACCGCGCACATCACGTGGACACGCCCTTATTACCTTGACAATAAAGTCGCAGTCGCAGAGAACTTCAGCTCTTAACTGTAAACCAACCATTTCCTCTTCAGTCTCTTCAGATTAATCTTTTTAATCTGCCATCTCATTTCTTCTTTGCCCTGAAGACACAGTCAACTAATTTAATTTACGGGCCACTTCGTTCCTTGTCACAGTGAAAATCTATATGAAAGACGCAAAAGATCTCTTATTAACGTCACTGTGACAAGGTTCGAAGTGGCCTAGAAATCAAATGGGTTGACCAGACTTAAGTATTTGTCTATTTCAGAGTACCTTCAAGGAGTCCCACACGTACCTGGTGAAGTACCGGCACTTGCAGAGTCGAGCTATCTCCCTCATCCGCTCCTACGTCACCCACGTGTTGGACCACGCCACGGAGCAAGTGCTGGCGCCCAAAGATGAAGACGCCAGTGAACAGGTATGAGGCATGAAGGATTTACTTGTCAAAATTCATGAAAAATTGTCGAAGTAACTATAATCAAAACAAACAAAACAAACAAACAAAATTTTATTTGCAGAAAAAGGGTAAATTACAATGGTATTGTAACATTAAAGCTGTATCTCCTTTTCCGACTGTATTGAACAGTATGCAAATAATTTTAAACACAAAACTATCGTGAGATTGAAACATATTAATTGTATAAACATGTCGAGCAATATTCGACTTATAAAACGTGAGTTACCCGCTTTTATACAATTAGTATGCAAATATTTAAAGTTAGACGTACTTATAGTACATACGTGTTAGTACATACAGTAACGTATAATACAGACCTTAAGTATTAAGACATCCTACAGTTAAAAGTACATTATACATATAGGTAAAGTATTACATAGTTCCATTAAATATCAAAATAGAAAGAAACATTAAATTACAGTACAAAAAGCTGTCATACCTACATCACTCAACATAATTCATAAAATCGTTAACTTTGTAAAAGCAGCGTTCGAGGAGCCAACATCTTAGTGTATCTGTAAATTTTTTTCCCTCGAGTGCTTTCATTTCACCTGGTAGCCTATTGTATACAGCAATACTCATATTGTAAGCGTTTCTACTATAAATGTCACTCATACAGCGTGGTTGATTCAGCATATTTTTATATTGCGATCTCGGATTATTTGAACAATTTATGTCAGAACGCTTTACAAAGTATTTTGGATGTTTCTTAACAAAACTACAAATTTTCAAAATGTACATACATGATAAAGGTAATATATTGAGCTTTTTGAATATTGGTTTACACTTACTATTTACTCGGGCATTACATATCGCACGAACACAATCCTTCTGTAATTTAAACGCTCTTTTAACATCAACAGAGTTACCCCATATGATGAGACCATAGTTGAGAACAGAAGAAACATGACCATGATAGGCAGTAAGTGCTGCTTCACAAGATACTGACTGTCGTAGTTTTCTTAAGGCATATGTAAATCGGTCAAGTCTTTTACATATATAATTAATATGGTCCTTCCAGTTTAGAGTGCAGTCGATATTTAAACCTAAAAATTTTATGTTATTATTTTTCTGTAAGGGAGTATTGTCGATATTTATATTAACTAGTGGAGGTGTATTTCTGTAAGAGTGAAATTGCATATATTGCGTTTTATTCAAATTGATTAAAAGTTTATTGTTGGTTATCCAATTGTTCATGTCTAACAAGGCTTCATTGATATCTGATTCATATGTTTGTTGATTTTGACTCCTAACTACAATGGTAGTGTCGTCAGCAAAAAGTATGGTCTTAGGCTTTGTAGCTTTAGGAAGATCATTAATAAATATAATAAATAATAGTGGACCTAAATTACTTCCCTGCGGTACTCCTGAAACAACTGTACGAACGGGTGATCTAAATATGAATTTTTGCATTTGATTATTAATTTCTATCAATTTGGAGATTTCTGTACATTGCTGCCTATTAGCTAGATAGGATTTAATCCAATCATTTGCTAGACCTCTGATTCCGCAGCTATCTAATTTTTGAAGGAGTTTTGAGTGATCAACCAGGTCAAATGCTTTTGTCATATCTAAGAATATTGACATAATAGGTGACTTAATATTAATAGATTCCGTTATATATTTAACAAATTCAAAACATGCCAATTCTGTGTTAAGGCCATTACGGAAACCATATTGATCAGGGTGCAGAATATTATGTTTGGTTATAAAGCTATCTAATCTGACATAAAAGGCCCTTTCAATGATCTTGGACAGTATCGGTACAATTGTAATTGGTCTGTAGTTACCGGGATCGTCACGCTCTCCTTTCTTAAATAATGGTTTTATAATAGATACCTTTAATTGTTCTGGAAAATAACCTTGACTAAATGACAAATTTATAATATGGGCCAAAGGGTTACTTATAAATACCCCGGTAAGCTTTACAAATTTAGTTGATATATCATCAATACCAGATGTTTTGCTATTGTTCAGGGACATAATAATTTTATATACCTCGTTAGAATCTGTCGGCATTAAAAACATGGTAAATGGACTATTATCAATATTTATTTTTGTTGGATTGTTATTACTATTTTTACTAACGTTACTTAAGTCAATGAAATGATTATTTAGCAAGGTGCATATTTCCTGAGGATTATCATAAGCCTTATCAGCGATTTTTAAATATTTTATGTCAGTTGAACAGTTTAAGTTTGATACCTGTGACGATATTAAATTCCAAGTTGCTTTACACTTGTTTTTATTTGCTGATATATATTTATTGCTGCTAATTTGTTTTGATTTATGTATACACTGTGTCAGTAGTTTACCATAATGTTTCAAGATCACTTTATTATTATCATTATTATATTTGTTTTTTCTACTCAGAAAAAGCATTTGACGTTTTACCTGACAGGATTTACGGATACCTGGAGATAACCACATAATTTTATTTTGCCTGTTGTTAACTTTAATTTTAATTAACGGAAAACATAAATCATAAAAAAGTTGGAATATGTCATAAAATATTTGAAACGCTTCATTCGCATTTTTGCAACTTAACACATCACTGAAAGATAGTGCTTTAATGCTGTTATAAAATTTTCTGATGTTGTCACGACTATAGTTTATTTATGAGCAGTACCCTTACCATGAGTTGTGACATTGACGTTTTCGATAACGAGTATCGAGTTTACTATCTGTGCATCTCGCTTGTACTATTTTAGTGCGAACGAGATGCACAGATAGTAAACTCGATACTCGTTATCGAAAACGTCAGTGTCACATGGTAAGGGTACAGTGCTCGGACAAGTCATCGCAAAACAATCGCAACACGGCAAAACCAGATTAATAGAATCGTATTATGTACAATATTATTTAATTATATTTTTCAATGACACTTATTACTGAAAATTCAGCATACGTGTGTGAAGGTATTTCCATTAACATTTTTATTTTAGCTGATGGTTGCATTGTAAATACACCATATTTAAAATATTTTAGAAATAATCATAATTACCTAAGGAAATGATTGTATTAATTTAATTTGTCAACTCAAAATTGTTCAAAGCATGCCACTTTGACAAATCCATGACAGACATGCGACTAAATAGATCAAATATTAAATTACGATAATATCAGCTTTCATCATCATCATCATCATGTCAGCCGAAAGACGTCCACTGCTGGACATAGGCCTCCCCCAGAACGACCCAAGAAGACCGATCCTGCGCCTTCCACATCCAGCGGTATCCCGCGACTCTAACTAGGTCGTCGGTCCACCTTGTGGCAGGCCTACCTACGCTGCGTCTTCCAGTTCGTGGTCGCCACTCCAGAACCTTTCCGCCCCACCGGCCATCGGTTCTGCGTGCAATGTGCCCTGCCCACTGCCACTTAAGTTTGGCGATTCGGAGGGCTATATCGGTAACTTTGGTTCTACTGCGGATGCAATCATTCCTGATGCGATCACGCAGAGACACTCCCAACATAGCCCTCTCCATTGCTCTTTGGGTGACTTTGAGCCTTCTTATGAGGCCCATAGTAAGCGACCACGTTTCAGCACCATAAGTCATCACTGGCAACACACGCTGGTCGAAGACCTTCGTTTTGAGACACTGCGGGATATTGGAAGAAAAGATGTGTTGTAGCTTCCCGAACGCTGCCCAGCCGAGTCGGATTCGACGATTGACCTCTTTCTCGAAGTTGGATCTTCCTAGCTGGATATTTTGTCCTAGGTATATAATACTCATCTACAACTTCGAGTGTAACTATCAGCTTTAGATAATAATAATCTTAAGTCTCGACTCTATAGAATCTTGTTCCATGCCCATATCTGTTTTTGCGATGACTTGTCCGAGCACTGTTTATGACTATGTCTTCAAACACATGCATATTACAGGACATGCTTACTTTTTGTTTTAGGAAAACATGGATACGGCGTATGCCGTGTACTTCGGCAAGTTCCAGGCCACTGTGCCCAAGCTGAAGATGGTTATTGAGGAGATCGAGGCACGAGCTGAGACGAGTCCGGAGTAAGTGATATTTTAATAACCAAGACTCATACGTACACCATACATTTCAGCCATATGTAGTCCACTGCTGGACATAGGCCTCCCACAAATATGACTTGTATCATCTTGGGGGTAGTTGCCATAGTCGCCACGCTTGACAGGCGAGTTGGCGACCGCAGTAGCTGTAGATTGGGTCTCGACGGACCAACTAATAAACATTAGAGCAGAATAGATTTACCTGAATTTGAAGTTAAGCGAGAGAAATAGACACTACTTAGATATACTATATATTTTGACTGTTTTATAGTCGGACTGAAAGTGTAAGGTTGTGGTCTGTAATAAGGAACTTAAGAAAGTTTGGAACGTAATGTAATTTCTAATTTGTATGCAACATTGTTGTCACGAAGTCTAACTCCGCGTTTAGACATGCTGGCTCGTCACTCGCCTCGCTATTCGTCGAAACGTTCGACGAAACTTGCCCATACAAAAACGCAATGCGAGGGACGAGAGGAATAGCGTGACGTCCGCGTACACATGCGCGCTCGTGTTTCGCCTCGCTACTCGTGCGAATGTGTGGCGACAGCATTAACTGCAATTTCTGTAACCAAAAAACTCTTTCTGCCACTATTTTATTTTACGTCTACCTATTTGTTTAAATTTTTTGTGTTCTTCATTATGTTACAATAAAAATATATATACAAAAAAAAGAAAAAAAAAAAAATAAGGTCAGAGTTAAGGTCTTAACCTAAAACTAAAGTTCTACACTTGTGTTATATAATATTTTACACTGCTGAGGTGAGGAAAAGAAACTACGTTCACCTACTTATTTAAGAATATTTGGCTACTAAAGTAAGCCTCAGTAGCCAAATATTTGTGATGGGGTGCTTCTTCCATATTTTTTTACGTTTTCTGCTGATACCTAATACTTTTGGCTCTTTAGATTTCAATAAAAATGGTAACAATTTCGCACAAGGACTCAAATGTATGTTATTTTTCGTTTCTAGTGCAGGTTTTTACATAGAATTAATCTACCGCAATGTAGATGGCTTATATTTAGCTGCGAATTTGTTAAAATAAGCTCTTGAGAACATAGTTTTTTATTACTTTGCCATTGCAGAAACTTTTTCTCTTGGCTTTACCGGCAAAACTTTTTCCGTCGCATTTTGTCCTTCCATAAGAATTTGTGGCCGCGTCACTTCACTAAAATTTTCAATGTTTCTTAATACTTATAACTTTTATAAGAATAAGAATAAGAGCTGGACTCAAAACAAAACTAGAATGAATTTGGAGCTTTCGTAGTTTTGTTTTGAATTTCAAATCAATCCATTGAATCAACCGGCAGACCTAATCGCGAGATTGAACTTGCGGCCGCAGATTTATTTACTCGGTCCGAATTGGGCTCGTAGGCTTGTATGTGTACAATTAGCTATAATTGAAGATATTAGAAAATTATTTTCTAATCTGTAATTGAATACAAATCAATATTCAATTGATAATTATAATACTGAATAATTTTTACCATTTAAAACAATCTGACTTAAAGGAAACATTTAGTTTCTAATGTTTGCCATAGTACGATACGGACTTTAGGATATTATTCTTAATTGCCAAAATAAAAAGAACTCGTATTAAGAACGGCCAATGAGAGCGCTGCGTATTTGTTACATGGCGCGTGGTCCGGAATAGAAGAAGTTTAATAAATGTAATAAAATGTAAATATATATTTATGCTAAAACTATGCTGAAAATTCAAATTTGTTAAAATAGGTATGTGTTTGGATAACAAAAGAAAATAAAAT
This sequence comes from Grapholita molesta, assembly GCA_022674325.2. Lineage (NCBI taxonomy): Eukaryota > Metazoa > Arthropoda > Insecta > Lepidoptera > Tortricidae > Grapholita > Grapholita molesta. The sequence continues at coordinate 17,349,926 of CP053125.2, forward strand.
AAAAATTGTTTATTGCAGCCCTCATGATCCATAGGATGTTAGTGCTACTGTCCCGCATGTGTAATTTGCATTCAATAACGTAATGGCGTCGGGGTTCTCAACGAGCTGGCTGAACGATCAAAGGGTTAATTACTCTTGGGTTTTTTTGAGAAAAGTAGTCTATCCCTCAACATGAAAAGACATTGCCAGCCTCGTAACAATCCGTAACGTCGTCATGTACTAGGCCGGCAACCCTCACTTCCCGGCCTCTATAAAAACGTACAAATCCTCCCCTCCGTTATTGACATGAGGAGTGTCGACAGATACGCGGCGCTCCTGTCGGACGTGCAGCAGGAGTACGCGTCTCGCCGCGCCCGAGTGGCCGGCGCCCCCGCGGCCGCCGCGCTGCGCGCCGCCGCCGCCGCGCACGCGCGCGACCACTGCTCGCTGCTGCGCGCCGCCTGCTCGCTGCTCGCGCACGCCAGCAGCGACGAGTGCGCGCTCTACTCCCGCCTCTTCAGCAGGACTTGTCCCGCCATACAGTAAGTGCCGCCGCCGCCGCGCACGCGCGCGACCACTGCTCGCTGCTGCGCGCCGCCTGCTCGCTGCTCGCGCACGCCAGCAGCGACGAGTGCGCGCTCTACTCCCGCCTCTTCAGCAGGACTTGTCCCGCCATACAGTAAGTGCCGCCGCCGCCGCGCACGCGCGCGACCACTGCTCGCTGCTGCGCGCCGCCTGCTCGCTGCTCGCGCACGCCAGCAGCGACGAGTGCGCGCTCTACTCCCGCCTCTTCAGCAGGACTTGTCCCGCCATACAGTAAGTGCCGCCGCCGCCGCGCACGCGCGCGACCACTGCTCGCTGCTGCGCGCCGCCTGCTCGCTGCTCGCGCACGCCAGCAGCGACGAGTGCGCGCTCTACTCCCGCCTCTTCAGCAGGACTTGTCCCGCCATACAGTAAGTTTTATAGCCTTTGCACGCTATTCCAATCAGCGGTACGCATCGATACCGCTGAGACCTCTCTTAAATCTTTCACCGCCTAGGACGACCGTCATTGGACAGGCGTGCCAACGGCGTCAGGCGTCAACGACGGTTATGGACGTCACCTTTGGTAATGCAATAGGGACGTACGGGGATTCCGTAAATTCAATTTCGTTCAGTAAAATACGATAACGTGGGGTCTTGGGCACGATATATTTCTTTGTCGTCTGGCATTCAAAATTTTAAGATTTCCTATTGAATCGTGTTGTCCTCCCGTAAACTTCTAACCATTAGCCCTGACGCACATTAAATTTACCTGCTATTGCTGTTTATAAAAAATAAAATCAGAATGGCCGTTGGTTCTTAAAATAAACAATAACGATTTGCCCATACCTACGTTTAAGCGTTGATTCAGCGCCATCTACCGTTATGTTTTATCATTTGTTTTGTGCCTAATTTTAGAGAGTACCTGCAGTCCCTCTGCAACGGATTGTACGAAACCCTGCGGCCGCACATCATCCACATAAACCACTTGGAAACCCTCGCCGAGCTCTGCGTCATACTTCGAGTTGAGGTTTTAGAGGAGCAAGTCCATAATGACCGTAAGTATTTAAATGTATTACTGTTAAAACATCTAGTATTCTAGTATCTTACGCTGTGTTTAGACCTCGTAACGCAATTACCGTGGAATTTATTTACTTGGGGTTACTTTGATCAATTTCAAAATTAATTTGGTATTATCTCTACAATATGTAATATAAAAAAAATAAAAAAAAATTACGGTATCGGTTTTTGCTCCTCTATCGATTTCACAAACTGGCAGTGATGTTCAATGTTATCAACCGTAAAAAGAAAAACCATGGGATGCGTCCAGAAAGCGTAATATTAGAGTTTGAACATGAAGTAAAGTTTTTATCAAAGTAAACCCAGGATTCAAAGTAACCCGCGGTACTCTGAATGTTTCTTATATATAGGTAGTTATGCATTTCCTAATTTCCATTTGCCAACTAATTTAGGGTTTTTGAAACGTACGCCAGTCGTCATCAAATGTCTGTTTGATAGCCATTTCGTTATTTTTCAGCAGTTTATACAAACGATTTTAAACTTTTATAGGACGTGTCTTAGGTACATTTAGTATTATTCTACTTTTAACCTTTTCCACGCCAAAGACGTATATATTGGCACCTCAGATTCAACGCCAAATACTAGAAGCATATATATGTCCTCGACCTAATGCCTGTGCCTAAGAAGGGTAGCCGTGCGGACCCATCGAATTATCGTCCCATTGCAATCACTTCCATACTCTGCAAGATTATGGAACGTGTATTGAACAACAAGCTCCTTGCGTATCTTGAAGCTAACGATCTCCACAGCGACCGGCAATACGGCTTCCGCCGAAAGCGGTCTACTGGGGACCTTCTAGTGTACGCTACCCACATTTGGAGCGAGGCCATCGAGAAACGCGGCGAAGCTCTCGTCGTGTCTCTCGACATTTTCAAGGCCTTTGATAGGGTTTGGCATGACGGTCTTCTCGGCAAGCTTTCTGTGTACCTACGGAATCTCTGCTGATTTGTGCTCTTGGATTTCTGATTTCCTGAGGCAGCGAGCTATTAGGGTTGTAGTAGATGGTTGCTCATCGGATCGCGTGGCACTTAATGCCGGGGTGCCTCAGGGTTCAGTTCTTTCTACCACCCTCTTTTTGCTGCGAACGATTTGCTAAAGCCCGGTATCTTTGAGTATGCAGACAGCACGGTGACTAAGAGATATATTCCTGAGGCCCAAACTACTAGTGGAGAGACCGAATCCTTTAGGGAAGCTTTGGTTGAGCGAACGAACCTGACCTTGAAGGCCGTTGACGAGTGGGGTGAAGCCAACTTGGTCAGGTTTAACGCATCCAAGATACAGGCGTGTTTATTCAAGGCCAAAAGGCGCCCTTTTAACTTAGCTCCTGCTTTCCAGAATGTATCTTTAGCAATTTCGGACCAGGGTGATTATTCGGGCGTTTGAACCGTTCTTATTTTGTCCAGATTTCTGTAGAAGTGCCTGCATTATATTAAGTAGGTTTTGGATGTCCTTTAGCCAGCCCAGCTGTCTACCAGTAAACCAAAAATAACATCAAACTGTGTGATCATTTCTACAGAAATCTGGACAGAGTAATAAGAGCAGTTCGAACGCCCGAATAATCACCCACCACCTCGAACTACTTGGGCTTAAATTAACTACTAAGCTGAACTTCGGTGCAACTACTGAAAAACTTGGGGTCTTACACAGGGTGAAGCGGTACTTCACGCCGGAACAGCTTCTAACACTTTACCAAGCTCAGGTTCGATCGTGCATGGAGTACTGTTGCCACCTTTGGGACGGGTCTGCCAAGTATCAGCTGGCCGCTTTGGATTCAATAGAGCACCGTGCTCGCAGACTCATTGGCGATCCTGAATTACTGAGTGTAAGGTTACAAAGCCTTGAGCACCGTCGCAGGGTTGCTATTTTGTCTGTGTTTTACAGGATACATTTTGGAAGGACAATTCCTGACGATTTAATTTAATTCCGCCATCTCCGTTCCACCACCGGACGTCCAGACGAGGGGAGCGGTTTCATCCTTACGTTGTGAATATTCCATTCATTCGCACGAAGCGATTCGCTTCTACCTTCCTAATGCGGACTGCTAAGGAATGGAATTCGCTCCCTTCGTCTGTGTTTCCGGTAAGATATAATTTGGGTCTTTTCAAGGCAAGAGTGAATAGGCTGTTACTGAACCAGCGTGCTACACCCTCAACCTCATCGTCACTTACCATCAGGTGCGACTGAAATTAAACGCTGTGACCTCTTTTATAAAAAAAAGACCACGGAGCAAATTAAACCTACGTGCACACGCGTAAAATTCAACTTCAGTTATGACATTTCTATGACGTGGCGTTTGAGCGTTAGCTTTGCGTTTGACATGGCGCCGAAAAGCTTAATTGATTCTGTCATTAATGACAAATATGGAGATTTAATTTAGTTATGACATGCGTACATATACGAGTACATACACATAGATACAAAAATTGCAGTCCCGACGAGATTGTTTCAAACACATTCTATTACTTGTAGGCTTCGAAAAAAAGTTAAAACGGCCATTTTAGCTGAAGGCACATGTCCTAATTCCCTAAACAGCCAAAACATTATCACTATCTATTATTTAGAATGTTGGTACAGGTTTACAATTTAGGTATATTTTTAATATATTGCCGGAACCCAAGATCGTTGGTCTAGCGATTTTACATTCAGCCAGCAATGTGCTTCTTCTCTTTACAATAAATCTCTGTGCAATAAAAGCCGAAGGTCCTTCTTTTTAATGGACATTCCACATAAAAAAAATATTGGTCACATTTGCTGGTTGGCTCTATGACATTCTGCCACTATAATATATAATTAAAAACAATAATTAATAATGTTGGCCTCGTAACATGCGACCTCCTTGCGCTCGGCCGTCTACTTATACTCGGTAGGCAACCCCTTACTTTCCGGCCTCTGTAGTAAAATAATGCGTCTTCCCCAGCGGAGACCCTGGCCGCGCTGGGAGCCTGCGCGCGCGCGCTGCTGCAGGACGCGCAGGAGCGCCTCGTGTTCCGCGCGCACGTGCACCTCCGCTCCGACGTGCTGCTGTACCGGCCCGCGCCGCCCGACCTGCAGTACCCGGACAAGCTGCTCATGATGGAGGTAACTTCCTCAGTGGAGCTTCCTGCCAGGATCAGTCGGGCCTGGGCCTGACGGCGGTGCCTTCAAATTTCCGTAAAAAATGAGACAGGTGACAGTCTAAGGGCTCGGTCAAATCAACTCCGCCACGCCGCGGTCGCGCTCGCGCGGCCTTAAATACATGCTAACAGGTTAGCGACGTCAAACAGACTGCGTCCCGCTGCCATCGCGCCCCGCTTCTGTCGCGCCCCGCGCCGCGCGGCCCCTTGCGTCCAGACGGCGCGGGCGCAGCGCTGCGCGGCGCAGACGCGGCGGCACGCTGCGCCGCGCTGGGTCTCCTCAGTCGGACGTTAAGTGGCGCGCGGTGCGTAGTGCGAGAGTCCACGCTGTGCACGCCGTGTTCGCGCGCGTTATGAGGGCGTGTTGAAAGCGCGAGGCCGGCACGGTCCGCGCGCCCTGTTTGACAGTCATCACGCGACGCGGACGTCGCGCTGAGACAGGCCCATTGGTTTGACCAAGCCTTAATAGCCACTTGATATTATTAAGAGACCGGTTTGACAAAATGCTTTGTAATTTATTATCACTGATGGCACGACGACTGTATCCTTCCCGGGTTAGTTTGGCTGTCATTGCTGGCGACGTCGCCGTGGCACCCGAGGCAGGGAGCCACTGGTGGTGCATCATTTGTTTTCTTACGCAAAACAAAGCTAATATAGTTTTGCCTTTTCTTCGTGTAAATTATTAAATTGTGGGAAAGTTAGTTAAGCGGCGGAGACCGGCTAGTATAGACGCACCGGCGCTACAGGGAACTGATATAACGATAGTATTTCGTACATGGAATACTGTATACCTCATTGAGAAATATTGTAGTTGGAAACTTCTAGGGGGTAATACGTACGAGCTATAAAATCGTCAATTTAAAAGTCGCGAACTTACTCGGCGATAGTGACGCACGTTAAAGTTTGCAGAGATAACAAAGTGCACAAACGTCAAACAAATGTCATAAGCGATCTCACCCACTGACTGCACACACAAAATGGCGGCTCGCGACTCGCGGTACTGAGAGACAGGCGGGGTACGAGCAAAATTCAAACTTGTTTGATCTTCGACAAACTTACTCGGCAACTTTAAAAGTCCGCATACTTTTTTACAATCTTACGGCTCGATAACTTTCGTAAGCACGCGAACTGGCTCGCTCATCTGTCACCTTCTAAAGTTACGCTTCGCGTTAAAATCAGTTTGCATTTAAGTTTAGCAAAACTATTTCTTCCTTATCTTTCCTGTTTATGAAGAAGGTTTGATGCAGGCTTACAAAAAATCTGATTAAAAATATTTTTGCGTTGATCTGTCAAGTCAATGTCACATTTACTTGAAATGAATTGACAAGAAGCGGAGATTGAAAATTTATATATTGCATATCACTAATTGTTAACTTATAAGCATAATTGAAAATTTAAAGTGTACAGAAGTAAACATTTTTCGCAATGGCAACTAGCTTGCAAGTTAAAATGAAGAAATATTTCACGAAGAAATCCATTGAGAATGTTGAGGTAAAACTGGGACTTTCCCACCAATTTATGGGGCGTTTCATCAGAACGTCCACTTTGTAGGACTCGTGACGGCCATAACAGTTACTTTACAAACATGTAGAAAGTTCATAAAAACATTATCAATACAATAACCAAATTATGTCATTCACAGCAGAACCAAAGTACCTAACTGATATACCGTCCCGGATCGCTAAACTTAAATGGCAGTGGGCGGGACACCATGCTCCTAGAACCGATGGCCATTGGGGCGTAAAGGTTATCGAGTGGCGACCGGTCACTGTGGGTCGCTATTAAGTTACACAATAATCACACGCTTAATATTAACTTATATTAATATTAATATTCTTTAGAACATATTTAGAAGTACAGAAAAAATGGCGTGAAAGATCGGGCATTCTATTAGACATTTCCTCGATTCCCACGATACAGGCCGTGCCTAGTGTGGGATCACTGTATTGTCAATCTATATTAATTATCTATCTCATCAAACTTCGATGCCGTTAAGTGTTCAATACGCTGGCGGTAGATGTGACTACACGTCACCCATGATGACGTATACTACGAAGGATAAGTTAGAAAAAATTGACTAAGCGGTACTCGTACCTATAGCACAATAATTGGTAGTGCACTGGGCTAGTGATCCAGTGGCTATGGGTTCGAGTCCCCCTTGGAGTTAAATTTTCCTATTTTTCTTTCGATTTAAATATTGAAGATATTCGCTAGCAGAACTTTCTGCATAATAAGAAATAATCTGTAAGCTGTTTCTTTTTTGTAATTAATATATTTTGATTTTATTTTTTGATTTTGTTGGTTTTTAATATTATAAGTGAACTTTTTTGTAATTATTAAAAATGCGGTAATTATTATTAAATATTAAATTTCATATAGGCCGTGTGTTGCCGGCTGACTTTAGAATAGCACCACCCCTCTCGCGGCACGGGTGTCGTAAGAGGCGACAAAGGGAATTTATACTGAAAATGAATTCTGTTTATCTATGAATAGACCACATTTTCTAATGGAGTTTCTATTACTAGACTCCCTGCAAAAACTGGCTACCAAATATTAAAATATTTTACTGGCAATTTACCCTGTGACCGCATAACTTTTTACAGATTTTGCCAATTATTATTGTATTTATTTTTAGCAAATCGCCCTCTCCATCCAACAAGAGCAGTCTTTGAAGCGCTCAGATTCCCGCAACTCCATGGTATCTGACAGCTCGGCGACGTCGCAAGAGGTCGCCAACATCAATTTGGAGGCCCAGCGGAGGCCTCAGGCCTCCCCGGCGGACCTTCACGGCATGTGGTATCCGGGGGTCCGGCGGACGTTAGCAGCGCTGTCTAGGCTGTACAGGTCAGTTGAAGTAGTTTGAAGTAGACGATCGAAGAACATAACAGGGCTAGGATGTATCGGGGTATTTTCGTATGTTTAAAAGTAATAAATATATCACGTGTTTGTGCACGCCACGGAGCTAGTGCTAGCGTCCAAATATGAAGACGATTTGTTAGGGAAAGTTCATGAAAAAATGTCAAAGTATACATTGTCTTCGATTGCCGCGAAAATTATTCATGAAATTAAACAAAAACGATTATATCGCGTATACAAATTTAAACTTCATTCCGAAGTTTCAAACCCTTTAGCAGCGTTCGTGGTCATCGGATGGAGTCAAGTGCCATGTGTCATAATTATCTACACTAATATTATAAAGGCGAAAGTTTGTGAGTTGTGTATGTTTGTTACTACTTCACGTCTAAACGGCTGGAGCGATATTAATAAAATTTGGTATGGATTTAGCTGACACCTTGTTAACACATAGGCTACGTTTTTTCCGTAATAAACTGCGGGTAACACCGCGAGGCAAAGCTAGTAATTTAATATTTAACAGTCGAAAAATAACAAAAATATTGTTCCAGATGTTTAGAAAAGAAAGTCTTCCAAGGTCTAGCACAAGAAGCTATCTCCCTCTGCGTGCAAAGCCTCGACTCGGCCTGCAAGCAGATCTGCGCCACCCAAACCAACATAGACGGCGAACTCTTCCAAATCAAACATCTTCTCATACTCCGAGAACAAATCGCACCCTTCCAAGTAGATTTTGTGATCAAGGAAACAACTTTAGACTTCAGTAATATGAAGAATGCTGCTTACGGCTTGTTCCAAAGGCCTAGGCAAATATTTTCATTGAACAGTAATAATGCTTTGTTGGAGTTTTTGCTGGAAGGCACGCCCATGGTTAGGGAGCATTTGTTGGATTCAAGAAAAGAGGTGGATAGGCAGTTGAAGAGTTGCTGTGAGATGTTCATCCGGCATGCTACTGAGATTTTGACTGGGCCTTTGCTTACCTTTGTCGAGAAGGTTAGTTATGTATTTATTATTTAATTTTTTATCTACAATTTAATTTTATAGCGACTTTTTATTTAGTTTTTTTATGATAGTTGAAAATAAGTAGTACTTAGTTACAAACGGATAAACTCACGTGTAATTATATCGCACTGGGCGACATGTTTCGGGTAAGCTCTGGTACCCATTTTCAAATAGTGAGCGATACACCCTCAACGCGAGCGGTGTGTCCTGAATCGGCTTGAAAATGGGTACCAGAGCTTACCCGAAACATGTCGCCTAGTGCGATATAATTTTTTATCCGTTATATGCACATAAGTAATAAAAAAATCTTTTATATATTATTATATAATATGTTCAAAGTTTGTGTTGGTCTGACATTTTTATAAGCTACGTATACCAATTTTAAGTAAAGGCAAACATTTTGCCAAGGTTCATAAAATCTAGTTTATGAAAAACTAAAACGTATCTCACAAGGGATCTATGACTCAAAATAAAATGCGTGAAACCAAATTTGAAACCCTTTATTGCTGAACATTTTCGACGCCAACTACTCATATTGTGTGTAAATCGTATACGGGCGAACCTCTCAACGGAGGATGGAATAGGACATAAGAAATATGTTTAGATAACTTTTGCTTAGAAGTACAAAAAAAAAAATTATCCATATAAAAAAATTCGGCCCGCAATGTAATGTAACACACTCGAGTTAAACACTCGTTGACAGTTAGTTTCGAAGCTTAATGTTTGCAATACATTTGCTGCTCAGATTTTTTTTTATTTTAAACCTACGTATGTATATTGTATGCTTTATGCATATAAAGTTTAACTTTAGTTTTGACATTTCAGTGACGTTGAAAAGGTTTAGGAGTTGTAATTTGAACAACTTTATTTTTTAGATTCAACATATTATTTATTCTTAAACTGACCTTGTTGTGTTGTAAAATTGCTTTTATTGTTTATCAGGTGCAAGCCTTCACACCAGCAGAGCAGATACGAACACAGCCGTGGGCCTCGCCCGAAGAAATGGCGGTGGTGGTGAAGGAGGCTCAGAGACTTATAAAAGCGCACCTCGCTGCGTTACAGCGGTCCATGCAGCTGTACTTGGCTAATAAAGAGACTGAGTTTATATTGTTCCGGCCTATTCGGGTAAGAACATTTTTATTTTATTTTTATTTTTTATTTTTTTTATTTATCAGGCAGGCAGTTTCAATCACTGATAGTTGCCTGTATCTGGGTGATCTTCACTTAAAATTAATTCTTTGTACTGGTTAAGTATTTGTCTAATCTGTTCTTAAACTGATTGACATTCAGTGCTGAGACCACGTCTTCTGGTAGTTTGTTCCACGATTTGACCACTCTGTTGCTGAGAAAATGTCTGTGGGGATAGTTTTTAGACACATCAACATCATCATCTCACATTAACATCAGTCTAACGTCACAACTCATTCGTCTTACATTATAGATATGCAGGTTTTGAAATTTCGTTTAGATTAACTAAAATATAGTATATTGAACATCATTTTCATTACAAAGGGTTAATATTACAAGGTATACTTTTTTTTATACAACGACGGTGGCAAACAAGCATACGGCCCGCCTTATGGTACCGTAGCCTATGGACGCCTTCAACTCCAGATGATTCACATGCGCGTTGCCAATACTATTCTCTGTGAGCGCAGCTGGAGTAAAATATTTAATCCTTAGAACGTGGATTATCTTATTTTAATATCGTTGTAATAGCGGATTTAAAAAAAAAAACAAAAGTATGCAGAATACATGTCATAATTCATAAATTCGGAGTAAAATTAAGAATCTGCGAAAACCACAAACTCAAATATTTTGGTACCATGTTGCCGTTTAATTAAATGAATTATTTCGAAAAAAAAAAGATTTAGGTACAGTATAAACGGTACAACTTTGAGATAGCATATGCCTGCACCCGCGTAGGCCCTAATACTACAAAGTACCTATAAACCTAACCTAAACATTCTCCAATTTCATTGCAGAACAATGTTGTTGGCTACTTCGTGCAAATTGAACAGCTCCTAACCAACGCAGGCTACTCATATGAAGACGCGCTGCTAGTGGCTTGCCCCACACACGAGCAGATCTCCGTATTCATATCCTCAGCCAGTCTGATCAGCCATAATGAGCCAGTGTTGCCATTTGGCAAGAAGAGGAAGACCAGTACAGTGCGCAAGCCCAGTGTTACCAGTGTCCCGGAGAAGCAACTAAGTGAGGCTACAGGCTCAACAAATGTGTGATCAGGGATGATGATAATGTTGATAATAAAGAGATGCAGTAAATGTAATCTTATTTATTATAAATTAATATTTAGATTCGATTATAATATGTTAGTGATTCATGTAATTATAAGTGTTGGCCTTGGAAATTTTATTGATGACTATAAATGAAAACATGTGTATTGGAAAACAGAATTGTTTATTTACATCTCATTTACTTATTCTCCTATAATAAATACACATTCCACAAAAGACATTGTGTTTTAATAAAATAAAACAACAGACATTTGGGATCAGTAGATTTAATGTGTTGGATGTTGACTGATTTAAATAAAGATTCTAAAAGTTTATCTATGACATTAATTACAATACTTTACGCCCTAAGCCAGTACATGCCAGCGCGCAGCCTGGTGTAGTCGGGTAAGCCTTCAGTGGGACCAACGGCAGCGACGGCGGGGCACTTGTCATAGATGTACTTGTAGCAGACATCACGGATGTTTGCGGCAGTGACGGCATCAATGCGGGCATCCAACTCATGGATGGGGATTCTGCGGTTGTAACAGAGCATTTGGCGACCAATGTCTTCGCAGACGGGAGTGGTACCATCAAGCTGCAGAAGCATGTTTGTCTTCAATAGATTCTTGGCACGCTCAATTTCTCCCTCAGTGGCAGAAATGCAAAGCTTCATCCATTCAGACTGGATGTTGTACACCATATCTTCAATCTGGAGGGGCTCTGCAACAAAGTAAATGCCCCACAGACCGGTGTCCTTGTAGCAAGTGTTGAAGGACTGGAAGCTGTGGCACAGACCTTCACTAGATGCGGCACGGGCGAGCACAGAGGCATTATTTGCGCCACCGCCCTGGGAGCGGTCCCAAGCTCCAATAAGCGTGTTAGCAACCATTAGAGGAATGTTATCAGCATCAGTCCAGCCAGCACCCTCAACAGCAATAGCCACATGAGCCAGGGGCATGGAGTCATCACGAACTCTGATTTCGGAGCCTGTGTATCGGCAGGGGGCAATTTCGGGTACATCAAGGGCTGTGTTCTTCAGTTTGCCTAAGTGTTTGTTGGCGAGGTCCACTAGCTTCTCGTGTTCGACGCCACCGGCGCCAGACAGCACGATGCGCGCTGGTTGGTAGTGCGTCTTGATGTACTGCTGCAAGTCAGCTTTAGAAATCTTCTTAATATTCTTGGTGGGTCCCAAAATGGTCTGTCCCAAGGGTGTGCCTTGGAAAGCAGTGGCGTGTAAGTGGTCGAAAACGACCTCTTGCAGGTTGCTTTCGACATCCTGCATCTCTCGGAGGATCACGCCTCGTTCGCGTTCGATTTCGGGTTCAGCGAGCGACGAATTTTGAATTATGTCAGCAAGGATCTCGACGGCCGCGGGCACGTCATTAGCGAGGCATTTAGCGTAAAACACGGTCTGTTCCCGAGACGTGTACGCGTTTAAATGCGCTCCCATGTTCTCCACGAGCAACTCTAGGTCGGTCTGCGACCTCTTGCTGGTGCCTTTGAACGCCATGTGTTCTAGGAAATGTGCGACTCCGTTGTTTTTAGAGTTTTCATACCTGGAACCGGCATCAATCCACAGGCCAACGGTCGCAGTAGCCGCACCAGAGTCCTCGGAGGCAACTCGTAGTCCATTATCGAGCACTGTAAGCTTGGTCGGCGGTACGTTGACTAGTGCCTGTTTGTAACCGACGGCGGTAGCTAAGGACCTGACTTGCACGCCCTGGGGGGACAACAGTCGCAACGTAGTCGCTACTTTAAGCATTTTATGTGAATCCTTGCCTCTTACGATAAAGTTCTTATGCTCGCTGATTTACGTAATAAATGAGCAAGGAATGAAAATGGTTTGCAATACGTCAAAGTCAATGTTTTTTTTTTCTAAATAGGTAACAGTTTGAATGCTATACTTTTTGCCACGACATATTGGAAACGTGATGATTTTGTGTGATCAAGACCTATTTTATACTGCGGTGAAAGTTAGATGCTTCATAAATAATGTCTCGAATATTTTAAGGAATTTACCACAGATCAGGCAATGAACTCTAAATTTGTAGGGTATAACCTTTGTAAAATATTATGTCAATTCATTTTAGTAATTTCAATAGTCATATTTGCTGTTCTTGACGTAATCGATACGATTAGAACTCTTAAAATTTTCACATATAATGACAAATTAAATGTAAACAGGAGTGAATTCTGTTAAAACTAAAGATATTGTCGTGGCTGCAGCGCTACCGCAATGCTACCGTGAAACACGGTATTTTTTTTGTAAAGGAGAATGGGCATTTTGTACCATGAGTGTATACAGTTGAGACATATATCGTTGGAAAGGTCTTAATCATAGCATTATTTATTTGTATGGCACCAACATTGGATAGCGTGCAGGGGCCGAGCTATTTAAAAAAAAAGTCAGCTCATATAAACCCTTGTTTTACAAAATACGAGGGGTGATCCAAAAGTAATGATAATGACTATGATCTAACGAAGTTATTAGTATTATATATATTTTTACTGTTACATAATCTCCTTATTAGTGTATGTACATACATTATACGAGAACATGCTGTCATCTAGTTAATAAAAAAAAAGAAAAACTTTTGTGGGTCGCAATTTGCGTTAATTTTTCTTTCACCGCTAGTATAGCGAATTATTGGAAGAGTTTTTAGAATCAAAGTATAGTACGTTGTTGCCAAAGATTTAGACTTGATTACACAATAGGCAACTTACAAGTTCAAGCGCTAGGTACTGAGCAGCATACTTGGTGATCTGCGAGATAACTGAGGAAAAACAACCATCAAACTTCCTTTTTTTTTAATTTACTTTTTATTTGTCAACCTTTTAGGTTTGGTATAGGATTATGTTATATCGACCTTTATTTATTTATTTTTATACATATTGATGGATTTTGTCCACAAAATTTACTTGTTTAAACAAAAACGTCTTTAAAGACCAAAAACTAGCAACCTTAACTTAAGCAGGGCCCTTGAGCCCTAAAATTAGATTTTACAAGTATATTTTTTTGCCCTACGCCATCACAATAAACGTAAATTTCAATTCTAAGTACATTTTATTTTACTACAGTACTAAATTTTATAACAGCATCGTTCCTAACCGACACAAAAACGCGAGCGCATTTACTGAAATTTCGATATGTGTTACCCTACTGTCTTTGTTTCTTAATAACATAAAAACAACTTAATAAATTATTATATTTATTTTTATAATTTATTGATGATAAGTGACATAACAAGACCAGTAATCAAAACTTATCATAATATGTCTAGATCATAGTCATTATCATTACATTTGGATCACCCCTCGTACTTGCTATCTAACAAGTTTAAGTGTGACTTAAATTAAAGTATATGAAAAATGCTTTACGCTTATATACCACTATCAAAGTTAAAGCGCATACAGGGCTGGAATTAACGATCTGAAGATTTGCTTAACTGATCAAATGCTTCTTGTACAACGGAGCTAAAGTGTATACAGTAGTCATATATTACATAGTAAAGGCATTATTATAAGCTATTTTTTATAACAGACACTTCTTCCTCAAAGAATGCAGGGACTGCGATAAACGAGTTTTTTAAGAGTTAATTGATAGATAATTGCCTTAATTAACAACCCTTTGATTCATCTACTCATCTCTAGATGGAGCTTGGGTAGCAAATGTATTTTTTTTTCATTCTTGTATATCCTTGTAGCATATCTTATTTAAAAGGTCTTAACCATAGCTTCTATTGCATATATGACAATGGGTGAAGAAAGGGTACCGAGAAGATAATATTTATTATTTAAATTCAATGGCATAACGGCGAATACTGGAACTAAAATTCTTGTTCAAATATATTTATATTTGTGACCCCTGATATTGTTATTAGCTATCATGATCTGTAGCACTAGTTATCATGATCTGTAACGCTAAGCATTATTTATTGTAACTAAAAACTGGTTTAAGTTCTCAATTACAAGCCTAATTATTTAAAAATATCTTTCAATGCCGACATCTTGTACGCAATAGATGAACCAAGTAAGCGTCAAATAGGTGCACTTGACAGGCGTTAATAATGCTATGTCCATATAGTCACTTTTTAACGCTAAGAAATACTTTTAGGTTGCTTATTTCTGAAAGATAATATTAAAAAATACAACTAATCTAGGGGGCGTCTACTATGATCTGCGTTAATCGACATTCTGTTTATTTAATTTTATTTATTGTATTGTATTTGCATTTTCAAATGATAGGGGGAGAGAGGGGATATAGAAAGACAAAGAGTTGTCATCTTGTGAATCAAGCTTCTTCCTGCTTGAAGAAGATATATAATTGGAATTCGTCGTCTCTTTCTTCCTAGGTTACTTACGTTGATAGTAAGTAGCACAACAATACAGGTTAATGTGCACACTACAAATCTTTTTAATTTCCCCAACTGCGGCAACTATTATAGGAGCATTACGTTTTTAGAGGGAGTAAAAAAATTAAGCTTTTGGTCGCCTTATGATTCATATATCGACATCAATTTGTGGCGTACAGCATGCCTATGGCGATTATGAGGTTAACCGTTTATCGCCACGACCATCTAAAGGTGACATTGTGCACTGCCGTGCCTACCTACCACGCAAAATACTCAGCCAAAATTGGCAGACGCTGTCAAAGCAACATTGTTGCTGACAGATAAGGGATTAATCTTTTAGCTTCTTAACAAAGATCGACTTCCGAGTAGAGATGTTGGCATAGACCACATATTTGGCGGGAAAGCGACAAAAAGGTTAATATTTTTGTTACTATATGGTTCATAATTAATAAAACAATTTAAATACATTTAATGACATTATTTATTTCAGTTTGCAATATAATAAATATTACACGTATTACAACATCACTCACATTACACGAGAAGTCTAATTAATAGTTAGTATTCACGTTCTCAGAGTCAACATACCTAAAAAACTAAAAAAGGCAACCAGATCTGGCGAACGTACTGCAGCCACGGTTCAATGATATTATGATTATATAGATTTAGGTTAGTAATTTCTATGAACATTGTGAACACCAAGAATTCCTAAGCCTTATATTTGGCAATACTAAATATGAGAAGGAGCAGTTAATACATGTAATGCTATATATTAACCTTTTGAACGCCAAGCACCACTAAAATGGTCGCGTGATGTCGTGCCTGCCGCGCCACCGACCACTAAAGTGGCTACGGCGGACGCTGTCAAAGCAATAGTCCTGCTGACAGATAAGGCTTATATTTGTTCTTCACAAGTCATACCATGGCGTACACGACGTCATATTTTGACGCGAGACGAAAAGCGCTCAAAAGGCTAACAGCCACAGGAAAGACTAGTTTTGTTTTTAACCCTTTGAACGCTAAGAACGTGCCGAATATGTCGTGTCTACCATGCCACCGAACACTATATTGGCTATGTTGGACACTGTGATAGCATTTTTCCTGCCGACAGATTAGGTTTATAAATTGAAAATAGATATCATATACTTATGAGAAAGTGACGTCCTCCTGCGTCCGAGGCAGGATTTGAACCCATCTCCAGCTATGGCGGCTGACACCTTCTAGGCACAATTTCGACAGGAGTTTCGACCTTTTTGCCGTCAAGTGAAAAAAATTAAAGCGCGTCACACGCCTAAGGTTTTTGTAAGTAATGAATAATAACAAAATAAACCTTACCTGTAAATAACTAGGTACGTAGATCCTAGGCATGGACTTGGTATCAAGTCGTGGCGTGTGTGGCACGAAATGTTCCGACTTCATTATGTCAATGGCGTCGAAGTGGTTAAATTGATCTATATGGCCCCAATATGAAATTCTTACCTTTAACACTGAACGCCAAGAACCCCAAAAGTGGTATTGATGTCGTCGTGTCTACACCAACACTGCCTCTCACACCAGCGACCCCTAGTGGCTATGGCGGACGCTGTCAACGCAATTAAAGATTACGCGGCATTACGTTGACTTTTCAAGGAAGCAAATAAAAACAAAACTGCTCGGCATTACGTTAACATTTCAAGGAAGCGAATATGCGTCCGCGGCATTACGTTGACTTTTCAAGGACGCGAATAAAAACAAATAACTGGGGGACGCGAAATCCCGTCCTCGGCATTACGCTTGCACATTCATGGGACGCGAATTCGTGCCTTCCGCATTCAATGGTTATAACCTATTCGCCGGCCACGGCAAAAAAAATCTGGCGTGCGCCACATGCCAAAGCCTTAACTCTCAGTACGTAGGTCCAAGGCTTCGACTTGATATCAAGTCATAGCGTGTGGGGCACAAAATGTCCAGACTTCATATTAAGTCAATAGCGGCGAAAGGGTTAATAGAGAAATCAGAATTATCTTTATATTATGAGCACTATTGAAGGCAGTAGAAATGATTTGATTTCAGTGCGCACCTGGTCGGTTATAGTGACCCCAAGTGCGGGGCACTGGACTGTGAACTTGTTAAATATACTCTTTACTGATTGAGGCCTTGGCGTACACGTACCAACGTGGCGTACATTCACTGCCACCAACGCACATGTGCGTTCATTTCCATACATTTTTGGAGGGGGTGGCAGCGAATGTGTTTACGCGAAAGGTAAAACGTTCAAACGGTAAAAGTATATTCAGTGCTACACTATTTCATAGTTTCACATCACCACGTAGAGATTTTGAACCGACACCACAATCCAAGTTTAGGAAAATTATTAAAAAAATTCAAATACAAGAAAGCATTTATTGATATATACAGCCATTTTGCAGTGATCTGGCCGCGGTACTGGTACTCGGAGACCTACGACGTACATCCTACACCATGTTGATCCAGTTAAGCCAGGCAAGGCAGAACAGGCAGGCAGGCAAAAAAAAGTTTAATTACTATCGGGTGAGACTACCTACCAAGCTTCCTCATTACAGCGTGGCCGTGGTGAGAAACGCGCTGGTGGCAGCCAGGGTCACCACGTCTATAAAAAATCGTGAAGACCACTGTTCTCGTTGGTTGTCATGGAACTTACTATCAAGTGTGGTATACCCGTCCTAGTTGCATTTCAAGGATCTTAAAGCTTTCTTTTCCAGACATAGTCAGATATATCGACCAAATGCGTGTCAATTTTATTTCTACAATAAAGTTCATATTAGATTGGACTATCCTAAAAATGTATTTTAAAATAAATAAGCAAAACGAACTAATTAAAATGTATTTGGCTTTCTAGGAAAACCATTCGGATTGGTGGGACATGGAAAACGGTTAATGCATAATTCCACCCTGCCCAAAAACAACAGTAACTTGATAAATTGATAAGTACATGGCAGAAGTTGAAGGCATCAATAACTTATTCTTATTATATTTTGCTGCTCGAGCCAGGAGCCATGTTGCCTCTTACTTTTTCATTGCGTCTATTCAGCAAATATGACTATATAAAATATTTGCATTTATCACAAGAAACGACAAAATATAAGCGTACTTAACACAATTGATCCGTGGTTCATAAATAACAGAAACAGAAGGCAACAAGGCCACAGGTAAAAGTGAGGTTTAACAACAATTCGCCGACAATAATACTAAAACTCGATTCGTGTTTCTCAGGAGATTCTGTAGATGTTGTTGGTGTAACGAGTAATTAGGTGCCTATTAATGTATTAAACAACTACAAATTCGGCGGTCGCAATCGGTAGCAGCTTCAGACTCTGTCATATAATAATTCTTCATACGCGAGTAAGAGCACTTCTTGTTCTGCACAGTCGGAGTTTCTCTACAGAAGTTGTTCTTCGTCAAAACCTGCTTCATAATTAGCGCCCCATCTTGTTCTGTGAATCTTGAATATTGTCCAAAACAGAGAAAAAGGAGAAACGCGTACGTGATAAAGCTAGTAGGCTACTTCTTATGCAAGTAAACTGAAAAATAAATCTGAAATCATCTGCGGCCTCCGTTTACATACTATAAATATCTACACAAATCTTATCTGTAGAAAAAAACTACTATAAAATCGCGTTTATTGCATGGGATATTTAATTTATTTTGTTTTTTAATAATTGATGTTATAGCGGCAACAGCATCTGTAAACATCAACTGTCTAACTATCATGATTTAACCTGATGAAGAACAGACAGACGGACAGCGGAGTCTTAGTAATAGGGTCTCATTTTTTACCATTAGGTTACGGAACCCTAGAAACTAGCATAATCTATATATATAATAGTAATAATAAGTAATACCCTAATACTTTAGATAAACTCGGTAGTGATTATAATATTGTATCCGTTTAAATAGCTCTTGCAAAACACGCACCATATGATTATAAGCAATTCTTAAAATATCCTTGATAATGTAAGTAGGTATAATAAAAACAATTAGTTTCATATATCTCAAAGCGATTAGGTAGCAATTTTAATAAAATATCCCATAATTTATCCCGGCTGATGATAGATGAAAATGTAGATAGAAGACATAAATCCAAAGTGGACTTAGGTTCATAAATATCTCTATAATACTGATAAATCCTAACATCCTGATATACCTAAAGACGAGTCTTCAGTTGGTGCCCGTCATGACGTATGGAGCCGAAAAGTGGACACTGACGGTACGGCTGGTCCACAAGTTGAAAGTCGCTCAGCGGGCTATGGAAAGGGTTATGCTCGGCGTTTCTCTGCGGGATCGAAACAGAAATGAGGTAATCCAGCAGAGAACCAAAGTCATCGACATAGCCCACCGTATTAGCAAGTTGAAGTGGCAGTGGGCAGGCCATATTAGCCGTAGAACCGTCAACCGTTGGGGTAAACGAGTTCTTGAGTGGAGGCCGCGTCTCGGAAAGCGTAGTGTAGGACGCCCTCAGGCAAGGTGAAGACTTGCGCAAGATGGCTGGCAGGAGCTGGATGCAAACAGCCGAAGATCAGACACGATGGCGTAAAATTGGGGAGGCATATGTCCAGCAGTGGACTGCGATAGGCTGATGATGATGACGATGATGATGATGACTGATATATCCCCGCAATGACACGTAAAAAGGGTTCATTATATTATTACTATCTTAATATACATTGTTTTGGGTAACTCTACACGCCACTCGAATGTTGTATGCGGTGCTCCTCCAGAGGCTGTTAAAAAGTAATTCAGTTATCTGGTGGCCATGCGCTTAAGATATGCCTGAAAATACCAAAGTACTATAAAATATTAAGTATTAAGGTCGCCGGAAAACGCTGGATGCAGGTCGCTTCCAACCGGTACATGTGGAGGTCCAAGGGGGAGGCCTATGTTCAGCAGTGGACGTCTTATGGCTGAAATGATGATGATAAAATAATAATCACTCAGATTTGTTATACTACCTATCAATGGCGGCGGGTTAGGATTTTTCTTAAGCAAACCATAGCGATTATGGCTTTCCTTTCCTGTAAGAGCTAATGGTAAATCGCTCTTGTATATGAAAATTAGTCAAGCCGCTATTTCTAACTACCTACTAGTCATAGACACCCAGTGCTGGAAATTGGATATCTGACTAGGGGGGGTCCAGTGTCATTATCTCCACGCTTGGCTGGTGGCGATAGTGCATGTTTTCTCCCTGTTTTTGGTCCCAGGGACAATACCCAATATTCCATATGTTTCGTCGGCTAAATTCGCAAACCTTGTAACCTTACGAGGTTTGCAATCTAATGTATTTGACGATCGGTCTGGC
Source organism: Grapholita molesta (assembly GCA_022674325.2). Taxonomy (NCBI): domain Eukaryota; kingdom Metazoa; phylum Arthropoda; class Insecta; order Lepidoptera; family Tortricidae; genus Grapholita; species Grapholita molesta. Next base: position 17,370,374 of record CP053125.2, read on the forward strand.
CTGAGTTCGCTTCCCAGTCGGGGCATTTATTTGTGTGATGAGCACAGATTCATGTTCCTGAGTCATGGGTGTTTTCTATGTATTTAAGTAGTTATTTATATGTATCTGTCTATTATATATATCATCCTCTATTAGGTACCTACAACACTAGCCTTACTGAGCTTACCGTAGGGCTGGGTCGTTTTGTGTAAGATTGTCCCAAAATATTTATTTATTATTTATTTATCTACCTACTAGTCTGGTACTACCTACAGGACGCTGTAAAGGTACAGTTATTATGTAAATAAATCCATCTTTTGTGCTCATGGTCTTTAACTATAAAGATAAATGCCGACATCTTCTAGGTCCATTTAAATTCGCAGCAACTTTAGTTGTTCAATAGTTTTCTGAAAACATAATTAAATTAACAATTTGTATAAGAATGGCATTAACAAGACGGGGTAAATAGTGTTTCATACAAAACGTGGTTTTATTCGTCTGCTCCGTTGCTTTTGTAAGTACACTTACGTAGGCTGAGCTATGACTGGATTCGAACCGACGCCTGCACATATTAGATCCACGTGTGGATTCCGTTTGTCTCAACGACATACGAACATACTTTCTTGTATGTAGTACGACACTTGGGTAGGTTAACGACACAAAGAGCTATGGTGGGATTCGAACCGGCACCTGCACTTATTACATACGAACATATTTTTTGGTAAGTATTACACTTGGGTAGGTTACTAACACAAAGAGCTATGGTGGGATTCGAACCGGCACCTGCACTTATTACATACGAACATATTTTTTGGTAAGTATTACACTTGGGTAGGTTACTAACCCAAAGGGCTATGGTGGGATTCGAACCGGCACCTGCACTTATTACATACGAACATATTTTTTGGTAAGTATTACACTTGGGTAGGTTACTAACACAAAGAGCTATGGTGGGATTCGAACCGGCACCTGCACTTATTACATACGAACATATTTTTTGGTAAGTATTACACTTCTGTAGGTTACTAACACAAAGAGCTATGGCGGGATTCGAACCGGCACCTGCACTTATTACATACGAACATATTTTTTGGTAAGTATTACACTTCTGTAGGTTACTAACACAAAGAGCTATGGCGGGATTCGAACCGACACCTGCACTTATTACATACGAACATATTTTTTGGTAAGTATTACACTTGGGTAGGTTACTAACCCAAAGAGCTATGGTGGGATTCGAACCGGCACCTGCACTTATTACATACGAACATATTTTTTGGTAAGTATTACACTTGGGTAGGTTACTAACACAAAGAGCTATGGTGGGATTCGAACCGGCACCTGCACTTATTACATACGAACATATTTTTTGGTAAGTATTACACTTCTGTAGGTTACTAACACAAAGAGCTATGGCGGGATTCGAACCGGCACCTGCACTTATTACATACGAACATATTTTCTGGTAAGCAAGCACATTTGCATGTACAAAGTTCTACGGCGGGATTCAAACCGGCACCTGCACATATCGATCTATGTGTGGATTCCGTGTGTGCCAGCGACATACGAACATATTTTCTGGTAAGTAGTACACTTGGGTAGGATACCGACACAAAGAGCTATGGTGGGATTCGAACCGGCACCTGCACTTATTACATACGAACATATTTTTTGGTAAGTATTACACTTGGGTAGGTTACTAACACAAAGAGCTATGGTGGGATTCGAACCGGCACCTGCACTTATTACATACGAACATATTTTTTGGTAAGTATTACACTTGGGTAGGTTACTAACCCAAAGAGCTATGGTGGGATTCGAACCGGCATCTGCACTTATTACATACGAACATATTTTTTGGTAAGTATTACACTTGGGTAGGTTACTAACACAAAGAGCTATGGTGGGATTCGAACCGGCACCTGCACTTATTACATACGAACATATTTTTTGGTAAGTATTACACTTCTGTAGGTTACTAACACAAAGAGCTATGGCGGGATTCGAACCGGCACCTGCACTTATTACATACGAACATATTTTTTGGTAAGTAGTACACTTGGGTAGGATACCGACACAAAGAACTATGGTGGGATTCGAACCGGCACCTGCACTTATTACATACGAACATATTTTTTGGTAAGTATTACACTTGGGTAGGTTACTAACACAAAGAGCTATGGTGGGATTCGAACCGGCACCTGCACTTATTACATACGAACATATTTTTTGGTAAGTATTACACTTCTGTAGGTTATTAACACAAAGAGCTATGGCGGGATTCGAACCGGCACCTGCACTTATTACATACGAACATATTTTTTGGTAAGCAAGCACACTTGCGAAGGCACAATGTTCTACGGCGGGATTCAAACCGGCGCTTGCACATATCGATCAACGTGTGGATTCCGTATGTCCTAACGACATACGAACATATTTTCTGGTAAGTATTATACTTGGGTAGGATACCGACATGAAGAGCTATGGCGGGATTCGAACCGGCACCTGCACTTATTACATACGAACATATTTTTTGGTAAGTATTACACTTGGGTAGGTTACTAACACAAAGAGCTATGGTGGGATTCGAACCGGCACCTGCACTTATTACATACGAACATATTTTTTGGTAAGTATTACACTTGGGTAGGTTACTAACACAAAGAGCTATGGTGGGATTCGAACCGGCACCTGCACTTATTACATACGAACATATTTTTTGGTAAGTATTACACTTCTGTAGTTTATTAACACAAAGAGCTATGGCGGGATTCGAACCGGCACCTGCACTTATTACATACGAACATATTTTCTGGTAAGCAAGCACACTTGCGAAGGTACAAAGAGCAACAGCGGGATTCGAACCGGCGCCTGAACATATTAGATCCACGTGTGGATTACGCTTATCCCAACAACATTCGAACATAGTTGGTTACCGACACAAAGGGTTAAAGTAGGTTTCGAACCGGCACCTTATTAGATCTTCGTGTAGATTCCTCTCATACATATCAACGACATACAAACATAATTATTTTCTGGTAAGTGCACCTTCGCACGTTACCGACACAAAGAGCTCTAGCGGATTCGAACCGGCGTCTCTGGGATTCGATTCTCGTGTGGTTTTTCGCTTATAAGTAGGTATGACACAACAGAATAATAATAATAATATGGGTGTTGCCCTTGAGCCATCTTTGATGTCGCTTTTTGTGGGGGCCCATCTCGCATAGGGCGAGTCACCGTCTGCCGGAAATAAAATTGAATACCGTTTTATTAGGCAGACGTCCGGTTTTTTTATCCAATAGCCCAGTAGCTAGTCCATCCTTTCCACCCAATAGCCTAGTACATTCTAGATTCCATTATAACTTAATAGTCCTTACACCATGGCGGGTGCTGTCTCTGTGCGCGTCCCATGATACAGGATAATAATATGATTTACACAAAAGGTTTAGCAAAAAGATGCAATAAGACTTGTCGGCTATAACAATTATAATTTATGACTACTTACCCATCTCCAGTGAAAACTTTACTAACATACTTATAAAACTAAAACTTTATAATGGCAATTTGGACACCAGTATTCCTGAAAAAAAAAAACTTAATAAAATAAACACATAAGGTAATTATATTATAAGATACTGCATAGTACCAGGAAAAGTGTAAAATATAATTACGTATCCACTTTCATTCACTTCTATTTACATAGAATACAACTAGTACCTATTTAGTGTTAAACCACTTATATTTGCGGTTTATTGTACAGAAGAAGCATTAAGTACCAAATTGCACGTTTACATTGCACGAAGAAGGGCAGAAAGGTTCTTGAGTTGTGACCATGTACTGAAAGACGTAGCGTTGGACGGTCCTCAACTAGGTGGAACGACGATGTGGTCAAAGCTGCTGAAAATAGTAGGACCGGTCTTTGTCCAGCAGAGGACGTTTTTCGGCTGATGAAAATGATGATGATGATGATGATATATAGTTTAATTTACTTGATATTTTTGTGGCAAAGGTACACATTATTTTGTCAAAGGATGCTGGGAGGTATGTCAATGTGTTTTAATTTTATTTCACGCTTTGACTTGTAAACACAAGTGCACCATTTCTAGTTTAGTAGTAGTACAATGTTTAGTAGTAATAGGTACCATTGAGCCCGTGAGGTCGCGTCTGACTATCAATGTGTTGATCGTAGGGAAGTACGTAATGTTTGAAATTAGTTACTTAGTTTTTCATTATAAAAACTACCATTTTAGTCTACGAAGGAATCCAAAACTATGACGTGTAGTTTTTAAATCGATTTACGGCCATGGGCCTGCCCTACTATTAAGCGTGCTAATAGTTAATCGAATTTGTAACCACATACATTCTTCCCAAAAAGAGATTTTGCTCATACCTTTTCTTTTGCGGTAGTCAAGGAAAATTATTTCAAACTCTTCAAGGCCTTTCTAGGCATTCAATCTGTTTAGAATAAAACTATAAAGATTACCTCTTCAACGTAACGATGTAATATTATTTTAGCAAATGAATTACGATCAATGTATTTGTATATTTTCTTCAATAATTATGGTATATTTCTTTTGACAATATAAAATTCCTTACGTCAAATGTCAAGTTTCTTTTTTAGTAATTCATAGACAATTGTCAGTTGTTACCAGAACGTATTCGTGAAGGAGTTAGACCGACGTTATGACACGTCAGTGTTCTTAATAAGAATTTTGATAGCTCGCTCCATCTAGCGAGGAGTAGAAAAGCTTAAACAAACTTAATAAACTTACAAAGTAGTTTTTTGGGTCCCTGCATGAATCTGAGGTCAGGTATATATATTAAAAAACAGTTTTTAGGAATACCGACAACATGTCATATATGACTTGTGTATACACATTACCATTCTCCTTAACAACAGGGGTATTCATAGCAAGCTGAACTTCTTCCATTTATTTCTAGCCTTATATGTACTTAAACGCTGGCTTTTTTTACAAAGACGTAAAGCATTTCTTATGTGAAGTCATATGTACCATGTTCCAACTGATTATAGACCGTGTATTTAAAAAAATAACCATGTAAAAGTTGAACCTTTTTTTTTAAATTTTACGGTTCCTGCATGATATCCAGCTTTGGTGCCATAGAAAACTTTAATACTCTAATTAAGAGCTTTCAAACGAGATACGTCTCAACTGTATACACTCATGGTACACCCGCCATACAAAAATGCCCATTCTCCTTTCGGACGATTGTCGCTGTCACTCTCATGACACTAACAATATATACTTGTTTTAGGTAACCAACTTCGATGTTTGCGGTACCGGCCCAGATTACTTATATAAGTAACAACAAGCTTAATTATAAAATAACTAGGCAAGGTAGCGAAGGGGGATAATTAGTTTTGTATTTACATTGACATATAAAACCTGAAAAGCGTAGCACAACGCTCCATATCATGGACATTTCAAAAGTTACACAGATCTAGAAATTGTGACAGTAGATGTCGCTACTGAATATAATTTTACGTTTTGTTTGTTTGCATAAAGTTTTGTCGCTGGCCATATGCCTCGCGATTTTGCAATATATGATTTTTAATCTGTGCATTCGTGATGTGATGGAGGAAAGTGATTCGTACATGCAATTTCGTCTAATATTACGAAAGAAATAATGCTTAGTGAAAATTCATTTAAATATACATTTGTTATAGATTTTTGGGAAAGTGTGTTCCGGTAGGCTTGTTGATTTGTGAAAACAAAATGCAAAGTATTTATCTGTGATCTATTATAATCATGAGTACGATGAAGAACCCAAATCCATCGTCTTCTAAAGTGGCTTTGTTAAGCCACATTAAATATGAGCACCTGGTAGCTGGTATATCGGGTGGTGTTACGTCTACGCTGATTTTGCACCCTTTGGACCTCATTAAAATTAGATTTGCTGGTGAGTTCATAACATGTGACAATTTTTTTTATACAAGACTAATGCCGTTGCCATGCGCGTTTTTCTGAATAAAAATACCACACGGATGCACGTGTAGCCATTCCTGTCTGCAATGTTGCAAAGAGGAAAGTACCTGTCATGCAGTACCCTGGCCTTGAACTTCACTTGCAGTGAAAGTGCATTGAATGCATAGTTTACACAAATAAATAAAAACTTCCTGTTGGTAGTTATGGTTGAGATTTTAAATGGATGTCAAAACAGTATGATTGATTTAAGTATATAAAAAGTACATTATTTAAATTTTAGATAATGTGGAGTTTATACCTGTTACTTGTTATTTCTAAATGCACTTTCTACATAAGATTCCTTTTAGTAAAACTTACCATAAAGATTACTGGTTTATCAATTACTTTTTTTTATATCATATTGAGCGAGTTCCACATTAAGCTGTGTCAAAAGATTGATGCTTTGAAATGTGCATTCCATTTATGGAAGCAAATTACAATTTGATTGTACATTGTATATTAGTGGTAACATTTTTATTTTTATTAATGGTAACTTACTTTATTTACATATTTAAGAGCTACTCATTTAGGATATCCAAGTGCTACTAACATGCTTGTTATGTTTTATTGTGTAGAAAAATGTTATCCTCTACAAATTCCATCCATTGTATAAGAATCTTTCTCAAATCTAATTACTTTATAAGAAACATCCTACATAGAGGAAAGTGATTTGTACATGCTACATCATACACACATATTACACTATATACCATAATATTCTGTAGGCCTTGTACAAGAGGGTTGCAACAGCATCTCAAACTGAGATAGACTAGACTAGCTATCCTTCTATAAAAAATATAGTTAGAAAAGGATGGCTAATCAATCTCCCAGTGCGATACTCTCATGCTCTTCTTTTGCTAGACCTCCTAAGTTTAACCTTTATCCACCTGGACCTATAAAAAGGTCTCCCATTGAATGCCATTTTGAATTTTAATTATGACAAACCATAGTTGCATTTGTCCTGGCAAGTTTTGATCTCTGGGCGGCTAGAGGTTATTATCAATAATCTAATGTATTTGTTAGACCCTCATTTGGCAGATCAGGCTTTAAAATGAACTTGCCATGTGAGATCTTAATTATCTTACTATTCATCATCTTCCTCGCGTTGTCCCGGCATTTTGCCACGGCTCTTGGGAGCCTGGGGTCCGCTTGGCAACTAATCCCAGGATTTGGCGTAGGCACTAGTTTTACGAAGCAAACCCAGAGGGTTGGAAGGTCAGATGGCAGTCGCTTGGCCTTATTGGGATTAGTCCGGTTTCCTCACAATGTTTTCCTTCACCGAAAAGCGACTGGTAAATATCAAATGATATTTCGTACATAAATTCCGAAAAACTCATTGGTGCAAGCCGGGATTTGAACCTGCGACCTCCGGATTGCAAGTCGCACGCTCTTACCGCTAGGCCACCAGGGCTTTTTTTCTTAATTATCTTACTATTGCATGCATTAATTAATAATATAACTGACTATGCTTTAAATATATGCATATATTTTGACACAACTTCTGGAAATCCATATAATATAAACTATGTTTACATCTGTATGAAATCATAAAGCAAAGTTTGTTATTCTAGTGAATGACGGCCGGACCGCCACAGTGCCGAGGTACGATGGGCTCAGCAGCGCATTTGTGACCATAGTGAAGAAAGAAGGAGTCAAGGGCCTCTACAGAGGAGTCACACCAAATGTCTGGGGCTCAGGATCAGCATGGGGATTCTATTTCTTATTGTAAGTCATCTATAATACAAAATAGAACAACTGAACTAACTATATAACACTATTTTATGTGCAATTGCATTGTGTACTAAATACAACTCTTAGGACTACAGATAAGGATGTTTAAAGCAGGTTATGCAAAGAAACATTGCTCCGTTTGTTTTCCTCGAAACTATTTTATAGTCTAGTTCACAAATATGTAAACTTATCTGGACTTTAATGCATGGAAATAGGGTGTAAATTAGTGTATTTTTCTATGACACAAGCACAACTGTATGTTGTGTATAAACACATACTTGTGAAGTGGATTTCAGAATACTAAGCTCTACAGGCAGGCATAGCAATTTGATCCTATATTCTCAAGTTTAAAGGGTGGAAAGGAACATCATCAGACTCTTTTGAGTGTAGACAACCAATTTGTATTAATATTTGTTTCCAGCTACAATGCAATAAAGACATGGATTCAAGGAGGCAACGCGCGAAACCCGCTCGGGCCTGGCATGCACATGCTGGCCGCCGCAGAGGCCGGAGTCCTTTCACTCATCATGACAAACCCCATCTGGGTTGTGAAGACGCGGCTCTGCTTGCAGTACAGCGAGGAACACGTGGCGGACAACAAGAGATACAAGGGGATGGTGGATGGACTGAGCAAGATTTATAGGACTGAGGGGATTAGGGGATTATATCGGGTAAGATTTTTTTTAACCTAAATCTTAAGCACACAAGATATCGTATTAACCTATTTGACATCTACAGTAACTTAAATACGACTCTGTCTCTACATTCTCTTTTCGTGTGACATAGAGACACAAGACAATTGTTACACAAAATAGAATAAAATGAGTGAGAGAGCATTCCTTGTCAGCATCTGCTTCATATACGCATGTGTATTATTACCATTTCTTTTGTGACGCGCAGTCTACGTTGCGTCGTACTAGGTTCTTCACATTTCTAATGGATTGTTCTATGGCTACTAAAAATAAAGATAATTAAGTTACAATTTGAATTTCTAACTGCCGCTATTTATATTTCGGTTCAGCTGAATCTGCTGAACTTTGTGAGATGAAATAAGATTTATATATGATAGTTATCACTATCAGAACGCGTATTTATGGCCTTTAAATTTAAAACCGTGGACTGAAACTATGTTTGAGACTTTGCCGGGAAGAAATAAATAATCACGTATTTTAGAGAATGAGGCCCGTGATTATTTTTTGTTAATTATCTTATTAATTGGTAAATTTTATAGCCATTGTCCCATTTTGAATCTTATTGGAGGAGTTTGAATAGAAATATTTAAACAATATATACAAGTGCGAAGAATAGGAAATTGGGTGACGATAAGTAAAAACACGACCAAAGGGAGAGTTAAGATACACAACGTTGTACGATAGGCAAAAAGGGCACAGCATTAATTATCGGCACCACTTTCGACATAGTTACGTAATGTGCTCTAATATTCTAATATTGCACTGGTGCGGTAATGTAACACCATACGTTACATTATTTACTGTAACAGTAATTTAATGTTTATTTGTCTCGTTATCATCTAGGTTATTTTATAGATAGATACCTATCACGGCTGTTGGTACGAAGTTCAGACTTGTTTATTGATTAATTTTATTGTAAATAAATATCAAACGCAGAGGTAACCTTCCTTGAATTCAATGGAAATTCCGTCACGTGGATGCATTAATTAAACGGCAACAGTCATTATAATTAATTATTTTGCATCAATATGACATAATTAATTAAACACGTTCACTTTGGCACGGGGTTGATTCGACCCCGTACATAATTGCGGTGTTTACTAATTGCCTAGCGGAGGCGTTACCTAAGAATGAAGTTACCTAGTAACTTAGGTTTTTCTTTAGTGCAGTAAAGTTTAAATGAGTAAATAAATAAAGCAAGATCAACATTATATTGTCTTCGGTTGCCGCGATAATTACTCATTAAATAAAAAAATCGGGTGGACCACCCGATGACCACGAACGCTGCTAAAGGGTTCGAAACGTCGGGATGAAGTTTAAGTTAGTATACACGATTTAATCCGTTTTAGTTGTTTTATTTAAGATCAACATTAACTTGCCTTATGTTATTCCATCATAAGTTACGCTAGATCAATATGAAGTCAACATCGTAGAACGACTATGACCTTACAGTTCGTTATTGATCCGCGTTCACAGAACCTCGTATGAGTAACCGGTAAATAAACTCTGTAGGTAGATAGGTACAGTCGTCTGAAAATATGGATACATTAACTGTAACAAAAATATGTAGCCACTACTTTTTTACCTTAAATATATCACTGTAGTTAGATTTGACCATAGGAATACACGGAATTCAGCAAGTTTCATAATCATAACCTAAGGCTAATAAGGATGTTGTTAACGCGATTAAACAAACGCCAACAACATTAGTATTTAGTGTTTTGTTTAATTTCTGTAACCGCTCTGGTATTGGTACAATAAAGTACGTAAAATTATTCGCTCGACTAAAACCTTGATAATGGCCACATCACATGCTTCAAAATTGACATTGTCAGGCCAGGCTTAAGTGAATAATTCCCACATGTTTGTTTCAAAGGCAATATACGGATCGAATCGGTAATAGATTAAAGTTGACTGACGTATTGAAAAGCTTGTTTATTACCTTCATAATTGACAACCGAAGTCACAAACTTATGGAGCCGTTACTAATAAATCCTAAAGAGATGTATTCTTTACGTTTAAATGACTAAATTCATGCTATTTAATCCCTAACTAGATTTAGGATTAACATTGCGATGTAGTGTCACTACACTAGTGTGTATGTTTGTTAGTTACTTCTTCACGTCTAAACGGCTGGAGCGATTTTAATAAAATTTGGTATGGAGTTAGCTGACACCCTGGATTACCTCTTAGGCTACATTTTTTCCCTAATAACCCGCGGGTCACACGGCGCGCCATATGTTGTTTTATATATTCATCAGCAGCGGCGCGTCCATACAAGGCGATTCCCGTCGGCTGTACTAAAATTTCCGCAGTTCAAAAGGTTTTATTGGGCTTATGAAGAAAAAGCAAAGCCATATGGCTCCGTCTTGCCTTAGAAAAATATTGACCCGCCGCCACTGATATTCATACCAATTACCAAATTACAGCTCTCTAAGATACGGTCACTGAACGTAGTCGGAGACAGACAGACTTGTTGACTACGGATTATACCTATTGAAGGAACAAATACTTATATAACAACGTATCTTTGATATTTGCATAAATATCAAACAACAATATGCTTTAAAATTAAAATATCAAATGTACTAATAATAAACATGTGCTTAGTGCCGCTAAATGGTAAACAAAACAAACTCGCTTCATAACAAGATTAAAGAGAAGGTTCGATCAGTACCGAAGACAGAAAGTGGATTACGATAAATAATGAAAGTTTGAGATTACTTAGGTACACGCGTTCGTCCTTGATAACACGATAAAACATGACTGAAGTTTTGTTCATGATATTTTTGAAGGGCGTATTATGAATGTTGTTGTTCACCCATTAGTCGGCTTATTTGTTGCGAAAAGATTTATCGCTACGCAATCAATGAGGAAATAACTAGATATGGTCACTTGTACCCTGATAAGGACCGATCAATAATAAGTAACTATGTAAATAGATATCTCCGAAGGCTGAACTGGATATATTATCGCAACTGGCTACACCTGACTTCTAGTAGAAAGTTAACTACTAATGGATACCTAATTACCTATACGTCACTGCGTAACCCAAGGGGGGGAAAAGAGCGTCAGAGTCGGGTTTCCCCTACATGACCACAGACTAGAGGCCCTGCCAGCCCAGACTGGGGGTTCTCAGTCGCAGTGGCATCAAATCTGATAAAAAATCAGACTTTTCTTGTATACTTTCGTGAGACATTTTAAAATTATATAAATGATAGACACGGCATTACTCACGTTTATTTTTTCTCACGTGGGACATGTTTCGGAGAACATAGGCTTTCATTTTGTGGAAACTTTATCGATAAATGTTTTTACTTCGCAAAGTACAAGGTGTTTTTAGATGACAATTAAGACAACTCCATAGACTCAGTGACTTTTTAATCTTAAAGTAAAACGAGTCGTTTAATATAGGGTATTTTGTCGTTTCTTTTTTTTTGTTGCTGACTGAATGAAAGCCGTGACGTATTACTGCTTATCGAAAGTAAAACCACGTGCTGCATATAGATACGATATGATGACAGAGTATTTGAGTAAATCAGTATATATCTTTGTTTGTTAAATGTTATCTAATGCGTTCATTAGGTTTAATGAGAGCATGTTACATCAGGTTGATCAGTTTGTTTTGTGGTTCAATTCAGAATTACGATCAAAGTTCAACAAAAATTGATTATAGTCAGATAGGCTCGCGGTTTCCGTAACGTCGCGGATTCAATAATACTATAAATAATACTCTCTGTTTTAATTAGGGTTATGCCGTAATTTACATAATGTTGTCCAACTTTCTATGCCTTCCGTTGATAATCGTTTGTGTTGATTTGTTTGTTTTATTGTTAGAAAAGGGCACAATTGTCTGAGGTTTGCTAAATTTGACGAATAAGATATAAGACGGTTAGTACTGCCTATACCTCCCTCGTTTTAAAAAAGACAAATATTTTTTACGTTAAAATAAATTTAAAACTTCGTACGACGTCACTTACCTACATCCGTGAAGAGCAAAGCAAACTATAGATACATTAAAATTATCACATTGGGATTGGATCATAGCAAAACATTAGCCGTTACAAAAATATAGGGAAGTGTTTTCGTCTCTTTTCTTACGATATCCCCAAATGTGAAATAGCTTCAGGAATTGTATGATCCGCACCCAAATAATGTGTTTATACATCGCCTTGCCATATGGTTCAGGTTAATGGCGGTTTTTGTTTGTTTTCCTTCGTTCCGGTCTTGAGCGTCGTCTTTTGTCATTCACTAGTACTAAAATAGTCTACGAGTATTTCTTCGTGCGGCGTAGATATTTGTAGGACGGAAATGTACTAGACATTCAGACAGTTATGTCATATTGAGACTATAGAATATTTTGTTGTCAGATCGTAGTTCTTTTGTTTTGATAGTAATCATCATCATCATCATTTGACATGACTTGTATCATCTTGGAGGGGAGTTGTCATAGTCGCTACGCTTGGCAGGCTTGATAGTAATATTAGGACATTAATAATGCATTAGATAAAGTCTAACCCCTTTATTCATAAACGTGCGTCAAACCTACATTAGTTATTTTATGTTTTTTCCTTATCTGTGACTTGTTTTTGTACTATTGTTTTTGCAATGATAAAGATAAAATATAAATTAACTAATGCAATGTTTGACGACCGGTCTGGCCTAGTGGGTAGTAGCCGATGGTCCTGGGTTCGATTCCCAGTCGGGGCATTTATTTGTGTAGGATTTTTATCATAGATGTATGTATCATATATTCTGTACCATTGTAGTCTTCAAGTATCTTCTTATGCATTGAAAACAAATTAAGGACACTTGTTTATTTGAAAACTGATTAGTTGACACTAAAGGTTTGAGTAAGTATTTATTTATCTTATAAAATGTGCACAATCGAAGGAAAAATACGTCAATGAAACTCGGAAAAAGCAAAAGCTCCAATGATGCTCCATGACGTATGAGACGTTACGTGTTCTATGTGTCATCTGTACAAGTTGGCAACGTTGTTACTGATTTTACATATATTCTCATAGTCATCATAGTACAAGTAGCAGCCTGTTTGCTTTGCTATTACGACCCTAGACCGATATAGGCGTTCTATTGCCTACTCATTGTGTATCTAGTTAGCATATGACCGCGGAATTTTACGATTGCAATGTCCCAACACAATATCTACACATCTTCTTGTACGTCCTTTTGGAAACCTATAAAGGGGTACAAATGTAGGTTCTAGTAGCTCTGCTGCCGGTTGGCAAAAACGTACTGGCTAGTGTCTTCTTAAAATAATAGTACCTATGGAGAAATTGTAGCCTCTAGCTCCGTTACTTGTGAGACTAAAATAGCGCTCCGTTTATAAGCTATCGACTAAAGAAACTTGACGTATATCAACTGTGGTAGTTTATGGTAGTGATATGGAAGAAAAATGACGTCATTTCATTTTACGATGTAAGAAAATAATTAATGTTTCCTAAACGTAAGCAATAGTTAAAGTCTGTTTTATGAATGTCTGGTGTGATATAAGAGAACGATAGGTGTTAACTTATACATATAATAATTCAAGTGAAAACGGCAATTGTTTATCCGTTCTGGACTCTTAAAAGTCTGCGTCATATATAAAATATATTCATCAAGTTCTCTTTGTCTTAGTGAAAATGACAAAGCAATAATCGCACTGTACAGTCAAATAGTGGCAATCAGTTACGATTATTTGGCCATGCTGCAAAAAACTATATGATTCTGACTGTACTTCGAAATTATTCGAATATAGTTGAGACAGAATGATTAGGATTATTTAAGTCCACTATGTTGCTTAAATATTATTGATTTATACTCGTATTAGTTGATCTGACGCGCCTCCTAACGATCAAATAATTTCTGTATAAATCAACAGACTGGACTTTGTTCTGATAATTATAACATTAACAAAAATACTTTCGTTTTGGACGATATGCCAAATGAAATATTTTAAGTACTAAGTAGTAGCATGCTTTCAATCTATACGGGGTGACAAACGCATTCAACTTTCACTTCTCAGATCATTAAGAAGTATTTTGGATGTCATCCAATGCTTTCGGAGTAATCGCGTTATAGTGCATTTATTACCCACGTGTATACGACTCAAATATTAATAAATACTTCCGTACCGGGTTAACTCACCAATCTAGAACCTTCTTTATTCTACATAAAGCCTACTAGACTTAACCACTACGCACTACTAGACAGTACTACTTGATATGTTTCCATATCTTTGAATACGGCTAGAAGGCGCCTATCGACATCAACCGTAAATGTGTCAACACATTTACCGGCATATCATATAGCAGCAATATCGATGCGCTACTCAATTACTTAATATTTTTGTATTAACCAGAAACGTCTGCTAACGAAACGATAATCGGACTCGCGAGTTCGAGTCGATTTTTAGTAATGTATTTCTTTTGAAACACTGAAAGCATGATCGCAATTCGTGTCCATGATACAGTCAGTATGGTATAGTCATTCGCAGTCAAAGTGGCCAAATATACGGTAATTAAGATCTGTACTGATATTTTTGGCCAATTTGATTGGCTACTATGTTGACGCTGAATACGGGTGGTTACTTTTTTAAGTACCGGAAAAGAGGAAGCTATGTAAGGTTTCGGAGTCTGGTGATTAGGTAGTTTTAGGTGTAAAACAACATTTCTAGTAGTTACTTTTACAGCTAGGTACCACGTGCGATCTCATTATTATGTCACATGTGAATTTGTGACGTCAGTGTCTCGTGCTCTCGGAATACTAATTAAATTCATTGCTCTAGAAATATCAAGCCCACTTGTGATGTGACGTATTGTTTTATGCATGCGTAGTATTTCGCTTTTTGTCGAGATTATACTTGTAGGTGCGTAATATACGAATACTAATGATGGGTAAACGTAAATCTATTCAGTTAGATGATCAAGAATATTGCCCACGTATTCATTTCTGAAATTGACAAAATTTACAACGAAAGATAAGAAAATATCGCCTTTTCCAGTGGGGGCTTGGGAATCTTGTGATGTAAGAAAAAAACATACCATGGTGTGACTGTGACGTCATGTCAAGGCACATTGAGACTTTTTTTTTACGTACATACCTCATAGATAACAAAATCATCGTCTCGCTTTAAATAATTCAGATATTACTTTTGATCCTTTATTCTATTACTACCGTAAGGTCGTATACAGCCTGAAAGCGGCACTATGACAACGGTAACAACAGTAAAGCCAAACATGTGAATTTAAGGAGTATTAACTAAAATTGGCACTTCTCCGCATGAAATTGAGTACTAAACATTAATTTCTCAGGTTATACCTAGTAGCCGCTGTGTCAATTGGCGACTGAAGTCATAATGCCATCTCTTTCCATCTCTAGAGTATAATTTTGTGCCAATTCTTGTGTAATAATTTATATTGGCCTTACCTACTCCTCCACACATTTTGAAAATGTCTATAGTTCTTGAATGTGGAGCAACACACACTATTCCAAATATGTAAGTATGTTCGGGTGAAATCTTGCAACTCGATATTGAAGCAAATATCTTGCCGAATATCCTGAAATTTAGCACACTTATGTAAGTTCGGTGACAATGACAAAGCAATATTATGGTACCACTGATCTGATGCTGGAGCCATAATGTAGCCATAGCAACTCCTAAAAGACAAGATAAACCCGTTATGTTCAGGCTCGTTATCATTCTATCGATAAGTAGCTGATGATGCAAAAAACACAGTCGGCAACAAAAGCTTGTATCAAATATGTCATTTTTGACAGAAACATATTCCAACTATAACATGTCATGTAAGAGCGGTTTCAGGCTAGCGTTTTTTTTCTGCGCGTAATACGCTCGTTTCCAGCATACGCGCTTACACGCCTGCTACATTAAATTGAACATGCGTATACGCGCTTATTCATGCGTGCTTGCTCGAAACATAAAATGGACCGATACTCGCTCGCGCATATGCGAGCTTATAAGCATTATGCGTGCTTTAAAAAACGAACTCATACGCGCGTATAAAACACTAGTTTGAAACCGTTCTAACAAATTCGTTTGTGCGTTCCAGGGTTTCGTACCGGGCATGTTCGGCGTGTCGCACGGCGCGCTGCAGTTCATGACCTACGAGGAGATGAAGAACCGCTACAACCAGTACCGGAACCTACCCATCGACATTAAATTGGTAAGTGTCAACCTTGTAGCTCAAAAACTCGTTTACCCCAAGTGTTCCCCATGTACTTGAGTGGAGGCCGCGTCTCGGCAAGCGTAGTGTAGGGCGCCCTCAGGCAAGGTAGAGTGACGACTTGCGCAACATGGCTGGCAGGAGCTGGATGCGAACAGCCGAAGATCGATACGATGCCGAGAAAATGGGGAGGCCTATGTCCAGCAGTGGACTGCGATACTGCGATAGGCTGATGATGATGAACCTTGTGTTTGTTATACGGCATTTTCACTCAGCTCCTGTCACTGCCTTGCAGTGGCGGCGGCGCAAAAATTTTCTGCCAATATGGCTGTGCTTTTTCTTAATGAACTTAAGGTGAAACTGTTGGACCGTGGGAAAGTTAGATAAGCCGGCGGGAATCGGGTTATATGGAGTGCTACCTAGTAATAAATAAGTAATAACATCGCTTCTGAAAAACGGCTTCTTGTGCTCGTTTAGTAACATGAGCAATAAAGTATATACGATTTCGGCTAGTCGTACATTCTCCATGTCTTTTCACTTTGCTGGTTCCAACACAAATCATCAGTCCGTACATTTTATGTTCTTAGTTTACAACAAATATTTTAAAATTAAAGCACATTTCAAAACACGAGTTGATGTAAATAAAAAGCACTAACTACCGTGCACGTCTAACGGTCACCTTTAAAAACATGGATACATTGAATGTAACAATAGTAGGTAGCCACGACTCATTAAGCGTAAAGTCTTGAATACATGTTTTTCTCACATTTTAAGTATCTATCTATATTTTCAGACGTGACCGTACCAACCAGATTATTTATCAAAACAATAATACATCAATTATTTTCACCCATACATTTAAAATTTTATTAAAACTCAATAGTCCTTACATGGCGTGTGCTGTCTCTGTGCACGTCCCACGATACAGACAGGAGCAACATCCGCCTAGTGCACCCCTTCATTTCATTTAATTGTCGAAATGGCCTCTGCGCGTTGAGTCGATCCGGCTCCGCATACGCCTCGGAAACATCCGGAACACCATTGTTCCGTGTACAGTCAGCAGCAGAAGTGGCGAAGCGGTTGAGTTGTTTAAAAAGAGGTCAACACATCTCTATTGTCAAGAGAATAAGAGCGCGTGTATGCCATTCACCCGCTCAGCCACTTTTGCTGCTGACTGTAAGGTCAATGTGGGTAAGACCGGCAACTATATTTTTAAGGGAAGTCCGTCATATGACACTAAATACCTATGAGATAATGTAGGAAATTGATTGGTAGACGGTCTTTCCAGTTAGACGGTCTTACCCACATTGACCTTACAGGAAAGACTTCAATTAACAATATAAATAATGATGCGTAGCTACCAGGAATCCATCATCATTAACCCGTCCCTATTAAAATTCCAGACGTCTGTGGAATATCTGACGTTCGCCGCCGTGTCGAAGCTGATCGCCGCCGGCGCCACGTACCCGTACCAGGTGGTCCGCGCCCGCCTGCAAGACCACCACCGCTCGTACGACGGCGCGTGGCACTGCGTCACAGAGACCTGGAGGTATGAACGCTTCCGCGGCTTCTATAAGGGCCTCACGCCGTACCTCCTACATGTAACGCCTAACATATGCCTGGTTATGCTCATATGGGAAAAGTTCACCAACAATGATTAGATGCCGCGTCTGATGGGAACGACTATGATAGGATTTATCTAATTTTTGTTTAAGTTTTTCAGTGTACACCGACGCAGAGATAATTTCTAATAGTTTGACCTGGTGCTTAGCTCTTAGTCCGTCGAGAACTAAGTATTAATGATGCAATTAAATTGTATCCAAAGTTAGGTTGATTAAACTGATGTTTTGTGCCGTGTTTTGTGTAAACAAGGGACAAACTGTTTTTATTTTTATTAAATATTCTGATGGCTTGATTTTTCAGTAGTAACACTGTATATGTCATCTATTGCAATTTATGCTTGTGTTAATATCATAAAAAGGTTAATATTTCGTATACTGAATATAAATGACATCTCAACTTCCGACTTGGCAGTGTGTGGTAGCTGAGTACACCCAAATTTTGTTTCTTGAATAATTTATTGGCAATGAAAGACATTATTAGTAAACTTGACGAAAAATTTTCCGAATTTTCTCTAAGTTTTCTTTATCTAATTCTGGGTACAAGTATATAAAATAATCACTTAGTTAATCAAGGCCTTACAATGTCTGCCTGTTGTAGGAAAAATAATCATGTAATAGTATCATTGAAGAATTATCAAGACATTAATTGTGATGAATTGATAATATTATCTGTTAAAATGATCAATGATTTATATGTTTCTTTTATTTGCATCATTTGTTTCTCTAATCTCTTCTACTCAATTTTTGAAAGCTAGTCTATTTCTAGGAACAACTTGTATAAATATTGATAATAACAAACATGGCTGTTTTATAATGTATATTAAATATTTGTTTGTTTCTATATTGACACGATGAGTATTGTTCAAAATATAGAATAAACTTCATACTCATATGATATCAGTCTAGACATGATTTTTGTTGAACCATAAATGTTATTTATTTTAATGCCTAATCTAATATTTATTTTAAACTTAGCTGTCAGTTCTGATCGAATGTTTGTTAAATTTTCTTTCTAAAAGCTTTGTTTGTAAAATGATAACAGTCCTAGCCTGGTACGTATTTATTAAAATCACTATTGTTTTTTTTTCTTACGCATGACCGAGCCAATATGGCGTTGCCCTTTCTTCATGAGCCTAAGGGATGTTGTTTGTTGATTGTAGTATTCATTGACGGAAGGCTAGTTAGCTGGAAGGAATCCGTCGCTGGTGTGTAGTCATCGCAGTAATAATTTGGTTACATTATATTTATGCCATTTCGGAAATGAGGAAAGAATATCGGCGTACTGTTACCGGTATTACTAAAAATTTAAAGGGTAATGGTAATTCCTAGTTTTAACAAGTAGATAATGCGAATACATTATCCGATTAGCGAAATAAAACAAAAAATCTCGAATTACAATTAAAATACCGAAATGTAATACCGGTTAATTTCTTTGAATATGGCACCGGTATTCGATCCTTGAAGTAATTTAGACTATTGTAAAAAAACAACTTCTGGTTTATCAATATTCATAAGTTATGGTATTACGCTTCGTATCTTAGATAGTTGGAGTTGGAGTACTAAAGGTAAGCTAATATGACTAGAAAAGCTTCACCGATTTTTTTTAAAGACGTAATTTTCCAACTAGTTTATACTTAGAAATAAGTATAGGCTAGCTCGAAATCTTAAATTATTTATAAATATTATGACAGTTATTATAAATCATAGAATTGTGGCATTGTGAGATTGTATTATTAAAAAAAGTGGAATGTTGCTGGAACTTGAAAAAAAAAAACTATGTTTTATTTAGTTCTTGGCTATAGATAACTAGCCGAATTATTTAATCGTTTGCTAGAAATTTGTGGGAACATCGTGCAAGTATAAGACAATGTATTACAATTTCTGTTTATAATCAATGCATTTTCTTTGTTAATTGTACTATTAATTATCGCACTGTATTTGGTTGAATGGAATACAAATGTATTTATAGTTTATAACATGATTTGGCAAGTTGGCAACCGATCATTGGAACGCTGGCATCGATTCAATTCGCGTTGCGTGTAAAATATTTAAATATGTTAAATGTCAGCTAAAGTCTTTAGTATTTAGAAATTTTCTTATGCCCTTGTTTAGACGTTTTTGTGAAATCTGTCTCACGACATATGTTGTGTTTTTTTAATTTATTTAATAGTCGTATCCCCATCAGATGTGATCGCGCCCATGTTATCACAAGCATGGCGACACCGTCACATTAGCGCAATTTAGTTTTTAATTTGAGATGTGATAATAGGTATTTTAGATTGAATGTTAACTTTTTCCAATCTCAATGTTTGACTTAATCGTTTAAGTAATTAAAATAAAAGACGTGTTTATGTTAGAATCAAACGTTACATGTGTGGTGAGACGACGTTAGGTTCTTGTTAAGATGGATGTTTCAACTTGCTTCTAGATAATAAAATTACACATTTTATATACCTTTTTTTATCAATAATACTAGAATTAAGCAAGTTTGAAGCTATTCTATCTTAGAGGCTTATTTATTGTAATCACCTATCAATATTAATTTATTATATTAAGATACGAGTTATCCCGATTTTAGTGTCCTTTTAATAATATAATGACGTAAAGAAATTTAGTACAATTAAAACCGGTTTTAGATCTTTGTAGGCCACTTTCAGTAAACGGTACCTATAGTCTATTTATATGAGTACTTAAATCGATTCACACGTATTATAAACACCATGTAAGGCACAGTGTATTTGGACATAATTAACTAATATATTGAATTGTTTAAAATATTATTTTAAAAAGGGTAAGGTTTAAAAGTCTACATATATTTTTGGACTCGACTGAATGTGACTCAGCAGTATAGTTGATATAAAGTCAAACCTACCTTTGATATAAACATAGGTTTTTAGTTGTTTCGTGGTTTATATAGAGTAGTGCTTTGCATTGAGTCAATAAAATAAAAAAGCGGTGCTACCGCGAAAAACAATATTCGTAAATTTTGGTTGATTGTCTCTATCACTCTCATGACACTTTAATTGGAGTAAAAGTGAAAGATGCTCGAAATATACGAACTTCGACGTCCGCGGTACCAGGCCAGGGATCGTTACCGGTATGAATATTAGCCGTATATTCGTGACTTTTAATATTTTTAAATTGTACGAAAAAATAACAGTAAAATACACAATGAAATCTGAGGTACCGAAATTAATACCGGTTAATTTATATGAGAATAATACCGGTATTCGGTCTATAAAATTGAGTGATGTTGAAAACGCATAGAAAAAAAAATAGATTATTTGATTATTACATAGTAGTTTTAAATAAGTAAATACAGTATGTTATCTAGACTAATATAGGTACTTTAGTTGGCAATAAATTGTGCCGTGCTTCAGTATAGCTATATAACTGGTAACTTTCTATAGAAACTTTGATACAATGCAACCAGTTTTGAGTGATCTTTGGCGTAATCAACGAAATTTATGAAAAAGATGTAAGGTGTATTCGGGTAAACCGTAATTATAAAAATTACGGATAAGTCCGATAAATAATAGTCTCCCCGAATACACCTTATGTAAAGATTTTACCTAAAGTGCTTCCTTCATAAATCAGTTTTTAAACCTTAAAGTCGTATATTACAGGGTGAATTGCAAAAAATATTGCACCTAATTAAGGACCTGAAATTAATTTTCAGTTAATCATATCATTTATGTTACGATAATTAACGGTGTTAATTGTGTTGTATTTATTGTATTCGTACTATATGTTTAAAGCATACACCACCACACTTTCATAGATGTGACTTTAATAGCAACTGCTTAATTGTCGTAACACAAATGAAATGATTAACTTAAAACTAAATGCACATTCTTAACTCACCGTAACTAGGTACATTTTGTTGCAATTCACTCTACAGTGGAATGGACCAATGATCATATTTAAATACATATGTAGCAACAAATAGCTGAAAATAAAGTTAGCTAAGTTATGTATTCAGTGCCTATACATATTCAAAAACTCCGTTATGTAATATGTGTTAATCGATTATACACCAAATAATTGTTATGTGATAATATAATAAAATCAGACGCATTATATTATTTTACTGAACGGTTTTGTTATTAGAGTGTAAAACATAGGTGGCTGGCCACGTATTGTATTAGGCGTATATATTTTTATATAATTCCTGCAAGGTCCATTGTTTCGATTTAACTTCAATTTGTGTAATCAATAAAAGATAGCAAATTGACGCATCTTTTTTTATTTTCCTGGTCCAATTTATTAAAACTGAGTAAATCGTCGAACAATAATTTTCGTGTACAATTATTACTCTTTTATATTTTAGATTTCCATTTTGTATGATAAATCCTTACATTTAATACATTTTATTATTTGTCTTACCAATTCTGCCTTGTTCCGATAATAATTATTTTAGACATATTTAAGGAACATTTTACCGTGTGTTTACAAGACTAAACTGTAAGTATAAACATTACTTAATTGTATAAACTGGAAGACAAAATATTTTATAAGAAAAATTTTTTTTGCTAAAAACTTAAAAACCCATTACTACTTAAACCAGTTGTTGCTTCAAGGGCCAATATCGGAGGTTTTAACCGCGGTTTCCATTGTGTTACGAATTTGTGTTTTTGTTTGCACAAATAAAACTGTTTATTTGCCCATATATTCTGATTTCTTTTTAGCATTAGGTATAGCCTTTTGTCCGATTGTGTATTTTATATGTAATAAAAACAAAGTAAACTACATGGATAATATGAAGCCGCAGTTGAAACGCCAATGATATTTACCGTTACATTAAAAGTGACATATGTTATAGTAACATTTTTTTTTTAATTTCACCAGGCACGAGGGCTGGGGCGGGTTCTACAAAGGTCTGAAACCGAATCTATTGCGCGTGGTCCCGGCTACCATGATCACATTCCTCACCTACGAGAACGTGTCACACTACATGCTGCGTCGAGGGCGGGAGATCACACTACCATCGTAAAGCTGAAGCCTGAAAAGTGTGAAACTTGTTACCCTTAAGCGCCAAAGATCACGTCGATTATGACTTTTGATTAAATAAAGACAATTGTTGTCTCAGACGACACGACGCCATCTGCTTCAGTGTGTGGTACAGTCAGGGTCATATAGTTCGTAGCATCCAAAGTTCTCATAAAGTTTGGTACGCCATAGAATTTATACGGTGTTACGAACTATTTGACTACTCTGAATGCTGCCAACTATATGACGCTGACTGTACATGACATGTGAGTCGCTTAAGTTCAAACTGATAAGTCCAACTACCTCACCGAAAGCTACCACTACGGGAGTTTTCAGTAAAAAGTGTACTCATTAGCGTGACTTGTAGAAAAGGTAAATTATGTCAGTTTTGTGACGATAATTAAGCACGAAATCTATATGGAAATTACATTTTGTGCGTTGTCTAATATTGCTTATAGTTTATGTAACGATCACCAAATCTAAGTATTAATAGAACTAACTTTTCTGTAAGTCACGCTAATTAAGTACATACATTTTTTTTTCTGAAAGTCCTTATACAGTCAGCGTCATATAGTTGGTAGCATCCAATATATGGTGTACCGAACTATTTGAGTACTTTGATTGCTACGAACTATATGACGCTGACTGTACAAATACTAGGTGGCTGTGGGGGAAGGGTTTTTTTCTTAGGCAACACGGACCCAATATGGCTTTGCCTTTTGTTCATGAGACCAAGGAAAATTGTTGAACTATGGGAAATTTAGTAAAGCCGGCAGGTTTCGGCTTACAGGGACACCCCGCCGCAGTATGCAAAGAGTAGTTACGAGACACAGGGGAAAATTTACTTGTCCATCCTGCTACTTTACATGCTTGCTTTTGAACTGTCTCAAAATTGATGGACGATTATGGACGCTCGCCACTGTTGCATAGTAAATATTTGAGAAACCACCGTCTTGAAATACAGCTATGATATGCAAAGACAGTAAAATGTAGCACCAAAACTAAATTTTGATTTCTTGACCGAATCCCCTTCCCTAATGAGTGAAATTATTGATTGTAAAACGATTTCTTACTATGAAACTGAGAATTTATTAATCACAATTTACTGTGCCATATTTCCATCAGTTTTCCAGTTTAATCATGTCAGCATAATAATGTTTGACCTAGTAGCTTTAAATCGTCGTGTTTAACCTCCAACAACTACGTCCAACAATGAGAGGTAGGGCACAGCGATGACCATCACGCTTGAATCTGGGGCAGCCCAACTGGGGAAGTACCTCCTCCTTACAGAAGACCACAGCCATAATAGCACTGCTACCTTTCAGGTATGTAGTGTTGTCTTCCTGATGGTGAGTAAGGTTCCCAGAGCTCCAACCCCCGTTAAAGGTCGGCAACGCGCTTGTGACTCCCCTGGTGTTACGGGTGCCTATGGGCGACGGTAATTGCTTACCATCAGGCAATCCGTCTGCTCGTTTGCCACCTTTGTCAAAAAAAAATCAAGTATGTAAGTGCGACAGTGACACATGACCATCCTGTCTGTTTTGGTTATCCATTTGTATTTTCGCTAATCCATTTTATGATTGTTAAGAATCATTTCAATTTATCTATACTAAAGTGAGGAATTCCCGTTGCTCCCCTGAGTTTAATGACATGTGCATTTAATATTTAAAATTTTATTATAGTGTAACGTAAGAAGTAGTTCCAAATATCACAAAATAGATGTAGAAAGCTAATTTTGTAGTTAGGTAGTTAATTTACAAATTGGGCTGTGTTTTTGTTCCTTGTTTTCACTGGCGCCGCTTTCCTATTTACTAGGTATTCGAAGCAGTTAGCCTAAAGGTATAATGTTATGGTTATATAAGCTATATATTGGAGTGTTATAATGTAGCAATACTTTATGCTTCCCAGGGCCGAGCGACCGAAAACAAATGTTAGGGTGAAAAGCTTGCCAGATGTTTCTAATTATAATTTCTATGATTCTATATTTTTTACCTTACCTATAGGTTTCTCTAAAATATGATATCTTTGTGTTTATCAAAGTTGTAAGTGCTCGATTGTCATAAATCGCACTTAGCAAAAAATTGTATGAAAGTGACTTTGATTAGTATGAAATTGTATGTGTTGCTCTATAGCGAAAACGTACTGTTCCATTTATGTAGTTATTGATTGTATAAGTTTTTTTAAATCGATTTCAGTGTTTTACTAGTACTAGTAAGCATGATTTTGTTGAAATAAAGGTCTATAACACAAGAAAAACTTTTTTTAATTTCGTAGTTTTATACGACACCAAAAATAACACAAGTTCTCCCACCCAAAGGATTTGACATAACTTGTAGAGTGCTATTAGTTTCCTCTTCTGTGAGAATACGTAGGTATATAGATACCTACGTATTCTCACAGATATTAGGTTATTACAGTTATTAGTTCTCACAGTTATTATTATTATATTATCTCAGGATATACTATCTACAGGTAATACAGTCAGCGTCATATAGTTCGTAGCATCCAAAGTACTTAAAAAGTTCGGTATACCATAGAATTAGTATGGTGTACCGAACTATTTGAGTACTTTGAATGCTACGTACTATATGACACTGACTGTACATACTTACATGTTGTGTTCATTGGCAACCGTATGTCTCAAATCACTTGATATTTATTTCTTCCGCAATTATGTTAATTGTGAATCGAGGTAGGAATTTTTAAAATACATCTGTAGGCCTATGATAGTTTCCTCGTAATAACAATTCACAGCATGATTCCGTGGATCAAGAGGGTGTTGAAATTATCACATGAAGGTAAAATTACTTCTCGTCATAGACATAGCATTTACCTAGACGGAGCGTACTAATAATAATACCACGATAGAAAGGGATGGTCTTATGTAACTTTCCATAGATAGGTATGGCAGAGACGGCGCTATTTTCGTCCGTCCTTGTCATAGTCTCACATATTTTTGTTACCCTCCAAACTGGACACTTAAATTCAGAACTGTCAAAGTTGGAGGGGAACAAACAAATACAATTGGAGTTTTCTTGGGTTTTCAACCAAACTTGTGGTATTTATTACAGAATAAGCTAATATGTTTGTTATAAAGAATGTAATCATAGTCTTCCTGCTTTGTAAATATCTCGTATAGCAACATGATTTAATGTGACATTAGCCATTACCAATCTTAAGTGTTACCAGGGATTATGGAGGAGTGTTTGTAGCCTCAATACTCCTCATCTTTACAATGTTGCAAAATGATAACATTAGATAAACGCGTAACGCATACTAACTGCTTGTAACCTACGCCCCTGTTCCTAATACCGTAGGTCCTATATTCAAACTAAAATGTGCGTTAAGTTCTTTTTAAACCGGAGTGGGTAAAAACAAATATATAGCTCTTAAATATATCGCTCGTGCATCGTCCTTAGTCGACAATAGACAATACTAGTAGGCCTAAGAAATTGTAAACTATTAAATTCAAACTACCCCCTTTCCAAACTATGAGTTTTCGTAATAATGTCTGTCAGTAATCACCACAGAGAGAACTAATTTTATCTAAACAAATGAAGGTTATTTAAACAATACAGAAAGCAATATGTGAAAGATACATAAAAGTGTAGGTGACATGGTAGCTTATCTAATATGAGACTAGGTGTGCAACCGTTAGGAGTAGTGCGTTTCGCGGCAGTGACTTCAAGGGAAACTGAGAGATGTTTACGTCGAAAAGAATCTCTAGTGCTTGTGAAATCACTGAACTGTCGAGCGCTACAGTGTTCTAGAAGATTTCGAGGTTCGAATATGGTGAGTTTTGAAATAGGTATAGTCAACCAATTTGTTTTTAGGCCACTTCGAACCATGTCACAGTGGCGTTACCTACGTAGAGATCTTTTGCGTCTTTCATATAGATTTTCACTGTGACAAGGTACGAAGTGGCCCATAAATCAACTGTACCTAATTATTTTAAAATCCAAAAGAACTAAACGTTACTCGTATATTTGACGTAGCTCGTAAGAAGTTAGATAAACAGTTCGTAATTGTAATAGCACCTACTTATATTAATATTGGCGATCGAAAAGTTAGAGAAGCGGTCTATAATGTACATAATGTTTTAATGAGGTAAAGGTGTAGGTCATAAATATTGCTACAGCCAAAGTGCCAAATAATGTATACATGTACATGTACAGTAAGCTGGCAACCTAGAACTTGAATAAAATGCGATGTAAATAATTTCTGAATTCTAACTGCCAATCTGATTTCTAGGCCACTTCGAACCTTGTCACAGTGACGTTACCTAGAGATCTTTTGCGTCTTTCATATAGATTTTCACTGTGACAAGGAACGAAGTGGCCTGTAAATCAAATTGGTTGACTGTACTTATATGAATATAAATTGATGGCGTGGTGAACAGTTCCTTTCCTGCGGGCAGAGCCCTGAGTGTAAGTTTTTAACGTAATTTTACGTCACGAACGCGTTTGCTTTTCCCATATAAATAACATTATCACTTACGCGTTCGTAAACGTTTTTTACGTCAAAAGAAACTTACACTAGAGCCTCTGATGGAGATACGATACGCTTCTCAAAGTGAATATGTTAAACAAAACTTATTTTAATTCCACATAAATATTTGTAGGTATATACAGTCAGCGTCAAATAGTTGTTATTGGCAACCAAAGTGGCCAAATATAGTTGGCCATAGGTACTGACTGCGACTAACTATATCATACCTACTCTAAATGCGGCAGATCAAATACTTTGGTACTTATTTATCGCGGTACATATATATTATGTGGCAATGGTAATCCTGTAACGACCTACGATAACATACAAGAACTTGACAGGGCTTAAATCTGGAGTACATTCCCAAGTACTTAAATTACAATGTATATGCGCTAATAAGTAGTAGGTACCTAGTTTATGTTACTGCTACATAATGTAAGGCATAAAAACACAAGTTTGGTTTTAGGCTGCTGTTTCTAATTCGAACAAGGGTTATGTTATATGTGTAGGTAAAGTATATTAAATTTATATACGTACAGTCAGCAGCAGAAGTAGCTAAGCATTTGAGGTGTTCAAAATGAGGTCAACACGTCTCTATTGTCAAGAGAATAAGAGCGCGTGTAGGTCATTTTGAACACTTTTGCTGCTGACTGTACTTACCTACAAACATGGCATGACAGTGTTTAAAATATTTGGTGCTAAAATACCCAGTTTTCATATAAAAAGCATGGGTGCACAATACTTCTGAACAAACTACCATATATAATTGCCTATAGGTTGACTGGTATAGGATGCTTTATAGCATTAAGTCCGCCTTTTGTACTGTAAAATTTTCTTATGTGCAATAAATAAATAAATAATACCGCATATTACCACACATTGTATAATAGGTACTTCCGGGTGGTAAGTCCCTAACTGTGAAAATCTTTATAGTTCACGGTTTTCGGATATTTATTTAAATATGTCATTGGTAAACTAGTCAGAACAAATCTTACAACTGCAAAAAAAATAATGAGAAAAATTATCGCATTTAATCCTTCATTTAATTGCCTTTTATTAAATAGCCCAGTGCACTACCAATTGTGCTATACGAGTATAGAACAATTGCTAGCTAGTGATCCAGTGGTTGTTATATCTAGTGATCGAGTCAATTTTTTCTATTTTTCTTTCGATTTAAATATCGATGATATGCTAGCAGACGTTTCTGCTTAATATAAAAAAGCATTTAATACTTTGTTTGTGTTAAAACTATGTTTAACAAAATTATCTTTTAAGTAAATAAATTGCACGCACATTTATTTAAACGTAATTTGTAGCGAGCGAGTAATCAAGTTGTTGTTTTAACCGCTCATGACCCGCCGCCACGCCAGTATCCCACGAATCAGATAGGGATACCTATTTAACTGTAAAAAGATTTATTACAATTATAATTATCAAGAGGGCAAATACGTAAATAGTAATGTACCAATAACTTTACTTCGCCGAGCACTGTAGATAAGCTTGCTTGTGTCCTGGCGATATTCAATTTAAAAAAAAAAGTTTTAACGGTTTTCGCGCTTTCGCGCCGTTTTTTGACGTAACGATTAGGTGCGTAATTGGGCTCACTTTAAAAATCCAAATAAACGTCATGAAATTGTATTATAATATATATCATTGTGTGAATTATTCATTGAAATAGTTATTTTATGCGTTGGTAGTGTTACAAATCAATTTTGTAGTGAATTTGTTTTAATATGATAGAACAATTAAATAAACAAGCCGTCCACGAACAATTACTGGAAAGAGAGAGGTTAATGCAACTAAAAACTAAACCTAAAATCAACATGGAAAACACTAGGCATTGGCGATGGTTAGCACAGGTAATTAAACATTTTATTATTTGAATGCTACTTTTTATTAAGCGCTTAGGCGCTTTGTAAAAGTAAACGTTATTACAAGTGTATTAAAGTCTAAAATTCCTCCGCATTAAATTATTATGAAATAAGTTTGAACAGGGAAAGTTGTCGATCGACATTTTTATTTTTATTTGGGTTGTTGTCATGAGTCGTGCGATACGCTTGGGAACCCGACGGCTAATTTCGTCGAGACAGCAACTGCTCCGATAGCCGTGATCGTCTAGTGGTTAGGACCCTACGTTGTGGCCGTAGTAACCCAGGTTCGAATCCTGGTCACGGCAGTGGTGTCACTGTCGCGGCGGAGTTTATCTTTTGTAGTTAACTGTGTTGATTAACTATTAAAATGACTACGTATTATTAGGTAAATATTAATTACTACCTATTTAACTTGTTTTTGTTACCTATTTTTTTTCTTATCAAAGAATCAACAATTTTTTTCTATGCTCAATAAAGTAAAATTGTGACGTACAGATTTTACATCTTAATCCACGTAAGAAAAGAAAACGATGCTTGAGTACCTAATAAGTTTTCAATTATTTTATTAAGTTGTTTCGTTAATGATTTTTATATGGATTTTTTATAATTTCATGATTTTTTCTGTGATTTTTTTTTTTGATATTTAGGTATACCTATATGTTACCTATACATAATAAGTGCATTATTAGGTACAAAAACACAATAAATATGCTTATTCAATCTTACTATTTAAGTCTTACCTGGTCTTACCTATGAGTAGTATGCGTGATATTTAAAGTAAAGTAACTTTTTTTTATTAATCAATTTCTACAAAAAAAATATCGCTAGTTTCTGTAGTTAGGCCAATTTTTTAAAAGTAGATTATACTAAAACGACCCGAGTGGATTCCCGCTATTTATACCATGTCGTAGTTCTACATTGTGGGGGGGCCTGTCCACGCTGAGCCTTTTTAAGTTTGATGAAGATAATTAACACTAATTTATGAGCATTTCTTTAAAAGGTAAGATTAGTTGTTTTCTTCTTACTAGACTACTTACCTACCAAGATTACTAAATATATGACTATATTGTATGACAAAATCTTATAATAAATGCATTAGAACATATATTTTACTAACTCGCGACTAGCGTTTATAATACCAACCTTTATCGTATCGCACTGATAACAGATATATGTGACATTATCTACCAAAAGGGACCTTATAGTCGATGGCGCTTACGTCGAACCGCCTTGGGTTTGTATTGCGGCATCTTGAACAACGGCGTAGGCGCCATCGAAAATAAGGTCCCTTATCATAGATAATGCCACATATATCTGTATCTGTATATACAGATAATGCGCAGCTCATATTAAACCAGCTTTCGTTTCCAGTGATACAAATTCGCTATTATAAAAAGCATGCTCTGCTTTTGAATAATCTGTGGTAATTCGGTTTAGTTGGTGTTTTCGTGCATATTTCTTGGTGAATACTAATGTAGTGTTTAAATAATGCAGAATTCAGTCGTAGCAAGATAATATTGTGTACATGCGACTGTGTTGAGTTGTGTTGTGTGTACTTTGTATAGTGTGGTTATGTTGGCGGAAGACGCATTGGAAGTGGAAATAAGTGGAAGAATGATTGTGAGTTACTGCAATTATTAGTTCTATCTACCTAAGATCTATAATTACCAATATTTCTATGGGGCGTATATTCCCAAATGTCAATTTTCCCTACAGTAATATTGGCAATTTACCGCAAACGGCACATCTCTATGCTAGACTTAGGGCCTTCCCATGGACAGCCATCACAGGGAGCGATCATGACTTGTTTAATTTTTTTATAGAATGTTTCACATCACATCACCATCATCAGCCTATCGTAGTCCACTGCTGGACATAGGCCTCCCCAATTTTACGCCATCGTGTTCGATTTTCGGCTGTTCGCATCCAGCTCCTGCCAGCCATCTTACGCAAGTCGTTACACCACCTAGCCTGGAGGGCGCCCTACACTACGCTTGTCGGCATAGAATGTTTAATAATTGCCATTTAAAAATGGTAATTTCCAATTTCACAGCTTTTTTGAAACGAGTGGATAAATCACTTTAGATATTTTTGCCATAGCCGCATTCAATAGAAGGTAATAATCTTTATTGCTGTAAAATAATATAAACAGATGGGCACCCTTCCGTCCGGGTCAGAATTAGAGTCCATTTTTTATTAGGTACAAAAACACAATACAATATGCTTATTTATAATATGTAGTTAAGTTTTTATCTTTGCATCTACATAATTTTATTCATAATAGTTTAATTATAAGATATAATTGTTATCATTCGTATTTTCTATAAATAAAAATAATTAGTTCCGTTAACAGATGTTTGTTCAAATAAATTGATATCGCGAAGACATGATTAAGGTTACGATGTAAAATACTTGAAAAATTTTAGGTAGGTACCTATATTATTACAATATACCTCCGGCGTTTCGAGACTGACATTGTCCTCGTGGATGAATAATGTCCCAAACTTTAAATCAGTAGTTTTATATAGGTAGGTACCTAGTATAATTTTACAACTTCGTTGGAAGCTAATCTCTTTAACAATACTTATCTTTATGTTTCTTTTTGATTTTGCTTACTTATACATCTTTAAAATTATTAATCTTTGCGTTTCAAACAGTTCTCGAGCCGAGATAGACTACCCGTTCCTCTTTAAATAATATGTGGCATTATCTATGATAAGGGACCTTATTGGCGATTGGCGATTGGGAAAAGAAGTCTATCTCGCCACGAGTGGCTCTTGTGCTAGGCTTTCTGGATTTAGGATTTAGGGTTACCATAGATTCTTCTGGATAGCATACAGTCGGCGTCATAATAGTAGTTTATGTCTCTGTGCATAATGAAGGGCATTACAACAAGAGTGTGGGTTTACAAAACAAAACAAATGACAGCTTGGAATGGCGGCGTTTCGAATTTCGAAATCAAATATTTTTTTAAACCATAGACAAGTGAATGAACTCCCTATTCAATTGTCACTCGAGTTCAAATGTCGTTCGATTTATATTAAAAAAACATAACGAATTGGCGTTTCGTATCAATGACTGTTTTAAAAACTACAGATGCTACACCCCACTTGAATTTGGCAGCTGTTCCAAATTTAAACTCATAACCTACGGTTTTCAGGAGGTAATGTTAACAATCTCCATTAATTTCTGATGGTTGGTAATGCTGGTCATTGCCTACGGTTTCAGGAAGCATTTTAGAGCACTAATGATATGTACGTAGATAAAGTTATTAGTGTCATAAAAAATAAATATTACTGCATATCCTTACACAATAGTCCCGGATTCGAGACCTCGATTAAGGAGCACGGGACGTCTTGTAAACGATAGCTGATTGATATTTCCTGTAGCGTACTACGAATATCAACTTCGTTCATCAAAGCACCAAGCCGTGAGTGTATGGGTTGCATTCGACTTAGCTCGCTATACTACGAGTTGTGATAATGATATTAAAGTTGCAATATTATGCGTGAAAAGTCAAATGCTATCGCGACATGAATCATGAATTTAGTATTTTTTAATGGTTGTGACTCGTACTTTAATATAAAGTAGGTATGGTAGGTACTTTATATAGCTGATACCTACTTGATATTTTACGTAATATGTATATATTATATAAAGTACTAAAATAAAATATTTCATTTACGACCATTCAGGAATTTGTGTTTTTTTACATTAAAATAATATTATACTTTATTTTCGTGCTCTGTAGGTACTTTTATTTTTCTGTCGTCGTACAGTCAGCATCAGAAGTAACTAAGCAGGCCAGGCGCTCAGCGGCGCTACCGCGAAACACGATATTCGTAAATTTCGGACGATTGTCTCTGTCACTCTCGTGACGCCTCAATTGGAGTAAAAGATATAGATGCCCGAAATATACGAACTTCGATGTTCGCGGTACCGGGCCAGTTGCCTGGTACCGCGAACAACCAAGTTCGTATATTTCGAGCATCTCTTTTAACCCTATTAAGGCGTAGCGAAAGTGACAGAGAAGCGTCCGAGATTTACGAATATCTACTGCTTACCATCAGGCGGGCCGTATGCTTGTTGCCACCGTCGTTGTATATAAAAAAAACAGGCGGTAGTAACTCTGTCCACGAAGCAGGAATTTATTTGTGTATTACCGAATTTTTGTTCCTACTCGGGTTATAAACGTTATTAATGTATTTAAGTATATATAGTAGA
Source organism: Grapholita molesta (assembly GCA_022674325.2). NCBI lineage: Eukaryota > Metazoa > Arthropoda > Insecta > Lepidoptera > Tortricidae > Grapholita > Grapholita molesta. The sequence goes on from CP053125.2 coordinate 17,404,140, forward strand.
TACATGTAAATAGTTACTTAGATAGATCTAATAGATATCGTCGGCTAGTACAGACGACCAAAGTCTTATATTGAGCTTAATGTGAGACTTTATAGTCTTATTCTTATTATCATTACACATTAGAGTTACATTTCGTTCTTTTTTGCTTTAATAGTAACATCGTGTCCAACTTATTTAAATGTAACTGCATAAAGTAGGTACATCGCGAATTGGGAGACAGAGATAGACCAATACAGACGGCAGAGAGAGAATATCTTATCATCTAGCCGCCCAGGGCCTATAAAAAATGTTCTAAAGAGTGATGTTAGATTAATGAATTAATTATCTATGATATGTCTGATATTGTATTATTATTACAAATTTAAAAAAATCTGCTACCGATTATATTAGAAGTCATTATAATTTATACTTATGATACATTATAAAAACAAAATTTACACATCGAAAAATGGTGTGAAAGAGTTAAATTCAATTAAGAATCGAGAAAGATCCATATCAGCGGGATTTATAGCGGGAATGTAGTAAAACTGGTTGGAATGTCGATGGTCGTAATTATTTATGGAAAAATTCACATTTTGTTTGTTTTTAAAGTCGACTAAGTAGTTATATAGTTAATGAGGTTATTTATAGCCAGATGTCTGTGATAAAGTTGTGACACATGATGTTTGGAATAAAAAAATCGTCAAGATTTTAAATCGGTAAAGGTTAGTCCATCATACATCTGCTAACAAGTGATATCATTTATAATTTCATGTAATTGTCTTCCTCGCATCGTCTCGGCATTTGCCACGGCTCTTGGGAGCCTGGGGTCCGCTTGGTAACTAATCCCAGGATTTGGCGTAGGCATGGTCTGTGAGCATTCTAAAAGAAACTATGGAACACGGCGATTTAATTAAACAAAGCAGAGCAGTTTGCACCAGAAACGACTAGCGATTGCACAATTTTAGTTTTAATTTAGACTAAACTGTTAGTTTTAAACTTTATTAGTATATTACGTACCTAGGGCGGTAAAATAAAGAATGGCTCAGATCGCGGGTATTTGTGGCGGGTATTTGTGGTGAGCGCCATAAACAAGCGATCTGAGGCCTTCTTTATTACCGCCCGTGGTGCGTACATAGTTTTACGTCTTCATCTGTGTGTAAAGTGAGGTTTTCCGTCGCGCCCTAGGGCGGTAAATTTCTCTCACCGCTCAGTGTGACGTAAAATATGTTTATTTTTAGTGGCTTGAATAAAGATTAAACAAATATAGTAAGTATATAAAATAAAAGAAAATCAAAACAAGTCCGGAAATAAGAAGTACCACCTAATGGACGTGTCCATACCTATATCTCTTGACTCATCGTGTTTTTATTTCTGATTCTTTATTAATCGATTAAAGAATTGATAACATGATTTCAACATAATTATAAATATTGGCTACGCCATGACGTATTTGTGAGGAAACATGGCGTTACTTGACTACCGTATTACCCTTTTCTTATGCATCTTCATTTGTTTTTTTCTTCGCCATTGCACTTTGAACGTTATTCCTTACTGATAATGCATATCTTTACTTGACACTGAAAGTCAATGAGGTGTATCTACGGTCGATATCAAACGTACTGTCATATATGGTTGTAAGGATTCCCTTCCGTTGCGGAGACCGTACAAATGCATAAATATCCAGCTATGAGCAGTTCATCAACTTCTATCTAGGGGTCAATAAGCAATGAGTGAGGGTGGAAGCACTATTTGACCACTTAGATTGGCTAGATAATAGGATTCCGGTGACGACTAATGCCCAATTAAGATAGAGATAAGAAGTTGCTAAAAGAAAAAAAAGTTGTCAGCATTCTCGTTTTCTGGCCTCTATTTGCATCATATTAAATGTTGACTTTATGATATAATAAGAAACGAATGATATTCTGTACATAAATATTGATTACTTTAACATTTATCGTTTTTTAATTAAATTAAAAATTTATTAGTCATCCTATTTCTACGTACTTGTGCAAGAGATCCCACTTGTGTCGGAGAAGTGTTATTGTACATACTACGAAATTTTCTTAATGTATTAAATTCGCTACGTAACTTTTAAGTAGTTTAAGTTATGTACGACGAAGCCAAGATATCAAGTTCAATTCACGCACCGTCACACGTAATACCGTATCGAGTTTCAGATTGTACGTACGAAAGTTTCCTTTTGGAGGTGGTAAATACAATCGCCATTACTACATATTGTCCGTAACGTCATTGACGAAAGCGCTTCCGTGTTGGACCGACCTGTAAAGAAGACTCCATGTTTCGGGTAAGAGTTAGGTCATGATCTGTTGTTTTAGTTTCCTTATCTTCTCTCGTTCGCATATAGGTACAATGGCTTCGTTGTTGTTTACGTAATTATAACCACGTCCATTCCTATCAGTACGTCCGCGCCTCGGGGCCAACCGCCAGTTTCGGTAGCCACGACTCACTGAATTAACGCTTCCTACTCGGCGGCGATTGTTCCTATTGATCTTTTCTAAAGGCCGGTTACGAAACCTCAACCTAATTCCCTTTCATAGTCGGGCTAAGTCGAAGGCCTTGTCGAAAGTTTATCCGAGATTTGCGATCTAGTGGCCAGAGCCGAGCTGGCCGGCAGTCCGCGCGCCGCGCTCGGGCCACCACCATGCGAGACTCGGATCCCCGCGGCCGCCCTCCCCCGCGCGGGCGACCGCCGGGCCCTCGCGCCTCCGCCGCACGCTACACACGCTGCGCTCGCCGTTCCGCTCCGGCTCGCCCTTCCACATCGGATCTTACAAACGCTCCGGCTCCACTAAGTCCTCCGCCTCAGACGGCGAGATCGCTCGAGACGAGCGCACGATGCGTAAAAAAAACAAGAAACAGCGCGCGGACGCCGCGAGTGACGCGTCCGGCGCCTCGCGGAGCACGGACGGGTCGCCGCGTGAAGAAAAAAAGAAGAAGGAGGGTGGCGGTCTGTTAAAACGAATGGGGAGCATCGGGAGGAAGCGCGAGTCAGCGGGATCGTCTCCCGCTCCGACCCCGCCTCCCGAACCTGCCGAGAGCGCTCCGGAACCCGTACCGGTGCCGCCGGTCGCACAACCGGAACCGCCGGTCGTGCAATCGGAACCACCGGTCACCGAACCGGAACCGCCGGAGCCACCGATAAGTGCCATAGCCGTGGAACATGCGGTCGCGACGCGCCCCTTTACGAAGGCCGCGTGGAAGCGTAGCAAAAGTGTGATCGAGATGGAGAAACCCGTCGAGCCCCGGGCTCCGAGTCCCGGGAGCGCGTTGCGGCGGCGCATCGCGTTTGTAGCGCAGGCGTCGGCGTGTTTCTCGGAGGACCACGACGACGGGGATGGCGGGGGCGAGGCGGGAGTGGGGTCGCTGGAGGAGGCGGTGGCGCTCGCGCGCGTGCGGCTGGCTTCGGCGCCCGCGCACTCGCCGACGCCGTCGCATTCGCGTGACAACAACGATACCGAAGAGGAGGGTACACGGACACGATGCCGCCCTACGGAGACCTGCTCGACGAGGAAAAACCGGAGCCGCCGGTGAGTGTTGTGTTGGGGCGCGCGAAGCTCGGGCCGCGTCAGTGGGCGCGGGTGAGCCGAGCGATGCGCGCGCGCCATGACCTTCGAGGAGGCGGCTGACGAGTGCTACCTGACCGTTTGCGAGTGCTGCGGCTTCAGCGCGGAGACGGCCGTCTTGTACCCAGTACGTTTCATTTCACGATAGTTTTCAGCGGACAACATTCGGCGCGATGCCATTCGTGAGTACACGCCTGCTGTGTGCCTTGTTTTGGTAGAATTTCGGTTTGTTTGTTCAAGTGTTGATTGTTAGATGAGTATTGGTTAATACTGCAACGTTGAGTTATCAGACTGCACTTATTTAATTAAAAGGGAATGTCACGAGTGCACCAGAGTTGTACGTACCGTTTCCAATGACATCCAGTGATTATTTATGACGAGGTATTTTATTATTATTTATTATAATAGTTGCTTACAACTTTCTGGAAACCTCAACAGTCACGTATGTGTTTTTTTTTATAAATTAGGCCTCAGTTTACGCAATTACGTCATAACTGACTACTTTGTTTTGCAAAATATCCCTACATAATTTGGAAAAACTATACTCTTACATAGTGTTTTTTCAAATTTGAGGATGACCTATCTTAGATGCAAGTTATGTTTTAACAATTTAATTATTTTTATTTTAGGTATATTGCCAGTACAGTTTTGTTGTTTACAAACGTGTTTTTGTAATGTTTTTTGAACGTTTATAGGGCGCAGTTAGCGAAGCCCATTAATATATTATGAGTGGGAAAGTTAGGATACAATTGCATTAATTTGGCTAAACTGTTAGATAAATTATTTAAAGGACCTAAGCATATAGGAACTGATGGACATTGAATTATGTAACATAATTTATTAAAATTGTTTATTTGACATTTCATTCAATTATTATTTTTATAATATAGATAAACATCGATAACATAAATAAATGCCCATGGATTCAATTTTAATAAACTTGGTGAACTTCCAAATTATTTACATAATCATATAGTTTAGCAAAAACTAGAACTAAATTATGTGGTGCGATATTTAGTAATGATCATTAATAACCTTATTATTTATGTATTTAAATTAATTAAGACTACGAGTATAGTAGCATAATGGTTCGTTTCAATTTAGCTTGCATAATCATAATGACATTCTTGGTGAAGTGATGACACAAGCTTGATCAATTACTTAAAAGACGTCATTCATTCATAAATGGTGCATTGAAAAAACCCGATATAGGCACAAAGTTACAGTTACTTACAGGGTAATTTTTATATCGTGCCAGTACCTAGTATGTTTTGTCAGTTGCGAATCAAAAAAGCAATTCTATATATGTACTAATTTAAATTTAAGTTATACAATTCTGATACCGATATTAAAAAAAACTTATGTGATATTGATATTAGTTAGAGGTTTTAACTTCTAGTTAGATATGGAGTTACAAAAATATATTAAACTCGTCGCTTCTGTTTCATATAAGCTTATGTAACCCGAAACCTGTCCCCTAGAACAATATGTGAGTTTATCCATTTTTAATTTAATGGGGTTTCATATTTTCCTCGTTGTTTCCCACTACTTTCCTAAATGTACTAAAAACAAAGTTAATAAATCTTAAATTAAATATATTTTAGCGGTATTATTTATCGTGTAGTCATTGTGTAAGACGCCCATAGATCAGAAACTTTATAATAAGAAATCGTTTTGACGTTAGAGTAGCCAATCTGACTTGTTAGTAGGTTGTTAGGACTCGGTCGTCAATTGTTTAAAGCCTGTAGTTTTATTTTTAACTAGTTATAATGATATAATATAGGTACTGTGTGTAATTCTAATTCGGGCTTAGAATTAAACTTTTAGATTTACTATTAGTTTACTCATAAGCTAAATTTTCTTTATAATTATATTTAATATAACTACACATATGTAATTAATTTTTGTAAAATTTCTGTGTAGTACCTAATGTACTGCGAGCAATACGGGATATAAGCTTTTGAAATTAACTGTCAACGAGTGTTTAACATCGTGTGCGGGCTAATTTATTTTGTATTGTTAATATTTAATCGTACTTCTAAGCAAAAGTTATCATTTTTCTTATGCTACCCAACATTAAGAGATTCGCCCGTATTAGATTTACACGCTGTATATATTAGGGGTAGCAGGTAATCGATTGGGCGATGATCATTAAAAAATAAATAATTTTGAAGTATGCTAAACGGGTCATTTGCTTTGGTGCTCCAGACAGCGACCAATATCATCTAAAGACTCGATCATTAGCAAACCACCAATCATTAGCATGAAATCCAGTATATCTAGCATGTGTTCTAACCGTGCTCTTATATATCGTCGCTACTTTGAAAAAATCTCATATCTAACACAGATACTTCAAGTTGAAACGTGGTAACTTGGAACTCATCTCGTACATAGTTACGTCATTTTTCTTTTGATTGCCAGAATGAGTTACACAGATTATTCAAAGTAGAGACGAAAACTAACCTTGAAATTTATACAAGTTGATTTTCAAAACCAACTATTTATATAGCTTGAATGGCTTCTGTATTTAATCTCATCAATAACTTAGTACTAAAACCAAGACGATTCACTTTCCTGTATCTACTATCTGAAATACTAACTAAACTGTGAAATATTTTCATACATTTAAAATAACACTACGGTATGTAACTTGAACGCCTGGATAAACAATATCGTAACCACTAACTTCGTGCCTATGTCTGCAAATTGCATCTTGTGGTTAGGTTAACTGTTCATTTATGTATAGGTTTAATCTATACTGAAGTTTACATTTTGTTGTTGTAGTTTTCATAGATTTAGAACCATAGTGCCACTATCCAAAATCCAGAACGTTTATTTTATCAATGGTTGAATTCCTAAGCCACTATTGTCCGGGTGCGAGATGTCTGGCTGAGGCGGCATACTCGTAATTAGGGAAGGTGACTACTACAGCCAGTCAAGTTTTGACTGCCTTCCAATTTGTCTAGTACACATTGTAAAATTCTCTCTCTCCTCTCTAACCTATAAATATGAACCGGCTTGGGGGCCTATTTTTGAGAGTCATGCACTCGAATTCAAAAAACTTCGAGGATGAAAATAATCGCACACAAAAGTTTCTCACCATTATTTTTGCACCGATTATAAATTTCTAGGATTCATGTTTCTAAAATACCATTTCTTCGTTTTTTAACGTTTAATTTTCACGATTCAAGTACTCGACGCGCAAAAATTACCGTGCCCCTTAGGAGATTGATGTAGAATGGAGATCGTCGCTCTACTTAAAAGTCACACCAGAACATTCTATTTGACATTTGGCACGTTCCCGATCCCCAAAAAAGGTTGTCAGTCCTGCCCAGCCCAGCCAGTCCAATTCAAAGACAATTAAAGTTTAGATCCCATGTCGACATGGTCCGAACATAACGCTTTAAAAAATGCCATATCTAATTTCGCTACCCAATTACCCTATTAAATTTCATGAATTTGCCGGCTGCTGAGCCGACTTGATCACTTTCACGTGAGTGGACTTGGAGCCCCGGGGGCCGCCGGTGGAGCGCGGCCGACACCCGATCCTCGGTTCCAATGATCCGTGCTATGTTCTTTGCAGTTCACAATTGTGTGCTTTAAATGACGGGAATTGTGTAGGATATTTTAGAACGTAACTAGTTAATCGCAATGATAATTTTTGAGGAGTATATACCTATAGTCATTCTTTAGCTGTAGTGTAATGAGTAATGTGCGTTTGTTGTGAGTCGATCATCACACGATTAGGCATAATTTTTATAAACGACGACGCGAAACTAGAATCAGCAGTAGGTATCAATAATACACGCACGTAATTACATTAGTTTTGTTTTACAAATGGGGGTGTTTCTTTACTGTTTCCGTTCACGTCCAGTTATTGTTGCATTCTCTATGTATAACGTTATAATCATGCTTTGATGAAGATTTTACTACGCTCAGTGAACAAAAAATATAATGCTGGCTAGAATTACAATAAACCACTATAAAAAACGTGCCATTTTTGGTTATTAAATGTAAATTATAGAACAACAATATGCTGGGTCAAAACATTAATTTCCTTTGTTTTTGTATGCGGCTTCCACACTACGAATGTAGCAACATTTGTTCTACAACTTTAAAAAAATGTGTAATTTATTACTTGTGATTTTTTCGAACGGGGTAAATAGTATTTTTAATGTAAATTTTAGTATAAATTTTAGTATAAATAGTAATTAAAAATTAAATAAACAGCTTCCAATAGTCTTGTTGACGTTTACTGTCAGCCTACAAGCTTAATAGTTTTCACAATACATTGCTTGCTTTAAAAATATTTTCTTATTCGTATTTAGTAAACTATAAGTTATTTTAAAAGTCGTTGAACAAATTTTGCTACGTTTGTGGTGTAGAAAAACGATTGCTAAAATTATTGCTCTTGTTATAAGAAACACCCGATATACTTCATTCAAAAATAACTTGACTTTGGTTACTACTCCAGTCGTTCAAATCGTTTCAACATCAGGAATTTGCTTATGATTGGAGAACTGTTCTGTTGCGAACCGGATTAACTATTGGATAACTCCTTAGCTTCTTGTGTCTAATTTTATTGAATAATATGATATTTGGTTCATGGTTTACTGTTGGCCTAGTTGCACGGGAAAGGTATGTGACTTGTGGTCGGTGGTTTTTAGTGTCGGATCATATTATACAGTTAATAAATAATAATTGACAATGCAATATCTTGTGAAATATGAATTATAACATTAGGTTCTAACAGTTTTCTACATTTTGTTTCTGAAAGATATATTTAACAAAGAATCTCACCTATTTCATATTTGCAAGCTAGGAAGAGAACCACAAAACGAATACTGTTTAGTTGGAAATACTATCTGGATAATCTTTTTATCCATTTAACTTCACGCTATAATCTACTTCAAGAAGATAATTGAATTAATGTTAACACGTTAACTAGCCTTGATAACATCTAACACCTTGTTAAAGATATGTCATTTAGGTAACTACTAGACAACTTTCTCACTAACCTATTATAACTAAAATATAGGGAATAGTTGAGTAAATGAATATGAACATAAGTGCAATTAGGCAACGAAGCCTACAATATATTTTCTTAGTTTGCTTAAACTACTTTACTCAGTTTTATTATCACCTGTATTACGTTGTTTCTTATCTGTCACAATCTTGTATTGTTCAAATACATTGCATTGTTCTAATCAAATCAAGTAGTTCATAGTAAAAACAAATGTTACCATTGCTTTGACCTAGCTCCCATATAAAGTACCATCGTAGAACAGGGGACAGGTTGAATGACTTGACCTATTGTATTAAGCAGCAGACATTCCCTGTAGAAACTGATAACCCAAAGGAACCACTTCGATCTCAGACCCCACCGCTGCCCATAAGCAAATGACAAATGACAAACACCTTATCTATGAACGATAAGGCCCCTCACTTCAGAAATAGCTGGCCGCCCGAACTGATCAGACCTGCAATCTTTAACAAGTTATTTTCCATGCAAATTTATTGAGTATCTGTGCAAATTATGCGACATTAAAAAATTAAAGTGTTTTGTGGTGCAATGACTGGTGTTCTAATGGTGGAGTTTTAAATGTGGTTGTGTTTTTCGAAAGTTTCATTGGATATTTTGGATTTTTTCGTGTCTTGACAGTTTGTGTGAAGTTGTTAGATTAGAATATTCATTTGAGTACATTTTTCTGATTTCGTGAATACAATTATGGCGCCGAAACCTAACAGAACCGGTGTAAGTTACTAACCTATTTTTATTTTTGTGCTTCTTAACGTGGGGTAAATTGTTTTAAAAGGTTTTATTATTATGGTAGTCTAATTATTTTCTAGTGGTATGGGTAAGTAGTTAGATACTTAGGTATAAGACCGTGAATTTGATTGATGATACAGGGTTGTCAGGGGATACCTATCTGTTAGGGAGGCTTGTTATTGGCTCCGCAAATGTATCATATTTACATTGTATGTTGAAAGTTGTTGGTCATCTTTAAAAAAAAAATACCTACTCGTCTGTCACATCGTTACTACCGGTATAAAGCGTAAGATCGGGGTCGCTGTTACAGACACGGCTTCAGCCGCGGAGTGTCCGACCTTAGATAAGTTTTTTCCTTATCTGAGTAGGTACTAATTATTTGTATTCCCTCATCTATACAATGTCATAATTTCGCATACGTAATAATGGTGTTGAGATTATATTATATTTGTTCCTTTTTTTAGCGAAGCCAAGACGATTTTTAGGTGCCTGTAATTTGGCCAAAGCAATTATTGCATTTGTCCTAGACCGCAGTAGATTCATATTATTTTATTTTTCCCATTAAAATGTTCGTTTACTCTAGCGACTTCATACCTTCATCAGTTTAAAATCTGGCATCTTTATACATTGTTTAGCATTTAGTGCAAGTTCTTACATTTGCTACATAATCTGAAGGGGATATTTAGGCCGTTTGATATGTTCGGCTGCACTGTCAGCCCTAGACAAGGTTACTGGGAGATGAGACTCTCACCCCCAAGGCCTTCCCTACTCCGAGGGAAAAATTTGCTAAAAGGCTGGAAATCAGGGATTATGATCTGAATGTAGATAGACATAGGATAAACAGGCGCCCTAAAGTTTCACAAACTAACAATAAGTATTAAACATGAGTTGTTACTACTGGAACTTACTATTCTTACTCGTAAATGTATATGAGTATAAAACGTAACATAATATATCTATAAATGATAACGATATTTTTTACGGATAACACCAACAGTAGTTTGTTTGGTATTGGCATGGATGTTTGCTGATTGGGGGTTTGCATTTTATGTACTTTTTAGCGAGTTACGTCGCATAGGAAAAATTTATAGTTCCGTTTTAATGAGTGAGTAGTATATTAAATTCAATTATTAGTATACAAAATTGTTGACAGATGAACAGATCTCTTCATTTTCAGAAATTTAACTAGTTATACGTTTTCATTGAACTTTCTAAGTAAAACTTTTTCTCGGTTCCATTTTATTTTTATTTTTTACGCAAATGTCAAAATTGGATTAACTGGCCCTAAACGGAGCTATATTGCTACGTAGTTGCAGTCTAGTCCAAGTAGTTTTAGCAATAAATTGCAGTACAATGCAGTCGATTGAACCACCGATCTGTAATTGACGTTAATCATCGCTTTATTGTTGATATTTAAGAACAATGTACAGCTCCCAGAAGGTTATACACGCAAAATAACGATATGTAAACCACAGTGTGGTTTATTGAGACTGCGTGAAAGAGGATCATTTCCAATCTATATAAATCAGCGCCATTTTTAACCGACGAAAATGTTATCTATGTTCTAATATGTAGCCAAATTATAGGTAGGTGGAACCTGGTAGGTATCGTTAGGTGATATTGGAGTGCTCATAAAGTAGATATTCACCTAATGACATATTTTTCAACATATTGGTTCGACTCCACCTGGGCAAATCTCACTTTTTTTTTAATAAAGTAGTATTGTTGTAATGTAATCTGGAATGTAGACCCAGTGTGAAATGATTGCAAAATGTATCGTTAGTCTCATAAACCGGAGCAATTATCAGTAGGTACGTAATTAAAAAAAAAAATTTATTGGCGCCAGTAATTATGATTAGTTAAGTAGCTCACTACAAATTGCTTAACTACTTGTATTTAGTTAAAAACGTCCCCTAATCACGTTGCACCTGAAGAATTTATTAGGCTCGTTTTTAATGAATTACGGTTAATTAAAATATTTGTATAATGATAGTTTTTAGGTAGGCCAGTGGCGGCGGGTCAATATTTATCTAAGGCAAGACGGAGCCATATGGCATTATAGTCAAATTATTATTAGCAAGGAAATCATCTAACTTATAAAAACATGTATCCATTAACCAGAGTGGAAGTTTACGTAGGAATAACTTATTTTCTGGCAACAATCTTAAGTCTATAGGAATAATGTAATAGATGTTCCCAGACACCCTGTAGACATGGTGCTTCAGTTAAGTTTTTCACCTACTGTCAAAATGGTTTCTAATAAATATCCTAAAATGGATTGAATACTTTTGCCAGTACGATGTCATATTTTCAAGTCGTCTAGACACAAAATGCTTTTGCTTCATAAGCCCAAAGAAATCGCCGCTGCTGGTAGGTACTATCTATAGAGACCCGAAATTGTAGTTTTTTTACTTACTATATATTATATTATCAGGTGCCTATTCTTCAAGAGCTTTAAACTTGTAATAAAGGCGGAGGTCACTTTTTGACACCTTTTATTAGAATAATTATTCAAAAACGTCGTAAATGTTAAAGGTTTTTGATAATTTAATTAAGAGGTTGCGTAATTCTAGCCGTCGTTTAATCGGCTTAAGTAGAACATCGTCGTATGCTAATATGAACATTGATTGTAACTATATATATGTTGTGAATCCTCAGTTGTGACCTGGGTCAATGCAAAAACTTGTTAGGTACTTGTATTTACATACAAGCCGATTCCCACAAGCTTAATTATCTTTCCTAAAGTTCAAAAGTTTTCCCTGAACCAAAGAAGAACGGGCATAGCCATATAGGCTCCGTCTTGCCTAAGAAAATATGGACATTACAAAAGAATCATCTCCGAAATCCACCGATTTTTAAAGCAAAACACCTTCTGCCCTACCCTACCGCACTCCGTAGAATTAGCAAATTTTCGATTTAAAACATAACATTGAGCTTACCGTGGGCCACAGTCAATTTGAGTACCTAAGGATCTCCTGTAATATTTATTTAGTATATCAAGAAGTAATTATTTCATATGTAATCGTTGCCGTAAATAAATAAGCTGAATTTCAATAACCTCAAATTCAGCCAGCAGATGATGGGAGTGACACGCCCTACATGTGCGCGTTGATGTTAAGACTTCAACTATTTCATTCTTCTTTAGTCTTTTTTACACATTCTAATATGAATATTTCTCTTTCAGTCGCACGCCTCACCCAGCGCAGAGCGTCGCGAGCACCTATACAAGATCCTCGTGATCGGAGAACTCGGCACGGGCAAGACTTCCATCATCAAACGCTATGTTCATCAGTTCTTCAGCCAGCACTATCGGGCTACTATTGGCGTGGATTTTGCGTTAAAAGTTCTGACTTGGGACGCGGATACAGTCATAAGGCTTCAGCTATGGGATATTGCAGGTATTTATGTCCTGAAAAAGTAAAGTTTAACAGCTTTTTGATAGCAAACTTCTTTATTAACCGAAGAGAATGTAAACTAAACTTATTACACACACGCGAGGCCGTAGTTAGCTGCAAACTTATAAGTTTCATCATTCAACAACAACTTTTTACTTATCCCGTCAGCTCCTGTCATTATTGTTTGAAATAAAAGCAATCAACAATATCAAGTGACAGTTGTTGTCATTGCGAATTAAAATGGATGAACTTGGGGATATTGTTGCTGTAGCCTTTGGTGCTATTTTCATAATTTACTTCATGTTGAGCTTGTCCATCATAATGATGCTTTAATAATCAAGAGGTAATTCATATTTTAGTAGTAGACCAGAAGTTTTTTAGTCTGAACATCTATGATTTCTCTTGCAATTTACTTCGCCTCTTCAAAAATCCATTTGCCTTCGTGAATTGCAGCTTATCCTAAGAATAAGATGCGGTTTCATTCCTATCTATTGTTCCCTATAGCTTTCATGTCAACCTTTTCATTCATTGTTCCCAGGGCAAGAACGTTTCGGCAACATGACCAGAGTGTACTACAAGGAGGCGGTCGGCGCGTTCATAGTGTTCGACGTATCTCGTGTTGCCACCTTCGACGCGGTGGTCAAGTGGAAGAACGACCTCGATACAAAGGTGCAGCTGCCAGATGGGTCGCCCATACCATGCATATTGCTGGCAAATAAGGTAACGTAATTTTTTTACTTGGAGTTTGCATAGTAGTAGGGTAGGCGTGCGTCGTGGGTTATCCATAAGGATAGGAACTAACTATCTGTTAAATGATTCAGAAGGTGTACTCCTACTGGGTAATGGGATGACAAGGGACACATCAGGAAATCATTAGGATCTTTCTTCTTAATGTTAAGACGTTCTTGCCGAAAAGAGTTATAGAGTTCTAATCCATATGTAGTGCAATTCAAAATTGGAAGAATCTATCTAAATATAAGCGTCTTTAAAGGTTTAATCATAAGCTTATTGAATGTATTAGCCAGTTTTGTTTTAAATTACAAGATTTTCAGAAGTTCATGGTAAAAAATGCGTTGGTAGATCGTTGGGTTTTCATAAAGAAAGAGTGGTTACATCATTTCTGGCGTATTGTCTAAACTTTTATAAATTTACAGTGCGACCAGCAGAAAGAAGGAATTGTAAACTCTCCAGCGAAGATGGATGAGTATTGCCGCGAGCGCGGCTTCGCTGGCTGGTTCGAGACTTCAGCCAAGGAGAACATCAACATAGAGGAAGCGGCGAGGTCGCTTGTCAACAAGGTACGGATTCTAGTGGATCATAGTCTGCGAGTGGGTATTGCATATTGATACGAGTGACGCGCGCTGGTTCGTCATGTCCGCCGAGGAGCAGCTGCTGCTGATGAATGGGTATTGATGCGAGTGACGCGGGCTGGTAAGACACGGCAATTATAATATTAATAGATGAGGCGGCTGGGTTATTAGACGCTGAAAAGACTAAGAATGAAAAATAAAAGCTGACTATATTCGGTGGGTAAGCCAGATCTTGATGAAATTTGAATGGGTCGCTCTACCAACCAGCGGCGGTGCGTCCATACAAGCCGATTCCCGCCGGCTTTTCTAACTCAACTGCAAGTCAACAACTATCCTCGGGTTCACAAAGAAAAGGCGAAGCTATATGGCCTCTGTCTTGCCTAAGAAAACAATTGACCCTCCGCCACTGCTACCAACTGAGAGAGACACACCCGATGGCAGCGAATTTCTCCACTCCACCACATCCTTGGAGGCGCCTAGCTATATCTACTGTAATGCCCGGAATACACGAGGCTAGTTTTTCAAGCCAGTATTGTAAGCTAGTACTAGTAATCTAGCAAGCTAGTGCGTCTATCTTCGTGTATACACAACTAGCTTAACATTCAGGCTAGTAAGCTAGTGCTGAAGCCAGGATAGTTTTAATAGCTTGCCGTTCTATTTTTTGAGCTAGTAGCGTCCCCCACCATCAATTTCGCTAGCCTGGCTTGTGTACTATCTTCGTGCGGCCGGTGAAGCTAGTATCTGTCCGACTAGTGTTATGTGTCCATACACGTTTGTCTAATATATATCCACAAGTAATTCATCTAGTACACATTTACATAGTTTTTTAAGTAATTGTTTCATTCATGCTATGTTATAATTATATGTGTGTTTTACGAATTACGTTCATATTGACGATTTTTTTACGACACTTTGCAAAGGTACTGGCACTCGAACTGACTTAAAATTACTGGCATCATGTAGACAGCACTAGCTTGTGTTCAAGCCAGGACAGTTTTACTAGCTTACTAGCTTATTAACTAGCTTACTATACTGGCTTGAAAAACTAGCCTCGTGAATTCCGGGCATAAGTGTGTTAACACATGTCATTTTCAGAATTCACCGATATTTTCCATTTTTCCTTTCCTAAATTATGGTTTTGTTAGCAGGCGTTTTTGCTTAATTAGTAAGTACCTACATATAATAAATATATGGTCACGAAGGAGAAAGTCGGAAGTAACTCACAAAAAAAGACAGGTCATAATTTATATACACATACGACATGGTCCACAGTTGCTTTGATGTCACTAGAAGAATACACGGTTTTTGAATTATCTATATTGATTTGACAATATTCACCCTCTTTATTTACCGGATCGTCACGATTTGACACTTAACTTTCTTTAACGCAACTAGAAAGAAAACATTTATTTTAATGTTTCATATTACCATACGATTATAAAAAGCTCTGATTACGTCTGTTGGGTAACTATTTGTTTTTCTCATAATTCTCACGGAAACCCGTTTTTTCGAAATGTACCTAAATAAATAAACTTTCATCTTTGGTCCCTATTTAATACGGTCGATTTTCTACCAACCATGATTTCGGGACGGGCGCCGTGCTACGTTATCGTACAAGTCATTCGTTTAATGTAATTTATGGAACATTCCTAAATGACCTTAGCAACTCAGGATGTAGAATTTGGAAAGTAAATATTCCACTCTCGTGATGTATACTATCTACTAGGTACTTAAGTTGTTTTTTTTTGTTGATTTATACTTGCATTCTTTATCAATTTATTAAATTACGTTTATTAGCGTGCATCCGAAAATAAAAAAAA
The DNA here is from genome assembly GCA_022674325.2 of Grapholita molesta. Taxonomy (NCBI): domain Eukaryota; kingdom Metazoa; phylum Arthropoda; class Insecta; order Lepidoptera; family Tortricidae; genus Grapholita; species Grapholita molesta. The sequence continues at coordinate 17,420,001 of CP053125.2, forward strand.
AACTGTTTATCGAAGTGTTTTTACTTTCTACAACTTAATTAGGATTTAAATACAAATATTGGTGACCCCAGTAGAGTTGGCTCTGCACACCCTATAAATTTAAATTTCTATTTCAACCTCCTCATTTAAAAACCCAGCAAATATAGCTTGTATCTTTCTAACAAATATCGCAATGACTGACAGCGAAATCGACTATAAACAGTATCAACAAACTGTTATTCTATTCCAGATTCTCCTCAACGACAAACTCCTGCAGAGCAGCGACGCCAAGGACGGTGACAAGTTCGCTCTGGACCACAAGATCGCTAACGGCGAGAACAGCCGCGATGGCAGCGGCAAGTCGTGTGCTTGCTGACGGGGCGGCCATCTTGTTCATTTTGACATGTATTTGTGAACTGTTAATTATTGATTCTGCGTCACTTTCGCACTCCCTTCTTAGAGCGTGACAGCTATTGTGACGATTAAAAACCCGACCGGGTAGCAGGACATTCTGTAATCTGTACCTCAGTTTATCATGGCTATCTGCAATTTGCGGGGCATCTCGAATAGATAAAGCACACAGGCAGCGGAATTGGTTATTTTCTTAGGTCGATTAGCTAAAGTGATTTTATTTTCCTATTTGATACGTACTTCTAGTAACTCTGGTATTTCTTTAGTTACTGATTTACATTTTTGGTATTAACCAAATTAACCGGTATACAATGTCGGTATTTCGGTTGTTTTGGCATATTTTCGCATTTTATTCAGCAATTTAGATAACGTCCTCTTTCCTAAGTTTGTACTGAGGAATAAGAATATCAAAAAAAAAAATAAGGAAATTACGGGAATATTTAGATTTTTAGTTATACCGGAAACGATCAATGCATTTAACAATATGTTACCTTTATGCTAATTAGAACCCGAAATTACTGCCTTTGCTGCTTGCGACATATTTAACGGCTCCAATTAAATATTACTTTTATTAATCACCTATACCTGCAACGGCTACCAAGTTGTTAATCATTCCATGAAAAATAATAGACAAGTGTTGTTTTTTTATTGACATTATATTTATGATTCCGTTTCCGTTTAAGAACTAACGTTAACGTTAAATTTCGATAGATCACAGATAAGAAAAATGCATGGCTTACTTTGTAATAATATGGGACATTACTAATACTATTAGAATTTTCCATTTGGATACATATAAAAAAGAGGTTTTATTTATTACTTATCTTAATTTTAATGACTACTTAATATGTCCCAAGGATGACTCGTCAACTGTGGCATGAATATGTATCAGTTTTGCAACCTAATAATAAAATGTCCCGTGGTATTTAATTACGATAGTTTTTGAATTAATTTTCAAAAACTCGCTTAGTGCCATTTTCGGCTAAAGTCATAGGTCTACGTAATGTACAATGATAACAATTATTAACATATGATTTAATATTAGAATAAGTATTACACTATGGTATCGAATGTTAAACTTGAGTGTGAGAGAGGTTATTGTGAAATAAACTATTTAGTTGAATTGAAATCTATTATTTCCTGCAACATCTGTACTCTAGTTGTTGGTGGTCAAAAATATCTGAACAAGGCCTCTATTGTCAAGGCGATAAAGTGCATGTTCAGATATTTGTGACCATCTCCACAGCTCCGATATATTTGGTGGCGCCTGTACATAGTGTGAGGTCTGACGGTCTGAGTGGACGCTGGAAGCGGAGCGTACAGTCAGCAGTAAAAGTGGCTAAGCTTTTGAAGTGTTCAAAATGATCTACACGCCCTCTTCTCGTGACAATAGAGATGTGTTTGCCATTTGATTTTGAACACCTCAAACGCTTAGCCACTTCGGCTGCTGTACCCGTACCATGACTTGGGACATTACGGTTTTCGATAACGAGTATCGAGTTTACTATCTGTGCATCTCGTTCGCACTAAAATAGTACAAGCGAGATACACAGATAGTAAACTCGATACTTGTTATCGACAACCGTAATGTCACAACTCATGGTACGGGCACTGACTGTAAAGCGTAGCGTAGAGCTTTCAAGGGAGTTAGCAGCGTGCACATGCGGCCACTCCCATACAATTGCATTTGTTAATGCGCTGCACGCCCGCTCCGTTACACGCTCTATACGGCGGTCCACTCAGGACTTACACAACCTGTTACCCGCTATTATACGAATTAAGTGACGTGCTAAATGAGCACCGTGATAATTTTTGACGTGCCGGACGCTCAGTTCAGCCAACCTATTTAATTTATGTGCCAGTACGTACTTCGCCACGGTGGACATTAACCTTTTAAACGCAATACTACCGCTCAGACGCCGCGTCACCGAAATGTCAAAACTGACGTATTTTTGCATGTGCGTATAGGTCTATTTTATTTGTCGAGTATATCAGTACCTATTAGAAGTTAGACCTGCGGTGCGCGTATATGTCTGGCGTCGAAAAAGGTAGTAGGTACGGTTCTCAATACAGATTTTCACTGACGAAGTACGAACGGGCACAGAAATCAAATTGGTTCAAGGGAGGATCGACCATTGTGGGCACGATAGGCATGCCCACAACACTAATAGATTTGTGACGTCATAGCGTCATGCTACCTAATCTAATGTAGCGTAGTGACCACAACCTTTTTTGAGGGCTGCATCCGCGGCTGTTGGTTAAATGCGTACATGCTGCTTAGAGTAAAAATGGACTTGCTTTTTCAATATGTGACTTTCGGACTTTCGGGCGTTTCAAATACTGAAACGCATTATTCCATACATGCTTTGATGAAGTTAATTCAACTAACAATAACTAATACTAGATAGGTACAGTCAGTAGCAGAAGTAGCTAAGCATTTGAGGAGTTCAAAATGAGGTCAACACGTCTCTATTGTCAAGAGAATAAGAGCGCGTGCAGGTCATTTTTAACACTTCAAACGCTTAGCAACTTTTGCTGTTGACTGTACTACCTATGTTAAAAAAAGTGGCATACCAAGGTGACGCAATCAAAATGAAATTGATACAATTATGATATGACGTTTTTCTTTAACAACGCTAAGCACCACATTACGTAAGTACCAAGTTAATGTCAATATTTGTCTGAGAATTTTGTAGTTTAGTATAATAGTTAACGAGCACAGGTAATTAAGTTGAGTAATAAGATTTAAACATTAGGTATATATTCATGTTTTATTAGTTAGGCCATAGCGAAATGGAGCATCTTTAAATTGCTCATATAATAAGCAAAAGTATTTGTTACTTTGAGTTCGCTGTAAGTTGTATTTATAATTTAATCTGCATAGTTTTAAGCTGACATGTACTTTTCACAACTTATAATAATAAAATATTTTTGACTTATAAGCAAAATGCTTAGTACTTATTATCTAAGTTTTAAACCAAGTATGACGATAGGTTTGGCCTCATGGGCTCCAAATCCCAGATACGGACATTTATTTGTGTGATGAGATGAGACAGATATTTGTCATGGGTGTTTAATATATGTGCCATTATCTAGGAAAAGGGACTTTATTGTCGATGGCACTTACGTCGAATCGCGTTGCATTTGTATTTTATCGTCTAGAACAACGACATAAGCGCCATCGACAACAAGGTCCCTTTTCATAGATAATGTCTCATATGTATTTAAGTATTTGTTTATTATATATATCATTGGCCGAGTACCCACAATATAAGCCATCTTGGGGTTACCGTGGGGCTCAGTCAATAAGTGTAAGAATGTTCTCTAATATTTATTAATTTATAAAAGTAGGATTTTTTCTGCAGTCGCTGCGATAATTACTCTTATAAACTATACTATATATTGTATAATGAAAACGAAATACAGGTATTGTTAAACGACCAGAATCCACTGAAGAAAGGAGTGCAGGCCCGGTACCGCGAACGTCGAAGTTCTTACTTACATTTCGGGCATCTTTCTCTTTAACCCCAATTTACACGGCATGACAGTGACAGAGACGATCGTCCGAAATTTACGAATATCGTTTTTGGCGGTACCGTCTCAGCGTTCTTCTCAAGCGTGGCGATTACGGCATTAAACTTATAGTAGGACTTATAGCGCCACATGCTGCTTATGGCGATTTGTGGAGGAGGCCCATATTATCTAGCAGTAAACGTCAAGTATTATAACAAAGCATAGTGATATGATGCTTATAAAAATTAACACTTGCTAAAAAAGTCCTGCTAGTGTTCGAGACCGTTTAACAGATATTTTTTAATTTGAAATCATAGTCATGTTTTAATTTAATTTTAAAATATAGTTTCATATATAGGGTTCAACCTGCTCTAGAGACCTAAAGGCTGAAAAATTGTAATTACTTGTACTCATACGAACTTCAATTTATGCATGTACTTAGATATAACTACTAAATTATAAGATTACTGATAAAATTACGACTCTCAGACACATATTGTAGAACGTAACAATATTCTATTGACTTAAATTGGTATTCATCATATCATTCAAATAAGTCCACTTGTCTGAGTTCTGCCTACTTCTACACTCACTTGATGTGTGTCACCGCGTATGTACCCCAAACAACGATGATTGACAAGATAGAACCAGCTACCTATCCTCATAGCCTAGCCTTTATCTCGTCCCATTAAAGCTCATATTACCAGTTGCCTTCATGGCATCCAAACGATGGGCAAATGAACCAAAAGCCTTTGTAAATAGTCTGTCTCGAGTCTTATCAATGTTTAACTGATAACTAGCGTTCTGTCTTGGATTTGTCCGGTGTTTTTAAGTTTTTTGTTAATCTCTTTAACATTTAGGTGTTATTGTGATCACTACCTAATAATACCTTTGGAACATGGTGGTTGAATAACCTTCACTTAAGTAGCAGGAGTGGTACCGCGAACATCGACTAGAACACCGGCGGGACAGAGAAAATCGTCCGAAATTTACGAATATCGTTGTTCGCGGTAGCGCCGCAGCTGAGATCACTGCAAATCGACGCTCTGGATGTATAAATTGTTAACATAATGTAATAATATTAACATTACCCTCCGATATTCTTTATTATTTCGGTAGATATAGAGAGAGAGTACAGTACTTAGAGATAGGTAAGTAAGGTTCATGCAGGAGAAGACTGTCGTAAAGGTAAGACCGTCTTCTTATGTGGCACTGACACATGCCACTACTTTTCTGTTACGAACTGTACAAGTCACGTACGTAACTAAATATGGAAGCATTTTTTTTTTTTTCATCTAATGTAATATAAAATACATTTTTTTATCACATTAAATATCTCCATATTTTAAAGCAATGGATTGGCCAGACGCTCCGAAGGGAACCCGATCACATCCTGGAATACTTAAGGAAAGCAGAATCATCATCAGACGATCATCGCAGGCGGCCATTCGTTCATGAGTCTCATGACCGAACGGGATGGGACTGCACTGAGGATTTCCTCTACCCCATCTGGACATAGTCATGTATACGTCATGTTTTCAAAACGTGATCATGCACAGTTAAGTTGGCAGTGTATGCTATAGCGACCTATATATACTACATTTACATCTGGCTGGTACCTTTCATGTGGTATATACATTCAATTCCGAGTAGTCGGTACATTGACTAACGAATTATTACTAAGTCAGAGAGAAGAGTTGAGGCGCAAAATAATTTGTACAATCTCAGATTAAAAACTTTATTTATACATAATTAATGAAAATTGGTACCCTTGTCCCAGTTGAACCGAAAGTGTTTTAATTTACGACACACCATTAAAAAAATTCTAACGTAATCTAGAATCTAACCTAAAGCAAATAAAACCTCAAAACTGTCAACTGTTTTATTCAAACATGTGCCTATTATTTATCTCGAGATACACTGACTGTGTCTTGTTTTGTGTTGCGCCATCTTTCCTGACTGTGCTTCACTGAATCTGGTTTTATTGTAATTAGACAGAAATGCCTTTTAGGTGATTTGTGCATTCGGCGGCAACAGTGGCACCAATTCATTAATTGAAATGTGCTGTGATTGTGGTAGTGATTAGTTCAATATGGACTTGTTGAAGGTTTGATTTTTATTTGTTTTTAATTTAATTTTAAATTTGATGAGAACTGAGAATTATTGAGTACCTAGTGTTAGTTGTTAATTTGTAGATGCTCAAAGTAGTTGTAAGTTGCTTTTTGAAATCCACATCGTTTTACAAAATCGAACGGCTCATGATTGAGCTAAATAAAATAAATCTATAGGACATCCTTACACAAATTGACTGAGCTTCACGGTAAGCTCAAGACGGCTTGTGTTGTAGATACTTAACCAACGATATATATAATATATTAAATACATAGAAAATACCTATGACTCAGGAAGAAATTCCTGTGCTCATCACACAAATAAATCTTTACTGGGATTTGAACACAGGACCATCGGCCTCATAGGCAGGGTCCTTCCCACTAGGCTAAACCAAAAGGTTACATAATCTTTGATTTGATTGGCACTTTTAGGTAGTAACACTACTATACGCAGAGTGAAACTCAAATCGTGAACAGTAATATTTTTCTGACTCCAAGACTCCATAAACTTGAACGCCCTGACTCTCACTAAAACAAACTAATAATTTTGTCATTTATTTTAGTTTTGACTATGTATACCCTACCTCGGACACGGGTGGGGTTATTTACTTTTTCTTAAGTACATGTCATCTATTTCAAATTATATCAGTAAACACGTTATTTATAAATATAAATTTCCTATCACTGTTTTTTTAGAGAAATGGCGCCGACTACTTTCTTGGCAGAGAATTAAGGCTGAGTGTGAACAACCTTAACGTTTGGACCCCAGAGGAAAGATCATGGTTCCGAGGCGTTACCAAACCGAGGACCATGATCCTAAAAGATGGTTGGTATAGTAATACAAAACATACTGGTACAGGTGCAAAACTATGTGTCTATTACATCCGCTTATAAATATGTCCTATGACTTCATTTGCCGATAGGAGTATAAGAGGTAAGAAGAGTATAAAATGGTTCTTCAAGTCATATTTGTCCAGCAGCCTATGTCCAGGCCAGTGAACATCGAAGTTCGTATGTTTCTAGCATATTTCTCTTTTACTCCAATTAAGGCGTCATGAGAGTGACACAGACCATCGTCTGAAATTTACTAATGTCGCTTTTTGCGGTAGCGCACTAGCAGTGGACGTCTTACGGCTGAAATGATAATAAGAGTTAATGGGATATATTTTTGAATACATTGTCTGCACCTAGGTTTTTACACATGCCTGTACAGTTGCAGCGAATCAGAATGACAAGACTACGAATATTCATATGTTAATTTAAATGTAATTAATCGTAAGTAAGTTGTTTACGATTGTCGTATAAAAATATAAAATACTATCTTTTCCTAGCGATTTTGTCGGCCAGCCATGCCCGACTTTAAAGATGGTTGCGGGATAAAAATGATCCTGTGTCCTTTCTCGTAGCTCAAACTCTCTCCATACCAAATTTCATCCCGATTGGTTCAGCGGTTTGAGCGTGAAGAGGTAACAAACAGACAGAGATAGCTACTTTTGCATTTATAATATTAAGTATGGAGTATGGATTAGGAGAAAACAATAATGTTAACATTTTTATTACAGTTACAGTTTGTATAGAACAAGGAGAATTCATCGCCATACTTGGACCGAGGTAAGCATTAGAATAGAATAGCATCTTAATTATAAGTACTTATTTATATTTGTAGCTTACGAGAAGAGAACCTGACATAACCGACAGCGTAGTAATAGTTTGGAATACCTAGTAACTTAAACAATGACTGAATTGAAATTGTGATATAAATTTTATAAGCTCTTCAACGTTATTTATTCAAACTTACTGCTTTTTCATTCAGCCATTTTTTTAAACTCATAATTGTCCTTAAACACCGGTAGTGCTGTCTCTCCGCGCTTACAAAGGGCATGTTCAGAAATGGCAGGGTCCACTTCGTACCCCCTAAATTTCAATAAATTGTTGTTATAGTTCTGGACGTTAACGTTACCCTTTCTTGAAATTTCCGGGACACCATTTTTCCGTATACCATAAAGGCGTTATAAACAAATAATTAATGGAAGTATGATTCCAGTGGTGCGGGAAAGACAACGTTTCTAACATCGGCCGCTGGAAAATGCAACCTGCCTTGCACCGGGTCTGTGGCTGTGAACGGTACGAGCGTGCAAGCCTTGCACGGGATAGCAGAAATCGTACCTCAATTCGATGTGTTTATGGATGCACTCACGGTTATAGAACATTTGGTTTTCATGGTAAGTGAGGCCTGGAACATTTTGAACTAAGCTGGCTGTAAGATAATCGAAATTTTCGTCGTCTGTGGTCATCGGTGATTACATTCTAATGTCATCCTAAAGACGGAAGGCGATATGCGAAACAGTGATAAATTGATAATACCACCTTGTAGATCTGTTCTGTTCTTGAAAAAGAGTTAAATGCTAATCCGATCATTTTGAATTTCAAAAATCACTCTTGACATTTTGTGCACAAAAATCAAAATATGTGCCGTAAAACTGTAAAAATTGGAACATTCGAACTTCCACCTCTACGTAATAGAAGTTACTAATCATTTGATATACTTATGCCTGTAGGCACAAATATGTAGTATCCACGTAGAGGTGGAAGGAATGTTCCAATTTTATCAGATTCACTAGATGGCATATGTTTTGTGGTTACAAAATGTCAACAGATACCTGGGTATAAACTGCGAAAGCCATTATTACTTAACCTTAACTGCATACGGTATCATATTTGCTAGTTCAAACTCTGAACTCTGTTGATAGCATCTTAAAGTTCAAATTCAAAGAAATGATTTTTATCGTTATGCAGTAAAGGGTTAATATAAAATCTAAGGAAATGCTTTGAACCATGAAATTATGGATGGATTCAACTGTGTTGGGTACTTTGCAGATTGAGATGAAGCTAGGCAGTCACAAGACGCCCAGTAACATATTGCTGCTCAACACCTTGCTCAGAGAGCTGAAGCTGAAGGCACACGCGAAGACTAAAATCTCCTTCCTTTCTGGTGGTCAGAGGCGGCTACTTTCGCTCGCTGGCACGGTACGTTACATTGAAACATACATACATACATTTCAGCCGTAGGTATGCAGTCCACATTTTTCCCTTCTCGCCTCTTACGGCACCCGCGGAAGGAGATGGGTGGTGCTTCTAGTCAGCTGGCATCACACGGCATAAGATTGGAACGAAATGTCTTAATCTATTTATACTAGCCCCGATGTATAATCACTGTATGATACACTGACAATTCTGCTTTAACATCATAAGTATGGAACAAATACGTCTTTATTATTACTATTGTTTATTGCAGCTCCTATCCAACCCTCGGATAATAATCTGCGATGAACCAACCACAGGCCTGGACAGCTACAGCGCATACCTAGTGATAAGCATCCTGAAACAACTGACGGAGTCTGGGAGGATCGTCATCTGCTCCGTACACCAGCCCTCGTCGGACCTGTTTAAGGAGTTCAACAATATTATGCTGATGGCAGAGGGGCGACTTCTGTTCCACGGGACACAGGATGAGTGTAGGAAAATGTTTGAGAGGTTAGGCCAATGTAATTATGTTCGAGTTAGTTTCTGATTCACACTCAACTCACTCACACTCAACAACAACATTATTCATGTTCCTGATTAAGTTAACATAGAAGCGGTTAACTCACGTTTTCCAAGTCAAATATTGCTTGATATTTTGTGCTTCGTAACGAGGAGCACAATTATGAGTCTTTGTCGGTTAACCAACGCGAACGGCTCATGATTATGCTCCTGCCCGCGAAATATGTCGAGCAATATTCTAAGTATGAAAAGTGAATTACCCGCTTTTATAAAATTAGTTTGTTGAATCTCACAATAGTTGTGTTTAAATATAAAATAATGGAAAATTAAATAGTTACCAGTTTAATTTTATGGGGAAACCAAGTGTCTAAACTCAATCAACTACAAATTAGCGATATTCCATTTCGGTATGTTGTTAATTATTTTCGCCTTATATTTATTTGACCTGATTATTTTTACGAATATCAACAAAAATACGATCACGATTTTGATTTTTAGTTAGGTCGGTAACGTTGACGATACAGGTAGCCTGAATTAGGGAGGAGGGGGAGTGTCACCGTCGAGTGCGATCGTGATCCAGTGGCACTCCCCCAAACGGCAATGCGGACGTCGCCGCTGGGTTTTTAGTGGGTATTCTCCTCCCCTCCTCTTGGCTGCGAGGAGAGAGTCCCACATACCCCCTCACTACCATCATGGCCCTACCCCAAACGCATTTTCCCAGCGACAAAAAAAAAAGGTAGCCTGAATTAAACTCATAAATCGTTTCAATTACAGCATAGACCTGCACGTCCCAAACAATTACAACCCAGCTGAGTTCTATATCAAAGCAGTTTCCTCCCAAGCAGACACGAACCACGTCGAGAGGATTCTGGCGAAGTACCAGGATCGCTTTCGACGTTGTGACGAGACTATTGAAACCAAAGCGAAATACAGTGTGTGAGTATTGTGAGATTGATGAACGATATATCCTTTATTTTTATTAATTTTATATTACGCCGTGTGATGCCGGCTGACTAGAATAGCACCACCCCATTTCCTCCCACGGGTGTCGTAAGAAGCGACACAGGGAAAAATCCTACGGACGGGCAGCAGCGTCCGTCGAAACCCAATCTACAGCTACTGCGGTCGCCAACCTGGCTGCCAAGCGTGGCGACTATGGCAACTACCCCCAAGATGATACAAGTCATAATTGTGGGAGGCCTATGTCCAGCAGTGGACTGCATACGGCTGAAATGTATGTATGTATGTATGTATGTATGTATGTATGTATCCTTTATTTCCCTGTCCCATTTGGTGAGCAAAGACCCATCTCTCTTTCTTCCAAGCACTATCTATGCTAGCATCGGCTAATCCTTTAAAAAAAAGTCAAGATCGCCATCTTCGCCTGGATTTGCTGTGACGCCGCTTCCCTGTCCAGCAGCGACGGGATTTTATCATTTGTCACAACATCTGTCACGCTCCAACAAGCATGTAAGTGCGGAAGTGACGATAAAATCACAACATGCTAGCCGTTCTGAATACTTTTTTCCAGAATTCTTGAGCTCATGAAGCAAAGGCAGACCGGCTGCCACTAGTTCGTTGGACAATACATTCATTTATATTTTTACAATTGTACATTGTAAAAAAAAAAATATTCGTCTTTTGTTCACAGATATCAAAGAAATTGGTTCGTACAAGTATACTTATTACTTTGGAGATCTTCATTGTCGCTCAAAAGGACGTTTGGAAACCATCTAATGCAGTTACTACTTAACATTGTGAGTAAACTAATAATATTAAGTATGGAGTAATGACAACATAAAATAGAATAGAATAGAAGATTAAAATTTATTTCAGTATATAAGAGGTAACACAGTTATACAATTATACAATACATACCAGATAATAATAAACAATTAATATTTAAATATAACATAGAGATTTACAAAGTTGTGTTTCCTAATATGTACTTATATCGTATTCCTAGCGTCTTGTGGGTATGTTTTGTCACGTCACGGCTTCTTGACTTTTGTTGCGCCAGGTCATAAATGGCAAGATTTGGTGTAAATTGTTGTTTTATGAAAGCGTGTTATTTTAGCTTAGCTTCTAACTTAAAGAGAAATTAGGGCTCCGCCAGGTCCGACAGTAATCAAATATTTTGTATATAAGTTCCGATTTAGTGCTACAAGCCACGACCATAATACTTGCACTCTGATTTTGTATTGCCTGCTGGTTATTCCACACCTAAATACTTATGTAATAAAACACTTTCAGGTAATATCAGCTCTGGTAATATCAACTTGCTATATTGGCATAACGGGAACCACACAGCGCGGAGTCCAGGACCTTCGCGGCTTCCTCTGGCTACTGAGCAGTGAAGTGTGCTATTCCCTCGCTTACACCGCTTTGTTCGTGTTCGAGGAGGATCTGACGCTGTTCAGGAGGGAAGTCGGCATTTATAAGGGCTCAGCGTTCTTCGCTTCGAGGCTATTGGGCTTTGTAAGTATTGGTATAGCTCAAACTCTGGGGTTATAATCGATTCTCAGTCAAAGGAAATTCTACTTTTTTTGTTAGTCTTTGGTACGTAGAAGAACAAACTATGGAGTTATACTATTGGCGTGGAATGGTGTTGGAAGCGCAGGTGGCTTAGCGGCAAGAGGGTGCGGTGCGACTATTGCAATCCGGAGGGCGCCGAGTCAGACCCAGACTCGTACTAATTAATGACTTTTTCGGGACTTGTGTACAAAATATCATTTGCTATTTACCAGTCGCTTTTCGGTGAAGGAAAACATTCGTGAAGGAACCGCACTTATCCCAATAAGGCCTAGTTCACCCTCTAGGTTGGAAGGTCAGATGGCAGTCGCTTTCATAACACTTAATGCCTGCCCCAATTCTTGGGTTTGAATTTATCGGACAAGACAGGGATTGAATTTTGTCGTCAACCTGTTAGGTAAAATATGGTCAACGTGTCACGTGCCTGACCTGACATGACCTGTTGAACCTGTTGAATAAAATACAATCCAGAGCGAGGGTTCCATATCGAAGTTCATATATTTCGAGCATCTTTCTCTTTTACTTCTATTAAGGCGTTATGAGAGTGACAGAGACAATCGTCCTAAATTGACGAATATCGTTTTTCGCGGTAGCGCCGCAATATCAATTCCAAGTCAACCAAGCAAGTTCGGAGCATGAGTTTGATCAATGTTTTCAGATACCTCGCTGCATCGTGTATCCTGTCGCCTTCATGGTAATCGCGTCTGTAACAGTGGAGTTGCCAAACAGGCTCCTGACGTCGCTGGAGCTGGTGTTGTCTCTGGTCTGCGGAGCCATAGCTTCTGCTGCTTATGGTAATAACATCTATTACAATTTTCGTATATTCTTACGGTATAGGTACAGTCAGCAGTAGAAGTGGCTGAGCGGGTGAAGTGTTCAAAATGACGCGCTCTTATTCTCTTGATAATATAGATGTGTTGACCTCATTTTGAACACCGCAACCGCTTAGCCACTTCTGCTGATTGTACGGCTGTGACGGCAGATCCATTTGTGCCAATAAGGCTTCAAGACTTACTTCATGATAAATGATAACCCATGATAAATGCAGTAAATGCAGTAGAATAACCCAATGAAAACCGAACTATAGGAAAAATAATTAAGTATGGAGGTGCCGCAGATGGGTACGGTAAAGGTTAAAATATTTAACTTTTATTGAGGCGGTTTTGACTTCAAAATATTATAATTTTCTCAAAAATTGGGATCCTTATAAACCTATACAGATGTATAACAATATTTTAACGACGACGTATAAAAAGCTTACTTACAAAAAAATTTAATGTTTACCCAGGCCATGTTGAATGACTAACGTATAAAAGTGGATTTAGATGTTTTAATGATTTATTCGCTTGATTTTTTCACTAGTATTCAAGTAATATATGTAACAAAATAGAAGTAAACTATAAAAAACTTAAAAAAAATATGCAAAAACTAAAACTAGCCTAAAATGACTTTCCCCACCCCTGCATCATACTTGACTCAATGGTCCCCATATAATTAATGCCTCACCTGACCTGTTGGATAAAGTACAATCCAGGGCAAGGATCAGTACCTCGCTCCAGGCCCGGTACCGCGAACATCGAAGTTCGTATATTTCGAAAACCTTTCTCTTTTACTTCTGCCTGACAGAGACAATCGACAAAAATATCGTTTTTGGCGGTAGCGCCGCACTGTCAATTCCAAGTCAAGAATGTGATTAAATTTTGTAAAAAACCACCCGTTCTCTTTGCTCATGATATCAACTTTTTAAAAATCCAGAGAGCCATTACTCAAAATACTAACTTCCTTCCTCAGGTCTTGGAATCGGTGCGTTGTTCTCCTCGACCGGTGTCATGGGAAACGTGATGCCGTGCGTGGACCTGCCCTTGTCCCTGATGTCTGGAGCGTTCCTTCGCATAGCCAGCTTGCCCGCCTGGTTGTTCCCCATCAAATACGTCTCGCACTTCTACTTTATCATGGAGGCTGTGAGCAGCATCTACTGGACACAGATTGATCATATTGGTGAGTTTCTGTAGGGTATATTCAATATTCATAGTAAAATATATATGGTTAAAGACATTTATTCCCATAAGAATTACAAATTCACTTACATGAGAACAATAAAATTAATATAACTTAGTGTTAAACATAGAGTGCAGTATAATTATAACGCTTACTTATTTATTTAAAATAATGTAGGTAATATTTCACCTCGACCTCTATTTTCCATTTGTATACTTTATGAACGCGTATGTTTAGCCTCACCAAGTTTCTCGGAATTCTCAGGAATACGGGCTACCATGTAGCTTATTTCTAGGCCAACAATATAAAACAAAATTGTACAGAATCGGTTAAAGAATGTTCCAATTGCTCTTATTTGCGCGTTTGATTCATTGTGCGATGGGGTGAAAAAATCCTTTTACGTCTCTGTCAAAGGTTTAATGCTTGGATGAATACCTATTTATTTGTAGATAATTTCTTTATATTTCCGTTTAGACGAGGCATTAAGCAGTAAACCTAACACTGTTAATAAATTTTAAGATTGTGTTCATTATAAAACTGTGTCCGGCGATTTAATTTGATACTAAAGGGAAAAATTACGTTCTCTTGTAAGATACTATAAACAATACTGAGGTCCAGCCTGAAAACAAGCGTTACAGTGTACCTCTTCTCTGCAATATTATACTGAGGCAAGATCCTTTTTAGCATAATTTTTCTATTGCAAATATAGTTATAAGATTTAATTTCAAGAGTTTTCCTAGTCTGCATAGGTACTTATATTACATATCATTTTGCCGCTGTTGTCAGCATTTCGCACATCTTATGATTGAAACTTTTATCAAAATTAATCAATTTATTCTCAGTAAATTGTCTCGTAGATATTATTAACTAGGTGAAAAACTTAGCTAAAGCCTCTGACCTATGTACTCGTAGCAGTAATGTCGGCGTTCTAGATATTCCAATGTTGACGAAAATTCCATATTAATTGTCTGCATAACTCTAGCATAACTACATAGGCAAGGTCCTTCAGTTAAGTTTTTAACCTATAGCAATAAAAAAAGAGCCTATATTTTATTGTATACATATAGCCGAAGCTGGAATTTCGGGTTCGAATCCTGGCTAGGGCATTTATTTGTGCGCCTCTACGATTTGTTCCAAGGTTCTGGGCGTAATCTATTGAAACAGTTAAAATTTATTGCCGTTTAGAAACCTGCAACCACCTGTACCTTGAACTTTATTAAGACTCTCACTCGATCTTTGTAAGATTGTTCTAAAATGTTTTTATATATTTTTACAGACTGCCCCGCAAACATGACCTCCTCGTGCGTGAATGACGGTATCTCCGTGTTAATAGAAGCAGGCTACTCCCCCGAATTCATTTTGCAAGATGGATTAGGGCTTCTCGCCTTAACTCTCTTCTGGAGCTTCCTCGGATACTATGGGCTGAGGAGGGAGGAGAAAAAGGGATATGCTTATTAATCATTATTTATTTAATTAAACGTTTACTTATAAAGGGACTTTCAATAAAACTTTACCATTTTAATGAATAACACGGCTTTAAGTTTACTTAGACGCGGGTCATGGTTCCAAAGGTCTCTATATTCAAACACAACGAGTGCCGAGCGTATGTTTGCGTCGCGGGCATCACTGATTGACTTAGTGAAGCCGTGTGATTCACAAAATGTTAGAATAACTCACTAAAGTTAAATAGGTACAATAAAACCTAACCCTTTCCATTCGACTTTGTGATTCATACCTATTAGATTGGACTATGGAAAATAGCGACTAGAGATGTCCGCATACAAAATCTAGCTATGTCCCAAGTTCAACTACGCATCTGAATGGGGAAGTGCATAATGTAATGGAGTTTTGAGAAGTTGCGTAACCCATCATTGGGGGCACTCGGAGAAAATTTAAATATAAATGGGATTTATAGGAAACCAATATAATAGCAAAACAATGGGTTAGTGCGGCTTGAAGAAAAGTAACCACTTTTACTGATGCCAACTATCATATGTTGCTTGATTATTAATTATGCTGTTAATGTCGTGTAACAGTCGATGATCTTGAAATTGACGACGAAATGAAATACATTTGTGTATTGAATTATTTATTAAAATTTTATATTTTAAAGTCTTTTCATACACCTTACAACAATGATACACTTAGATACATACGATTAAGAGTGTAAAAATGTTACAAAATAATGATTAATTTATCAAATTCAGGATAGATTATAACCAAAGAAGTTTGTATGAAGATAATAGGAAAATATAGTCGTTAATACTGAATTATTACTCTGAATAATTAAGATTAATTTTATTTTCCTGCATGAATCTAAATTACAATGTATATGTATTCAGCCTGCCATATGTCAGGCCCTTAACTTGTTTTCTTAAAATCAAATTGTGGTAACTCTATGACCAGCATAAATCAGTCAGAGTTTAATTTAATGTCTAGATAACGCTTGTTGACACACGAGACCGTCCAACCGTATTAATGGATAATGGATTCAAAATCTCTAATGATACAGTTACCTGGGCCATTTTATTTAAAGTTGACTCAATTTTTTTTAATTTGAATTTTTTGTGTGCTTTCTGTTCAGAATCACTAGTTCTTTCGATACGAGAGTGAAAGATAAAGTATTAAAATGAGGTGAGTATGGAAGCTTTGGGACACCTTTTTTCTCGTAATCAAATGACCCATCTAAGATTTGATAGCTTCTCAAAAATATTAGGGGCCGTAACTGAGATGATAATTGTGTTACTCCGCGGGGCACAAGGCATGCCCTGTCCCCATACCAAATGAGCTAAGAAAGTCACATATCCAGTTGTATAGAGATGTGACTCCTGACCGCACCTGCACCGGGCAGGAAACGTGTTAAGTATATAAAAAAATTACGGATTGAAGGAAAAAATTTGTACACATGTGTTGTCCAACAATTTGGGACTGTTTTTTATTACAATTTATATTTAACACTAATCATGACTAAAATTATTAATTCCATGATTAAACTTGTTTTAGGTAATATGTTATACACGATAGATTTTGTATTTAAATAACGACTTACATTTTATACATTCTAGATTCTAAAAACCTACTCGTAGGTAAGTAAGCAACTAAATTAAAATTTGACACATGTACACAATCATTATAATATTATAAACCACATCCACATATTTATACTATAAATCGAATTTATATCTTATGATAAATTATACTATTTTCATAATATACAAAATATAGTTGATAATCAGGGAAGTAAACGTAGCTCGTAGTATCCGTTAACTTTGCGTCGCCACTAGGTAATTGTCACTATCAATGGAAAACTATGAAAAACTGCTCTGCGCTCTTAAATGCTAAAATTCAATGCTATGTACTAAACACATCAAACAGATCTCGTGGGGAGCAGTTACATATAAGCGTAATAAAAGATGGCAGTATAATAAATAGATTAATTGAGCCGTTAACAATTTTATATGATACGGTAAAAGATCAATAACGTAATAAAATATCTTGGTCTCTCTAATATCGTTATTCGAAATGAAATAGACGTTTACGTAATTAATTGTAATTTCAAGTGTAGGTCGAATTCGGAACTAGAAACATTTTTGAGTACAGTCAGCAGCAGAAGTGGCTAAGCGTTTGAGGTGTTCAAAATGAGGTCAACACGTCTCTATTGTCAAGAGAATAAGAGCGCGTGTAGGTCATTTTGAACACTTCAAACGCTTAGCCACTTTTGATGCTGACTGTATTTGTACGAGTAAGAGAAAAATAAATCCGATTTGTATTTGAACTTACTTTTTTGATGAGCTCATAGAGAAAATTATAGATTCGCGTTTCGGGTCACATTTTTGACTACATAAAATCTCGAAATCCGTGCAATGTATCAATATTTTTTTGTCATTTCGAAAAGAAAAATTAAGTTCTATTTCATATAAATTAATACACAGGAGTCCCCCTACTCCTCCTAATAACCATAAGATAAGCAATAAAATGTGCTATACAATACATGAGACATAAACAAACGCAGTTCCGCCAAAAATTGGCCTCTTCAAACCCAAATCTATTCAAGACCTCAGGACCAGTTTTGATGCAAGGTATACCAGGGATGTTGACGCAAGTGATAGTTTCTATGGAGTCCCATTGGAGGATGGAGATGGACTCGACTCCGTAGTAGAAGCCGGACACGAAACGGAGCCAGGAGAAGTAAGGGGAGGCGCTGCCAAGGTTGAGGTAGATACCGGAGAACATGGTACCGATCAGGTCGAAGGGCACGGCGACTAGGGCTGCGGTTTCCATCTTGTCGAATACGGCTGAGAGGAAGGAGCCTGGAATGTAGATAAAAAAAGTTGTGTGTTATACAAGGGAGCAAAGTTAGTGTTTACCTTCTCGTGCTAATATTGAGACCCGAGCTAGCGAAAGACTCCAAAATTCTGAAAATCTTGTGGAATCTTGAGCATCGGGAGGGTTTCAAAGCACTTTGCTACCAAGTGACACACAATTTATCACCTCACTCAAAAAAATAACACTAAAACACCAAAAAAAAATTTCAAAGTTATTTGCATCCGTCATTTATCATTCAAAAACATGAAATAAAAGAACGTCTAGCCAGCTAACATCAAAAAAACAAGAGAAATTTACTAATATTAATAGAGATTAATAATAAAAAAATTGTATGAAAGTACTTTGCACTCGTGAATAAAATGCAACTTTGCTATCTTAAAGAATAAAACAGTTCTTTCAGAGGTAGTGAGGTGAAAAATATATTTCATCAGTATAAAATAAATTCACGCATCAAGTCGTGGTGCTTTTTTTAATGAATACATCGTTTTCGTATGCCCGTAAACTTTACCATGATATAGATGCACAAATAGTAAACTCGATACTCGTTATCGAGAACCTCAATGTCACAACTCATGGTAAGTGGTGGAAGTGGCTTAAGGGCGCTGCCACATGACCACGGTGCGGTGTCTTAAACATGAAACGGTGCGCCGTATTACAAAAGAACCATATTACAAAAGAGTGCAGTTAAGCTCGCACCGGGCGCATAAGACGCTACATACACTCAGTACTAACCGTATGCATTGGCGTAGTTGGCACAGAGTACACACACGAAGCAGAAGCCGAGCCAGCTCATGAACCCTCCGTGGAGCCCGGCCACGAAGAACACCAGCGACGCGAACAGTGTCGGCTCGATCACCGCTCGAGGGATCTGGAATAACGAATATGTGTAACACAGGCCCAGCGTACTCCGAAAGTAATAAAGAACTACATCTATATGTCGTCTATATTGTTGTGTAGAGAATTAATATGGAATTTACGACAAAATTTGAAAATAGAACGCCAACATGCGTGTACACACACGTTCCTACTACATAAGCCAGGCCCGGTACCGTGAACATCGAAGTTCGTATATTTCGAGCATCTTTCTCTTTTACTCCAATTAAGGCATTATAAGAGTGACAGAGACAATCGTCCGAAATTTACGAATATCATTTTTCGCGGTAGCCCTGCAGGTGCTTTAGCTAAGTATTTTACCAAGACGGATGCCACTCGGCATTTGCTTTGACATTCGGTCGATTTACAAGAGTTGGCGTGAGTTTAGTACTCAACTGTCAAGATTTACAGACATAAGGCGCCAACTCTAGTGAATTGACCTGTACTGTCGGGCGTCAAATAGTTAGTAGCAACCAAAGTGGCCAGATATATCGATACAGATCTTTATTTATATAGAAGTAAGGATGTCTTACGATATATTTGGTCATACTGACTGCAAGTCACTAAATGATGCTGATTGTACATTGTTTACCGTGCAGTTTTGCCCTGCAATTTAAGTTGAACCTATATGAAATTTCACAAAAAGCTATCTCATGACTGCGACATAACTCACGTTTTCTAAGTCGGATATTGAACATGAACGAACGGGTTCTCACAAAGGTCCTCGTTAACAATTATGTGGAGAAATATTTCAATTCTGAGATCATATTTCTAATTTGATAGCAAACGAATTAACGACATCATTAAGTTCTAATTAATTATTACGATGTAATTAATGATTCACATGTAATTGACATACCAAGTTCATTCATAGTTATAAGATACCTATTAACGTATTAATCCGTAATTGTTTCATAACAGAACCATTAAAATAGATACTATAATTATTTTTGCCAGCGTTTATTTCATTTAAAGTTTCTTTTATTGCATCATTTTAATCATTTATTATTTTACTGTTGCTACACTAAAGCTGTTGCTTCTGATCACTGATATAGAACAAATTTTATTCAATATCACTTAATCTTGACCACCATTTACATGAGTGAATCAACTATAAATGTTATTATTATTCTGTCCCATCAGCCAGGAGACAACTGAAGCATTGTCTATTTATTACAAGAAACAAACACAAAGAAATGAAGATGAGTATTATGAATACCTTTCAAACCTTCACCACAAAATAGAAAAGTAATTATTCAATTAATGAAAACATATTTATATTAATTATAACTACAACTATAGGCTGGCAACATAAATAAAAATATTTATAGTCATCTCTTAATTGGAAGCCATTGTACCCACTAGTGTAAAAAATTAAGTATGATTCTTTCCTCTGTCCTGTAAATGAGTAACTCCCTGACCATTAAAATTGAATTGAAAAACTTTAATCTTGCTTTAGTTAGCGTTGGGTGATTATTCGGGAGTTTGAACCGTGCTTATTACTCTGTCCAGGTTTCTGTAGAAGTGCCTGCATTATATTAAGTAGGTTTTGGTTGTCCTTTAGCCAGCCCAGCTGTCTACCAGTAAACATCAGCCAGGAGACAACTGGAGTATAGTCTATTACAAGAAACGTGTCATCGCGTTCTACGAACGTGCTTGTGGTAGGTGACCTGTTATGGAAGGGGCGTAACGGTATATTTATTAGTATACCTAGATATTTTTCTAGCAGGAACGGCATTTGTTTTGTGCTTGCCACAATAAAAATATCGACAATCCTGCTATCGATAAGTACATACTACTTCAACTTCAAGATGTACACACAGTCTTATATCGGCTACCTACCTAGACGCCGCGTGTCACCGATCTTGAACAAATTAAACGTAATCCGTATACTTTTGATCCAATTTACGTTTATAATTTGCAATGAATAGTTCCAAATTGTTTTCTGAAGTAGGTATTTAAATATAAATAAATTGACTTTTATTATTGTTAGTTATTTTTAACCCTATTACCCCATATTTGTCTTTGTATTACCTGTATGGAAATTGAAGGGGTACTTATCGATAACAGGACTGTCGATGTTTTTATTTTGTCAATCACTTACAAGAAATCGTTCGTGCTAGAAAAATATCTAGGTATATTTATTAGCGGTATATTAAACCACAAATATGCATGTTTTGTGTATTTAGGCGCCGTAAAACTGATTTTTAAGAGTAACCGTAGCCATGGCACCGAGTGACAAAAAATAGTTGATTGAGCCACGTAGTTATGAAGTTATTATTAAGCGTCATCGAAAAGGTTTTCATCAAGCTCAATGTAAAGGTAGATTTCAGTGCCTCGACGCCAGTCCTTGTGGAAAGCCTTCCGAAAGGCAACTTACAAATAAAAACAGTTAGCTCAAAAATATATCTTATGATCTATTCAGTATAAGATTACCTGTTTAGAAATAAACGTTAGCTTTGCAAGTCTTCTACTAACAAAATTATTCATAAGAACTGGAAGACTTACCCAAAATATCATCTTTGAAAGATAGTAAGGTGTCGGCGAATACAGTCCACTAGCTGTTTCTCTCAGCAGGATGGGCACCTCACTGGGGAACGTGATAAAGACCGCGTAGATGAACAGGAAGATGGTCTCCGTGATGGTGAGGTACAGCAGCCCCTCGACGTTTTGTATGTCGCGCTGGTCCAGCTCTTCGAAGTGACCCATGTAGGGGATTGATATAATTAGGCCGACGAACTACGGGCAAATATAATTATTCTTATTGACCAACTCAGACAAAAACTGTTCATTATATGATTTATATATTTTTATCCCGGACCCAGGGTATTGTCCCTAAACTGCGACCAGACACGACCAGAGGACGGGTAGCAGCGTTAGAGCACTGGAACATTCTGCGATCCCCAACTCGCCTGCTAAGCGTGGCGATTATGGCATTACACCCCACATGCTGTGGACGTCCGTGGCTGAAGTAATAACTAGTAGTAGTAGTATATTTTGATCAAGGTATCATTATTTATCGAAGCCGATGTAAGGCTTGAAGTATCGCATGAGTATCGCAACGAAAGTAGTTAGCAGTATGGCACACAACAACCCTACTTTTAATCACACAAAAAACAGATTTATAAAAATCTATTATTGATTGTTTGTTCGACAGCTATCAACTTAACAAACCCTTAATAAATTATAATCAAACTGCAAAAAATTCGTTTAATTGAAGATATTCTTGTATTGACAGTTGTTTGTGATTTTAACTACATTTAATTTCAATCGTCCTATTTTGCAGCCGGTATTGTCTTATTAAAATGTTCCACTGAACAAGGAATATAAATAATAAGAAGTAATTACCATGAGAAGTACAAATTCTGCTATCCATATTGAACTGTTGTGCTTTATCGTTTGAATATTCCTCCACATTAGCCAGTAGAACTGAACAAAATAGTTAACTTTGACTCTGCAAAAAAAAACCGACATGAATTAAAACAACTCTAATAAAAAAATGCACATTATTATAGTTAATAATGAATGCTACTTACAGAGTCACGTATCTGTCGAAATATTCATTCTGAAAACAAAATTAAGAATAAGTTTAACAATTAAAAATACAATACTTGCCAGTGAATTGTTTTGCCCGTGAAAGACTAAAAATTTTACAAAAAAATATTGTAAAGTGCGAGCGCGTCTCGCGAACTAAAAATGCCTCGACCCAATCACAAATACAGCCATAAGTGGAACGAATACAAACTGAACCGGGTCGTAAATATAGACATAACAAAACAGGAATTCTCTATTGACCATCGTAGACCTTATGTAATTGCAATAGGGATTAAATAGGGTCAGTTAATTTAATATTGACGCTGGGATAAACCAGTTAAAAATTACTTACTTTTCCATCTAAAGTTCCATTGAAATATTCTAGTTCATCCGTCACATCACCAACTTTAGCCTCAATGTCTGCCGCGTAGTCTGATCTCTGGTATTCGTCGCAAATCTTCCTAATACGATCTCGACTTTCAAATTCCTTGTCAAGTTGAATGCCAAGTAGAGAAACGTAATATTCGGCAGCGTTGAAACCTACGGGACATTTGTAGCCTAATCTGTGGACAAAAAGCAAATCTGTTAGCAATATTTCAATAGTGGAAGTATCCATTTGAAATAACTTAAGAGAAATAAAGATAAAATAAGAAGAGGGCTGGTCACTATTTCGCACAGATGATCAGCATTGCGATCCAACGCGGGAATGCGGCCAGCCTTCTTGGGCACCCTACCCAGTGATCGAGACCTAGGACAGGTTTACTATTTATTACTTTTTTTTGTAATTGGTTAATTAAATATAATGTTATTGTTTCACATTTGTTTCCCAGATAAAATAAACACAACGAAATACAAATAAAGACCCGGACCGGACTAAATTGCGACAGGATCACTATAGGACGGGCATCTGCGGCCATTAAAGTGGTTTCACCAACCAACGCCAACGCCAGACCTCTTGGCTGATAGGATAGGCATACAAATAAAGATTGAAGTCAATTTAGAATAAAAAACATATTTGCTTCTAAGCCAAATAAATAGAGACCTACCTAAAATATTTTTGGCACAAATAAAAATGATTAATGAAACGAAGCTGAGTAATTTCACAGCTTCACCACAAACTAAAATAAAAAAGTAATTATTCAATTAATGAAAACATATTACATTAATTACAACTACAACTAGGGTGGACGCTCCAGTGAATGAACTCCCCCCAGTGAATGAACAAAATCTCGTTTTTTGGCTAAAATAAGAAATACAACTATTTCTACCACTTGTCGTATTTTTTTTCTTATTGTCAACTTTGTTTTCTATACAATGGCAGCACTTGGTAAATTTATTTTCGACCGGTTTCAATATGACCGGCGTTTGAAATTCACGTGTATCTAATTTTGAAGTTTTGTATGGAGAAGTTAAATCCCAGGTAAGAACAGTGCATGTTTGGAGCAACATTTCAAATGATTATTTGATACTTATCAGTTAAAATTTTTGTTATTTGGTTGAAATAAGTGTAAAACTTTTTATAAATGAACACTTTAGTCGTTTATTCTGAGATTAAGTTATTATTTTTTCGTGTTCAATTACTGACTTATCAAATGTTCTAAAACCAGTAAATGAACAATGTGTTCATTTACTGGTGTTGGCTCAATTTATTTTTTTGCCTAAATTTAAATGTTTACGTAATAGTATTAAGCTGGTTTTTTGAAATACTGCTCAGAAAACGATTCTGATACCTTCAGCCAGTATTGGAACACAGGTATTCATACATAGGCATGAAACATTTAGTAGATGGACTATGGGAATCAGGCAGTGTTCATTTACTAGATTTCAACTAATTCTATATATGAACAACGTAACGACGAATGTATTTTCATACAATGTGTAAGTTCCACTCACACACAAAATCATTTGTTTTTCTTTATTTTATTCATCAAGTTTTTGTATTATTGGAAATAACATTCATGCTATTGTTTATTCCATTTGTTCTACTTTAGGTCAATATGAAGAAGCAAAATTGTTTCAATGGATAATCAACAAAGCAAAACTTGGTTTTCCCAGAAGTTATTGATAGCGTGTTTTTTTAATGCAAATAAACGCGTAAGTAAGTTTACTAAAAATAATCCTGGGCCAAAATGGCGTGAATTGAGTGGCTGAGTGGCAGAGGTGTGACTGAGGTGAGTAGAATACTGTACCTACCTCATTTTTTTATATAAGTAATAATTTCTGAAGAAAAACTCTGTGTATTATGTTCAAAAATGATTTTTAATACCGACTAAACATTTCTAAATAATGTTCATTCACTGGGTTTTACTGTGTTCATTCATTAGATTTTTTTGTTCATTTACTAGGTTTTTGGGTATATTTTGAT
This sequence comes from Grapholita molesta, assembly GCA_022674325.2. Classification (NCBI taxonomy): domain Eukaryota; kingdom Metazoa; phylum Arthropoda; class Insecta; order Lepidoptera; family Tortricidae; genus Grapholita; species Grapholita molesta. The sequence goes on from CP053125.2 coordinate 17,445,186, forward strand.
AAATTCTCGTATTACTCAAAAACTATTAAAGTAACAAAAAATCACAGAAATCATATTATTGTTTATTAAATGAAGATTTAATAAATTACATTACATTATCACAATTATTAATACATTTTGAAAAATGATTTTTCAAAAGTGAAAAATTTCTTAAGTGTTCATTCACTGGAGCGTTCACCCTATAGCCTGGCAAAACAAATGAGTCAGTATAACAGGAGAAGAAGATAAGACTATAGTCATCTCTTAATTTGAAGCCATTGTACCCACAAGTGTAAGAAATAAAGTATGATTCTCTCTCTATGCTGTGAATGAGTAACTCCGTAACAGCACTTTAACATTGAATGACATTAAATACGTCGTGGTCGTGGGTCGGAGAAAAAACTTTGGTTGTATAAAGCAAGATTGCTTTAGTTAGCGTTATTGTTTAAATGGACGTCTGAACTCCTGACTTCATTTATGTATTTTTTATCAACATTTTGTTCTTGCGTATAGCTCTTCTTCTTTGTCGGTGTCACTCTTGACAGAGTGTTCTTGATCATCTCTTCAGGTGTTGGTGGCAAGCTCTCTCTGATGGCGCTCCCCGTGATGATGAGCCATTTACTACATTTACCTAGCTATACGTAAATATTTGGTATTATTACCAACAATTAATTTAGATCTACAGCTGTTTATAATAAGAGCACCACATACTATATACGAATATTGAATACCTATAAGCGAGTATTAAACGTATAGCTAGACGACTAAACAATTGTTTTACTACCAACAATTAATTTAGATCTACAGTTTCTCTTCAGCTGTTTGTAATAAGATCACCACCTACTACTAATATGCGAGTATTAAAGCCATTCATGTCTAGACCTTCATCAAAGGAATACCAAGACGTCTTTGAAGTTCGTCTCGAAATTAATTTACGGGAAAGTTTTGCATTATTGTAAAGCACTTTGGCTACATACCGTGGCAACTTGACTTGTTAATGCTTACTGAATGAAATGAAATGAATCAATGGATAAGTAATGAGCACAGATATTTCTGTGAGCCTAATGAAAAGGGGTATAAGTCACGAACAACTAGGTAGTACGAAACTTATAAAGTTTTTCACTAGAGCCACAGATGTGATCCTGAGAATCCTGAGGATCAGATTCAGGTCTTGGGTGGCTATCAATGTATTTAAGAGCGTGTCAAGATATTTCTGTAGGTACACCTCGCCCGCTTAACAACTTCTGCTACTGGTTGTAGTTATATATGGTAAAACTACATACTACGGCGATGTAGACCGCAAGTTTAGTACTTAATTCGATTATTAACCCAACATTCTATAATTAAATATTTCAAGTGAATTTATTTGAGGGAGTTTTCCAAACACAGTACTTTGTAAAATTAGACAACAGCTCCAATCCAATATTTTTCTAGACAAATTTAGCAACATAAATATAATCCTACATTGGAATGATTAAGATATACTTCAAACTGGAATTCGACTTAAAAGCACACCGCTTGTCCGCTAGAGCAGATGCACCGTCAGATGTCTTCAATGGAAACATCGTCTCTAAAACAAGATATCTGTGGCCCCAATGAAAAACAGCACGAGTTTCATACTAGTTGTTCGTCACTTGTACCCTTTTTCACCAGAGTCACAGATTTTATTGCTGTATATTTCCGAGGGAAAGAGGTCAAAACCAAATGAGCAAGGGCCTACGTGACTCCACTGACGTCCAATAAAGGTATCATCGGGTTTCGAAATTCTTTCAAATATTTGATCACGCTGTTAAATAGCTTTGCGTTGTCTATGTGGCAATTAAAAACTGATATTTGAAGATACTGTTTAATTTAACCTCCTAAGGCCCACGAGTCTACATGTAGTACTAATTACTTTAAAGAAATTTGAATTTTATAAAATTGGAACAGGGTTGAATTTTATTTGTTTCCTTCGATTTTGACAGAAAAGGGTTTATACTTTATTTTTAAACCTTAAAGAACGAATTCAAGTAGGATTTGTATGGAGGAGAGGAGGCTAAATATATGTATGAGTAGATTATAATTTATTAATTATACATCGGGTTCTAACCAAAGGGCTGTTTTAAAAGTAGGATTAAAAACAATTTGATATTATGTAATAATTGACAGACAGGCGCCTGCGTTGCTAATACTAACATTAATTAATGCGCAATTAATATTAATTAGGAAGCAAGGCATTTACTTGAGCATAACGAGCGAGTTTCTAAGTTGTTTTTTTTATTATCCTATTCAAATTGTATTAGCCAAAAAAAAAATCATCAATGAAAATACCTACATACCTAATCTGCAAAGGTTTCCATATAAGGAAGTGGGAAGAAACAACGAAATTAATTATCATTTTTTTTGAAGTACAATCATCATTTTTTGAAGTACAATCACCATCAGATATATCGGAGCGGTGATCACAAATATCTGAATAACGACTCTATTGCGAAGGCGATAAAGTGCATGTTCAGATACTTCAACTGAATGTTGAATGAAAGATATATCTAAGTAGCTACACTGTGATCAGAGCATCAGAATAGCTATCCAAGTATCTACTAATCAACTTAACCATTTGACTTTTATTGACTAATATTAATAATTTTATCGTCTTTTGCACCTATGTATGTAGTTCTAATGCAAAGTGCAACAATGTATGAAAAGTATACGAACCTAGTATTCAAACATACTTATTCAATTTGTATAATATATACGTATAACGTATTAACGTAGTATGACATACCAACTATTCTATTAATTGTTAGTTATAGCCACTGTGGCCATAACTATCAATTAATACGAATTGAACTAGGAACAAAAATAATTAGCTCATATTTATTTTTTTGATATTAAAATTAAAATTTAATAGATGTCAGCAAATATATAAGAACAAAGTAACAGTGCAAGACATAGTATTTCTTATGTCCTATGCTACTCACTCTTAAGAGATTCTCCCGTATTACATTTACACACTGTATATTCTGTTTCGTTGTGTTGATGACAGCTATCTCTTTAGTACCATTTTTCGCGACAGAATGGTATTATGGAGACACGGTTTATAGACATATAACGAATTCTTCTATTTACACTACTGATGATGTATCAACCGATTCAGGTTTATGAATCTTTATTCTCAAAAGAAAAAATCTTTACTTGTATGAGATATTCATATACAAAATATTAGAATATCAACAGTGTTCAGTGTATGGGAAGATACTCGTAATATTATCAAATATTTAGATTTTTTGTTTATTACTTATATTACATTATTTTTGAACGAGACGACTTAATAGTCTAGTCTCGTAATACCTCGTTATCTACTCTACAGTAGGCAATTATTTGAGTCAAAGACTGAATACGGAATTATTGCCCGTTTGCTGAAACGGTGGCGCAATTTCCGGCTTACAGAGTGGATTCTTGATCAGCAGGTGTATCCTCTAGCCGCCCCAAAACCTATAGAATGGTCTCCCATTGAATGCCATTTTTAATCTTAATTATGACAAACCATGGTTGCATTTGGCCTGGCAAATTTGATCTTTGGGCGGCTAGAGAGTATGATAGACGGGGTACCGATGTGATAAAGCTAACGTCACTTCGACAATGGACTTCTTCCTGGCGTTCTCCAGTTTCTGTTCATGGGAGCCTGGGGTCCGCTTGGCTAAACACAGGATTTGGCGTAGGCACTTTTCTTACGAAAGCGATTGCCATCTGACCTTCCAACCCATATAATTTTACAATGTCTCACGAAAGTTTAAATATTAAATTTTTTTTTTTCTTTTCCACACGCGTTTTGAAATTTTTACTAGGTAAATATAGTTTTATCCACTTGTTGAAAGTAGACGTTTACGTAGAAATTCATGTTTTAACTTATTTAAAGTTTAAAGTTAACGTATAGGATGGACTTTTACTTCAACGATTTTCGGGTGTACACCCGATACTCTTACTTACCCGACGCTCTTCATACTATTTTTCAATGTAAATATATGAATTGTGCTTCTGAAGGCTCTAGTGTAAACTTACACTCAAAAGAAACTTCTTTTGACGTAAAAAAAAACGTCTCGTACGCGTAAGTGATAATGTTATTTATATGGGAAACGATAACAAGATGGTAAGTAAAGTAGTATTAAGTTAAAAACTTACACTCATTGCTCAACCTTCTCAACTTTTGTGTTTAAATAAAAAAGTGACCAGATGTGGCTCCAATAATACTAAAAATAATATCAGTTTAATGTATTTTGTTCTAAAACAATTGTCTTTAAAAAAGTCATCTCAACTTATACCTAACCACACCAGCTGTAGATAAACCTCGTGTTAATTAAAACTTTGTGATAGTTAGGCGGTAAAAGTTCTATCTACCGAAGAGATAACTTAAACTAGCAGTTTTTTTTATTCCCTAAGTGACGGTGGTTAACCGTTAAGTGTGAGTCGCGATAAAAGTGTCACATTTCCTATCTGACGAAGCCATCCAAAAATGTCGATACTTGACTCCCAATGTGAGTATTAAGTTTCGCTCCAAATACTCATTTTTATAATATTAATCCTATAAAGGATTTCTATAATTAGAACTTCGTTCCTGTTACATATATACATTGCTGAATCATTATGGATTTATTTTTATGCGGATTTATAATAAATATATTTATTTTTTACTTTTTTGTTTAGGATTAGGACCCAGGGACACAAGCGGTGGCTATCGACGTTTTCCTGGTGATTCCATAGTAATCAGCACGCCGCGAGAACGTGGCGTCTCCGCAGCGTGATATTTTATATGGGAACGTCGACAAAATACGGAACAGAAAAACTGGGTGTGCTCACACGCTAACCGAGGTCGGACGGATGTTTTAATTGTGTAAAGAAATGTCCGTCCCACAGATAACTAAACCACTTGATGGAACAACTCAAATTTACATAAATAAGAATATACTCACGATGCGAAGAAATGGTCAGCTTGTTCAATCGTCCCATGGAACGCGGTTCGTCCCGCAGCCAACAAAACCACTTGGTGGAACAACTCGAATGTTCCAGAAGCCGGCTGGTGCACCGAACATATGACCAGTTTCCCTCCAACAGCCAATCTTCGTAGCCGGGACACCACGGCGTTGGCTGCCCAGCTGTCGAGCCCTGTGGTTGGTTCGTCGCAGAAGAGTATTGGCGGGTCGTTCAGCAGCTGAAAGTTAAAGTATTGTTAGAGATTTTGTCTAATAATATGCTTATATCTAATCTAATAAAATGCGAAATAAATCTAACCCATGCTATATACTAAGTTATTTTATTAACAATATATGGTTAAGGAGGCGAGCATTATTCGGACGTTTGGACTAAGTGCATGAAGGCTGATGTGAGGTGTAGAATAAGTTTTAGTTAGTGTGATGCCAGCTAACTAGAGTAGCAACACCCCATCTCCTCCCGCGGGTGTCGTAAGAGGCGACAAGGGAAAAACCTACGGACGGGCAGCAGCGTCCGTCGAAACCCAATCTACACCTTCTGGTTTGGCGACTATGGCAATTACCCCCCCAAGATGATATGATGATATTTGTGGGAGGCCTATGTCAAGCAGTGGACTGCATACAGCTGACATGTATGTATGTATGTAATTTTAGTTAGCTGCAAGCAGTTTTCATATATTTGTATTCTTTCTCAAAGGATATTAAATTAATTTATAGAAAAACTAAATTAGTTTCATCTTTACAATCCAACAAGTACCTACAGAATAGCCCCGTACTTACTCTTTTTATTACCTCTAGTCGGTATTGACTTTGATATAAAGAAAAGAAAAAGGCGGGGTAATGACCTCTGGAGAAATGCCTGAGGCAATATGTAATTATCCTTAATTAAGCTGAACCCTTAAATTTGCACAGTCCATTATTCTGTACATAAATGTTATTATTTCACCCGCCTTTATACCATACCAGAACCGTTGCTACGGAGGCATGAACTCATGACCTTCCTTTTTTCTGCCTAAAACAACAATCTTGAGTGTGGATGAACGAAGGTTGTATATATTATGTGAAAAAATCACAGATAAAAAATTAACTGAAGGACCATATCTATGTAACATGTCAAGTTGTGGAGTTCATTAATATTGGACCTTATGTCAAGATTTGAATATGAGTTCTGACATTGACGTTTTCGATAACGAGTATCGAGTTCATCTCGTTTGCACTAAAATAGTACAAGCGAGATACACAGATAGTAAACTCGATACTTCGTGGTATATGGTAAGGGTACTGGTGAACTAACAGATGTTCTGATGTTGATCGGTATATTAAGTACCTGAACAGCCAAGGCGACCCGCTTCCTCTCTCCTCCTGAAAGTGCTTTCAGCTTTGTTCTGTTGCAGTTCACAACCCCCAATTCTTCTAGAAGCTGGTGAATTCTTCTGGTTCGCACTTGTGCTGATGATCGCTTGTCCATCATCAAACGAGCCTGTATAAAGGTTAATAGCGTTATTGATATCATCGCTTCCCTTACCGTCTTTTGAAAATTACTATTTGTCAAAAACGAACCAATTGTATCTGACGTTAGCTAAGTTTTATGAAAAGGATTATCTTTGGAACAATGTAGATTGTAGTTTTTGTCAGATCCCAGCAATTAAGAGTACAAGCAGATCTTTAAAAACTGAATTTTAAAATGAAGTCTGTTTGTATATTATTATACTGTGTTATTTATGGAGACAGTTACAAACCCTGGTGATATTGATATTAATTTATGCATGCTCACGCGCGAGGAAATCAAATACTTAATTAGATTATATGAATTACTCTCATTTTCATTCCCACCATTGGGAAAATCTGATCGATTAAATTTTTTAGAGAAAATTTGCAGAAATCATATTTTAAAGTTAGGTTACAAAAAAAGTCCTGATATTACTCTGGCTGGCCAATCAGGGTGAGGTTAAGAAAAAAAACTCTTAGCTTCTCCTTGTGCTCGACACATTATTCTTACCATGAATTCCATGTGTTCAGTGACAGTAAGGTCGTCAATGGCCAAGTCCTCCTGAGGCACGAAGCCAGATATCTTGGCTATGAGATCGGCTCCCGCCAGCCGGCCGTTCAGCATCAAGTATCCTGTCATTGCACTCTTGTCTCGACGACTTATCGCCGCCAGCAGCGTGGTTTTGCCGGCTCCACTAAGACAGAAATAATGAGCCTAGTAAGGTAGGGTGAAATATAGCTCTACTTAGGCCGATATCACACTTGCGATTTGCGAGCGAGTTTTGTATGCAGGCGAATACTCAGCGAGTTGGCTGCGTACGATTTTTGTATAGATATCGCTTGCAAATCGCCCAAGTGTGATAACGCCCTTAATATTGAATGATTCAAGAACAAATTAAGGGTTTTATAGTCCCAAATTATTTTACTATATCAATTTTTATGTATAAATATTTAATGAAAATAGATCGACATATTTCTTTTTGTTTGTTTGAATTTGAAGATCTATATATATCTAAATAATACTTAACAAAAAACTTTTACATATTTTTTTTTCATTTTGTGATTTTCGTTTTTCAATAACTTATTATTTGTATTATTTTATTGTTTCCTATATTTTGCTGTTATTTGTGATATTGTGTGTTATTGCAGTAATGAAATAAACGTATGATCTATGTATCTCTTTAGTCTATCTTGCTATTAAAAAAATATCATTAATTACAAAATCTAGCTGTCATTACGTTTATAATCTATATTTTTTTCTATGAACGCGTTTCTTGACAAGAACATGAAACAACAGAAAATGAAACTATAGGTACCTACTGATTGAATGATTGACTTACCTAGAGCCCATTAAAGCTACTAAGTTCCCGGAAGAGAAAACGCCACTAACTGAAAAAGAAATAGTACATTAGTATAGGTAAAGACTAAAGAGGCCGGGAAGTAACAGGTTGCCGGCCGAGGATATGTAGACCTTTCGCTTCAGGGTCTTATCACACTTGTGATTTGCGAGCGAGTTAGCTGCGAGCGCGTAACGAATTCACCGCGAGCATGTCACGATTTTGCCGCGAGTGCGTAATTCATTCGCTGTGGACACGCCTGAAAATCGTGGCGAGTGTTACGTCTTAGACAATCATAACGGATTCCACCGAACTGCGAAGCTGCGCAGTCGCGGCGAACTCCTAGCGCACTCGCGACGAATTCGCCACGCACTCACGGTGAATTCGCTGCTCACTCGCTTTCAACTCAAGTCACTCACTCTCTCAAGTCAGTCACACACTCACTCAAGTCAGTCACACACTCGCTCGCAAATCGCAAGTGTAATAAGGCCCTTACCGGAACGATGCGTATATTGCGTATATACTGCCCCAGTATAAAGACCATAATATAACTTGTCAAAATACTTGATTTTCCCTGTCATCTTCATATATACGGTAACCCTGTTTTAAACAATTAATCTTTGAATATAATGGCTTCCAAGCCCTATTCTAGCGGTGTTTTATATAAACATCTGTCAAACTTAACATGTTCTTTAAGTATCGTTAGTCCCTATCTTTATTTTTGACATTAATTGTGTTTGTGGTAAATATGTAAGTGGTATATAGTATAACTATAGGAATTACCACATAGTAAGAAACAATATATGATATGTAACATCATCTACATTATACTATAGATGTCATATTGTTAGGATAAAAACGTAACTAAAAATCAACGAAGCATCTAAATGGACATGTTATAGTAAATTGCTACGCTAATGGAAGAATTTCGTTCAAAAAGTTGCTGTTCGGAAAGTCATCATTAGTAAACTGGTTCGGTTATTTTTCCACTAAAACCACGATTGTGCAACGGATCCGAGCAATAATTAACGAGGTTGTCACTGGTTGATTAATTAATTAAGTGTAAAGTGGTAGCATTTACCTTATAGAGTAATATATATAGGTAGTCTAAGGAACGAAAATTGTTCGTTAAGTAGAAAATAAGTTTCTGACAAAAATTACATTTTTGTTACAAGAATTCCCGACTGGCATATCCCCTTATTAATAAAATCTTCGCAAATCTTCTAATCACAAATGGGAGCAAACATTATATAAAAGGCATATTAAACTTGACAAGGTTAACTGAGAAAGCCAACAGAATAGGTACATCTGCGGTGTCTGTTTTATTTCTAAAGCTGAGTTCAACAATAAGAACACATTAAAAAAATAAAACCTTCAGAAAGAGACATTTGAACAGGCTATGTACCGCCATCGTCCGCAAAACGTAAGCCGATTTGTCAGATTTGTCCATCCATTTGGATTACTTGTGAAGTAAAGTGCTGCTAGTGGAAAATCTTCAGTTTACATTGTAGGTAGACTGTGAAAATATCAAATAAGAAAGATCTCACTCCAAGAAAATAATTCCTTCTCTGAAAGATTAAGAATTTAGTGATTGAGTTTGTTAAATAAATTTTGACAGTTATAAACACCGAATATAAATCTGACATTTTATTTTACTGTAGACGAAATGATTCTGTAGGTAGACTGTAGAAATCATAGCATAGTTGCCAGGATTTTGGTTAAGGGTTTAATCATTTCAACCTCGACTTCAAGGCACCAATAAAACTACATACCTCCATGTAAAACCTTCACTTCTTCATATATCGGCGAAGACCAAATACTAGTCTGATGTTTCTTCCGTCTATAAACCGACAGATCCTTCCATGCCAACGTGAGGTTGCCAGGGTTATCATTTAGGGTCGAGAGCTCGTCATCCTCATCCCAGTTGACAATGGCTCCGGTAAGGACGTTGCGCGTAGGCAACTTTAGACCCAGGTCCGTCATTGTGCGCTATAGCATTTGTACCTGCAAGATAGAAATGTGTGTAAGAATGTTGATAAGATAAAAAAACTTGCATTTACCAATTAGTGTGTTACCAGACACAGCTGACAGACAAAAGGAAACTTAAGGATTGGAAACCATCCAATACAGTTACTGGCAACTTTTATTCAAGAACAGCCCGGAGCATGATGGCGTTCTGAATTTGTCGTCTTTGTGCATGGGCTTACCTACTTTTTATAAATTATTTCCACAGACTATTTTAGAAATAAACATTAGATGCGAGATGAAAGTACCCATTGTTTTTGTAACTGTATCAAGCCACAATGTTGCTACTACTATTCACCCAAACCTTGAGTGAGTGATACACCATCACCCCGAGCGGTGTGACCTGACTCGGCTTGAAAATGTGGACCAGAGCTTACCCGAAACATGTTGACACGTGAGTTTATCCGTTTGTAACAATGTACCTAGTTGTATCAAGCCAGTAGACCGGCTTCATCATTCGATTTCCTCCGGGACTTAAAAAACTAATCCTATTTAGCTCTCAGACAAAATACTATTTCTATACAATATGTTCACCATTGTGTAACATAATCATGCTATCGTATACCACATAATACTAGTGTTAATTACTAATATCGTGTTCAATGTTAGGCTATTGATTACGAAGGTTAGGTCGAACCAATACTAGCGCATTGACCGATTTATCAGGACGACCACAAAAGGACATGGCCAACTGTAATACTATTAACTATGGGTTTAATCCCAGAATAGAACCTATTACTTCTACATTCATATGAAGAAGTATAAGGGAATAAGTAAATAACCTTGAAGTACCTAATGAGTATAGTTTTGCAATCATTTCAATCGTCTACTGCTAGGCCTGCTAATCGTCTACAACTTCGACTGTAAAGTCTCTTATTGCAATGGGAGTTGGTACAACAACAAGTGAATTTGACATTATTTTCGTATTGTCCATGTTCATTCTTAGACCAACTAACTCACTCAGAGGCATTACTGAGGTCTCAGCCAACACAACTAGGATATGGCAAACCGAAGGCGAGTGATTTACGCGCCGTTAATGTTGATGCCTTACTCCTTCCAGTCCTGAGTATATATATGTACGTAGTACAAATACGTAAGTACATAGAAAACATCCATGGCTCAGGAACAAAAATACCAGTGAATGAAATACTGGAATTCAAATCCAGGAGTGCCGGCTTCATAGACAGGGCCACTAACCGTTAGGCCAGACCTGTCGTATTATGTATGTACAAAGTAACTAAAGTACCTAAAGTCCCTAAGTACTGTAAAAATACAGTATGATAGATTTTAGAATTAGGTATATATTCTCCAGTCCACTTTTTCCACTTTTGACTTTTGGTGGTGGCCTTTATATCTACTAAAAAGTATGTTGTAGAAAACACATATAGCTGTTTGATATCAGTAATAGTAGTTTATGTATCTGTGCATAATGAAGGGCATTACAACAAGAGTGTGGGTTTATGAAACGAGCCGAAGGCGAGTTTCATAATAATATCACACGATTGTTGTAATGCCTAATTATGTATAGTTACATACACTACTTTATCTACACACATATCATTAAGTGTTTTAAGATGGGTTCAGAAACCGTAGGGAAATGACTTGGTTACTTGTAAAAATTAAAAAGTCAACGAACAAAACAAATGACAGCTTGGAACGGCGGCGTTGCGTATTTCGTATCTCAGTCAATTTTTTTTTTAAACCATAGACAAGCGAATGAACTCCCTATTCTACTGTCACTCGAGTTCAAATGTCGTTCGATTTATATAAAAAAACATAACGAATTGGCGTTTCGTATCAATGGCTGTTTTAATATCTATAGATACTAGATTAGACACCCCACTTGAATTTGACAGCTGTTCCAAATTTAAATTCATAACCTACTGATTTCAGTAGGAAATGTTAACATTACCTACTGAAATCTTTCTGATGGTTGGTAATGCTGGTCATTGCCTACGGTTTCTGGACGCATTTTAGAGCACTTATGACATGTACGTAGATAAACAAACTAAAAATGTAGAACAGGGCACTTATTCAGGTTTTTTATCAGCTTGTAAACGTAACATCTTAATTATCAAACTATTTACAAGGTCAACATGCATTTCTCCAAACAAGAATATAGTTCGTTCGGTAACAGAATAAACTCTCTCAGATGAAACCACTATGAAAGCATCGTTCCGCAAACAATCATCTTTCAATATAACTCTTAATGGCCAATTGATATGATAGGCTGGCCCTGCAGCGGATATTACACCTTAAGGACATTACAGCACAACGAACTAAGAGTGTCAACGACTTTAAAATTTCTTACGGCAAGTTACGAGAAAATATATTTTAGCTAGAGAATTAAGACTTGAGTAGTTTTTATATGATTTAAGATTACATGAAACACCGAGAGGAATTTGTCACGATTGTTCCTTTTCCTCATATTACAAATATGTTTATATCAGACTATTTTTATTTTTTTTTATGACAAAGGTGGCAAACGAGCAGACGGATTGCCTGATGGTAAGCAATTACCGTCGCCCATGGGCACTCGCAACACCAAGGGAGTCACAAGCGCGTTGCCGACCTATAAGTGGGTCCCACGTAGTTTAAGGACATACCCGGGTCCCACGTAGTTTAAGGACATACCCGGGTCCCATTTTGAAAGCAAGAAAGACAGACAGACATTTTAAGTGAAATATATTTTATTCAGCTTTGTGATTTGACCTTTTGAATGCTATTAGTTGCATAAGATAAGAGCTGTTGTCGTATTGGAAACCAAGCGCATTTGAATTAGAAATTTTGAGAGAATACCAACACACTTAATAATTAGATAAGTAGTGGCGCCGTCAGCAGTAGAAGTTGCTGTTGTTTAAAATGATCCTGACACGCTCTTATTCACTATGAACACCTCGCCCGCTTAATTACTGCTGCTGACTGTACATGGACTTTTTTGAATATAAAAAAAACCGCTAGGGTCGCCCACAGAAATTGAAATAGAGGAATCTTATTAATTTAACTTACAACCTTAAACCAGAAACAGATGGAGAGAGTTACACATTCAGCTACACCGGCAAGGGCATATCTAACTCTTAAGTTACGAAGAACCATAAAGTAGACTATAATAAATAGGATATTTCATGACAATTATAAATTAAGGATTTTTATGATCTCGGCTATTTTAAGGTAGATTAGCTGCCGTGCCGATTGGTTCATGATTTCATGAAGCCTTTTTCAGAAGGCCGTGCATCTCTATGAGACTTGTGGCTTTGTCAGATAAATTTGTATAGTATAGGGAATTCGTTAAACCTCATTTGGTTATAATGTTGTAAATATTCCGACCAACAGATACTCTCGTATCCACAGGCAGTAACTGTTTGCGGCGAGTTAGCTCGCTTTCCCCGCCAGCGTGCTACGGTTACTGCGATCAGGTTACTATATCGACTCCCCACGCAGCCTTGTCACGGTGAATTGCTGACACTTTTTGTTTAAAGTTTCCTGACCGCGTGCCCCTTATGTGGGGACATGAAGCTTTTCAGAAGTCCATGCTCCTGCTACGGGGTCACATCCCCATACTAAACGATGGCTGAAATTGTATCTTGCATCTCAGAGAAGATCAGAATGTTTTTATGTACTGAAAAAAGCTTAGGCTGCCTAGAGATCTAGAAGTACTTAGGTACATTTAAGAGATTTTTCTACAATGCGTATTAGGGCATTAGGATTGTTTTCCAAAAAAAAATAAAGCTGCATCTATGCTTCCGGTTCTTAGGTTAGTTGTTAGTTTAATCCAAACGTGAAAGTAGTTAAAATAAACTTTCTTAATAGGCATGGCGCCGTCGGGTAAATACGTATTTAGGAACATATTTTATTTATTTAACTTTTAGCCCTAGCCATAAACAAAATTTAATTACCTACTGCATATAACTCACCGTGCACTCATAATATTAGGTACTTAATTTCCAATGTGAAATAAAGTTTTAATTATAAATTAGTCGAGTGTTTGTTCATCGCGTTCTCAACATAGGCTTCCAATTAGGTACCAATATTAAAGCGATAAAGTAGTAAAGTGAGGTATAAATGACAATATACCTACAATAATAATAAAGTTTACCAGCAAAGCCTATGAATTTCATATCATCCTTTATTTTATGAGCTAGAGAAAAGAACTGAACTTTCTGAACTAGCAGGCCAGTAAGAGAACCATTTATCGCCCCCACCACTGGATACCCATATATGGATGAAAGATGTTTGACAGGTGTAACTCTAAATGATGCTAACATTCACTTTTTTTTTTATGACATAGGCGGCAAACGAGCAGACGGATTGTCTGATGGTAAGCAATTACCGTCGCCCATGGGCACTCGCAACACCAGGGGAGTCACAGGCGCGTTGCCGGCCTTTAAGGGGGGTTGGAGCTCTGGGAACCTTACTCACCATCAGGAACACAACACTACATACCTGAAAGGTAGCAGTGCTATTATGGCCGTGGTCTTCAGTAAGGAGGAGGTACTTCCCCAGTTGGGCTGCCCCAGATTCAAGCGTGATGGTCAACGCTGTGCCCTACCTCTCATTGTTGGACGTAGTTTAAGGACATACCCGGGTCCACTATTTTTATAATTTGAAGCCTTAAATTACTTAATTAGAGCGCGTAAGAGACCAATGTACTGAGTCTATGTAAGTTCCTGCGAGTCTTCACGAAACACGTTAATCCGTCTGGGCTACCCACCTACTAAAGAAATTGAAATTCGTATATAACTACTCGAAAAAGAATACCTTCTCGTTAGTTGGGTAAAAAAGTTGTTTGGTGGTTTGGACCTGCCTGTTGATAATATTATAATTAACAGTAATGAAATAATCAAACAGCTTACCAACACCAAGGACTAAACAAATATCCAATTAAATCACTATATTGAACTACAATTTCACATCACACAAACTCAACAGGTCAACACCAAAATTAAAAATATTTTAACTTTTTTTTTTTATTCGGGCTTTGACGTGCGTCTATAATGCCGGGCCGCGAGCGACTGATGACTGGAGGTTGGATCTAGATACAATTGCTTAGTTGTTCTCTATTTTAATATGCGACTACTGTTTAGGACTACTAACGCGAGTTAAGCTTATTTTTAATTGACTACTGTCATTTATAATGTGTCTATAATATAAACTAATAACAACGAACAAGGTACTCACAAATATCTGGCCATGACTATATGATAGATAGGTATTAGGATTTTGTAGCCACGCAGCAATATCTTTATAATTGCTTTATCTACTTGTAATATGGCAAAGGAAATGTTATGTAATAAATTATTACTAAAACTTTTGTAACAACATGTAAATGTACATTATAAGACTAGAGGTCGGTAAAATGGGCATTTCCGGCCAAGCTCATATATAGAGCCGGGCTTGAAACCCGTTTTCACGCTGACTTTATGGATAATGGTTTTTTCAAACGTATAATGTCGGATGTGATCTTAAGGCAACCCTCTACTCGTACTTAAGATTAAATACGTGAGTTTATATTAGTTGTGATCTTTAAAGAAAGTTTTAGTTAAATAGACATACCTATATATAAACTTTTTACAATCTTACTGTAATTTCAACGTTCGTCATTTGACTATTGTTTTTTTTTGTTGTGCACTAAAGTTTAAATAAGAATTGAACGAAAATTTTCAATTGGAACTGGGTTGACCGAACAAGTTGGCCGGGCGGGGTAGAGGCATTTTGTAGCAATTGATGGGAGCGTGCAGCCGTGACGAGTGGCGATGGCGGAAACAGAGTGAAGCTTTTGCCCAGGCCCGGTACCACGAACATCGAAGTTCGTATATTTCGAGCATCTTTCTCTTTTAATCCAATTTACGTGTAATGAGCTTGACAGAGACAACCGACTTACGGATTTCGTTTTTCGCGGTAGCGCTCCAGCAGTACGACATAGGCTACGAAAAAAAAAATCAATACATTCAGGTTATCGCTACGCTATTAACCACCGTGCGGAATTATCCCTGCTTCTTCAACCTAATTATTAGTGACCGACCGAAACATGTTTATTTGCCGAAACCGAAACCGAAACCGAAGGTTCGGTTTGATTTTAGTTTCGGCCGAAACCGAAACCGAAACCGAACCTTTTATAAATCTGCTTAAAATGTTAAAAGAAAATGTTCGTACGCCCGTTTTTTCCTGAAATTTCATCAATACAATGTCTCGCCAACCTAATATTAGACGTTCCTACGTTTAAATGTTATCACAATGAAATTTTAACATAGTTACAGTAGAACTGGATCAAAATTTTATACTGCCCTATGAAGTAAAAAAAAACATTAACTGTGACACACTGGTAGCGTCTTTTTAGTTAATATAGGTGGTATTAAATTCCCGCGTCTTGTTTCTTACCCATCGGAAACATATGTTTGTTCAACTTGCAGTGGCCTGTCAGTGCGCAAGTTTTGTGCCTGTTGAGCGTTAGTAGCTCTATAGCAATTTTGGTGTTGAACCCTTTTATTAGGGCTTTCGAGTGTTCGTACCCTCTAGTGAGCCACACAGTAATTGGCCTCGATTTTTCTTAATTATTAAGCAGAGAGTATGCTTCCCGCTTTGTGATTCCGCAAAACTGTTCCGAGCCGACCAGGGGATTCTCCGCGCCCTTCCTAGCCAGTTCGTCTGCTTTCTCATTTCCGTCAAGGTCGGAGTACCTTGGTACCCACCTAAGTATAACTTTGTTGAAGTTAGCCAGTGCTTTTAGGTTTTTTTTTACATACCTGGACCAGTTTTGAATTTGTTTCCAGTGAATCCAGTGCCAGCAGAGCGGCTTGGCTGTCCGAGTTGATGTAGATGTGTTGGTTTCTTAGGTTTCTATCCAGGTTGATTTCCGCAATTTGTTAATGGCGAAGACTTCGGCCTGGAATATTGCGGCATTCGTCCCCATGCTGGCGCTAACTCTGAATCTAGGTCTCTCCCCATAAAACCCACATCCTACTTCATCACCAGTGATCGGTTATTTGGATTTGACACGGGTTGAACGACCTCTATCATTATGTTACTATGGAACTGCTCCGGAAATCCGGGCTTTATGATGTTAGAAAAGGCAAAAAAATAAAATGTGTTTATTTTATTACACTTAAAACATCTAAGTAGCTGAAGGACATGCGTTATTTTGTCGAATCGAACAAATAAACACAAGTGTTAACACTGACAGCTCATTTGCTACCACAAAAGCGGCACATTTTGTAGCGTTTAGATAAAAATTCGACGAGTAAGTAAAAAAACCCTTTACCGACAATTCAAATTGTTTTATTTTTGAACGATTTGTTCGGTATCGTGGGAAACTGTCGTATCTATATTAACTTTTCTACATGATATCCCGTGAGGGAGAATCCAAATAACCGATCACTGAACACCTTCACCATCACCTTTTTTGGACCCACCTGTGTACCATGTGGCTAACCTCTTCTACGTACATTTGCTCTTCAATCTATTGGTCTCTTGTAGGTATTTCAACTGTATACAGTTTAGAGAATTGACTTTCGGTGTTCATATCGTCAGTTGGCATGCTAAGGGTTTTTTTTATTTAGGTAAAGCCCAGGCCTTCAGTTTGGGTAGTGCTTCAGAGCGCCATTAAGGCCTATTTAGCGTACATATTTTTTTGCACCTGCATGGGGAGTGGTATAATATCAAGCAGCGCGTCTAAGTCAGCCCCCCGTATCAAAGTAAAGGCCCCTGTTGCTGTTATACAGGCCATGCGTTGCAGGCTCTTTATCATGTTAACTGCTGTCTTTTGGTTGGTCATGTTACACCAGACCGCGGAGGCATAAGAAATTATGGGCCTTACTACCGCTGTAAAAATCCAGATCGATCGGATTGATATTTACCTACCTAAATTTTGGCGACATGGAGTCTACTTTATTTTCGTAAAAATATTTCTGGGATTACGTACCTAAGTAACACCCCATTAATATTATTATATTTAAATATGCTTATTTATTATGTATCAACTGTTACTATGGGGAAATATTAATTCTTTTTCAATTTACGCTGCGGCTACACTACATACACTGTTATTGTTAGATCTAGGTGCATAACAATTTATTTCCTTAAGAAAATAGTTTAATATATTCATAAACTAAACATGAATCAGTAAGCGGCGGTCGGGGGCGAAAGTCAGGCGAGCGGCGCCATATTGCCAGCCATGCCGAGCGTGCCCGACGTTAGTCGAACGCGATCCAAAAGCATGATAGTAAAAGTTTCGGCTCGGCCGAAAGGTTCGGCCGTTTTTGGCCGAAACCGAAACTCAGACCGAAACTTGATTTTTTGGCCGAAACTGGCCGAAACCGAAACCGAAACTTCGGTCGGACACTACTAATTATGCATGTACACAAACTAGACTAACTTTCTGTACATAGATACTGAGGGTTGTTATATTTCAAAACAAGGCCCTTCGAGGTTGTTATTTTATTCAATTATGATGTAACAAAAATATTAAGTAAAAGGAAACTTTCTATTTCGTATTTTTGCGTTGTTAAAAGCCATTCATGAATAAACGATATACTTGGTTTACGAGCATTATATAAGTGAAGAACTTAGCTAATTCACCTGGCTTATGTACACCGTGTGTGTAAAAGCACGCCAACATGCTTGTACACACACGCCATGCGTTCTATATTCATATTTTGACGTAAGTTGTCCGTAAGTTCCATATTTATTCTCTGCACAACTAATATGGTAGTATAACTCTATGGTCCTTCTTTTTAAGTTTTTCACCTATTATATTTCAGTTTAGGTGGCTTACTGCTGGAAAAAATCTCTATCGCTCTTGCATACATGTATACCTATCTATATTATCTATGTAATACGAGCCGGCAAATAGACCCATGAAATAACGAAATGGTTTGCGGTGGACCATTAGTTAGGGCCCCGGGTATTATCCCCAGAAAACACCTTTAACCTTGAACATTCATAACTATGTACTTTTTATGATGTTTGAATATGTTTTATACAATTTAAGAAAATGGTACTAAATGGAAGTTTTTATTTATAAGTGTCTATAATGTTCTATAATGTGCGTCAACCAATTTGATTTATGGACCACTTCGCTCCTTTTCACAGTGAAAATCTTAATGAAAGACGCAAAAGATCTCTTATTAACGTCACTGTGACAAGGTTCGAAGTGGCCTAGAAATCAAATTAGTTGACTATACCTACAGTTTTCAGTAGTTCATAGTTATTTAGAACAGTCAGTAACATTAGCACGTGTAGCGTTATCTATGTGAAAATATTACACTAAATCCACATGCATCTGCAAATATTTGCACTGATGCTTTCACGATTATGTAGTTAAAAGTTGAAATAGATAACATATACGTAAGAAAAAAAAATCACACTACTACTACGTAAAAATCAAAGCAAATCAAAATATTTCATTAAAAAAAATTTGATTTGTTCTTAGTTTGATTATGTAGTTATTATCACCAGGGCATTTAATACCGGTATTTTTTGTCCAGAAAAATCCGGTATTATCTCATAAAAACCGGTACCGATTGCATGCCCTGCTAGAGAGCTAGAGATTCAAATGTAGGGAGTTAAATTAATTGTATGCAGACGAAGATATCGTCGAATTCTATGAAAATATTTGTTCGGGTATTCCGAATGAATAAAGATGACGGATAACATCGTCTGTAAGTTAATAACAGTTGTAGGTAGACCAATATAATAATTAATAAGAAGTAATTTTCGGAGTTTACCACCATTTTTAAAATTACAAAATTACCCGAATACACCTTATAGTTCAAATGTGACCATTAAAATTTTTATTATAGGTATACTTCACCATCACTCATCAGATGTATAGGAGCTGAGGAGGTGGTCTCAAATATCTGGAGACACAACGCAACGCCTCTATTGTCAAGGCGATAAAGTGCATTTTGAAATATTTGTGACCACCTCCACAGCTCCGATATGATGGCGACTGTACTTCACCAGTACAATAGAGATTTCAAAAGTCGTCGTACAAGTTTACAAAATTACGCAAAGTCGATGTTTACTACTTTTTGTAACTTCTAGTAATTTGGGGCAACCCAACTGGGGAAGTACCTCCTCCTTTCAGAAGACCACAGCCATAATAGCGCTGCTACCTTTCAGGTAGGTATGTAGTGTTGTGTTCCTGATGGTGAGTAAGGTTCCCAGAGCTATAACCCCCCCTTAAAGGCCGGCAACGCGCTTGTGACTCCCCTGGTGTTGCGGGTGCCCATGGGCGACGGTAATTGCTTACCACCAGGCAATCCGTCTGCTCGTTTGCCGCCTATGTCATAAAAAGTATTAGGTAGGTACCACACAGACTGTCAAAGTATACTAATTCATTCAATCTAATTAGCTGACTACGTAACGAGCTCTAAATAAATCATTAATCACATTGGTTATTTATTTTTACCTGCAATCAAATCTTGCACAATGCCGTAAAGATGTGAGACGATCTACAAATAAGATTGTGCCAGAAGCTAACCTTCCATTTGGCGTTTTTTAAATCAGTACCCTTACCATAAGTTGTGACATTGAGGTTTTCGATAACGAGTATCGAGTTTAGGTACTATCTGAGCCCTGAGTGTAAGTTTTTAACGTAACTTTTCGTCACGAACGCGTTTGCGTTTCCCATATAAATAACATTATCACTTACGCGTTCGTAAACTTTACGTTTTTTTACGTCAAAAGAAATTTACACTAGAGCCTCTGTGCATCTCGTTCGCACTAAAATAGTACAAGCGAGATGCGCAGATAGTAAACTCGATAAAGTGTCATGGTAAGGGTACAGGCATTTATTATTAACACAAACTATGAATGAAAAAAGAGTATGTTAATGTTGATTGTTTATCCAAATAAAAATGCTGTACATACTATAAAA
This sequence comes from Grapholita molesta, assembly GCA_022674325.2. Lineage (NCBI taxonomy): Eukaryota > Metazoa > Arthropoda > Insecta > Lepidoptera > Tortricidae > Grapholita > Grapholita molesta. Next base: position 17,465,858 of record CP053125.2, read on the forward strand.
GAGTTCTATCGAATTTATTTAAGTAATTGAGTCGCAAGTCCAAAATATCAGAAAGTCAAACAAGGCCATTTCACTAACTTTTGTGCAATTACAAGTTTTACTTGACTTAAATCAAAAAATGTTACAATGACGTTGAATGTAGGTATGAGATGAGATAATTATTAAACTCGACTAGACTAACAAGTTTAGTTTTGAACTGGTTGTATTTTGGAACAACTTTACTGTGTTAAATGTAAATGACTGGCATTATATTTCAAATCTATGTATTAATAAGTAATTCGATTCCTAGTATTAACGAATTCCATTGCAAATTTGACGTCATCATTAGCATAGGAATCGATTTTATATCTACTCACAAGGAAAGCGCAGACCAATTTTTTACATTAGTAACAGTTAGGTATTAGAGTATTGATTGCCTACTTAATTAATTGAATTTTGTTATAACTAAACTTGTTCAATTAAAATTGAATATTATTTCCTAACGTCAATAAAGAAAGCAAAATTTTCTTTCAAACTAGCATAGCGTTAATTTACCTGTCCAAAAAGTTGCCAGTTTGAAGTTAGCTAAAATTTAACTTCGGTCGATCCGTGATCGCCTTTTTATACGACTTACTAAATTAGTAGGTATATAGATACCTACTTACTATCGCGGCAGTCTTTCGTTGCCCCACTGAAATATTTATTTTCATTTATTTCATCGATGGAACATTTTCTAAAATGCAAAGTGCTAAAAATAGGTTTTTAAACATTATTCAATTAGCCGCGTTCCTGTCTGCCGCTTGTCAAAATATTCAACTTTTTTTCTTTCCATTCATTTGTTTTTAAATGTGGAAACCAATCGTTTTGGACGTTGAGTGCATCGTTTGTAATAAAACGTTGCAAAAAATCAACCACTATCCGCGTAAAGTGTCAAAAGAAATGGGGAAAATCACCAATCGACGATCGAGAACCCCAAATTGGTCACTCCACGAGAAACAGCATTTGCTTGAATTAATTAAACAACGAAAAGAAGTAGTCGTTACGAAGAGCAACAATGGACCAAATTATTCAGAAGAAAAGGATGTAGCTTGGAACGAGATACTTCGTGAGCTAACAATTAAATTCGGTGATAAGTTTATAGGCAGTTCTACAAAGAAAGTTAAGACTCAGTGGCAAAACATGAAAAGAATTGCCCGCGAAGAAATTTCCCTTAACGGACCAGAATTACACAAGTATACAAAGCTATCGTTAGAAGTATGTGAAATTCTAGAGTTACTGAAAGATGGTGTTTTAAGAAATGTGAGTGAACATGAAAGCACAATTACAACAGATGTAGAGATAAAGGCTGAACGCATTGAGGAGTAAGTATATAGCTAATTACGAACCTTTATGCTAATGTACTCTTGAGCTAACTTAAATTTCACATTGAAGTACTTAGTTGGGTTCTTAATAAATAAATAACAATTGTAAGTAAGTACCTACTGTTACATATCTTAACATTTGTACTTTAGCAGTGAAACAACTCTGTAGGTAGAGTTAGGTAAGAAAACCTATCATTTAGTTAATTAATAAATAATAATATCTATTTTTCTGACATTACATAAACATCAAAAATCAGATTATGACCTATGTCAACATGTACTTCAATAAAGTTTTTTTTTAAAGTCACTGTTGGTTATGAAATGAACACCAAATACATCCTTAATTTAAATACTTAAATTGATACAAGTAAGTACCTAATCTAAACTATATATTAGGTAGTAACATTAATTATTTTTTTATTTCAGGGAAAATAATCAACCAGAATTTACTAATTCAAATAACTGTTCTACTGATATGGATGTCCAGGTGGTGAATGAAAATAACATTAATTCATTAAATCAGTTTGAAGTCACTGGTTCCTCCAGCTCTGATAACAATGACCATGATTTGGTAATAGATGAATCTAGAATTTTCTCCCCGGTCAGGCCAATAGAAGTAAAACATACTGCCTCTATGACTGAAACCTCCATGCAAGACTTATCATTTTTAGATCTACATAGAGACTATAAAGAATGCTTCAAGTAAGATTCTTATTAGAAAAATATTCTTTAAGTATTTTTAGATCAAATGTAGAATTACCTTATTGTTTTTAGATATGTAGGTATTAGGATTTGTTTTATAATAAGTACTTTGTTGTATTTGTGTATGTATAAAAAATTATATGGATTTATCTTTTCCAGACACACTGCGGAAGAAAAAGCTCTTAAGATAGAGTCGCTGAAAGAGGAAAGACAGGTGATCAGAGCAATGAGAGAAACAGCAGAACTGAATAAAATTACTGCTGAGCAAAGGTTAAAACATGTATTGTGGGTCAAAAAACAAGAAATGTCGTAAGTTCTTAGTTGCTCTTAGTTTTTGTTGATACCATGTTGATACTTTGGATTTTGTGTGATTGGCGCGTAACGTAAGTCTTGCCCATAGTGAAGTGGCAAGGCTACCACAAAAAGTATGCAATGTTTTCGTATATCATAAAAAAAAACACTATGTAATTAGTACTTTTAGTTGCAATAATGTAATTAATTATTTTTTCCAATTATTAGGTAGGTATTGTTTATTTCGTTTTTCTTATATTTGGCTAGGTTATCATAAACGTTACTTTCATTTATTTAATATTATAATAGATATTTATATATTATATAAAATGATTATATATTAAGTAGCATTCCCGTAAGCGGTCAACTATTGTCCCCAGTAAAGATTTTGTTTCACTCGCACTGTATTGCCCAAGTTGAGAGTAATAACAAAACGCGTTTGTCTATTTAAATCACCTTTCCTTGTCTATGGTAATGCGACTGTCACTCGTTACGAGTTGTCATCACATCACATTTTCCCCACTTTTACACTAAACTTATACTGAAAAAGCGTTTATATTTTGCATTTTTTCCATACATTATTTCTATTTAATCATGAGCTTTGTAGCCAAAACTAGAACTTCCCTTTTGCCAGCCATCTTAAGAAGGTAAGTTTACATACCGGTGCGGACGGTTACGCAATCAATTTAACACGAAATTGTACGATACCCGTTTTGCTCTAAAACTCTGTTTTACCTTTCTGTATACTCCATTTATCATCAAATTAAGTAGATTTAAAATACAAGATGATTACCCTTGAATGACATCATTTGTTTGTGATTTGTTTGCCATCTTTGTCAGCTATAAATATAACCTCAGTACTTTGTCGTTGTGACTGTAAGGTCAAACGTGTAGAAAGTGTTATTGTTTATTTCTGTCGGTGAAGTTCTAGACTAATCATCAATTCAATCATATTTATAGTGTCTGTAAAAACTTTCAACAAAACAATCAGTTGTTCTTGCCATCTTGTTCTGCTCAAGTAAATTGGCAATATTTTCTTTTGGCACACGCAGTTAGCAAGTTCGCGAATAATACAGGTGTGTGACAAGTTAGTGATATCAGTTATTAATTTATATCAATAATTTAGTTACTGGTGTATATATGATTTGGAAAAATGCAGTAGATTTTAACATGTCAACTGTTTTTAAAGCAAACTGTAAACTTTTGTCTTTGTCTAGTAGGCTGTGATTATGAAATTACTGTTTATTTAAATGCATTAATTTTGTATGAACCAGGATAATTAGTCATTTGTTTCTTTTGGTCTATGACAGATGATGCCATGCTTTGTCCGTGAACATTTAAAGAATATTACAGTCTTTTCTAAGGCCTTTTTATGCTTTAAACTACATATTTGCCATAGAAAGCCCAGTCTTGTCACATGTGCCAAAGCTTCTCAAAACATGCTTGTCATGGTTGAATCAAGGTGCAGCTGCACATGATGAAAATACAGATGATTTTATGCAATCATTTTGTTTGAAAACAGTACAGTTTCTTCATATAAATAATGATTTCATATTATTTTATTTCGAAATGTGGTTAAATAAGAAGATTTGAGGGTACCCCAGTTTGGTTCCATCATCTAACATTCAGGCAACCAGATTTATTGTTTAACCATGCCTGTGTAAACATTATATTGACATGTAAAAGTGCCCTTGAGGTAATTGTTTTTATTTTAACCCTTTATAAGGCCGCAGTTATACAGATATGCTACGTGAAAGTTAAATACACTCCCATGATTGTAATGCACTAGGGAACACATCTACGGCAAAAAAAATACCGAAATCATTAATAAAAACATGTGGTCATTATATGCACTCAGCCCGTTAGTGCACTCGAGTTTTCAGATGATCTGTTTCCAATACACCTATTCATTGACAGATACGTGACAGGCAATACTCAATACTTCTTCATTTGTCATAACTGCCATGTACGTAATACTGTGCAAATACATAGTTACATATTACAATATTAATTATCAATATAACATGTAACCTTTTATAATTTTATTAATCTTAAGTGGCAAATGATACACTTTCCTGATACTACAAACAACGTAGTTCAGTTATTGCAAAAATTGCAATTCACGATGGAGAGTGGATTTATCAAAATTAGACCTTATTTCATACCAATAACAGTCTCGCCACTCGCCATCGTGAATTACAACAGCTATAATTGAAATTATTAGATACAGCGACTTGTGTATTTTTAATAGTATAATGGAAACGGTGACAAATGCTTGCTTCCCTTAACGGGCACAGTGCATTCATTGACCACAATCTTTAGATTAATTAATTACACTAAAATTAAATTATGACCGAAAAAGTATAAATAAGAAAAGAAAGCCTGATATATTTGCTATATAATACCATTATAGTTAAATAAAAAAGAGGATGTTCTTTCTTTGTAAATGTTTATTAACTAAGTGGTTTCCAAATCGTCTCTGCCTTATAAAGGGTTAATTTTTGTTATTTAATATGCTTCAGTGATGTAGACTACTGTAGGCTACCCTACAGATTCTTAAAATAAGTCTTATACAATACTTAATGCTTTCATTATTTCAATTGTTAATAATTTAACTGCTGCTTGCAGAATGTACTCTGGAGAACCTGGATCTGGTGCCGGCAAGGGTGGTGGTGGCGGTGGTGCCATTCGTGAGGCTGGTGGCACCTTTGGCAAGATGGAAGCAGCTCGGGAGGATGAATATTTCTACAAGAAGGTAAGCCTATCAGCAAATATATTTGTTATTTGTTTCTGTCGTTTTTAATAGTTTACAATCACAATAATTATTAATATGCAATTATGCAGTTCCTTATAGTATTTATGTGCCTTTTATTTTTGTATTGTTCTTTATTTAAATTATTAATATTTTGTACTAATACAACAATTCAGTCTGCCTTTGTAAGTGAAAGTAACAACTTGTGCTTGCTGTAATTTTGGTGCTTATTAAAATAGTCTGAGTTATTCATAGTGTTTCCATCAAAAATCCATTAACATTATACATTCCACTCCACTCGCTATACATATAAATATGATGATTAATGGGAAGGAATCTGTACACAATGGGTTTGTTCTCTACATTTGGGGCTGCAACTAAACTCTTTGAAACCATACTTAACCTCTAGCCGCCCGGAGACCTATGAAAAGGTCTCCCATTGAATGCCATTTTGAATTTTAATTATGACAAACCATAGTTGCATTTGGCCTGGCTAGTTTTGATCTCTGGGCAACTAGAGGTTAATGTACAAATAGTTTGACTGAGTTGAGACATATGAAAAATACACAAAAGCATTAAGTAAGTTAAAAGAAGTAACATTGTGCTATTTTTGGACCCGGGTATGTCCTTAAACTACGTCCAACAATGAGAGGTAGGGCACAGTGATGACCATCACGCTTGAATCTGGGGCAGCCCAACTGGGGAAGTACCTCCTCCTTACAGAAGACCACAGCCATAATAGCACTGCTACCTTTCAGGTATGTAGTGCTGTGTTCCTGATGGTGAGTAAGGTTCCCAGAGCTCCAACCCACTTATAGGTCGGCAACGCGCTTGTGACTCCCTTGGTGTTGCGAGTGCCCATGGGCGACGGTAATTGCTTACCATCAGGTAATCCGTCCGCTCGTTTGCCACCTTTGCCATAAAAAAAAAAAAATTTAACTAGTTGGGATATTATAGAGTTTCATGCGCAATAATTGCAATAATTATTTTTCAGCAAAAGGAACAACTTGCAAGCCTGAAGGGTCACCTGAACAAGGAGATCGCCTTCCACCAGGAGCAGATCAAGCGCCACGAGGATGCCATCCGCCGCCACAAAGAGCAGGTGTCCGACTTGAAAGAATAAAAGTAGTGTAGTGTCTTGGCATCCACAGAAACTAAGCTATCTGAAGACATGAGATGACTAGCTTATTTCAACTACGGCACAACTACTTACATCTGATGTGTAACCACTGATTTATATAAGTAAGCTGAAAACTACAATGCATGTTCACAAATATTTGTGTCATCCAAAAATGTAATCATAAACCTTTAGCTGCCCAGAGTCCAGAGACAAAAATATCTCCCTTTAAATGTCATTTTAATTTCTAATTCTAACAAATCGAAACTGCATTTCGGTTGGCCGGCTTTAATCTCCGGGCAGCTACAGGTAGCATTAACAGAAATAATTATATGATATAATGTTCGGTGTTTTGTTTTTACTCTTGTTTATGTCACTGTGAAGATACTTGTATATATTTTTGTGTTATTATTTTTCAAATAAATTCAGTGGTTTCTCAGGTTCCGACGCAACTTATGTCGTATTGAACATTTATGATTTAATAACGTAATATTACAATATCTAAATGGTTATAAAATTATGTTTTAAGGATGTTATTTTTTTGCTTTTATTTTGTTTAGTGGTAGTTTGTATGGATAGAACAATTACACAATTAATCTGCTGTTGTGGTTTTATTGATTACAATAATTAGTAAAATATTGTTGACCATTTTTATTTTTTACAACTGCGTCAAAACCAGTATCGGCGCAATGTGAATTGGCGGATAGTCGATTACTCTTGTTTTTAAAACTCCCATTATTGCAGAATGATAGCGCCATCTATTAGACAGCGGCTGAATTTCTATGAACCTATCCCGAACACTCCTAAAATGTCCCTCTCTCGACCCACATTCTACCTTCTTAGTATTCGAGATGGCCACGAGATGTCGCTAAAGACCTACTAACTAAATAAACAGAAAAAGTGTCATATACTCCTCGCGGCGAATCATGATCCCTATGACAGTTCATATTAGTGATGGGTCGTGTCGATTTTTATAGGCAAAGGCGTGACTTGCATTCAGCCACGTTAGTAAACGTTATTTTAAAAATATAATCTGCATTTCATATGTGTGTTAAGTTTTTTGGCCGCGAAATGTAACTTTTTAATATTTAGCATCTAGTATTTTACGTCACGCTTGACGAATGTAAAAATAAAAATCCATCTTAAACATAGTGCTATCGAAAAAAATACCTTACTATATGTATAACTGAAAACATAGGTACATCGGACACTGAAAGTATACTATTTATTTTGTACACTCGTTTCCATTATCGACATTTGTTTGTGATATTTTTTGCACTAGTCGATATCTTCCAAACGAAGTAAGTTTTGCAGGGCGTAAACGTAATATCTGATTGAGATAACTTCTTGTAAATGTTAAGAATTGTTACAATTCCAACGGAAAATCAATGTAATGGCATGTATCTACCCTAAAATTAATAAACGCATTTTTAGACGCCTCCAATTTGATTATAATGTAACGGTGACGCCACTACAAGTTTGTGTCGTCGGAATAACTGTCAGTGTCATAGGGATCATGATTCGCCGCGACGAGTATAGTGCATACTACAGGGATTTAATAAATATGATTAAAGGGAAATAACGCAACGCTAGGTATTTACTATTGCAACTAGTTTACCGTATTACGGTGCGGTACATTTTCAAGTTGATAATCCAAAAACTTGTTAGGATTCATATAATCAATTGTTTAGCTGCTTTTCACTGTTGTTTTAAGGCATTATGCAATCTTACTGTTGCTCTATAAAAAACTAAAAACTTTACGAAAAGAAATACGAATACTTTCGCAATAAATTCCAATTTCGCTTTTCATAGTCTATTTCATGCGTCGTCAACCTAAGATTCTTTCGTTTTTCTGTCTTTTCTGTTATATTAAGATTTTTAATTTTTGGCAACACGCATGTGAATCCTCTGGACTGGAGTTGCAGGCGTCCATAGGCTACGGTAACTGCTTACCATCAGGCGGGCCGTATGCTTGTTTGCCACCGTCGTTGTATTAAAAAAGGCATTACCAGTATCGCTGAAGTGTAATTGATCAATCGGATAAATTGTGTTCGTATCTATTTGTACCTACCACATTTATATGTACAGTCAGCAGCAGAAGTAGCTAAGCATTTGAGGTGTTTAAAATGAGGTCAACACGTCTCTATTGTGAAGAGAATAAGAGCGCGTGTAGGTCATTTTGAACACTTCAAACGCTTAGGAACTTTTGCTGCTGACTGTACATACGTGTAAAAATATATTTTCCGGTTTCACATTATTACTTTGCATAGTAATAGTTTATATTCTGCTTATTTCAAATGTTTGGTTTATAAAATGTTTTTTACTGGTAGGTACTATTGAGATGGGTTTTTTAATTATAATTAACTATTCACGAAAAACTCATTTAAGTAGAATAGCTGTCTAGACAGCAAACGTAGGGGTCATAGGAAGTGACTTGTAGAACAAATTGATTCAGTGGGGTGGGTAATTGGTTTCTATTCCGATCGCGCCATACGTGGCACTTTCGTTAAAGGAAAGGATTTTGTGAACTTGCTGGTCTGACAAAAATATAATTGTCTATAACTATAGGTAGCAAAGCTTAAAATACGAGTAGGTAATTCTTAAAGTATTATAATGAGCAACGAAACCTTTTCTGTAGAACTCGCTACTCCGACCTACTTATACGCAGACCTTGCCAACTATTTAGACACACGTTACGCTGACCTCAGAGGCCGCAGTAGGGACGAGGCCCAATCTGATGCCCGCCCTCAACTGCCGCGTCTAGGGAGCGAACTCACCAGACGCGGGACCCCCCTATCCCCCACACAGACAAAAGATCGCTTACCGTTGCCCCCAGGATGCACCGTCTCGAAACCCCTCCCTTACCCCTGGCTCAACCGGATCAAGAGGTATGAGAAGAGCCTTGGCACTAGGTGAGTAAGTTTTACTTAGAGGGAACCCAAACCAGATTTGCCTTGAAATTTGCAATACATTATAAACTATGATTTTTGTCTTACGTCTTATAAGCATTAGCTATTGATATCGATTTCCATGAAATAAGAATAAATATTAATAATGGCAAGACACTTTACATGTAGACACTGTACACACCGTCGTACAAAGGCGGTGACTGAATATATATAGACACAGCTCTCCATACAAAAATGCCTTCCAAAATTGACCCCAGGCTCGCTGACACTGACAGCTATCCCCTCTTCATAATATGTCAGAGCTGCTTGGAGTTTAACCAATAGACAATTTCGCGCTATTAAAAAAAAGTTGTGATTGGTTAATAAAAGTTTTAAGCGTCAAACCTCATGCGCGGCGTTACAATATTATGGCGTTGTCAAACTTACAGGGATGATACTAACCGAGATGGAACCAATTTATATAAGTATAATTCTGACACTATTTTGCTATTAATTAAGAATGAAAGAAAATATATTTTAACGCCAAAACATTAAATAGATTACGTTTTCCATACTTTATAAGAATGTATAGTAATGACGTATTGGAGAACACTCCCACGATTTTGCGTTACGGCATTGCCTCAGTCTTTCTCCAGTGGGTACCATGGGATAATGTCGCTCTGGAATATCGGGGGTGAATTTCCGTAAGTTTTTGTGCGACTAAGTCCCGTTTATCGTTATACTCAAACGTTGAAACATAATATTAATGTGTAGTACATATGTATTTTGGAATAATCGTAATAGTGTGGGTACAGTCAAAGAGTTTAATTTCCATCCCACCTAAGGTTCAATATCGTATAACAAACTGTCACCATAAGAGCAAGCTAGAATAAGACGTTACTTTGATATATTGCTCACACGCATTGTTTTGTTTATTAGGCAACAGATTAACAACATCGAACAACATCGACGTGGAGTACTGAACTTTGGGACGTCAGGGCACTTTTCCAACAATAGGCGACTACCGAGTTTTTATTCATATTTTTCGTTCTTGCAAAATTCAAATAACAGTGACGCAAATAACAAAATTTCGCTCATCGATATTCGCAGTAGACAGAGTCGTAAAGAACTCACTAAGAAGCTGACACGCTTTCAAAATTAGAAAACTAAATGATAATGATTTATCCGAAGACACAAGCATGCCCAGGGAGCTTATATCAATATTTAAATATTGGTATAGGCATCAAACAAATGTAGTGAGGTGGTCTGGCTGTATGTCGGATGTATACAGGTTGAATTGCGGAGTGAGACAGGGTGGATTGACGTCTCCTAAGCTTTTCAACCTGTATATGAACCGACTGATCGAGGAGCTTAGTAACATGCCAGTCGGTTGCTCCGTTGGTGGGAAAGTCATTAATAACATCAGCTACGCGGACGACATGGTGTTGCTGAGCCCTTCGATCAGTGCTCTGAGAAAAATGTTGGCTGTATGTCAGCGTTACGCTGCTGCCCATGGCCTCAAGTACAACGCGACAAAGAGCGAGCTCTTGGTGTTTAAAGCGGGCAACAAAACCTATGACATTGTCCCACCAGTTTTGCTTGATGGTTCCCCTTTGAAAAAAGTGTCACGGTTTAAGTACTTGGGGCACTGGGTTGAGGAGACCTTATGTGACGACTTTGATGTTGAAAGGGAGCGCCGGGCAATGGCGGTCCGGTGTAATATGCTGGCTAGACGGTTTGCGCGTTGTAGTAAGGGTGTCAAGATTACCTTATTTAAGGCGTTTTGTCAATCCTTCTACTCGTGCGCACTTTGGGTTAGGTATACGCAACGGGCCGTTAATGTCTTAAGGGTGCAGTATAACAACGCATTCAGGGTGCTGATGGGCCTGCCTCGCTATTGCAGCGCGTCCGGCATGTTCGCGGCGGCGGGCGTGCCGGGGTTTCACGCAATAATGCGCAGCAGAATCGCGTCACTTATGCGTAGAGTGCAGGGCAGTACTAACAGCATCCTGAGTACGCTTGCTGAACGGGTAGACTGCCCGATAATCCGGCATTGGGAGAATGCACACGCTCCAGTGCGTGCTCCGGCCCGCCGTCTTTAATTAAGTTATTAAATATTTATGTATAGCCTTAGAATAGTTAGTTGTAATTATTATTAATTTTATGGATCTCAGAGTCTGAAATAAATGAATTTTAATTTAATTTTTTAATAACTTTTCACAAACAGGTTATCTGTAGGAATATGCACAGACAGATAATAAGTATTTTAATCCTATTACAGAAATACAATTTTCAACCTTAAGGCATCCCGAATGTCTAACGACATTTCAATGATTGGACAGGAAATTAAAAGTGAAAAACATAATTTATAATACATAATAAATCCTTTCCGCGGCTAAAAAAAACCAGAAAGATTATGATGAACAGTTTACCAGCAGTTCCTACATTTATAGCTTAGGTATTTGCTTTATAAATAAAAACAAATAATAGGTCTTGCTTGTTACTTGGAAATAAAATTAATAGTTTACTTAATAGTAGAAATTTTGCATAATATTTTCCCCATTTTGTCACTCAGTATCCTAAAGGCGTAAGTCATTATAAAACTAGTATAGAGTTACGACATTTGGTTTAGCGTATTAGTCTATACATCAATATGTTATTTTAAATAATTGTTTATCATCTCCAGGGTTAAACTTACACAATCCAATGGATCCCCTCGATTTTTTTGTATTTTTGTGGTGTTGTTTAGGTACCATTTTACCGCATAAGAAGGCATTTTATAGGGTTTTTTAATTTAACAATTTTATATTAGCTGACATCTTATGTCATAGAAAGCTTCTGTACTACTAAAGCTGTCAAACTCCGCCGTGGCTCAGTCGATCGTTCGCGGCACACTAGCCGTGGGGTCATTTTTGAGCTCGAGTCAGACTTCTATAGTATTACTAGTTCGTTGTACATAGGTAGTACGTTAAAAAAAAACTCAAACATTTTAGGATGAAAAACTCGACTTTTTTCAGATTATAGAAAAATATCCGAAGAAATGGTAGTAATATTAGGAAATGTATAAGCTACTTTAGAATTTCGTTATTTTGTTATTACTTGATAATTTACGATGTTTGTTAATTACAACTTTGCAAGATTTTCCTGACAGTTAGAAACTCATAAGCTCATAACATTCGTATATCAAACATAAGTTTTACAACCTTTAATTTAAATAAATCGAGACGGCATTGCCTTGACTTATTTCGAAATTAAAATAGGCTAAAAAATAGGCCATCCAACGAAAAAGATCCCCTATTTTGCTTTATACATACGTAACTGCTATAATAAAATGTTATATTATTCGATACTAGCAACCCCCTCCCGTGGATTGCACAAAATATCTTTCTTAAGCTAAGTACCTACCTATTTTGAAATAATATACGTGATTGTTAGTTGTTCACACATTTTCAAACTTGCTCTGACCTCTGACCTTTAGAACATGAAAACGATCACGTGTTTGATAGGGATAGACGAGTCGATCGAAGTCCTAAATTACTTTTATATCATAAATAATAGATTAGCTATAGACTAAACGTCCACTAGATCAAAATTGAAGATTAATCAAGATTAGATTTAGATAAACCCTGTAGGGTGACAGCGCCAGTAATGAACAAGGAACCAATCATGAACATTAGTGCTTATTTCAAAGGAGTCAAGTGTTGTGCATTTTTGTTGGTACATATTCAATTTATAACGTTATGTTTTTGAATTAAGAACTAAGTGTCCATCATTGGTGCCTGTCAGCTTAGTGTCCAACATGGGTGCCATCACCCTACTTTGATTGAATAAAAAAAATGTTTATTATTATTTGAATCTTGGTATCACAGACAGACATATAATCGTTCGAAATTTGCGATTTTCGATGTTCGCGATTCCCGCTGACTTGACGTGAAGAACACTAATGGAACTAAATGAATAACTAACGGAACCTATGATGGAGCATCCCATGAAAACATTAACTTTTTGTCGCTTACGTAACGCTATGGCAGCTAACAGAATAAAACGTATTAGCCTTTAAGAGACACCATCAATCTTAAAGCCGAGTAATTATATTGCATTGCTGATAATTAGGTTCCTAAATTTACTTCTAGGTGGTATTAAAAATGTAGTGTCACTTAGGTACGTAACGTTTTCATGGAATGCTCCTGTACCCTTACCATGAGTTGTGACATTGAGGTTTTCGACAACGAGTATCGAGTTTACTATCTGTGCATCTCGCTTGTACTATTTTAGTGCGAACGATCGAAAACCTCGTTATCGAAAACCTCAAAGTCACAACTCATGGTAAGGGTACTGAAGTATGTATACCTATTTAAGTAAATACTAATGAAGCGTTAAATGAACTTGTCTTATGAAGTTCCTCTCGATGCCTTGTTGATGTCCAGACAAGGCAGGGTCGCTTGATTTAATTTATTTGGCCCTGTCACCTTTTAACACAAGTTAATCCAAACCAAAAGCGGTGGGTTCCCTTTATTTGGGGTAACTTTTATCCGAAATGCTTTTGAAATAGTAGATTTGGTATTGTATTTTCTTCGAATTTTAATTTAGCAGTCAGATTAATTGATGTAATTCGCAACATTTCTAATATAATTTTGTCAAAAATTATTATTATTATATGTTGTATGTCTCTTCAGTACACGGAACAATGGTGTTCCGGACATTTGGGAGGCGTACGCGGAACCAGATCGAGCCAACGCGCAGAGGCCCTTTCGACAATTTAATGAAATTTAAGGGGTACACTAAGCGGATGTTGCCCCTGTCCGTATCATGGGACGCGCACAGAGACTGCACCCGCCATGGTGTAAGGACTATTGAGTTATAATGGATCTAGAATGTATTAGGCTATTGGGTGGAAAGGATGGATTAGCTACTGGGCTATTGGATAAAAAACCGGACGTCTGCCTAATAAAATGGTATTCAATTTTATTTCCGGCAGACGGTGACTCGCCCTATGCGAGATGGGCCCCCACAAAAAGCGACATCAAAGACGGCTCAAGGGCAACACCGGTGCATAGGGCTAAGGGTAGAGAGGTGTCACTGGACTTTAAACATATAGCCAACTCGCCACTTAGGTTTCCACAGCTACCCTCGAGAACGCAGCTCTCGCGACCCCACTCTGGACGGCCGGTGAAGGCAAGCCAGAGGCAGGGGACCTGTTCCACCTGTCCGACAGGGCACCCCAGGGGCACTCAGGTACGTGGAGTCGCTACTCTCCAACAGCTCGCCACAAGCTGCCCTGCGTTGACTGATTGCACTGGAGAAAACCAGTGGGCGATGGGGTCGTCACATCCCTACGCCATTTATTATTATTATTATTATTTATTTATTAAACAATCAACAAAAATACATTTCTAACAAAAGCCCTGCAAAACTGTTCAAACAGTTTGTCTGCAGGAAGTCTTAGGATATTTTATTGCGTTGCTAAAAAATATGCAGGTACTCGTACCTATGGCCGAGTGTTATTTAATTGGATTAGCATTAGATTATCTGGCCTGGGTAAGTACATATTTTTGAAGATTTCATCAATTTTGGTTAGCTTAAAATTGTGACCACAACAGAAATGCTACATCCATGCCTAAAGTCCGAATGGACTATCGATTTTATGTGCTAACAGTATGTGTTGGGACAAATGAAAACCTTCTAGTTAAATTATGCTAAACTTGGATAGGTATGTCGTTTATTCACATCGCGAATTATGACTAATCGATTATATCATCTAAAATAATTCAGAAAAAGAAAAAAGTGTAAAAAAAAAAAAAACTATAGCCATAATAATCAGACCTCGGACAGAGTGAGACATTTTTACATCATTAATGTCAAGTGTAGATGTTAATATAGATATACCTCATGATAAAATATTAAAAAGAATTCATGAATTATAATTAAACTAAAAATGATGACAGTGCATTATGTGCAAAACGAGTAGGTATTATTTATTTATTCTAATTTTTCTTTGCTATTGGTTATTGTAATAAAGAACTATATTTTTTTCTATATTTTCAGTTTTCAACTCACTTACTTCTTCTTGAGTTTAATATCCACTTATAGATGGAAAAACACCTTTCTGAAGTGAGCGGAGTGAAGTTGTACATTATAATACCGTCCACATCTGTTCCTTCAGATTTTTTTTTCAGCATAGTCCCTAAACAGATCTAAGCCTGGGTTTCTAGCTATGACGTGATTCGTATTAGTAAATTAAAAGAAATTCGATATCTAGACAATGTCATGTCAGGTTCATTTTCAATCCACTTAAGAACTGTTTTTGCTTTATATTTCGGCATACTCAAATTCGGAATAATCTGTCTTTTTAATTATTTATTTTTTAATAGCAAACTCAAATTGCTCACAAATTAAAACAACTTTCATATGGATATGCTTATCATTTAAAGAGGCTTGCTATACAATTAATTTGTTTTGCTAGATGTAAAGATCTAAATAGAGTAGATAGGTATGTCCATATTATGCAAACTCTTAAAACAGCTCACCCTGTCCTAGGTCTGATAATAATATACGGCGCAACAATTTAGTCGGATAATGATTTTTATTAATAGATATTAATTGTCTTTTGTTTTATCGCCAAACTATGACCGGAAGGTGACATTGTACATATTTCTTGGTGCAGTCGAGGCAAATCGAAATATGCGAATAGTTACAATTAGTAGGTACCCACCAGATTTTTTGCAGGCGTCAGTAGGTAATGTATTTATATTTTTCCTCCGAAAACTAAAACGAACAGAACGATAATATTTTGTATGGAGAAAATACCGGTTCCGTGCTCTGAATCGACGTGATCCAACATATTATGGGCAATTAAAGGTTACCATTACGAGTATAAGCAACATAGCGGCGGCCGTTGGTTCGTCCATATAAGCCGATTTCCGCCGGCTTAGCTAACTTTCCAACAGTTCTACAGTCTTCCATGGGCTCATGACGAGAAGGAAAATACATATTAAATAGCTCCGTCCTTGCATAAGAAAAAAAAAGGTATTCAAAAATATCGGAACACGCACTTTATCGCCTTGACAATAGAGACGTTGTTCAGATATTTGTGACCACCTCCACAGCTCCGATATATTTGATGGCGACTGTACAAACCCTCTGTTTCCATTACAGTCTTATTTGCATTATTACACCCTTGTAAGTTCCATAAACATTAAATTATGAAATGAAACGATAAAAACAAATTAATCGAGTGAATAATGTTATAAACGCGCTATTATTTGACTGATCTTGGAGTTTCACCTCTATTGTTAGCGTTGTTTATTTAGACAAGTTCAAAAGGAAACCGTTTGTGTGGTCTGTCCAGACAGCTGTATAATGTAGGTATTATTAAACTTGTCTTAGCACGTACCCAATGTACGACACATATCTATCACTAGCTTTTGCCCGCGGCTTTGCTAGCGTAGTGACATGCCCCCCTTGCGGGCATTGGATTCTCTAAAATCCGCAAACACGTGTTTAATCATGATTGTTAGAAAAACTCCTGTGAAATTTCACATGAAATAGGCCAACTAATCTTTTTTCCCTTTAGAAACTTTGGACCCCCATTTCTCCCCCTTCCGGGGTGAATTTTGGAAAGTCCTTTCCTAGACCTTATAAGGAACCTACCTACGTGTCAAATTTGGATATCCTAGAACTAGCTGTTTGGGCTGTGCGTCAGTCAGTCAGTTTCTTCTTTTATATATTTAATAGATTTAACAATTTCTCGTTTTCTCAAAGCAATAGAACACTACGCGTAGTGAGGGTTTCTATACACGAGAATAGAATAACTTCACACTTTAGCGACGAAATTAATCTTCATTACTTTAATCGCTCAAGCTTAGTTGGCGGTATTAACATTTGAAATTTGCGCGTTTTGTACAAATATTAACCTTTTCGCAGCTATTGACTTAATAAAAAATTAGTTCGAATTGATAACCTCCTCCTTTTTTTGAAGTCGGTTAAAAAGTCAGTTACATTTCTTGCCAGACGCGACTATATACTTATCAAGTCCTTTGGTCAAGGTTGTATACGTGCAATTTGTGAGGTTGCGTGGATGGCGCTTATCACCTCATTGACGTGGCGGTGAAAAGGTTAACTAAAAATATAACTGGTATATCGCGGGTAGTTACACAAATTCTGACCCGCAACTATGGTTGACTATTACTGAGATGTCGCTTTCGTATTTAGAATATACCCGTCCTAGGGATGCGAAAATGCATTCCCCTGCCTAAAAAAAACTATACAATAAAATTTAATCTTTAATCTACAATATTTACCAATAACTCAAAGATCAATGTACTTAGGATTGAATGATTTGAATAAAGAAAGTTATATTAATGATGTTAAACTCAAAAGTCCCAAAACTCAACCTACCTAAACTTTTACTTCAGGTTGGCTAAGTAGCTTTGTTAGTGATAAGAGGACGAATAAAATAAATCTACATTTTAAATCCCTTATACAAAAGACTAAGCAAAAACTTCTACTAACTACCTATTTTTTGTGTGTTTTCAACCAACTCAAAATATCCGGACTTGCAAAATCGGTATATCTTCACAAATTATAACAGCAGTTTAAACTTATGAATAACACCAGCATATAGTATATTACGTACCCAGGGCGGCAAAACAAAGAATGGCTCAGATCAAGGGTTTTTGTGGCCCGAACCGGAGGTGTGGGCCATAAACAAGCGATCTGAGGCCTTCTTTTTTACCGCCCGTGGTGCGTACATAGTTTTACGTCTTCACCTGGGTGTAAAGTGAGATTTTCCGTCGCGCTCTAGGGCGGTAAATCTCTCTTACCGCCCAGTGTGACGTAAAATAACCTACCTACCTACCTATTTTATATTCCCCAAAAGGTTTTGTTATCCCAATGCTCGTTTGCGATATTTATGCTTACAATTTATTTATTTTTTTAATCTTTATTGCGCACAAAGGAAAATGTACAAATAGCGGACTTAATGCCTAATGGCATTTTCTACCAGTCCACCAACGGGCTAAACAGAGACGTATGTCAAGGAGGAAAGAATTAGGAAAACGAGGCGACAGAGTTATTCTTTAATAGTCGAGTTACCCGGGTGCAACATTTATTAAAACTAAAAGAACTGCATGGCAAAATCTTCTCGACATTATTTGAAATTTGCATCAAATTAGATCAGAAGTAGGTGCACTAACAGAAGAATATCCAAGCTGCCTTTGTGCAATCGCGTCAAAGAGCGTGCATTCACTTTCACGAGACAGTCAGCTGTTAAAGTTTCCACCGGCGTCTGGCGCCTTATTAAAGCCAGATTTATACTTCCGGCGTCCTAGCTGCAGCAAGAATTTCTCGGAGAACTTGCACACTGCTGGTTAGCGCTGCAACGAAAGTACAATTAGTGTTCCGGCTGTTTTTGAGGACGGGCCCAAAGTAATAAATCTGAGTGCGTGACGCGAAATAGAACTTCATCGACCATCGGGCGACGACCGCGACCCCTCCGCGTGAACATAGCTGCGAGCAAAATGGCCGCGCACGCACCAACCGACATGAAGCAAGCTCCAAGCGGCGCTCAGTTTACCACAAGTGTCGACGGAGAGTGCATGTCGCTCCGACTCTTTCAGTGCCCGAGTGTATGGTGCTGGTGTATTAACATAACAGCTAATTGTTCTGTGTCGTGTGATTGTTGTGTGGTGTTCTGATACTGCCGTGCGACCTCCCCGGGTCACATTTGTTGTGATGCATTTGAGGATATACCTATGGCTGTCTTGTGTAGCCCTCGCAGGATACGTTCGAGCGACAGAGGTAAGGGGGAACGTCTTAAATGCGGCATTCGGACGGCTTTTTGTTCCAGTCGGGACCGGTATTGGATCCAGGCAACTTTCATGCACATGATGCTTGCGTAACTTTCAATGTCAACAACGTGGACACTTGGTAGCCGGTGTGCCGATCATAATATTCGTAACGTAGATTATAAACGGCGTGTTCACTGCATAAACCTTGGGCCTTGTAGACTAGTATTATCTGTGTAAACAAAGGTAATCGTTATGCCTCGTTCCCGTCGGTATCGGTTGTACGATAGCTGGCAGTGTAAACAGTTAGCCGAAGGGTCGCCCACGGTGGGAGAAAGCTGACGGCGTCGCGCTGCGCCCAATCGCCTTGAACTCGCTGTGATGGTTTCGTGCACCAAAACAAAGTCCACACGTGGTTCTGATCTAAGCCTATCTTATCAAGCACTTAAACTGTTGATAGATTATACTAGCTATCTACCTGAGATTCAAGCCATGATCGCGTACATACCTTTGGCAGGAAGCATAATTAATTTATAAATACTAACAGTTTATGATTGCGATACATAATGCTGCATAGATATTATGCAGTAAAAGGTCGCCATTGCTTGTAATTGACGTGCCATAATATAAACATGGACAAACCGTAGGCTCAGCCCAACATCATATCAACAAAACACCTATGTAACTCTGTTATTTATACAATAAGGTTAGCACTATGATCAAAAATACTTTATTAGTCATTTCAGTATTTACTTTGATTTTAGGTTGCTACATATTCCTACACTCATAACACGTGTCTCCAGTCTGCACATACAATACGACATACAAATATCAAGTTGTCTTATTCACCTATTTTCCAGATACCTAGAACCAAATGAATCTGCATCCGGACAACAGCAAGAATCAGCGTCCCTTCCTTAGCCTAAATTATCAAGCAACATTACCTATCTCCACAGTAGGTAGGCGATCCTCATCCCCAGCTGAAGTCCTAACCCCAAGCCAAACAGTCAAATTATTATCGTTATGTACTGAACTAGTTAAGAAGATTATCAAGAAGAAATCAGTCAGAGTTTCACCTTTGTACTTTATTTATCCTCTCCTTTCATGACCTATACCTTCCCTTTATTACAAATTGGCTGTGTCCCGCGGTGACACCCACAGTTTATTAGGGAAAAAACGTAGCCTAGGTGTTAATCCAGGGTGTCAGCTAACTCCATACCACATTTTATTAAAATCGCTCCAGCCGTTTAGACGTGAAGAAGTAACAGATATCCCACGCATTCAGGAACGTTCGACTTTATAATATTAGTGTACATTGGGACTTAACAGTGCATATTATTAACTTAAAACATTATCTCCGACGTTTCGAGGACGACGTTGTCCTCGTGGTCTCGGATTAAGACTGGCTAAAAAAGCGCGAGTTTTTCGAACTACCCGCACTTGATCTTGTTTATCAATTTAAACGTTTTGCGTTTTTAAAGTTAATATACTCGGTTACTATGTGTAAAAACCGTGGAAGTTTAAATCACTAGGTATACTTACCCTGTTTTGTGCCTGCGCTTAATTATTTATTAAAAAAACCACCGTAAACCATCCTGTAGATACCTAGTCGATATGTACTCGTAATACCGAATCTACAATTTATTTCTAATTATTTGTAAATCTAATAAAATATTTAATTAACTCGCAGGAAGAGCCAGCCAATAATATAAATTAACAGTGATACGGAGTAGGCACGGATTATGTACGTACCCTTCCATAAATCAAACTCCATTAACAATTTTTTTCTGCTAATACAACTTTAATGACTATCAAGCATGACTTGATGGCGTACAGTCGCCATCAGATATATCGGAGCTGTGGAGGTGGTCACAAATATCGTAACATGCACTTTATTGCCTTGATAATAGAGGCGTTGTTTAGATATTTCTGACCACCTCCACAGCTCCGATATATCCGATGGCGACTATACAGTCAACCAATTTGATTTAAAGGCCATTTTGTTCCTTGTCGTAGTGAAAATCTATATGAAAGACGCAAAAGATCTCTTATTAACGTCACTGTGACAAGGTTCGAAGTGCCCTAGAAATTAAATTGGTTGGCGATTAGCGATTAAGTACCTAAACTTGCAATCGTCAATATTATTGGATCCTTGAAATTCAAAAGATTTGTCGCCCAATCTGTCACTCCAATATACTGTTTGCGTTTATATAAAATGGAAAGATAAAGTAAAAAACATAAGAAGCGATTGTCAAGTACTTACCTACTCAAAAATTATACTTTTGTTATTTCCAAATAGCTTTGTTGCTAAGCGCCTTGGCGCTTAGCGGCGCTACCGCGATACTCGATGTCCGTAAATATCGAATGATTGTCTCTGTCACTCTTAAGACGCCTTAATTAGAGTAAAAGAGAAAGATGCTCGATATTTACGAACTTCGATGTTCGCAGTGGCGGCTGTCCTTCGCTTCCAGCTACAATTGCAGGAGGTAAAGATTTAACTTGATTGTCAATCACGATTGATAGTTTGTGCAGCAAGCAAGTACCTGAAACATGGCATCTAATCTTACTTAATAAGAAGGTACCTCAATAAAAATATTAAAATATTTGCCAATATAATGCTACCGAACCTTTTACCGGACAGAATTTTTCGCCTTTGTTTGCATTTATTTATGACTCCGAACATTCCTGCCCATCCAAGTTTCTAACAATACGAAGCTCGAATTACGCTCAACAATGAATATGAGTACTTGCATTAGGTTTGTAATTCGATTTTGTGATATTTTAATATAAATGTAGAGTTTACTGTACAAATGGGTATTCCGATTTTCGAGTTTGTCTCTTTTCTTACTAAGAAAACTTTATTAAAGCTTGATTTGATCTCCTCTACACTCACGCGATTTTAAGCTTCAAGTCTTCCATCCATTTCTACCTGGAAATTACAGCTGTAATAGGTAAAAAGCAAAAACTTTAAAACAATACGATAAATGAAACCAAAGTAACCTATTTTGTTCATTCACATTATTCGTTGTACATTGCCAGCCTGCGTTACCAGTTTCATTATCGTAGACATTATACTAGCCAACATAGTATGTGTAAAATTAACAATCTTTTTTTGAAAAAATTGTATTGCTAAATGCTTATTGAGCTTGACAAGAATGTCAGATGATCGTATCTTCGAATCTTCAAAGCGTTGGACTTTTCCCGTAATTGATTACTTTGATGAGAAATTCTAATGATCCTGAGTTTTTTTTATTATCATCAACATTTCAGCATTAAGACTTCTGCGGCTGGACATAGGCCTCCCTCAAATATGACTTGTATCATTTTGGGGGGTAGTTGAAATAGTCGCCACGCTTGGTAGCCAGGTTGGCGACCGCAGATGTTGATGAGGTTTCTACGGCCGCTGCTGCCCATACGTCGATATTTTTCCCTTTATCGCCTCCTATGCCTCCAGATTTTTAAATAATTACATCCAATAATAAAGCAATCTAACCGTTTACGTGCATTTCTCTACCTAATTAGAACATTCGTGGAAACTTACATTCATTAAACGCCTCACCGCCAAAAGTTAGCAACTTAACGTCTAATAGAGGAAATTGCCCTCCAACGAATGGTGTAAAGTTGAATGAATGGATCGTTATGAAACCGTATAGTTCACGCAACGTAATTTGCAGGTTCACGATCATGACGGAAAAACCGATTATATGCCACTAACTGCAAACGGCTCTAATTTGTGAGCCGTTCGTGAAATTGCGGATTGAGCGTTTGGTATCAAACCTATTAAATTTTCCAACAACCAGCAGCCAGCCGGGCTAGCACATGATTGTCGCGTGTATCTCGCGTTGAGGTCGCGTCGCCTGCGACCACCGGTCTCTTTAAATAATATAGTTAGAAAATGACGGGTAGTATATGTCGCCGCGAGATATTCTCGCGCGAATCATGTGTTAGGGCTACAGAATGTGCAACCTATGTAGAAAGATCTTGTTTGTCGTCTATCCGTTTAGGTCTTTGTCGGAAAACTGTCCAAGTGTGATCATAAGTATGATATTGAAGCGGCATACGACGTCGTGGGTCATATGCCTTAGGTCGAGGTGTGTGAGGCAGACCTTTTTTTTTATGACATAGGCGGCAAACGAGCAGACGGATTGCCTGGTGGTAAGCAATTACCGTCGCCCATAGGCACCCGCAACACCAGATGAGTCACAAGCGCGTTGCCGGCCTTTAAGGGGGGTTGGAGCTCTGGGAACCTTACTCACCATCAGGAACACAGCACTACATACCTGAATGGTAGCAGTGCTATTATGGCTGTGGTCTTCTGTAAAGAGGAGGTACTTCCCCAGTTGGGCTGCCCCAGATTCAAGCGTGATGGTCATCGCTGTGCCCTACCTCTCATTGTTGGACGTAGTTTATGTTTTTTTTTAAATTTTTTCCATGATGTTACTATTATTTATAGAATTTGAAAACATATTGAATTATTTGAACTTAGCAACTCGACTCGGACAATAAGTACAAGGTAATTAAAGGTTTATCATGGGTGTGTCGTGTGTACGTTCAAACGGTTTGGCGTATACGCTATTGGATGTATGCAATACAGAATAATGTTGGTACTGCATTATACTCACTACATGTAGCTAACTATGTAATGTACTATTTATATCGCGGTTTGCTTGGGTAATTTAGTCACAACCGCGCATTCGCTGCAAGTCTTTCCAAACACATAAAATAGTCTCTAAAGTATGTAGGGTTGGGCTACATAACTTGTATTTGCTATGCATGTTTTATTGACTAAACCTTTAAGTGTTTTATAATTGAAAATTAATCTTGAATCACGATAAAAGTATAGCCAGACCCGGCTCTATTCGTTTAGCAAAGCCTTGTTTGTTTTTGTCATACTCTAACATAAGCAGATTTAAAAAATAAGGATATGGATAAACAATCTGCGGCAGGTTTTACAGTCGTTTATTAGTAACGCTATTAGGTACTTATTGCTTTCAACACATAATTCAAGCCACAGTAAATATCTCTCGGCGAGACATACTACCCTATTCTCTTTAATTTTTGTAAGTAAATTAAAGAGAATAGGGTCTTTAATTTTTGTAAGTAAATGAAAGAGAATAGGGTACTCTTTCTCACAGCGAGATACTATAGCCAGCCTTCATGTGTTTGCCTACAGAAAACTTGTAGCTTGAACTATACTCGTCCAAGCTGAACTAAGTAGGTATCTAAATATGTCCAAAGTGTCACGAGTGTCACGACCAAGTCGTGTAGGTGTAGATTATAGGATTATTATAGATAGGCGATAAGAATAACTATGTTATATTATTATAAAAACTACAAAATACATAGAAACACTTTTTTAATATTACCTACCCAAGTATTAAACCAGCTTAGGTACTCACATTTTGTAAGTCGAATATTGCTCGACATGTTTCTCGACATATTCGACTTTGACCCTTTTTAAATACAAATTGAACAGAAATGGAACCTTTTATATATATATATATTTCAGTCAATTTAGTTCATTTATTACGTAAGAGTATATGAGTAAGATTTATTACTTAAATGTGTGTATCTGTAATTCAGTATACATATAGGTAGTTTTTATTTAGAATTAGTAAAGTAACGGGATTGAAAAAGTAATCTTGCGCATAATTTACGATTAATACGGTACTACTCACGTTTATTTAGTCACTCGTGTTGTTGCAACATGTCGCGCGAGTGACTAAAAAAACGTGAGTAGTACCGTATTAATCGTAAATTATTAAATATGTCTCATGTAAGTTTAAATACTAATCTTGCGCATCTTGCATCTTGTGGCGGCGTTACCCGGGCTGCCCCTTTTTGGTAAGTACCTAAATATTATTTACTGAAGAACGTTTAACGAAGTTATGAAAAGGTAACCGAAGTTAACGAGTCCGTTAACAGTCTTTGAGGTTAAGAAGTTGAAAAACTTAAAAGTTAATCCGTTAGTCAAAATGTTTAGTTAATTAACGATTAACGGTTCTGCCCAGCTTTTCTAATGTTAATTTTAAAGGTTTAAATATTATCTTAGGTAGGCCCTGTTGAAAATGTATCACGTTTATATCGTATGATACTAGCAGTCCTAGTCGCCAAATATATCATTACTGTTACTTCTATACAAAAAACTATACCTATGTCCCGATATATTTATTCTGCACTGGTTCTGGTTGTTTTGTAGCTGATTGTAGCACACCATGTCAAGCAAGCCACTCAGATTCGGAGACAGCCTCAACCAATTTCTCTGGAAGCGTAAACTCAGTAGGACTAAAAAAAAAACCATGTCAAAAGTAGCTTAGTTTTTGCACCAAATCCTATTTAAAGTGATACATTATAGGTATTTATTATCTAATTAATTAACATAATGAAAATAAGACTTACACCTAAGCCTTCAACCAATCGACTCCACCGTATAGGACCTAAAAGTTAGATGGAAAGTGTAGATTCTGTATAAATACAGGTTAGTTAGTTAGTAGAGAAAATTTAATTGATATGGAGTTATGGACATTAACTATTGATATAATCTACATTTATGTGTCAAATCCAATCTCGCGCAGAATGGTTCTATGAAGCGTGAACTAGCGTGTGCATTTCTATTTAAGAGAGTGTGGGTTTACGTAAGTACTCTGGCCTATTTCATCTAGTAATATGTGACATTATCTAGCAAAAGGGACCTTATTGTCGATGGCGCTTACGTCGATCCGCGTTGCGTTTGTATTGCGGCATCTTGAACAACGGCGTAAGCGCCATCGACAATAAGGTCCCTTATCATAGATAATGTCACATATTATGATATTCCAATAAAAAACATCAGAGTACTTCTTGCATAAGTACTTTTACTTTACCCTTCTGAGCCCTGAGTGTAAGTTTTTAACGTAACTTTACGTCACGAACGCGTTTGCGTTTCCCATATAAATAGCATTATCACTTACGCGTTCGAGACGTTTTTTTACGTCAAAAGAAACTTACACTAGAGCCTCAAGGCACAGTTTTGCGTTAGTGCAAACTTTACACAAAAGTCAAACACTGTAAAAATATGAAGACGCGTGGATAAGTATTTATACTATTCGAGTATGTTTTGTCCACTGTTGATATAAACATAAAACTAAACTAAATTGCAATAACAAAAACCCTGCATGCCATGTAAAAAAGATATGTCCAAGGCTATCACTCCGCTATATCTGACGAAGTGATGACAACTTTAATGGTCAAGATACCACCACGCATAGAAACCGTCACATTGGGAATAACTTAAGTACAAAACTATTATGAGACATGTTTCGTCACGTACCAAAAAGCCTTTTCAGGAGACGTTTGCGCTGGCTGATCAACGAAGATTGGAAAACGACGAAACGAGAAAAATCATTCAATTGTTTATTGTTTAATAATTCTAAATTCAAACGTGATTGCCAATATGCTTACGGTTCTTCTGTCAAGTCGGTAATGGTACGCTCTATAGGTTGACTAGACTAGGACGTACGTGTGACCCTAGCTTTAGACAAGTGATATCACCGACACTGAGCGGTACGAGACGTGAATTGCCATTGTGTTTGATAATAATATGTTTGTCCGTTGGACCTTTCGGACCCTAGATAAGCGTACAAAGGAACTCAATATAATAACCTATTCATAACCTTACCTAGTCTATAAATACCTATTGATATTCTCCGCTTTTTATGGCGGTAATCTAAGTTAAAAATAACCGTGGCATTTATGAGCACCATATTGTGTAATTTTTAGAAGTTGGGTTTCTAAAAACCCTTGATTTGATAAGGTCCGATAAGCTATTAGCATTACACTTGAGGGAAACGGAGCCCAATCGCCTACCTTGGAATCTATCTCGGCAGGCCTGTTTCTCTAACGTTATAAGGCTAATTTAGTGTGATGTCTTGAAGACCTATATGCCCTGCTATAAAGGCTTGTGAAAATAGGTGCGTTTTGTAAGCGTGGCGCAGCGGAGCGCGACACCGGTGTGGCTAATGTAACGAAATAAGGCACACATTCGAACGGCAGTGTCACAAAACGCGCCTATATGCCCAAGCCTTAACTACCCTGAGAGAATTAACAAATCTCGGCATAATTTTAACACAGAGTCCACAAGTGACATGTATGCTTCTTAACTACCAGCAGCTTCATGAAACGTGGGCACCCAGGGTAACATTGTTCCCAATTTATCGTCTATCATGTTATCCGTCACTTTCACACTCGCATACATGTTGGAGCGTGACAGATATTGTGTGTATATTAGGCCAGTAGGATGTGGATTAAAAAAATATTTTTTTTAAATCATTATTTTCCTTTCAGTAAATTGGTACGTGCCGCGATTAACGTTACTGGCAAAATAAAATAGTACCTATAGGTACGCAAACTCATAAACTAAATAGTTTAACTGGCATGTAGCAACGATTAAGATCTGATCATGTGTTGGCGGTGTGTCATAAAAATGATCGTTTACCTTGATTTTACTACAGCTGACTTTATAATTTTATATTAAACTACACCTACATAGGTAGTTATGTAGCCTATATTGAAGCCAAATTCACGCGATATCGTTAGCTGCGTCTCTTTCTTTCCCGTGCACCTCTGTTTGTTAAAGAAAAAGCTGGAAAATTTCACGTTTCAAATCAATGCCGTGATTGTGTCACAGTACCCACGCAATGAGTGGGATATCGAGCTATAGCGTGAGTGAGCTGCGATTACTGTACAATTAATCTACCTATAGGTATATCTAGTATACGTACTAGTATTGTATTAGCCGATGACTAATTAGTAATGATGTAGTAGGTACTTATCGCTGAGAAACTACCACCCGTCAGCTATTTTATTATGCAATCGCCTTCTTACGGAACTTAATATTTTATATTTCATGTTTTTTCCATCATCCTTATTCCTTACATACAGTAGGTCTGTCTTACGATTAAAACTAATTATGTCTAAGTACGCGTAAACCGATGGACCAATACAAGGTTTGCTATTGAATTTGAGTTTCGGGAAGGACCTATCTACCTACAAGGCATGAATGAAGGATTTATCTACCGACAAGGCATGAATGAAGTACCTACCTCCCTTAAAGGCATGGATTCACTGAGCGATCTCTTTAGGACATTGCAGCCATCAAGCCCCAGTGACTAGTACGCTAGGTCATCCGTCTTTCTAGCTAGTAAACGTTTGACACTGTGCTTTATCACCCCTGGTCGCTACTCTAGCTCTTTCTGTCCCATTGGCCATCGACATTGACATCGGCGAAGGACATATGACAGTTTTTAATCAGGAACCATATATAAAAATTCTACGCAGATGAAGTCGCGAGCAAAATTTAGTTATAATAATCAAAGGATAAAGGTGGGTTTTCACCGACAGGGCGAGACGCGCCTTTTTTTATTCGAACGCAAAATTAAACCGTATGTACCTATGTATCGTTAGACTGCTTATTGCGCGGACACATTTGTTTCGCGATGGCTACGCGGGTAATAAATGTCCGTAGAATAAGCACTCTAACTATGCATCAATATACGGGTCAATTTTGCGTACGAATAAAATAGATGGTCGCAGCTCGCCCTGCCGGTGGAGTACCACCTTAACTCGGGCGTAAAATTAGTATCTTAATCTATGTATCAGATTAAAACATTTTTGTGAGCGTGGCGCAGCGGGGCGCGACGCTGTCGTCCGAATGTGTGCATTATTTCGTTACATTAGCCACACCGGTGTCACGCTGCGCTACCGCCACGCTCACAAAACGCGCCTATGTGCCCAAGCCTTAAAGTTTTCTACTAAACATTTAAGTACATCACGCGAGTGGAGACCAAATGCTTTTCCGTGGATCTTACCCAACTTCTGATTTACCTCCCACGTCTAAAACAAACTGAGTTAAACGAAACCGCTAAGCAGTTAAATCCGTGCCCACGCAAGTTGCAACAAACTGCTTAAGTGTCTAGGCATTTCTGGAAAGTTAATTTTAACTTTATTAAAATACAAATTACTTAGAGTCGCGAACGAAGCGAATTGTCGAACCTTCTACCTTGATCTATAGATTTAAAAATCTACCCTCCAAGCTTATAAAATGGTTGACAGTGACTTACGACGACTTGTCGAAAATTGGGTAACGATCTTCTTTTAAATATGTATTATATTTTTTTCTTAATTTTATTGGTTAGGCTGTTTGTATGTGTAAATTATATTAAGTTTGTCACGAACGGGGCCCGTAATTTTCATGCCGATGACGTCAATTTGACGTCACGCTCCATATAGGAGCCAAATAGTTTTATTATAAGTTATTAATCATTAGTTGTCAATCATTTTAATCATGCACTGTGTACAAATTACTTCAAAAGTTTATTATTTACACGTGGAATAAATAATACCTACCTACTTGATACGTTACACGTAAATAAAAGTATTTGATTTGTTTTTATACATTCATTTTATTAAATGGTATTGTTAAAATATATCACAAAATACATAGAAAACAGAATGTCTCTTTAACGCAAAGTACGCCACCTTCACTGAATAATTCCCATACCTACATAGAAAATCTAAGTCATCTTTGCGTTCATACGTAATATAATATTCATAAAAATCATTTTGTTTTATAATCGTATTTTCGTTTGTTGTGCTACAAATTTGGTTAATTTTTCCAACTTCTCTAATAAAAAGAAAATTTAGAATTGATAGACACATTTTTGCTGATTTCAACAACTAATACAGGGAATTAGTATTTTATTTTATTTTTGTACATGAATAAAATGATTGACGACTAATGATTAATAATTTACATCAAATCTACTCGGGACCACCCTATAGGTATGGTGCATGACGTCAAATTAATGTTATCGGCATGAAAGTTACGGGCCCTGGTCACGAATAAATATATTTATTATAAAAAAAATAAATACAAGTATCCTTATATGAGTAATTGACAGAAGTAAAGAAGTAGTTTATTCTTAAAGTTAAAAAAAAAATTGATACTTAATCAGGATATACAGAACTAGAGGGAGTTAATAAATAGCCAAGAATACTGGCAATAACAAAATTTGTCGGTGCAGCCCGAGACAAAACGTCAATGGAAATAAAAGAGAGTGCAGTTCTGCACTCCCGGTGCCGTGTGGTATGATACTGCCATCCGTATTTGTAATCCTAGATTTTTTTGATGAGACATCACATCACTTGAATTTAGTTTACGCTGTTAAATTGCAAATATAAATCTAGAAGCACTATTTATCCATAATGTTGTTAAAACATTTTCATAATTCAAAATCTGCATATACCAGGGGGCTGATTTTTGAGAGGCGTGTTACTCGAAGTCAAAAAACTTTGAGAAATTATCGCACTTAAAAATTGCTCACCATTATTTTTGCACGAAATGTATAGGTAGTTTTGATACCTACGATTATTAATTTATCTGTTTCTAAAATACCATTTCTTCGTTTCTGACCTTATTCTGACAGAGTTAAAAATGTCACGATTCGAACTCGACTCGACTCGACGCTCAAGAATTGCCCTCCTGATACGACATTAAATAAATCAAAGTTTCTCTATCAGACTCTAAAACAATCTTTTTTTTTTCGAAATACTTATATCTAATTTCCGGATTCCCTTGCACGTTTTATTTGTATTGATGTGACTCCTTTCTTTAGGGGGTTAATACGACGAGCAGTGAGGGGTAAAAGTGTTTATAGGCTAATGTCCGACCAGTTGTCGTGGATAACATTAGCATATAATACACAGGGGTGAGTTTAATACGAGGCTAATTTCTTCGCGGTATTAAATATTGTGACCGTGCTTGGATTATTTTATTTAAATGAGCCCATGGCCTTAACCCTTTATTTACATTGTTATAGGTTAGTTTCTGGCAAGTTAAGTGTACTGTTGTAGTTTAAGGGGTTTGAAGAAAGGGGGCTAAATTAGACGGGTTTTAATCGGCTCGTGTCAGACCTGTTTTATTAATATCGTTTTATAATAACAGACGGACAGCGGACAATAGATTTTTGTACTCAGAATACCCACAACATCAGGTTTAACCTTTTCCCGCCAAAGACGTATATATATGTCCTCGACTACAGAGCAAATTAGACCTACGTGCACACGCATAAAGTTCAACTTCAGTTTTGACATTTCTATGTCATGACGTGTTAGTGTTAGCTTTTGGGTTTGACATGGCGCCGAAAAGGTTAAGCGCTGTTCGGCATTCATTCTTTTACAGAACAGATAACTAAGTGAACATGCTTAAGGCAATACATTACTCGCCAGCTACTTTTTCATAAACAACTTAAATACTGCGTTATTAGGTCGATCGGCCCCTAAATTAACTAGTAAGGTTAACTGCGATGTTAAGTAACTGCCACAGCGAAGGTGTTTAGTTAAGGAAAAAACTATAACTTTTTTTATCTTCCATTAGTCACCTACTCAAGTATTAGATACCTAGCCAACGTACCTACTCAAGTTACATAGGATACAGTTCAATAATACAACTTGAAAAACATACGTATTTGGTACCTGAGCATCTTAAATATAACCCACTTTGTCTATCGCCAATACTTTCAAACCCATTGGAGTGAGATGCAAAATAATTGAAAGAACCTGCTTGCCTAGAGCAAAAAGATATGGCTTAGCGCCGAAATGCGACTCGATAGCACTTGTTTTACCCCTCGTTTTACCAAAGTGAATACTTTGAGAATGATGTCCAGGCTGGACTACATGCATCTCTTTTCTCAGTACGTCTTAAGCCCCATTTAGACCAGACAAGAATTTGTGTATACGATTTTCATTACATTGAGGGCTATGTGCGTACGGCGAATTCAGTCGCTTTAAATAACCCCGCAATGTAATGAAAATCCTATACAAGTGCTGACAGTGACAGCGATACAACTTCAAGATGTGAATTGAGCGGCTTATCGTTTAACGAGTTGACCAGCTGAGTTAAAATATTGCGCCTAAAATAGGTTAATTACAAAACAAATAAATGGTACAAAGGTTGTCTAAATGTCTATTTTAGATATTGTTGGTAAACTAATTCGAGACGATAATTTTAACCGATAATTAATTATTTGACAGCTGGACCCAGTTTCGTGTCAGTTAGGTATGATACGAAATTTTGTTGTACTTGTGCAATCAGGTATGAAAAGATGGATTCGTTTTAATTTTACAAAAATACAGCCTAAGCCAAAAGTATTGAGCACACACTTTTTTTATAACTCAAAAAATTCTTTCTAAATGTAGTTAAACAAACATCCTGATATTTCACACCTTAATATACACAAAAAAAGAACGTCAGTTAATAATAATTAAAAGTACGTATTAAATAAGAAAACAAAACAGGTAGTTACCTCGATGGCTAGACTACCTTCAGGAGATTGCAGGTTCACTTCTGGGTAGGACTGTCTGGCTGTATGGGTAAGATAGGTAAAAGTATGAACTGTACTCAGCTATGTGCGAAAAAAACTGCAAATGATGATGATGATGTCCACGAAGCATTGCCATCTAAATAACATAAGTTTGCACTAATCCTTTCAACTCCTTTATACAAAATAAAATCCTAGCTACGAACAGAAATGAGAGAAATAAAAGTTCATTGACAGATAGATAACATGTAGGTATTTACGTAGATCACTTGTTTATCCCAGCTGCTCTCAAACCGGAGGTAATCGGTTTGAGAGCAACTGGGATTCGTGACACCGACGAAATGACGTCACTACCAGATACTTACCTGTCGGGGTGTGAAAATGGGCCGGCCGACCCACCCATTGTTCCCAGTTTTTGTCTCTGGCCCGACAGCCCACCCCGGCAGCCTGTATCTGGCTGTATTCACGGAGGCTGTGTAACCACGGCTCTTGTTCTACAGTACTCCAGTGTAACGTGACCTGTAAGAAACTAAGACTTAAGTCAATGAGTTTACTTAAATTGAAATGGCGGCTAATAATCAACTCCCATGGTCAGTTATTCTTACACGATTGACAACGAGCTGTTGACAAAACATGGCGTAGGGACATCGTGTAAAAACTCTAAAATTCTGATCTTTAAGATTTACTTTTATATCATAATTAACTGAGAACATGTTATTGTTGCTGCAAAACCGCTGTACCAGTAATAGTGTGGATAACTGGATACTACCTGATAATAATTATGCAACACTACAATATATTAAGCACTAACCGCATCGTGGACCGCCTTCCTCCAGTAACAAGAGTAAGCATACGGAATACACATAACTAAGAAAGCGTATTAGTAGTGTTTTCTTCATTTATCTCAACAACCTAACCCAGGGTGCCGCCAGCAGCGGGCAAAGCCCTGGCCAGAATTATCGCCTTCTGAATCTGACCCTTAATCAAACCACAACCACGTAATGGGAGTCTCATCTCAACGCTGGTTCGTCTCAGCTTGTCGTGCATCCTCGTCAAGCATTTGGAACTGATGTTCCGCACAACTTCACTGAACTTTGAACTAGTCCCTAGTCTGTAAT
This sequence comes from Grapholita molesta, assembly GCA_022674325.2. Taxonomy (NCBI): domain Eukaryota; kingdom Metazoa; phylum Arthropoda; class Insecta; order Lepidoptera; family Tortricidae; genus Grapholita; species Grapholita molesta. The sequence goes on from CP053125.2 coordinate 17,499,206, forward strand.
GATACCAAGTTACGTAGCTGTTATACCGGATCGGAGCTCGTAACAAAATAGCCCACGAGTTGTTTGTGTTTGTGAATAGTTCGTCGTTCACGAAATTGTGTTTTTGTTTTTTAATAAATACCTTTGAATCGTTGGATGAACTTGTTTTCATGTACGATACGGTTCTGACAAGTCGATGTTGATCTTTTTGATTCACATTTTAATTTTGTTCAATTCTACATGACGTAGGAACTTTTTACTGTATTCATTTATGCCATGACTGACATAATAACAAGTCGCCGACAGGCCCGTAGAACACTTACTTACACGTATGACAATAACTAATGGAAAAAATACTATAGCGGCAATAACATACTGATAATAGTATAAACACCTATTGTTACGTCAAATCAAAACCTATGCTATTGATAAGGGTATGCGATACGATAGTAATTGCATTCTCATTGATACTAGAATTACAGATTATTCGATATTATTGACACTGGCGGTCGGTCATTTAATATTGGGAGTGACCAAGTAGGAACCGTCGGGATATTGAGGCTACCAAGAGAGAAACAGGGACATTCTTTTAGTCTAGAGGTCGATCAAATTGAATAAACATTAATAAAAAATTGACTATCTCCCTTTTTTACGCTCTTGCAAATACGAGCGATAAAGAGGCAAATAGACGAACAAAATGATTCGCGGATGGTTATAATTTTTAAATAAGAATCAACTACCTCTTTCTTAAATAATTAAGGGAGTTTTCAGAAAAAATATTCTCAACTAGCGCATAGCGTGATAAGTAAAAAATGA